>JAEIFG010000172.1:1243750-2487500 GCA_018901795.1 Drosophila sp. st01m
TATAATTCAAATAAATTAAACGTAGAAATAAACTGAACGAGTAATAAAAAGAGTATTTAGAATGCGCATTGAACGATATTTATTTTATTTTCTTGAATATCAAATTTTTTCTTGGGGCCATTAGTCCTTAAAGTTAGTCGGGCTCATCCCATTTCGTGACATTAGTACGGGCCAAGGCAGTTGCGATGCCAGTCAAGACAACAAGAAGTACACTCCACTTGACGAACATGTCGAAGAGATTGGGGAAAAATGTTTCTTAGTTCCTATTTATAGGAATTATATGTGTCTTATATAAGAAAGTAAACCATTAACAAACTAGATTAGAGTGTAGCTAATACACTAAATGTGACTAATTAAACTTAAAATTATATCGCTTATTATCTAACTTATATAATAATAATGGAAACAGTCTATAAACTGTGTCAAATTTTGTGATCTTTTAGCTTCGGTAAATGTCTTTATTCTAGCTCTTGCCTTACCAGATCTCGTTAAAAATATAACTAATTATGCCACTATCAATAAATGAATATTCTATGAAATAAACATCGTAAAGTAATGTGTTGGGTTTTCGTATTGTACTTTATATATCCTGAGTACAGGATATATATAATATTTTGTAATATTTTATATCAAGTTCATTTTTAAGAGATCTAAACATATGAGACTATTGTGTACGTCATTATTTTTAATTAATCCAATGTTTTACTTACATAAGAATATCCATATAATTATTAAAACAATTTTAGGCATAACTAATATATTTATGTGAATGAAATGTGTTTAATTTGATTAAGATTTGTAACGCTGTTTATAGAATTTATAAGAGGTATATCAATTGAAATAACAGCAAATAAAATTCGACGTCTATGAAACATATATACCGATCATCTCTTAAGTTTAGTGATCAGTAAAATTATGCGTTTAGAAAAACGAATTGAAGATATTTGCTTTCAACTAGTTTCTTCCAACTATATTATAGAAATAGTTCTGCTATCAGTAAATACAAAAATATTTCTATTTAAAAATGTAAACCCTTGAAAAATAAATGCATTTTGAAAATTTGACTGTCGTTCTTTATATAACATTTGTGGGCCATGTAAAATGCAGAACTGATTTCATATATATCATTTGCTATCGTTACACACTTAAAATGTTGTGTAAATAGCGAGAAACTGTGAATTCTAAAACTAACTCCATATATTATTGAAAAGATTTCTTTGACATTGAAAATTTAAATACAAAAAGTGATAGAAATTTGTATTTAAGTTTCCTAAATAATTCGATGTCTCACGCTCCCTCCCACATTGAAATGTTGTTATATATATGGCATTTTAATCGTTGACGCAGTTGATTTATTGCTTTTCGTTTAGTAGATGCATTAGAAATAGTATTAGTAATAGTATTAGTATTAGAATCAATTATATTATTAGTTTATAGTTAAGTTATGTACTAGACATCATCATTGGATTCACAAAACACTTTACAACTTAAGAACTAATAGCAGGGTTCTCTTTATCTTTCTCTTTCGGTTTCTGTTTTGCATTTCTCTAACGCATCGCAACTCGATTCTGTTTTGTTTTGTTGTGGTTCTTAAACACTATGATTATTAAATCCAAACGGGCCGCTGCTATGAGCGTATGTTTCCCAGAAGTGGAGTTCTCTCGGCAGCCTTTGAGGTAATCACGTTATTGCGGGATCCCGATCCCGATCCCGATGCACTTGCCCCTCCTACACCGCCTTCACCTCGAGGGGGTCTCCTATTGCTTGGTCCCGGCTGTTCGTCAGTTTCATCGATGCGCGATTGACGCGCCAAGCGTTTCTGCTGGCTCAGCTCATGCAGATAGAGAGCACTAAGGCACATATCGGCGACGGTGACGCCAATAGGATTCTTGGCCAGACGCGGCTCCACACCGTACAGACTATAAAGCAACGAATCCGTTGGCCCTTCGATGCGTCCCTCCGCCTTGCTCAGACGCAATCGACGCATGCTATCCATGTGATTCACACTGCTGGACATGTGCTCACCCAGATTCTGTTGCAACATCTGACGGAAATCGCTGCCAGCAACGTAAGGAGTCCTGGACATAGATTGCGACACCTGCAACTGTTCAGCAGTTAAATCCGCAGCCAACACCGAATTGGCTATGGAACAATATTCCTCGCCAATGGTGCCAAATGAGATCAGGCTGTGTGTCAACGGATTCTCACGTGCTGTCGGTTGTGTCGATGTCTTGGCCTTGACCAGTTCATCAATTGCATGCTCCCGAATGCCTTTCATAAACTCGGATGCCTCCTTTGGCATTTGCCACTCGGGATTGTTGAGTGTGAATCGAACCAGAGACATTTCTGTCTTTCCACCAGCCATGCTCTGTTGCTGTTGCTGCTGCTGTTGATAATATTGTTGTTGTGGTGGCTGTTGTTCGGTTGTCATTCCCACCACATCCGCCAAGCCGCTGTTATTCAACTGCCAGTCGGGATTGCCATGTTTGCGCACATCCATTTGGGCAAAGGAACACACGTTGCCCACGCCACGCACAGACACTGCAAAAAACAAAAGAATTTCTTTAAAATATAACTCTATATTTAGAAAGATTTTCTACATCTAAAAAGTCTTTTTTGTAATAGTTAAAAGGAATTTATAGTCATAAACATACCTGTAAAGCTGCGAAAGAACTTGACAATCTCCATGGCCTTGGGTCGGAATACAAAGATTAGCACAAATGGTGTAACAAACGGACTGAAGATCTCGCTGAGAAGATAACCAAATTTAAACTGAAAGAAGTTGCTAAACTCATTACGAACATGGGCGGTATGAGCCTGTTGCTTCCACTCCGTGGGCAGATAATGGACGTGAGCCAAGATGGCAGTCATCAATTGTTCGGGACACCAAATGAGATTCTCATCTGGTATCAAAGTGCGACATACAACGCCGATGACAGTCAGTACGGCAATGATGGTCAACACGTGCTCCACCTGAAAGACATGCTCATCGTAGATTCCCAGAGCGAGGATGAGTAAAAGTACGCCTCCGCTAATGAAGAGTAAATTGCGAGCAATAACAGCAGCCAAGGGCGAGGAAAAGGAACTCAAGTAGCGATCTGCATACTCATAGGCGCGATTCAATCTCGCATCCAGCTCATGATCCAACTCATTAAAATGACGCAGATAGAGACGTCCATAATTGGACCAGGTGCGTAATCCCAAGGCACTTGGCTCCTTGCGCAAAATATTCGCATAGGAGAAACTAAAGTAAATGAGCTGCCAGAGAAAGATAACAGGTGCCAGGACAAGATTGGCCAGTGCCACCCAGAGTATCAGTTGGGACAGACGTTGTGCCAACTCTGTTTGATTGCTGCGCACGGCAAATTCATCTCTTAGTTGCCAATTATTCTGAAACGGAGATCCTGGTCCGCGAAAGAGTATAAAGTCAATGTTGAACAGCATGCCCACGACTGAGGGAGACCACTTCACCCAGCAGTGGGATGTGAAAGCGCACCGGCAACAGTTGCTTATTCATGAGGGCCACCAGATAATTCTTAAAACGTAGCACACGATGATATATATCGAGTTCCGTGAGCAGCTCCTTATCAATGCACATGTGCTGTTCCGCCTGAACACGACGTGTTCTTTGCTGCACCTCGTGCCAGGTAATATTGTCCAGCTCATGATCCTCTATAAGCAGAGCTGTATTGTAGAACCTCTTAATGTCCGCATATTGTGTTATATGATAGATCATTTTGAGCATCCTGATGCCCAAATAAATGGCAGCTATGAAGATTATTAAATAGGTGAAGAAACCAAACTTGGTAATGCATTCCCCGGTGGGAATAATGACATCATTCAATGTCGTCTTTGTGCGAATCGGATTGTTGCCAAACAGCTCGTCAAACTGGATGCAGTGCGTCGTAAATGTAAACAACCAGATGACAAAGCCAAATTCAAGCACCTGGAAGTAGAAAAAAAAATTACTCAAAAATTAAAATAGTAGTATTAGAAAACAAGATTCCAACAAATTAAATACCCTTAAAATTTGCAAGGAAGTAGATTTATTATTTAACTCCCAATTTAAATTCACTTCCGTTGCTGGAATACCACTTCTTTTACTCATATATCGAGAGTATCGATAGGAAAATAAAAATATGCAATAAATAAATTTAAATAAACTAAATTAGGACAATAATACCCATCCCTACCTGGAAGAACTCATCCAACACAATAACACGGAATCCATGTTTCTGCTGATAATTATACATGCGGGAAAAGAATGAGTCCAGATCCTCAATGTGATTCCATCGATGCGATTCCTTGCCCGTCTCGGGCACAATGTGTATCATAATGCCACTGTTCCTTGGAGTATCTTCATTTTCATGCTCATGTTCATGGTCGTCTAAATGCGCAGCAGCTGTAAATGATTTTGCGTCGTCCGATTTTGTTGTTGTTATTGTCGTTGCTGCTGTTGTTGTTTGTTCACCATTATCATTGCGTATTTGTTGCGCCTCGAGAAATAGACTCGCAGTCTCCTCGGCCAAGGAGCGATAATTGATATTTGGGCTTGACATGACGCACCAGCCCCCAAGGTCAACTGTTAACTTATTTTTATATCACTTTGCTTCCTATCTAGTATAAATAAAATGAATAATCTGTCTCTCTTTGTTGTTTAATTTGGCTACGGTTAGAATCACTAGAGCTGTACCTCGATTCGATTTTTAATTTGTCAAATCGATTTATTTTATTGTGCAAATCGATTTGGCTTCAGGAAAATCGATTTGGTTAGATTTTGCGCTACGGGAAATATTTCCCATTTTGAATAAGACCTTAAAGCCGGAGCTGCAATTGGGTGATGTATTTATATGAATAATTTTACAAAAACTATAAACAATTTAATAATCAAAATTTAAAATAAATCAATTGATAATTACTAAAAATCGATTCGCTAAATAGACGGGAATTCCCAGCTCTAAGAATCCAGGTTGCCAACTTGTCTATTTTATAGCTAGTTTTGGCTATTTTCTAAGTTCAGTATATTTAGATGCTTCGCAGCCAACATAAATTCTGCAAAAATTATTAGTTCTATTCAAAAAAATATTTTGGAGATACTATATAGTTCACTTCCTTTTGTTTTCGAAAATTGACCTATTTTATAGGTAAGGAGAATCAACCCAGATCGCATTTTTTTAGCTGGGTGGCAGCCTATTGTCCGGGTGGCAGCACCGAGTTATATATGTTTGTATGTTATTTTTTGTGTGAACGCTGCCGTCAGTCTGTCAGTCAGTTTGTACAGTCATTATTTGACTCGGTATTTCGTGTTTGTGTAATAAATGAAATACAGGCAATTTGAATAAATAATTATTCTTGACTATTGGTGTTTTGTGTCAACTGAAATATAAGTGTCGATTGTGTTTTTGCGATACGACAGAAAAAAAGGATTGCAAAAAAAAGTCAACGCTAAGGTAAGTGGAAGAAGGAAAGTGACGCGACGGGTAGAGAAAAGAAAAGGAAAGACGAAAAACAACAACCATAAAGGGTTTGTCACAAAGAAAAATTGCAAATGTTGAACATGCTTTGCATGTTTTCTCTCTGCAACAACCACACAAATTTTCCTGTATTTTCGTTTGTGTCTGCTGTGCGTAATATTTGCGAATATACCCGTATATTTGTGTGTGCGCCTTTTAAAATGTTATATTGGTTTTTCACTGTTGGTCGATTCGAGTTTCTTTGCAGGCACATTGCCAATTGCAGCCCTTGCACCGTATCTGCTTCATTTTTGGCTTTACCTCATTCACATTTAACAACCACCGTGCGAAAAAATAAAATAAAATACTTGGCGTCGGCTTCAGCTTCGTATTTTGTTCTGTTTCTCTGCTCCCCCATATTGTCTGCTCGCTTGCACTAACGTATCAGGCTGTCAACTATGAGCGCCGGCTTCTTCCCGCATTTTAAATTCAAAGTCGTCGCAGTCAGCGCCGACAGCGACGTCGTTGTCTCCCCGCTTTGTCTGTTGTTTTCGTGTTTTCCACGCGCTCTTTTTTCTTTCTTTCCTTTTACCAAGAAAATCGACTTCAGCTACCGCGTGTGCCGGCATAAACTTCATTATACTGTAATTTATTTTCTGCTGTTGTTGTTGTTTTTATCGTAGCGGCAAACAGATAAAATCAAAACAAAACGTTTTCATGTGTCTGCAACTCAAAACAAAAACTCCCACGCTTCGCTAAGCCACAAAGTTCAACGTGCCCAACAATTTGGACAAAGCTAAAATCCTAAATAAATTGGCAACTCTGCCTAACCTAGATTTTATGCATAGAGTAGTTGCCGTTATTTGTTGTTGTTGTTCCCGTTGTAGCCAATGCTCAGCATCAATCGATGCTTTTTGGCGATGTCTTGTCGGATGCCGATAACAAGTAAAAATTGGAATTCGTGTCAGAAAGTCAGCTTGGAAATACCCTATAATAAAAAGCACTGAACAAATTTGTAGTAAATTAATATACCGCATGTGTGCTGCAACAGTATCAGGTAGAGAATTTGACTGTAGGTCAATTCGCTTTGCCGTTGTTTACAAACAAAGTACACCTAAAGACTAATGAAATTTAACACCTTTTTATAACATGTTTTTGAATTTTTAAATCTACTCGAGACGTTGGCATGCATATGATTTTTTATTTGATGACATTTTACCTTTTACAGTGTTACTGAGCTTAAATGGTCGCCAAGCTCTTTTATAATTTTGTTAACTTTTGCTTTTTTATTCCTTGCAAATTTCAAGTTTAGCGCTCACTTTTATTTGCCGTCTATTGTTGTCGGTTCCAGAACCCCGACATTGTTGAGCTGTTTAGCGTGTTAGCTTGTAGTTGTTTGCATTGACTCTGTGTGTGCGCGCTTCTCTTGCATATTTTGGCAATGAGGCAATCTACACCAATTGCTTTAGTCATTGAGATTCCTCTCATAAGTATATACATGTTCAGTGTTGTCAGTATAGCTATTTTACAACTAGACGCGGTTATTTCTTATTTGCTGAAAATCGGGCTGTATTATATATTTGACTAATGATTAGTAAGGAAAAAATAACTCAACCTTAATATGATCATACAAAGTAAATAGATAATTCAAATGAAAGAAAGAAATATATGTAAGTGTTTGGAAATCACAAACCATAAAGTAGCCATACATTTTTGAATCGTTTATCTAGCTTTTTATTTAGTAAAATTTGCTCTTTGGAAATTCCCTATGCTTTAGTATGTATGTAACTCTATTTGCGCCTCACTCTCTCTTCCATTCTCTTTCTTTATCTCTCGCTTTTGTGTGTGTATCTTTGTTGCGTTCATTGACATTGGCTGATATTTTTGTTGTTGCAAATAAATTTGATTTTATTGTCGCAATAGATTTACGAGCAAAAAAGAAGAATTGCTCTTCATTTGCTCGATTTTTTCTGTGTATTACTTTGGTCTCACATTTTTGTGCTACAGATTTAGTGTTGTTGCGTTTTAAAATATGCCGAGTAAGTGTTGTTGTTGAACTGTTCGTGAACATGCCGATAAAAAAAACACGTTCAAAATTCGTTGACCAAAAAGAATAAAAAGCGTCCAAAAAATTGGTTCGTAATGTGGTAAATGAAATTTCTCTTACGAGGGTGTTATAAATCGGCCTATTCACACACACACACAGCGGCCTATATAACATGCCTCTTTGTTGTTGTTGTTGTTATTATTTCGCTCGCTTTGAATATTTATAATATATGAGCATCCATATCATACAATATTTATGGTGTTTTCCAGCACAGCAACTGCAATCAGCTTAACTTGAATTGAATTTTGTTTCATTTGTTGCTTGTTTTGTTTTTTTTTTTTTTTTGGCAATACAACTGCAACATCGTGTAAGCCAAGTTTTCTGCTCTTCCTAGCTGCATTTGGGCCATTGTACGAGTATTTTGTTGCCTGATTTCCCCGTAGGTAACACAATTGTACAATGAATCTATATATATTATATGCTATATACGGATGTATTTAAATTTGTGTACATACTTGTTCTGGGTAAATAAATATAACAAATTTACATATTACATATGAAAGTTACATTTGCCCGCATGTAATTTGTATACATTTTTTGAATAAATCCGTGATGCGGGTCAACTGTGCAAAGATGGAAGGTAGATATGTTTGTAATTTGCCTTTGACTGGTCGCGTCACAATTTATTTGTACGCAGCATCACACAGTGGTTAGCATTGGTTTATTAAGCTTGAAATAATTTGTATTTGAATTTTAAAAAATGTAAGAATTAAAAAGAAGGAAATAGATTAGAGAATAATTATATGATAATGATATTTGATCATTTTAAAAATAACCAACGGGTCCACTGTGCATCGCTTTGTAATCTCTATTGTCATTCATATTTCTGTATTTTTTTACTTATCACAAACGTCACGCCGTTGTTGCCCGCCCCTTATAACATGTTCCGCGCAAGTATTTTGATAGCTTTTGTCTTATTGAATGGCAGCAAACGGCAACGGCATAAATTGTTTTTGTTTGTCTTATGCTAATCTCAAATATGCCATAAAACACGTTTACACACACACAGATACACAAAAACAGAGAAGACCTGAAAAAAACCTTGAGCTGCCTTGCAGCGTTTCTCGATTTCCCATGACACATACTTACATATATATTCGGATACCTATCTAGACGTTCTCTCTGCAAATCTCTATGGAAATATCTGTCAATCGATTTCACTTGCAATGACTATACACAAATTGAAATAGCAAAAATGAATTGTAAAACATTAACTGCATGGCAAAAATTCATTAAATTCGAGGTTCTTTTAAGGCAAAGATAAGGTTAAGTTTACTTGAGGGAGTTTCTAGCGAGTTATTTATTATTTTCTTACCTTTACTTGGGCTTAGAGTCTTGTTTTGGATACTAATTGTTGATCCACACACTTTCTATATCAAGATTTGATGTTTCTGAAGTCCAAATATTTTGCAAATAAGTTTCTACACTGGCGAGAAGGAGATTTAATGCATTACATTAGAAATTATAATGAAAATTAAATTATCAAAATAAATTAACAAACTGAATTATCATAATTAGCATAGAATAATCTTTTATTTTATTTTTTCGATATTATTGAATTTGGATAATGATAGAGATTAGGAAGTGTCTGACAGTAGATCGTAAATTGATCGCATTTAAAAATAGACATATTACTCCTTTTCTACTACTATTAGTTGCAGTATTTCTACTACTACTTGTTAATTTTCTACTTCTACCAACTACTTATTTCTACTTTTCTACTACTGCGCTGAATTGATTCGAAGGCAAAGTTGACTTAAAAACATAGAAAAAAGAATTAACAAGCTTAATTAAAATTATATAAAGTAAGTAAATAACGACACAGCTAAGCTATAGGTATGCAGGTCATGAAGTTCTTTACTTAGTCAAGCAATTAGTCAAGATGCAATTGCTGAATTTCGTAGTTAAGTTCGATACGAATTTGTAACTACTTTATTATGTTTATGTATAGTTTTTTTTTGCGGGGGGTGTATATAGATAGGGAGGTAGGGAGGATAGGCATACATAGGTGGGTAGATAGGTTGGAGTACCTGCTTACCAATCGAAGGTGCTTAATAATTCAAAGGGAGTCAAAGTAGAGACAAGACAAGACACACGGCAAGAAAGAATAGGGATACATTCAACTAAAGGCCGACCGACCATGCTGAAAATGGACAAAGTTTTACTGTACCTACTGTAGAGCACACGCCATAAGCACATTAGTTATTAGCCTGGCCGAGAGGGATTTTAAGGGGCGTGAGGGGGTGGAATGGGGTGTAAGGAAGGGGAAGGGTGGTATGGGGGGGTAGACACGCGATGGTTCGCTGAGCACTCTGACATGTCCATAAAAGCCTTGAAGTGGACAGACAAAATAAGAGATAGATAGTCAGAGAGAGGAAGAAAGAGACGGACTGTGTGTGTGTTCTCCATTTATTTTCCAAGCGATGAGAATTGTCAATTGTGTGCATTTCCGTGCTGTCCTTCCTCTCCGCCTTCCTCTCCACTCCCCTCTCTCTTTCTCTCTTCCTCTGGTCAAGTCCCAGTCGCATTGTTGTTGCGTGAACATGGCGTCCATTAGCTGTTTTTCCGCTAAATTATAGAGTGCCTGGCGAACGCATATGCCCGGACAGCAGTGGACAGCGTCCAATTAAGTTGGGCAGGAGGCAGCAACAATAACAACAACAACAATAGCGACAACAACATGCAACACAGTCACGACAGGAGGGAGTATAAAAAGAAGTATGCTCCTGCCTTTGTGTCCTGCATAAAATAACAAGCGAAAAGCTACGATTAAGCTGCTCGACTCTTAGTTGCCCAGTAAACATAACTTCAATATTAAGAAATTAAAAAAAAAGGGAATATAAAATAAAATATTATAACGGGATCTTAGTGAGTTAATGTGTAACAATTCTTTCGATTCGATAATACTACGGATGACTTTTTGTCTCGACTTTTCTTTCCACTTAATTATGCGTTGTAATGTTTTTTGCCGAGTGTTGGTTAAAGCTTGCTTCTCTCACGCTGCAACACTGCAACGCTCATCTGGCTAGCAGTGATACGCGAGCGGCTACTGCTAGACCGCTCATCTCTGACCAGCTTACATAGATGGAAGCTTTGAGTCGGTATACTTTTAGCTTGCAGATTTTTTTTTTTTCAGAAAAAGGGCAGACATCCTCACAAATTGATAAGCCTATGAATACTTTGGTTACTGGGCTAAAAACGTGCTTTTCGGGGGCGCAGTGCATATAACTGTGTATGTGTTGAGCCTTGTTGCTGCTGACCACCAGACGCGAGGTGGCATGCCACATTTTTATGGTTACCTGTGTGTGTGTGAACAAAAATTGTTGCTACCACCACTCGCAAGTTAACTTATTTTTCTTTATTGTGGCCCGTCTGTGTGTGTGTGTGTATGTAGGCGTGGTCATAGGTGGAGGGAGGCAGGGGAAGTTGTGGTTAGACGCGTGTGTGCTGTCAAAAGCTATTTGAACAGGATGTGGTAGAGCAATCAAATGATTTTCACATAATTGCTACCTGTCCATTTATGTCACTTTCAGGCCACTTGCTTAGGGCTCTATCAATTGCCATTCCCGCATTTTCAGTCACCCCTCTCTTCATCTATTTCGCATAGGAAGCTGTAAATATTTGATTTGACCAGCTGCGGTTTCTTCAATCAATGTGCAATTAAGATATGCTCATCTCAATACTAAACAAACCACTACAAAGTCCTGTGTCCTTTGACTTTCCTTTCCAACTTTACCTCCGACCATCATCAGTCTTCTCATCGAGGCAATTGCCCTATTATTAACTGTCTTTGGCGCTATTGAGGACAAGCGGCTGTTGAAAGTCTCAGGACTCATTTAAAATGTGCGAAAATGTCCCGAGAAAATGAGACCTGTAATTAAAAAGCACAAAAGGTCTATGAAGTTTATCAAGAGTGTGATAAAAAAAAGCCTAAATTTTAACAGTGCACATGTTTGGTTTTATTATATATAGGCTTTTAAACAAACTGTTTTCCAAATGTTCATATACTTTTTGAAGATGTTTATTACATTATCTTACAACATAAATAAACTAATTGAAATGTAGTGATTACAATGATTTCTACCATTAAGGAATCTAAACTAATTAAAACATCTTTGAAAGCGTCATTGACATTATTTTATTTGTAAGTAAAGTTTTGTATTACTATTTAAGATACGCTGCAATTTCCTCAGAGTGTGGAGCTTTACCTCCAGTTCCTTACATTCCCTTTGTCGCCATTATGAAAACTTGAAAATGTCATAACTTTGTCAAAAATAAACCAATTTATTTGCGGGGTATCAAATTTATCATTATTTTTCTCCTATTTTTACTGTGCATCAAAACTGGAAAACTAAATTTTTCATACTTTACTGTCATCCTCGTAGCTCTTACCGTTTGAACAGGGCTGATATATAAGTACAGCGTCTCTCACAGTCGGGCTCGCTCGATTGTAGCCACTCCTACTAGTTTTTATTCTGTGTGTCAGAAAATGCATTAAAAGAGCAAGAGGCTTCCCACAAATTGCCTTAATTATATGAATAATAGACAAGTTTGTTCTCATGTGCCCTCGACCGATGGGTTTTAATTTTTTTCGCAAACCTATTAATAACAGGGGGAGAAGTCAGCCTTTGGGCCATCAAAGGCGGCGTCGTATTGGCCACGTCAGCCTCCTATCTACAATAATGATATTTGCAACGTCAGCGCAATTTGTTGCATTTCACAAGCGTTTAACGAAACTACCAGAAATTGTATCAGAACTCGAAGTAGACGTCGAAGGCGAAGTCATTGTTCTATCAATATTTAAACGACTGCGGATGTCTTAAAAATGCATAATGTGAAAACATCAGCTGAAGTTGCATATATATGAATATATATATTTAATATTCGTAGAGAATACTGCACCCCATTTTTAGTTATTAGTTGTGGAATTGTGGTTTCATCAGCAATTACTATATACTACTCATATGAGCCAATATGTAATTTGACTATACATATGTACAAGGTGTTCTCATTCCTCTTCATATGTGTATATATATCATCTATATATACGACACATATGTGTAGATCTATCAATCATAGTCACAGCAATGCACTTGTGCCTTATAGAGAGAGGTGTATATATACACCTTATAAACTATAATGCTCTCTCATTTATACTTGTGCGATTCTATGTCTATTCCATCCAAATTATCTAGTACTACCTTCTGTTGTGGCCCAAAGGAACAATTAGTGTACGGTTGCCTAGCATCCGGAATCCATAACTAAAAACATTATTTCCCCTGCGTATTTGGGGGGAGTTATAGCACAAAGTATTGTCACTTTCGAACATATTTGTACAATTTCTATTGGTCAAGCATTTCCGTTTCCGTTACTGTCCATATCCTGATCTTTGATTTTCATTGGCTGTTCAAAGTTATGGATTTACCTATAAATAGCTCAATTGCTGGAAACTATTTTCATTAGTTTTCCAACCGCACTTGCTACAGGACACAGCACCTGCTGCTGTTCCTGAATCAACTCTATAGTTATTCAAATCTCCAATTACCACTTGATGTTATGTAACTTGTGAAGATTGTCAAGAAAATTTCCTTGGTTTTCGTGCAGAAATGTGATAAATGTTAAAAACGTCGTGAAGATTGGCTGTAAATTTTCTTAAAGAAATACTTTGTGAAACATTTAAATTTGTGATATTATTACGGAAAAATAAAAGGTAATTTATCAATTTGAAAATACTTTGTGTTAATAGGTTTTTATTATGCATATGAAAAGAATTCCTTGAAGTTACGCATAGAAAATTATTTATACTTTTACTAAAATAAGTTTCCTAAATATATAATAATATTTCTTAAAAAAAGATGAATTTTAGTAAATGAAGCACAAACATTTTTGCAAATAATAACGAAGATTATTATTTAGATTTCTAACTCTGTATGAAAATCTTATTTATTAATATAATAAATATTTCACGAAAAAAAAAATGAAAGTAAAGTTGATCAATTAAACGCATTTTTTTTTAGTAACTTAAGAAAACTAGTAGAAATCACAAATTAGACTGTAATCATTACAGATTAGTAATTTTTCTAAAGATAATTTAAGTTTTTCTTTCAGAAGTTTTTTTATTTTTCCCTGCAAAACTGTACCTTCCATTTATATACAAAGGTCTTTGAACCAAACCGTTTTATAGCCGAGAACTAAGAACTGACAAAAGCAGCAATTTTATTTTGATGCGAAGCTTAAGTTTATGGTCTGTTGGGCAATACACAGTGTCTGCTAACACTTAACTTCCATCAATAATAATTATAAGACCTGGATAAGTAAAACAGCAGCCAGTTTTCGTTTTCAAGGTGCTTTTAACTCAACCCCTTTGACAAGATCTCTGCCCACACACAACTCGACAAAATACGTGTGTATGGTCGTGTACTTTCTCATATGAATGAGTAAACATACTTAGGAGAGCTCACTGTTTGCGGCTTTAAACAAAAGCCCATTTAAATCTGTTGGCAACGTATCGGACATATTTTTGACAACTTAACAACTTGGACAATTGGTGTTTTGACATCAGAGCCGAGAGTTGTTCAAGTGCCTCAACTAGAAATGGAAACAAAATACACATCACACACACACACACACCTTTAGTGTAGATCTGTAGGCGACGGCAACGACAATGCCCCACAATTGTTTTTATTTCATCTATTTATTTTTATGTGACTCAGGCTTATTTAAAATAATTGTGTATGAACTCATTTATAAGGGGGCAGCTACTTAGTTGCATTATGCAATTCAGTACTACAGGGAATTTTGATACCCTTACGTAATACCGTACAACATTTTTACATAGTGTGTAACGCATTAACCGAATCGAAAGACAAACCAAGTTTTCTATATTTGATGCATTATATTTATTTATATATTTTCTTGAAACTGAAAGAAGTCGAAAGAAAAAAATTATTTATAAAATACGTATGTAAAATTTGCAATTAAAATATATTTTAAACATTTTTAATCCAATACTCAGTATTTTTGTATTCTGTATTGATCTTAAATTCTCTATAGATTAAAGAAGTTAAAAAATTTCGGGGTTTTAAATTTTCTGGCTTATAAATTTGTCTCCTTAATGTATTTTTGTAAGAGGGTATTATACTGTCGGCGTGCTGAGAATCACTACCTTTATTTTATTTAATGTACAAATGTGGTTTTCTTTGATGTAGAGTTGCATCTACATATATATATATATATATATATATATATATATATATATATATATATATTCCATATTTATATGGGATATTGTAGTGTGGGCTGTCTGATATTTCCGCTTGACTCGCTATTGTTTGGCTTAGGGCGTTGCAGCAAGGTATATATTTATATATAGATGGATCAAGACTTGGACGCCTTTTGCCAAACGTTGACAGCTGCACGACTTACCAGAAACTACAGCAACAACAAAAGTCAGCAATTTATTCCGACTTGAATGAATTCGATATTTGAAGTCAAATTGAATTGTTTAATTGCGCCTCAAATTCCAACCCACAATGCTCAGTATAAATTGTGTTTGTTGCCACAACATTGTGAGAGAGAGTCCATTAACTTTGTCATAACGTTTGTAACACTCGCAAATATTTTATTAAGTGTTGAAAAGTGCTCTTTTAATTTCACTTGGTTTGCATTCTTGCTGAAAATAAACAGAGCATACTTTTTGGCTACCTTATAAATATATCTTCATTTTAAACAACCCTAAAAATCTTCATTGAATTTAATAAAAGGTATTTTAAACTCTACTCTCATCTTAAGTCTGACATCTAGAATCGATAGCAGATCTTTATTATGCAACACTGTAACTGTTGTCAAATTTGTGTCATAGCAAAAATCTATTTCTTAATTTGTATTATAACAACTTTAAAATGTTTGCCTCTACAAAATATTTTATTAAAAAATGCTACAAAAGTAGCAATAAAAGTTGGTGTTTGTATTCGGAAGATTTTCGTAAGTTAAAAATCCAAAATTAAATTAAATATAAAAAGAATTAATAATACAGAATATTAAAAATAAAAAGAGAAGATTTCAAGTTGAATTATAAGTCTTTTATAGTTTAAATAAACATGAATTTTTATTTTTTAATAGGAGATATACAAAAGTGCATAATATTAATCTATACAAAATTCAGAATTTTCCTATGAAAGCGTATTATGAATTCGACGTAGATACTTTATTGACTTGTTGATTTTAGCCAACCGGTTTCGGACCAACGTTCAGTTGTTAACGAACTGGCACACGCGGCGTATGTGCAATCTGCTCTGAGTTTATCCCATTAAAAAAAGTATGAGAAAAAACAAATGTCGAGTTTTAAGAGCCAAACTGATTTACGCGTTTGTTTATGACCTTTCTTTTCTATTTTGCAGAGAGAATGAAAATGAAGCGCGAGAGCAATGATGGCGATGGACCACAGGACCAAAAGCGCAACAGACGCAACGAGGAGACTGTCCGCATACTGATACCAAGCAGTGTAAGTACGAGTCGTGAGCCGTGAGCGTGTAATCTAGCTAAATCCGCAGCTCAGCTTAATATCCCTCTTATTCCACGTCTCTTTCCTCTTTATCCGCACATTTCACAGATTGCCGGCGCTGTCATTGGCAAGGGGGGTCAACACATCCAGAAGATGCGAACGCAGGTACTATAAAACGTACAGAAATAACTGTAAAACTATTAAAACCGAAAGAAAAGAAAAAACAAATCTTAAAGTACACTTAAAACAATCACAACAATTCCCAGAGAACTGTACTGCAAAATAATGAAATAGTAGATAAACTAGGGGATGTTGATACTTTTAAAAATATCTATATCAATAATCTGGAAAAGTAAAATAAATTAATTTACTTGATATTATTGACAAAAATATTTCATATTTTACAATATATTGATCAAAAATGTTTAATATATTATAAAATATTTATATCTATATTATCCAAAAAAAAAAAAAGAATACAAATTAATAATTATCGACATATCGATATTTTGGTCAACATCCCCAATAAAAGCATATTTGAAGCGTCTATTATTATTTATATACCATCTTTTTCCCTTCCCCTTTTACCTTCTCTTCTGTCTCTCTCTCTCTCTCTCTCATTTTCTTTCTGTCAAGAAAAAAAGAAAAGACAGGCACAATCTCCTGTCTGTGTAGTGTATATCTCTTCACGTTCTCACTGTCTTTCTCTCACAAAGTCTTGAAGTCTCTGGACCCGCGATTGCAGATCTCCCTCCGTCTTATACTCGGTTCCCTGAGGCGTGTTTTTTTAACACCGAATTATTAACACACTTTCAAAAATAAATAATATAACACGCTTTCTCACTAACTCTGTCCCCCCAAATTCTCTGTCTGTCTCTCGGGTGCTGCCTCACTTTCTTTCTCTCTATCTGTCCTTATCTCTCGCCTTGACTCAGTCTATATTTTGTTAAACTTCTTTAAAATAAAAAACAAAAGTAATATTTAGGCGCTTTATTTACCAACAAAACCAAAAGAAAAACAAATTGCCATAGTATAATTCAATAATATTAAAATATCTACTATAACAATGAATAATTTACACGCTTTTAACCTTTTAACTAAATGAACAATTTTCTCTCTTTCTCTCTCTCTCTTCTACTTCTTACATACGACCCAAAAATGTAACCAAAAAAAAAAAAAAAAAACCACTTATGTATAAATGAAAAATATAAAATCGTCTGACCAACTTATCGATTCATTAATCGATTGACCGACCGATTGATCGCCCGCCCGCTCTGGTCTGTCCCACATACTGCACACTGGCGCCCCCTGGGTCTGGGTATCGCATTCGTCACATGCCACTGATCTGAAATCTAAATCAAAATATTTGAAATCTGGCCCCCGATGAATCAATGATCAAAACGTATATCTATAAATCAAATGTCGATAACAATAAATCGATAAATCCTATAAATGATGACCAATCAAACCGATGCCCAACGCTGCACTATTAAATCGACCGCACCCGTCTCAAATATCAATATATATATATATATATATATATATAAATATATATACTTTATATATATATAATAATAATCTGTACAAAATTTCAACAAATCCATGCTGGTCCCCCCCATTGTTGTTGGTTGTTGTTTATCAACTCTCGCTCACTCTTTCTCCTGTTGCAACAACAACAACCGATACAATAACAACAACAACTTATGTATTTGCATATGAAAATATAATAATAATAATAATTGAAAAAACAACCAACTGAACGATAACCATATATCGAAAATCGTCCATGCGCCCAACTGAACGCCCGACCGACCGACCGTCTCATCTCACCGTCTCGCCCGCCCGCCCGTCCGCCCTCCCAAATGGACCCAAAATGAACCACTGAACCAACCAAAAAAAAAAACAACAATGTTCATGTACGCGCAGTATAAAGCCACTGTATCTGTGGATGATTCCCAAGGCCCCGAACGGTAAACCACAAATAAAATCTCTATCTCTATTACCAATTTTTATTCTCTTGTATATGCTTACAAACAACAACAACCACAAAAAAATATCTCTTACAGTGAAAACATTTCGAAGAGCATTTATCCTTGATTATAGTATATACTTAGGTCTGTCTTAGTTAGTATCTTAAATCCTTATATTTTTGTCTTTCTAGATACATGCATTATTTTTATAGTTATCATGGATCATATCAGGGATCGCATAAATAGAATTTTTAATCGATCTAATATGATTATAATATATTTAAATATCAATAACAAAACAATATATCAAAAGTTAAAAAAAAATATGTAGAGAATCTGAGTATTTTATAACCTTTAGTTTCCCATTTTATAAAATAATTAATATTGTAAATTTTAAGCTTTTTATGATAAAATTTGATCATTATTGCAAATTTTTCGATCCCTGATATATATTCTTTTCAATAATAAAATAGACAACGCCATATTTGAACCCGCTGGATGCGTTCCTTCTCTTATCTGTTTCTCTATCTCTCTCTCTCTGTTTCTGTCTCCTTGTCTCTTTCTTTTGTTGTATGTGCTTGTGTTGAAAGTGCCGTCTCATACATGTGCAAATATATTTCGAACTCCTAGGCAGCAAATCCCTTTGCCAGATGCGTAATCTCCATATCGAACAACCATAACCCCAATCTTTATATATATACGCTAACTTTGCTAATAATCGTTGCACTGCCAAAAGAAAAACAAACAACCAAATGCACAGCATTAACTTCTTTGTTGTATATACACATATACTAAATACTATCTAATCAAGCACTGGAGGCCGTTACTAACAACAAATAAATATCGAATCCCAAGAATTGTCCATCGTTATTCTCTTCCCGTTAAGAATCCAGCAAATAATTGTTCTTACTTGTGGTATAGTGGGTACAACAACCAAACAAACAACAACAAATGAAGTCCAGGAAAGTTAGAACCTGCCTCTGATGTTCTTTTTCATCGTTTCTCTCTCTCTTCTGTCCTTGCCTCTTTATTATGATATATGATAAGTTGTTTACATAATGTTTAGGACTAGATTTTAATTTTAAGCATATAAATACGTATATTTTTTAATATGTGTGTGATTTCCTCACACTTTTCTCTCTTTCTCCTACTTTTTCTTTTTTTCTTTCACACTGTTTCCGTTGCTCTTACTAAAAAAAAAAAACACAAACATTTCTCTCTGTTTCTCTGCACGTTAATAGCACCATACAAATCTCGGCGGATATCGAGTCCACGCTGGAGATCATCACGGAAATGCTGAAATACTTTGAAGAGGTGCGTATTTTAAATATGATTTATTCAAAGAAAAAAATATAGAAGATCAAGATAAACCATTTATTTTTAACATAAAAATTCAAATTATAATATTCCGTAATAAAAGCTATGCTATGATTTAAAAAATATATATATTGTTTGTTATATATATCTTATATAGAATCTTTTGTAATTTAATCCTTCTAACATGATTATCCTATCTTATCCCTTATCTGTTTCTGCAGCGCGATGACGAATTCGATGTGCGCTTGTTAATCCATCAGAGTCTCGCCGGCTGTGTCATCGGCAAGGGTGGGCAGAAGATCAAGGAGATACGCGATGTGAGTACCTAATATCCAATCATCTTATCTTTATATATAGATATATTTCTTTGGAAACATGGGAAATGTGAGAACCTGTCCCAAATGTGTCCTTATGTGTCCTGCCATGCGTATCGCCCGATGTCATGCACACAATTGCCTTTGACACACACACACACGCACTCATACACACGCATGGGCTAATTATAGGAAGTTGACCATGTTTCTTCCATTGCTTCAATAATCACGTTAATTGGCAACTCTATCGACGACTTCTTTTACAACCTTGCCTAGGGTATTTTAATATTTTTATCACGAAATGTGTTATGCCCTCAAAGAGGCGTGTCAGACCGCATGAAAATTTAAATTATCGAAACGCTGAGAAATAACTTGAATACAGAATTAATTTAGAGGCTAGGAAATTGACATTAAAATCGAATTGTCTAAATATAGACTATAGAATTTCTTTTGCCACGCAAGTGTTAAATAATGAATGCTGATCGAAAAAGGAATTAATTTTTATGAATACAAGCAAATTAATTGTTTCAGATGCTAAAATTGTTGTTTCGGATTTGTTTCGAATTTAATATAAACATCTGATTAGAATTTGTTGAATTTATAGCATTTATCGATGGTATATTGAGCAATAAATAGATAGAACACTAGCATTTAATGAAGATATATCGGAGTTGGTATAAGTATGTTATACGAGTAACTCTTTTGACCAGACTTAAAGCTGCTGCTGAAAGTCTGTCTGTCAATGACAGCCGCAACAACATAATACATAACTGAATCTCATCCACATTCAGATTGAGATTCACAGACTGATGGCATGTTTAGGAATCTATTGCTGACTGATTGTCTGTTTCAGGTTCCTCTTGTCGCTGTCATCGTAATCTCTTCATACCGATTATCATCAGCATCATCATTTCATTCAATTGCATCCCTGGCAACGTCATGTGGTATGTGAACATGTCAAGCCTTTTTTCAATTGCGCAATTGTCATTCACACACCTACACTAAAAAGAAAAATGGAGAATCTTCTAATTCAATTCAATTCAATTTTAAGAGACCAAATGGCTAATATTAAAAATATGAAAACAAATAATTACAGGAACACATGAAAGGAATATTTATAGAAATACACAGCAACAATAAATAAAAAATCCCTTTTTAATTAGCTAAGATGATATTAAGAGCATTTATTTCTATATTAAGAGCTTGAGACCAAAATCGCTCATTATTACTCATTTATTTAGAAAGTATATATATTTTTTCTTACTTTTTTTACCTGCATTTTCTTTCGTTTCACATTATTAGCAGTGAGAAAAGTGGCTGCATTTTAATTGAATTCTCCTGTTTTCTTTGTTTTTTTTTTGCGTTTTTATTTTATTTAACCCCCTGGCTCTCCGTGCACAGTTTACACACAACATTTACTTGACTTCCACTCGTTTCTTCCCCTTCTCCCCTCCCTTGCCTTTTCTCTTATTCTTTCTCTTTCACATTCTCAAAGCAAGCAAAGGCGCGCATGAATTTAATATTGCATACTTTTGTGCGCATGCAAAAAGAAAAATATCAAAAAGTACTGTTATTCCACTTTGTTGTTGTCGCTTATCCTTTTACATTTTTTTCTACTTGTTCTCCAGCTTTTTTCCTTATAAATATTCATATATTCGTACCCAGCAAACAACATGCAACAAACAGTCTGATGCGATTTTTCATATGCCAAATGTAAACAAGTTGGAAAATTGTGGAAAATCAAAGGTTTTTCGCCAACTAAGATACAAAAAAAATCAAGGGGATTTTCTGTTCTATTTAAAAAGTGTTACTGTGTTGAAAAAAAAATTGTAATAGTTGGGGATAATAATCAAGACCCTTAATTATTTTAAATATAAATATAATTTCAACATAGAACATTATTGAAGAATATCCTTTGACAAAGAAATGCTTTTTATTTTTGATTTTCTTATCATTTTATTATAAACTTTAAATTGTAACTATATCGATATTTTGTGCTGTTGTGTTAACTATATATTTGGGTCAAATAGAGTAACTGGCAATCGAGAGGTTTTTGTTTTTCCTCTTCCTGTTCTATGGAGGTCAACAAGTCCAAGAACAACAAGACACAATAAAAGGGATACAGACAAGAAGCCAAAGCAGCTGAAAGCATTGCCTTTACTTATTTAGTACTTGTTTTTTTTTTCCTTTTCTTTTTGAGAATTTCTTATCCTGCCTGCAATGTGCAAATTGTTTATTTGTCGCCTTTGTACCGTGTTGTATCCTGGCATCCTTGCAGCTGTTCCCTCTGGTCTGTTGTCGACTCAGTTGATCAGCAGTGGAGTCTCAACCTCAGCATGTGTTGTGTCTTTTTGTTGCCTTTGTCTACTGTCTCCTGTCTCCTTAGGCTAAAGACAAGTCTCGACATCGTTCCACATTTAAGCCGCCTGATGTGTTTCCTTTGTCTTCCTTTTTGGCCAGGCAGCTGTTTCTTCTTTTAAAGAAGACATTTGTTTCTTCGGTCATCGTCTTGTCCTTTTTGCGTTTCCTTCTATCATCGTTTTTGGTCCTGCCTCTAGTTTTGCTTGTGTTTCGATTTTCGCATTTCGACTTTTTATCTTACTGATTCTATTTGCTTTCTCGGAAGCCGGTTATTCAGTTTTGTCCTTGGAGGAAGAAATTGTTTAATATAAATGTATTTTTTTTTAATAAAAAAGTATGGAGTGAAAAGTAGTACTGAATGATTTAAGATTATAACGAAAACAATAAAGATTTCATGAAGATCCTTCTTGTCTATAAAATATGCTAGTTGTCATGTTGGACGAAACATGTGTTGGCTGTTTGTTTCCTTGTCGTAATGTATCCATGTATCCGTATCCCCTAATTTTATCAATTTATGAGCATATTTCTATCTTTCTATGTCCCATTAAAATTGTAAAATTGTCCTGTGCCGCCAGAAGCAGCAGCAGCTGATGAGGTTTCTCTTCTGGCATCTGCTGCCTAAGCGCTAATAATGAGGTAGCAGCTGCATCTACTGATCCTATAACCTCTCCCTCTCCTCCTCCTCCTCCTCCTCCTCCTCATAGTCGTAATACTCCTGCTGCTTCTAAATCCAAGTGCCTGTCTATGCAGCGTGCCAATGGCTTTTGTTTCATCCCTACAATTGTCTCTCCACTCCTCTTTCTCCTTCTCCATCTGTTCGCTGTTCACTGAGCTGAGCTCAGTTGCCTGTGGCTTACAATTGTTGCTTCGCATGGGACTCGGCCGCAGTTGTTATTAGCCCAGTACTTTAAGACTCGTCAGGCCTATTGATATCTGGCAATGTCTGTCTTTCGTAAACACTCTTTGATTTCAGAAACTTAAATAAACAATTATACATAAATAAATTCCTTGATATATTTGTTTTTTAATTTATTTCTAAAATATTTATTATATTTTCTTTATTGTAATATTGCATTTAATGGCAGTAAAGTTTCAGTTGCTGGGCATTTACAAGTCGAGCACTATCTTACCTTACTGTTGTTGTTGTTGTAGCTATGCCTGTGGCAACATTTAATGAATGCCTAACAGGTGCTGCAGCACACACACACACACACGCACACACACTCATTTAAAACGTGCGGCAGCTGAAGCAGCGACATCTGTTTCTTGGTATTTCGAAATTTCTTTACAAGCTGCTGAAATTGTTGTTCTCCTTTTCGTACTTGTTTATTTTGTTGTTTGTCTCTCATTGACTTTGCTAGAAACGTTGGATCTGCTTTGATCATTTGATTAATAAGTTGCTCAAACTTTTTGGGTTGTGGCACACACACACACACACACACACACTGTAGTTGACAGGTCCTTGCTCCTCCTTGTTATAGTTGTCGGTTCTGTTCCCATCAATATCCGGTTGTTGGTATGCGCCACATTCAACATAATGTTGTTGCCACATGCTTCCGCTTTGTTTAAGTGCTCTCGGTTTTCCTGGCGGCTCATTTCAGACTCCAAGGGTCTCAGAACTCTACACTGTTAAAATAATATGACCGGTTCTTGAAACTCAGAGTATTTGTTTAACATTTTGTTGTTTAATTTAGGTCATTTCTATTATTTATTGTATATACTATTTATTGTTATAATTGAACTGTTTTTATCAGTTTTTTTAACATAAGAGAACTTTCACTTTACAGTAAAGATGCTTTCTCTTATTTTAACAATTGTTGACATATTGAATTATTTGTTATTTTAGGAATTTTTTTGCATTATTTGCAAAAATATATATTTTTAATTGTTTGGTTTGAGAGCATAAGATTTTTATCAGTGTATGTTTGTTTTTGCTTTTGGAACCGCAAAGTTTTCTAATTGCAGCTGTTGTTGTTGTTGCTGGCTTGATTTTTCTGTTATCTCTCAATTAGACAAGCTGCGATGCATTATTTTTATTGATGGCACATGCTCTAAGTAATTCTTTCTCTCTAAGAGCAGCTGCATTTTAAAATAACTTAGCATATTGTCTAAGGATGCCACAGAAAGTGACTTTGAAAGTCAACAACAACAAAAACAGCAAGGACCAGAGGAAGTGGAAGTGGCAGATGAAGAAATAAAAATTAATAAGTGAATGGCATCAATGATTACGTTACATACGCCTTGCCTACATCAACTTGTATGTATATATGTGTGTATTTGTGTGTGTCGCAGTGATCCTGCGCATGCGTCAATTCATACACACACTCGCATACAAATGCAAAAAGGGAGAGAGGCAGTGAAAAAATGCGGAGCTAAAGAATCTGAATAATACACCGGTTCTGCAGCAGCTGCGCCTCTCTAATACAACAACAACCTAAGCAGTAGCAGCTTGCTTGAGTATCCTTTAAGCTGGCGGCAACAACAACAATTATCATGAAAACCACACACAAAAGGCGCGCACATGCTGCCTGCTCTCTCTTATTTAAAATTAATGCTTTGTGCTCTCATCTCCATGTACTTGCATATGCGTGTGAGTATATTTTGTTCCACTCTGTCTATGCCTATGCTCTGTTGTGCGCTCTGCTCAGAGGACTGTTAAAGCGTAGCTCTGCTTGCGCTCTCTGTTCTGCTCTGCGCTCCTTTCTCTGCCTGGACATGCTGCGTCTTTGCCTTACATGGCAACTGGCAATCGTTGAACCCAATTAGTTCGACATTGGCGCTGGTCGCGCACGGTTGTGTACGCGCTCCTTATTCAATTGCTGTTGTTGCCTTTGCTGCTGCTGTTTTAAGTGGAATTGTTGTTCTTTCTGCTCTTTGCTGTCCAGGCAAATAAACAATTTCCACGAAAATTTGATATCTGCGAGGGCTGTTTAATAACTACTAAAAAGATAATATGTTGCGGAAAATTAAAGTGAACGAATTTCGTGACATTGTTCAACATTTTTATCTGGCTGTAAAAATAAAAGATGTTAAAACATTTATAATCAAATGAGTTTAAACGTGTTTGTGACGCATAAGTAATATAATATGTGCAAAAGGTATGAACAAAATATTTTGTGCTTATGAATTATATATAAATTATGTTCAATGCTGTGTTCGTTTGCTGTGTCAGGCCAATACACACACACACTTTTTCGTATTTCATATTTTGGCTGCTTCGCAAAATCGAAAAGTATGCTATGCTTTTTCTCTTTGTATGTGTGTCATGCTCTTGCGCGCTCTCACACTCACGGGCACACATACTGCGATATGACTCGTTGTTGTTGCTTTTGTTTTAAATTTAATAAATTCAATGAGCGTCCAGTTTATATCGCTCTTTGGCTTTTGAAGTTTTGTGTGTGACAGCGCCGTCTCTTCTCTTTCGTCTCCCTCTTCGTGCGCTCTGTGCGTGCGTACTTAAGTTGTCACTGTGTGTGACTCAACATAAGCCCACTTCACACAGTTTTTGATGTGTCGCCTGCTTCTGCGTTTTTTCCCTTTCCTACTCCTTTTTCTACTTCTTGTGTATGTCGCCATTGTTGTCTGGGGGTCACACGCAACGGCAACGAGTTGTCGCCAAGGGAGCAGCCAAGACAGGAGAGAGAGATGGAGAGGAGGGTGAGAGAACTTGGAGGGCATGACGCAGCCTTTGGTCATTTTGGTAAAGCACGCAATTTTGGTGCTTAGAAATGATGCAATCATCAGGCCACATTCCTAGTACGCAGTCGGAAGGAAACGGAAACAGGCTTCAATGCACGTAGGCATAAATCTGTGTACCTCGCTCTCTCTCTCTCGCACGCTCGCTCTCCTATACACACTTACAGGTACTCAAAACATGCATTCCTAAGTGGCTATCGAATTTCACATTTACACTTCCTCTGCAGACGTCACATTGTGATTGAGTTTGAGATGGAGACTAAGAGTAGGGGGAGGCAAACAACTTCCGGCGTTGACTGTAAGCACTGCACATTTGGGAGCCCTGGCTGAGGAGCAGCAGCTGCTAAAGTGAAAAATGAGAAGGAAAGAAAATCAAAATTAGTGCAGGTAGCAAACTCAAAAGTGTCTGCATCCTGCATCCTTCGTACTTCATCCTGTCACTGACAGCTGCGCGCTGCGTTGCACATGGTATGAGTGTGTGTGTGTGTGTCTGTATGGGAATAAGTGGAGAGAATAATGAAGATGATGAAAGGGTCGCGTCCTAAAACCTGTGTGTGTGTGGTTGGGTCATTGTCATGGTCAAATTGATTTAAGCTATGTTTATCAGCTGCTTCAGTTGAATACTTCTCCTCCTGTTCCTATTTGTCCTCCTTCCGCTTCGCTTAAAATGGCAGCTAAGTGGCTAAAAGTGAGAGGGACTGATAATCTATCGATAGGTCTTTAAGTATCGATATCCCATTCCCATTTGATAGCTTACATTTTACTCCTTTGAATACAATTACTCTTTCAGACTGCGCTCTGTTTTAGATACTTTTATCGAAAAACCAGTAGTTTCAATTAATAATGTATTCCTTTTCAATTCTTAAAGATTCTCTCATCAAACTAATCGCTTGCCTTAACTCTCTGTTTTTAAGGCTTAGCTGACGATCTCTAATCTTTTCTTTCTCTTCTTTCTCCCTCTTCCGCTTCCTCACAGCGCATTGGATGCCGCTTCTTGAAGGTCTTCTCGAATGTGGCGCCTCAGAGCACAGATCGCGTGGTGCAGACGGTGGGCAAACAGAGCCAGGTGATTGATGCGGTGCGTGAGGTGATCACATTGACCAGGGACACACCTATTAAGGGACCCATTCACAACTATGATCCGATGAACTTTGATCGCGTCTATGCGGATGAATATGGTGGTTATGGCACAGGAACCGGAAGCACACGTCCCAGCCAACGTGGTGGCAATCGTGGCAACAATGGCGGCGGTGGTGGTGGCAACGGTGGTGCTGGCGGTGGAAATGGAGGTGGTGGCGGTGGATTTGGCGGCAACAATGGAGGAGGACGTGGCAATGATCGCTTTGGAGGCAATCGTGGTGGAGGAGGGGGAGGAGGCGGCGGCGTTGGTGGTGCTGGTGGTGGCGCCACGGGCATCGGTGGCATGGGCGGAGGACCACGCGATAATCCATTCATCAATCCCTGGGCCAATGGCGGCGCTGGTGACAATGATGGCTTCAATGTGGGCAACAATGGCGGCGGCGGAGGCTTTGGTGGCAACAATTTCGGCGGGGGCGGCGGACCCTTTGGCGGTGGCAACTTCAGCAATAATGGTTTCGGAAATGGTCCCAATGACTTTGGCGGTGGCAATCAGCTGGGCGGTGGTGGCAACAACACCAGCAATCTGCCCAGCCTGGGCAACTTTGGCCAAAACCAGGGCGGCAACAGCGGAAACGCTGGATTCGGAGCCGGAGGTAACAACAATCTGGGCAATGGATTGGGAGCTGGCTTCGGTGCCGGCAACAACAGTCTGGGAAACGGACTCGGAGTTGTCAACAATGGCGGTGGTGTCGGTGGACTCGGTGCTAACAACGGCGCTGGAGGATTCAATGCCGGAGGAGCCGGAAATGCCGGTTCCAACAACAGCAGCAATGCCCCCTCCAACATACCGCAAGGTCACGATCCCAACAACAGCACACAGGTCACAATTCCCAAGGATGTAAGTAGACACGTTTTAAATGGTTTAAATAGATTAAAGAAAAAGTAAAATCTATTTATTTTGGTTTATTTAAATTTGATATACATTTTTTTTGTAATTGCTGAATGTCGCATTAAAAAGAATTAACCTTATGTTTCCTTAGATGCTTAACATATATATTATAATTATTTTCCTTGGTTTACTTTGCAGTTGGCTGGTGCCATCATTGGCAAGGGCGGCGGTCGGATTCGTCGCATTAGGAATGAGTCGAGTGCGTATATAACCATAGATGAACCTCTGCCCGGTTCCAATGATCGCATTATCACAATTTCGGGGACTCCCAAGCAAATACAGATGGCACAGTATCTGCTGCAACAGAGGTTGGTGTCGCAAACAGACTAAAAGTATGCACAAATCTCCTTTCATTATGACTTACTTACAATCATACACCCTACCCAAAACATTATAAAATATACATCTCATTCCCTCACTTCCCCTTTTCCTCATCTTAATTAATCCCAATAAAAAAATTTTATATTAAACGTGTGCTAATCGAATCATTTATAATAATATTCACAAAAATCGCTTGCTTTTCATGTCAATGTATAAAAGAAAAAGAAAAGAAATATGAAAACTAACCGTTCGGCCTACTGGGAAAATGTTTTCCGTATGGAAGACTAGTGATTTTGTTGTTTGGTCTTTGTTAATAACAATAAATCCCTTGTCTTCTTACGGCGTGCATTTGTGCTCTTCATTTGGTTGGTGTGCTAACAATAACAACATTACATATTCTCTTTAACATTTAACTCGGTCAAAGTTGCTCTCTTAAATTTCAATATCGGTCATCAGTTCTCTTGCTTTTACTCATTTCCCTTCCCTACCCTCCCTGTCCATAGTCAGTCCAAAGCTCAATATTAATTCAAGCTTTAAGCGCGGTTTGCTCAAAAGTGCGTTAGCAGTGCTGCTAAATGTGCGTACACATTTAAGCGCAGTGTTATCTAACACTGAATAGATCATGGTGGAATTTAATTATAAGGTAACATGTCTTGTTATAGAAACGAAATACAGCTGTGATTAAATGCGTTACTTAATAAATAAATACACAATGAGAGCAACTCCGCTTAAAATAATTTTGCTGTTTGTTATTGAGAAATGAATAAATTAATTGAAATGTTTTCTTTCAACTTGCAGTGTACACGAAAATGGCAGGCGAAACATTTAAATGAGAAAAGTCTGCAATAAAAACAACACACAACCAACAACAACAACAACTACACGAACCATCGATGTGCTAAAATTGCGCGTTCACATTAAAATTAAATGAATAAATAAAAACAAAATAAGATGAAGAATTGAACTAAAAACTGTCGCCCAATATATAGAAAGTAATATACTTCATTTGTAAGTTTAAGTAATTTTACCTATAATTGCCCCGTCCCCATCTCACTTATGAATGTGTGCCCCCTTTTATCCCTTGCCCCCCTCGACCCCGTGAAACTTTAAATTCTATATATCTAAGTTTAAGGAGCATGAACAAATAAAAGTATAAATACATGTAGTTTTCATGTTTTCTATTATTAATTACTCTTTATTCTTAGATGAGAATAAAATGATAATGGCGAATTTTTTTAAAAAGGTGACGAATTCAGTTAAAATCTGAGAATGCCATAAAAATTGCAATCTTTGTCAAGGTGAATTTAGTTGAGCTGTGGTGAGTTAGAAAAATAATTTCACCATGCGCTCACTTAGCTGTCAGAGAGATAAAATCTGTCTAAAATATTTTTGAAATAATTGTACCAATCATTATTTTTTTTATCCGGTCTGGCGTATCGTTTGTGAGATGAGAATATGCCAGAGGCCTAGCTGGGGCCACCGGACGGGTCGCAGGTTGCGGATAGCGAACGGCCTCCTCTCTTCTTTAAGGGAGGGGGAGGGGAGGTTAGCTGTGAATATTAAATGAATAAACAGCCCCGGACAGCCAGCGGATAATACGGCTGTTAATATGTTCGTATTATCGACCTGTTTAAATTAAAACCCCACACCTGCTCCGCAATTACCCTGGCTCATCCTTAGATTTCATTCCATCCCTTCTCATCTCACTCCGGGCTGGACTAACGTGTTAATCGTGCCGTGCCGAGAGTCGGACCAGGCTGAAAGCCCCGGGTCAACAAATAGTTCAGTCACTAACGGCGAGCTCAGGCGAAATGGCGACCGCCTGTTCCAAATCTATAATGCCTTACCCGGGTACTGCGGATCTCTGCCCGGGCGGACCTCGTATTTCTCCGCAACTCGTGGGATTCACTAGCAAACAATAAAAATGGGTAAAAGAAGAAAACTTAAAGCAATAAATTATACAAACACTTCGCACAAGTTTAAGGGCACCAAGGATATGAGCGGATATTATGGAACTGGCCAAGCGGGGGGAATCCCCTCATGCTACTATGAGGGACGGGAAGATCCCTCTAGACACTGTCAGTCTCAAGTCCCTCCAAGATTCAATCAGTTGCAAGCAGAGAGAATACCCTCAAGATGCCAGCATTTTAGTCCGGATAGAGAAGCGTCATTTATACAGGAAGAATTCCAGCGCAGCGCGGACGGCAGGCGAGGATCACAGTATGCTCCAGATCCTGGTGGCTTCCAGGAACGCAGCAATCCCAGTCCAGAGATGCAGCTTTATAACAATAGTCGAGAATTTCCTCCCAGAAGTCACATGGTTGTGGACTCACCATGCGTCCAGAGACAACTCGCGACATGGCTGTGACATCCTTCTTAAGCCAGAGACAACGGATTCTGAAAGAGACAATCCCCTTAAGGGAAGTGCAAGCAAGCGTAGGCGGAATGATTTACCGGGATTGGGAGAGCCTGGTGGTCTGGATGATCCCAACAGGAAATATCTGTGTGGTTCTCGCACCAAGTGGTATTTGCGCTATCTCATGGCGGGTTTTACGCCGGATGAAGCGATCAGCATGGCCAGGAAATCTAAACAGCCGGTTGCGCAGTTTACATTAAATTCAGGTAATGATCGCACTTCAATCTGGCATCCCGATGAGCAGCCACTTCCCATGGACGAACGTCCTGGCACCTCAAGAGAACAAGCGGAATCTCTATGATAACTTCTCTCAGCGGGAACTCAAAGAGTCACCAATCAAGGAAAATAAACCAGCAAGATCAGTCGAAAGATTCCAGGAACCCGTGAAGCTTTTGCTCTTACCCCTGGGTTATCCAAAGATCTTGCTCAGCTATCAACAAAACCTGAATCTGGAGGAGGCCATCACCATGGAATTGGCATCTGCACGCTTGGGAGTTCCCCCTGCATTTCACCTCAATTGCATTTAAAAATGGTTATCTGGAAGTCGAGTGCTACAATCAAATCTCTGCAGACTGGCTTATGGAAACGATATCCAAGTCATTCACGTATCATGGTCCCCGGGTGAAAGCCAAGTTCCATGCGTAAGCAGAGGATTTTCAAGAGTTTGCTGCAGCTGGCGATTGTTAAAGATGATGTTGATCGAATTTTTATTATATCTGTCAAACAAAATATTTGTAAAATAAATGCGCTTTTAGTGTGCAAAAAAAATAATTACAGGTGTTTTAGATAATTATTGAGTTGGGTTTCATAAATTTGCTCTCAATTTCAGAAATCTCCGTTTAATTCCGAGTTAAAATGGATGTAACTGTTAATCTCGTGAATATATTGAATAATTTAGGAATATACTTCTCAAAAGTCTTTAAAGAGGAACTTGTGATGGCTTTCTGTCAAAAGAAGAAGTGTGTTCAATATGACAAGCTTTACATTACAATTAAATACACTTCTTAGTATGCAATACACAAAAATACACAAGTTTAATATTTCTTGCACATTAATATAGTGTTTAATTACAGGTCGAAAATTGAACGCTTCGAATTCAATTTAAGCATTTGATATCAATAAAAAATTTATCAAAAAGACAAAACGTCTCTTTCATTCATAATAAATTATTAGGCATTTATGATAATAAGTACAACACGTATATATATATATATAAGTATTGGATCTTAAGGACTAATGATTAGAGTCTAGAGTATTTACATTGTTTCAATTCAATTCGTTTGCCAATTGTTGTTTTCGTTAATATGATTTAGTTATAAAATAATTGAAGCCAGCAGCCAAAAGAGTGTTTAACAAATGATTGAGCATGATTGATGTTTTTTTTTTGTTTGTAGCACCTGTACAGTGGAAACACATTTTAGTAGCTTATTACTTAGTAAATCTAAACTAATCATTAATATTGCATTTGTTGTTCCCTCAAATGTGTTGCACTTCAATTCCGTTTGGACGAGTTGATTAAATATTTACAGCAATGTGTCAACAAATGTTTCTCGCCCGACGATGATGACGAGTTGTTGTTATTGTTATTGTTGTGGTGGTTGTTATGATGTGCTCCCAGCTCGCGGGTATAAATGTCGAGGCCATACTGTCCTTCCTCCGGGAAACTGGAAAATCATTTATTATGAATTAAATATAACTCTTTAATAATATTAGTGAATTTGTAAATAGACCCACTTAATGATGAACGTGACAATGTCATCCAGTGTACTGTGCGTCACATATTTGGCCAGCTTCTTCTCCTCGATGCCATTTTTGTGCAACGTTGCCATAAAATCCGTCAACGGTCGCGACATGCGGAACTGCAGATCCAAGCTGCGTCCGGCAAAGATAAGCGGATCCTACAACACAGAAATAAAACATTTCAGTTACAGAAGACTTTCTTCGTTATTCCCGCTTCGTTTTATTCTCCGCTCACCTGATGTGTGATAGGTATAAGGCCAAAAAGGCGTGTCGCCTTGGTGGGACCCCATTCCCCACTGGCGCAGTCTGGCAGCGGCACCATCACCGTTTGCAACTCCTCGCAACAGATCTGTAGACAGAATGAAATCGATATCAATTTAAAGATTTTATTTTCCAAGTGAATAAAGCTTAAGGGATTAAAATTGGCTTATTTTGGACGAAGTTACGAAAGATCAAAATATTTGAAAAAATGCAAAGGGGTAGGTATGGAAAATTGGATGATTTTCGAAAAAAAAATTAAAGTTTGTAAAGAAATAAAAATGAAAGCCTGAAAAAATGTTGATGCCAAATAATGAATAAAATGATATTCCGCTTGAAGATCAGATGATTTTTGACAAAGTTATGAAAGATCAAAGTTTTTGAAAAAATATATATGGAAAATTTTAAAATAAAAGGGGTATGTATGGAAAATTGGATGATTTTCGAAATTTGAAAAATTTAAAATTGGAATTTGAAAAAGTTAAATTTGTAAATACAATTGAAATGGAATAAATTTGTAGGTCAATCATGATAAAATGATATTAAAAAATTAAATTTGTATGGAAAATTGGATAATGGTCGAAAAAAAAAAAAAAACTAATTTTGATGCTAAATCATGAATAAAATGATATTCCGCTTTAAAATCGGATCTTTCTTGATAAATTTATGAAAGTTTGAAGCCAACAACTTTTCAGTTCAGAGTCTCACCTTAAACTTGCAGACAGACTTGAATTTCATGGGCTCCCCCGTTAGATATTCCTGGGGTGTGACTGCATTGGCGAAAATGTCGAGCAGGAAGGCGCCGGAGCAGGGGGCGTGGACGCGGAAGGCAACAATGTTGCCAATGACGGACTGCATGACAAAGCGCTTGAGGGAGACGCCGTCGTAGGAGAGTTCCTCATCGCTATCGTAGAACTTGAGGTTATAGTGGAAGATGAGGCAACTCTGCATATCCGTGGGCATCGCAATGCGCACAGTGGCCGCTCCCGTGTCGTCCGTGAAGACCACAGCTCCGTATCCCTCGTCCGCAAAGTGCAGGCCGTAGCGGAAGAAGAGCGAGCGCACAAATGGAAGATTCTCAAATTCGCGCAATGTGATGGGACGCTTCAGCAGCTGCCACTCCTCCTGCAGCGGGTAGAACTCGTAGATGAACTCCCGCGGATCCGTCAGGAAGTAATGATCGTCATACTCATAGCTACGAAATGGGAGGAAAAATGATGGGAAATAGAGAAATTAGAGAAGTTCCTTATCAGAATTTGAACAGCATTTGAGTGGAAGAAATGGAATAGTTAGGAAGCTATTTCATTAACAATCAAAGCTACGAAATGAAAGGATAAATTATAGAAAAGAGATATAATAGCAGTTCTTTATCAGAATGTGGACAGCATTTGAGTGGAAGAAATGGATTAGTTAGGAAGCTGAATAGTTAGGAAGTTATTTCATTAACAAACGTATAATTCAACACTTATTTTTGAATATCATTTAAGTTACTGTCCTTTAATTACTCCGTAAATCTGATTGCCTTTAATTTCCTAATTCTTTCGTTCTTAATCCATTTTTTATTTTAGTTCCTTTAACTTTGGTTTTTAATTTGAATTCTATTTTATAATTCACGCATTTTAATAAAACTCGCCTCTATATTTTACCCTGTATACTTGATTTATTTAGTTTTTATTTTTAGTTTAGTTGCTGCCTTCTGTGTTCCACACTTATTTTGGTTTCGCTTGGCTCGATTTTGTTCTTAATTGGAATTAATCTCGTGCGACTCACCGCAGACTGTCGTTCTTGCCACGCCCCTGTTTGGGCGCCTCCTTGGCGTTGACCAGATGCCGGGCACCCCAATTGCATTGGACGAATCTCCAGGCGCCGGCGACATAGACGGCATTCCAGGAGTTGCGGAAACGTGAGTCCTGGAACTTGACACCGGGTTGATAGCCAGCGCTCTTGGAATAGCCCTTGATGACGACACAGTGGAGACCCGCATAGCTGCAGAGACGCTTGAAGAGAACGTGATAGCTCTCTGTGCCGTATTTGATGCCACGCAGCAATCCCATTGGCGTGTCGCCTCTGAGATCGTCGTCGAAGTGCATGGCATTCAGATTCTTGACCGTAATCCAGCGGAAGATCGTGCGCGCCTTTTCAATGTCGGTGGTGCAGCGACCCACCAATTGACGCACCAGATCCGTGAACGTCTTCTGATCCTCCTGCGCCACCGAGATGGCAATGCGATCCACATCCTCAAACTCAATGGGATCCGTGTAGATTTGAAACTTACTAACCGCTGGCGGTGCGGGAATCGGTGCATTCAATGGATACTCAATGGGCACAGCTCCCTCACTGAAATCGTCGTCCAGAAAGATGCTCTCGCTCTGCATATACTCCGATCTCCGAGCACTGATCAGCTCCAGCATCTCACTCGACTGACGATCCACCAGAGCAGCCGTCTCATATCGCTCATGCTCCAGCATCTTCCTGGTAATGCTCTCCTTCTTCTTGCTGCGCCGCAACGTCATGTTCTTCTCCAGATCCTCCTTCTGCTGCTCGTGGCGCAGTGTCAGCATGTTGGCCTCATCCCGATTGCGACGCGATGTCGCCAGTTCCTTCTCAAACTTGTGCGTCAACCGCTGCAACTCGCGCTCCCACTCATCCTGGAACTCGCTCTGGATCTTGCGTTCCTCCTCCTCTCGCTTCTTTGCGAATTTCCTATACAAATCGTCCTCCTCCTTGCGATGCTTCATCTCCAAGTGCGCCTGCTCCTCGCGAGCCTGCAAACATTTGAAATAATAAGTCAATTTTAGTTTAAACATCTCTTAATATTTTAAAATATTTTAAAATATTGTTAGTTTTATGTTGGATGTGTTGTAATTATTAATATTAATATCTAAGGAGAAAAGGATTAATAAATTAGCTTAAACTCTTATTACCACAATATTAAACTCACAAAATATTGTTATATTCATTTTAAGTGAACTAATAAATTGAATTGAATTGTTAGTTTTGAGGAAACACATTTAAAACTAACTCTTAAATACCAAACAAACTCTGGCATTAATTACAATATAATTTATTACTTAGCAAAGACCTAAATTTTAAGTAGTTTTACTTTGGTTTACATTTGAAGGTATCGAATCAAAACGAGATATCATTGAACTATTTGAAGTCAGCTGAATTTATGAAGTTATTTCTAATTTAGCTGGTTACACACATTATTAGTTTAGTCTTAAATAATATTAGAATTTACTTTGTATTTTTGAAGGGAAATTTCATCTAAATTAGATTTAGACCGATAAAAATGTCATATTTTGACGTTATAAATACATAACTATATCTGTATCTGAGTCTATTTAATTGATCGGGAGTGTATTTGTTTGTTGAGTTACTTGTTGCTTCCGTGTGTGTGGAAATTAATGCTCGAGATAGAATTAAACTACTTTTTAGTCTTTACAAATAATAATAATAATTACACATAAAATAATAAACCTACTCTTAGACATTACAAACAATTGCAAAGCTTTTATTAGGCACATCAGCAATATAAACAAAGTGATAAAGCAGCAGATAATCAACGTATATATAAAAGGCTCAGATTGTTAACAGAACGAACACATAATTAGTTGGTTCGTTTAGAAGTTAGTCAACATGTTGTGTCATCAACTGATTGTGTCTGCTTTGTCCTTGGACTGTTGCTGTTGCAGTTGCATTCAGTCCAGAGCGATGACTCTTCGAATGTCTGCAGGAACAACTTCACCAAAGTGGGCGAAAAGTGTCTCTACTATATTAGCAGTGACTTTAGGCTTTCTTGGTTTGACGCTGATCGCTCTTGTCACGCCTTGGGAGCAACACTGCTCAGTCTGGAGACGCCGGAGGATCTGTTGCGCATCAGCAAATGGCTAAGCGTCTCGGCACGTCATGACGCTGATGAGGTGTGGACCTCGGGCAATTCATTGGGCCTGCCGGGGGCCTGGAATTATTATTACTGGCAAGGCACTGGACAGTCAGTTGAATATTTTCCCTGGGCCGAGGGTCATCCTATACCATTTAGTGGCAATTGCTTGTCCCTGTCTTCCGACAGCGAGAGCAACAGTCTTGGCTTCCAAAATTGGTATCTGACCGTCAGAGGCTGCAACCTGGACAATGCTGTGGTCTGCGAGAAGCAACCAGAGTATTATTCCTCCTCTACAAGAATTTGCCTCAAACCGGATGCCTATGAGAACGTTCATGTTCTGGATTAAAGTGTTGTCGCATTTATTATTTTTAATTTAACAAGAAAAATGATCAACAATTCCTTTATTACTTTTCAAATAAAAACTATGGCATAACGCATATCTTGACTTTTAATTGGTGCTACGATTTTCCAAATAAATCCAGTCGGAAAGCAAGAGTTAAAGTTGAGATTCCGATCTTAGAAATAATTGTCATATACTTTTAGCAGCTAAATTGCTATTAACAATTAAAGTGATATTACTGTTGTTCTGCCCAATTGATTTTAATGCGATTAAGTAGGATTATAGACAATAATAATAGAAAACGTGAACGAAACAACTTGGTTTGCTTCAACTAAATTAGATTCTGTATGCCGAATTTGGTAGTTCTAGCTCTTAAAGTCTCTGAGATCCTTTTGTTCAAACGGACGGACAGAGAGGCGGATATGTCTCTGTCTATACTTGACTGTTTATGCTGATTAAGATTATATATTCTTTATTGTATCGGAGATGCCTTCTTCTTCCTGTTCCATAAATTCTAATGAACACAATATACCCGTTTACTCTTAAGTAGCGGGTTTAAGCAACTAAAATGCACTTTAATTTAGTTTTTAAATTAGTTAATTGATTCTAGAAATATCAATATTTCTGTAGCTACAAAATAAATGTATTTATTCTATTTTCATTTTAGATATTTGTAAATAGTTTTTCCTTAATATTTATGTTTGACAATTATTTATAGCAATTATCTGACTCTCTTGTCAGTTTATTAGTTGTCTTAATTGTTCTATTTTGAATTACTCACGATTTCAAAGATTAGATAAATGCAGCAAACCAATTCTGGGAACTATCTAAATCTATTTAACTAGCTCGACAGCAAACAAATCTATTTGATTTAATAAATTAAAGTGGTCATATCATTTTATCATTTTATAATCCAAAATGAACGTAATTTATATCCCTCAGCGAGTCGTTTCATATTTGTATAGTTTGGGGACCAGGATGAAATATGGCAAGAGAAAGCTTGCACTGATTTGATTTGTATCTGTATCTATATGTGTATGTGTATCTGTATCTTCATCTTTTGTAGTTGCATTTTCGTTGCTGCGGCTTTTGCAATGCTTGGCTTGTTAACTTGGCTAATTATAATGCCACGCTTCAGCTGCATCGCTTGGTTAAATATCTGACATTACCAGCCACTGCCACCCTCCAATTCCCCTCCCCTCCGCTCTCCCCATTCCCCCTCCAACTGGTCACGCATTGCGTGCATCTTCCGATAAATTCTGCAGCCGAAATCGGCTCTCGACTTTAAGAGAATCTAGACCTAACGGTGTTTGCAAATTCTACTGTTAAATATATCTTTTCATTTTAATTTTGAAATTAAAGGAAATATCCTTTTAAACATGATGAACGATAAATATATTTATGAAAAGCTTTCGATACACAAATATATTAATGATATTATTATTTATTTACATTTTCTAATTAATATTTCTTTTTATTGGTGTAATATTTATGATTTTATTATTATTCTTGTAGTTATTTAAGAGTCGAATTTTATTTCAATTTAAATTGTTACTTATCGAAGAAAACGCAATTCAAATATCAAGTTCAACTTTCAGTGTTGGCAAACGCAAGTTGAAGTTAACAATCGAAATGCAGCTCAGGGCTGGCAAAACATATGAGGGCTTAAAACTAATATTTTTAAATTACAATTAAAAACAAAACTTCACAAAACTTAAATATTTGTACGTTTGTTTTATTCTCAGTTGTCTGATTTTATTTTCCCCACAATTTACTATTGCTGTTTTGTACTGTACAATAAACATTAATTTCAATTATGTAGTTGGTTTTTTGTTCATTTATTTTTTTATAATAACAGAGCCGCAGTTGCATGTTGCACTCTCTATTTCCTTGGCCAGCAAATAATACGGTATTAAAGAAATTAGCTTACGTTTTAATGATTGCTTCCGCATGGGAATTTTCGAAACATTTAAAGCACATAAACAATGGCAATAACAATATGCAATTAAAACCGAAGATTCAATGTCAAGTTCAAAACAATAACTATAAAAAACAAATCAAATAAAAACAATCCAAAATAAAAAAAGTGTAATAAGCAGCAGTAGCAACAACAACAGCAACAACAACAGCAACAACAACAGTAGCAGCAATAAAAAAGACTAAATGGTTCAAAGCCCCGTTGACAATGGACAGTTGAAATTGCGTGAGCGTTTGATTATTTTGCGAGCAACAACAGTTATTACGCCCACGGTGACAAAAGCAAAGCGCAAAGCGAATAAGCAAAAGCAATAACAAACCGAATAAAACGAGAGCAAAACTGAAAACGAAAGTCCAAAAGCATCGAAATTAATTATTGCATAAGTTGTGCAAACAACAAACAGAGACAGAGATACGTAGAGACGGAGAAAGAGACAGAGACAGAGACAGACAAACATCAATTGTAAATTGGCCGCTGCTGCGTCTGACAAAAATGCGCGAAAAGCTCAAAGCAAAAGTCAACAATGAGGAAGTATTTGTGAGAGCAGTCACAAAAACAATAACAATTACACGCGTGCATTGCATAAGGGCTCAGGGAGAGAGAGAGAGAGAGAGAGAGAGAGAGAGAGGGAGAGAGGGATTGAGAGAGAGTGCGAGTGGGAGAGACAGAGTGCGAGCGTCATTTAAAGCAATTGAGAGCACTCACAATAGCAAATAACAATAAAAAGCGCGTGCATTGCATAAGGGCTCAAGAGAGTAAGAGAAAGAGCGAGAGAGAGAGAGAGAGAGAGAGCAAAAAGAATAACGCTAGCGACTGCGCTGCGACTGCGCTGCGGCTGTCAGTTGAACGACAGTTACTTTCACTCTGGTGCGCATAATTTAGATAAAGCAAACAGCGCTGTCGCTGTCGTAGTCGCAGTCGCTGTCGACGTCGCAGTCGCAGTCGCTGCAGTGCAGCCGGAAAAACAAGTGACGGCGACGCGCTTAGATATCCGTATATGGAAATCTATGCTGTCAGCTTAGACAATTGGACAGACGATTGGTAACGAAGCCACAGTGCTGTGCAAAATATTGTGAACAGTGCGTTAAACCTGTTGCAAGTGAACTGCAAGTGTAGTTGGTGGGTGTCTGTGTGTGTGTGTGTGTGTAAGTGTGCGTGGCAGTTGTAAAACATGCAAAATTTTTAATGATTGCATGCATGCAATTTTTCACATATTTTCTACAGTTTTTTTTTATAGTTTTTCTTATTTTTTGTGGCTTTTGCGGTGTGGCAACAACAAAGCCATCAAACACCTGTTCGAAATTTATTAAATTGAGCGTTGCAATAATATGTGTGCGGTGGTTGTAGTTGTTGTTTTGTTGTGTCGCTGATCACTCGCGTGTGGCATTCTCAAAAGTGAAAGAAATGTTATTTGGTGCCACAAACAAGCAGAAAAAAATATAAACAACAACAACATCAGATCACAAAAATTGTACGATTTAAATTTCGTTTCTTTCGAAATTGAAATAAAATGCGATTATAATGCTTTCACCGCCATGCAGATTTGCCAGATTTGCGAGATTTGCAGCATCAAGTGGCAAGTCATGCGTCGAAGCTGAAGTTGAATCTGAAGCGATAATGCAGTTGCCGATAAATGTTGCACATTGCTATAAATTGAAATCGAGCCGGCGCCACCAAACTTGACCACTGTTTGCGCTTGCTGCACACACTTAAAGTCTAAGTCTCTCCTGATACTAATAATAATAATAAAAATAACCAAGCAGTCGCCTCTTGTTAGCCATCATTTTAAATCTGGCCCACACTCTTCAACTGCAAAAAGCAACTTAAGTTAAGATAACACATTAAATTGTAAAATTATTAATGACACTAGCGTTCAACTAGTTGATACCCTGGAACCGGTAACCGGTAATCGGATCGAACCAACAACTTTCAAAAAGCAGTTTCAAATTTTTAACAATTTCCTTGAGATAACTCTGGGATATATTTAATATTTAAATGTAATTTGCAGATCAATCGATCTACACAATCTTTATAATTAGGCAGTCCAATATTTAAAAACTACTTTTAGTTTAAAATCTGACTGATATTGTTTAATTTAATTTATTAAAACAAAAGACTTAGGCAACGAACTTGACAAATCAGTCATGTTAATAAATGTTGTATAAATCCATTATTTTACTGTTGAACGTATGAATGAATGAAGAAGAAGACTTGAGATAAATTTGAAAAATACACATTAAAACAAAAGACTTAGACAACAAACTTGAGTGGACACCATTTGTTATACATTGTAAATTATTTAATTTTAGTTATATTTTCTGTCTAATTAGATGACTTGAAACTATAATAATTTATATCTGCTAAAAATATAAATTTACTAATAAGAAATTCAATTATTGTAAGGAAAAGTATGAAAATATGAGCACACCACTGTGCGCATTTATTGATCTATATATAAATTTCTTCCAAGAAGGTTTTTCCTTAACAAATCTGATAAATTATAAACTCAGAGTTGAGAGCATTCTTATTTCTAGTTACAGGTAACAGGGACTGCGATTGATTAAAGTGGTCCGTCAAAACAAAAGACTTGGGCAACAAACTTGAGTGAACAAGTGTAAATAGCACACTAGCCTACATAATCATGACTTTGCCAGCGATTGCATTAATTAAATACTGAACTGAACTCAGCTCAACTCAACTGAAGTGAAGTGCTGTGAAGTCAACTTCACTTGTTGTTCGCCTCAACTTGAGGCGGACATAACAAACGTACGTAAATGGAGACGGGAAAGGGGAGGCAGTTGGCAACTGACGGAGCATTGCACAACCGTTTGTTTACAATCTACAACTAGCCAAGTCTCTCTATCTATCTACTTATATATATGTGTGTGTGTGTGTGTGTGTGTGTGCGTTGCCAATCCGCTATAAACGACTGAAGCAATGATTGCTGACCAGCAAACGAGCAGTTAAATTTCATTAGATGTTCTGCACTAAATAATTTCTTAATTTGCGGCCACTTGGCAGTCAGTTAGAATACATTGCTCCAGGAGCGGTAACAGCAGCAGCAGGAGAAGGAGAAGGAGGAGGAGGAGGAGGAGGTGGAAGACGTAGAATTGGCATAGGGAATAGTTCCCAGCAGAACATTGAGTCTAAGATTGAAACATGCAACTGTCCATTAATCGAGAAAATGAAATACACGCATTTTATGTATACATACTCATTAGCTTACATCAGTTTTACATCACTATGGGTAAAGATAAAGTGTAGACTCACCAAATAGAAATCAATTGGCTTCTCGCGCGCTTTATTATAGGCCTTTTGTATCTCCGTCTGTTTGAGAGCGTGCGCAATGTGCAAAGCACTTGCATCGAAGCGTCCATATTTGTAGTCGGAATCATTTTGGGATGGGGAGCTCACCTCACGGCCCCCCGTAGCCATTGGGCGTTGATTGGCGTGAATTGAGGACACCTGCAGTTCATTTTTATTGTTAGCATATCAAAAATATCAAGATATATGCATAAACACAGAGAAAAATAATACACAACTTGAATTGAACTTCTAAATAATATGACAAAATAATGTAATTTTCTTGTCGCTCTGCATTTTTTCTCTGAGTGTAGTGAGTGTAGTGTAGTTACCATCGATTTCGGTGCGTGTGCCGCGTATTTGCTCGTTCACGAATTTGTTGGTACGCGGCGCATTGAGGGCTTGTCTAATGCCCACCGCTGTCTGGTCAAGATGGCCGGGTCCGCTCTTTGGTACATGTGAACTGCAATAGACCTGCAATATATATATAGATTTACATATGTATGCACAGTGGAGAGCACATCAAATTGCAGATACAATCAAAGCATCCACGTAAGTAAGAGTACCTCAAATGGTAATTCAACAAATGGGGGCAGCAACAAGAAAACAAAGCCATGGAATGTGGCAAGTAAAAAGGCATTTAAAAACGATTATCATGATGAAACTGTGCATCTGTAATACACTCAGCTCACTTGCAATTAGATTGAAGATTGAGTCAGATTTGTTAAGATAGATTAGACATAAAAAAAAGGTTTATTAGGCATATTGTTGAATAATCGTTATCGTGAGATCAACTTGAATAAAGAAAGCTATAATTGGTAATTTAATGATGTAATGGACAATTCTTTTTTTGGATACTCCCAGATTTAAATACTTTGAAGTTACATTTGAAGCTGTGCATAAATTGAATCGTTAAATTAATATTGTACAATAGTTTTGAACATTAACATTACAAAATTAGAATATGAAAAAAATAAATAAAGACTGTGCACGAAATATAAATATAATTATAATATGAATTGTTGACACTAACATCAAATAAAATGTAATAATAGATGCCTTTAGAGAATCGTCTGCTTTTAAAAATAAGTCACAAACTGAACGTGAGTTGATGTCATGAATAAATTTGAATTTCATTGCTTCCATTTGAATTTGACTTGAAAAACGTGTTAGAAAAGGAAATCAGTTAATAACAACGACACAAATAAGGCCAATTCTGGATGTTAATTAAAGAAATATAGTCGCTAATTTGTATAACATTGCCATAATTCAATTGCCTAACTATTTCATCGAACGCTCAAACTAAAACTGTACAGTTTATGAACTTGCGACTGTTATGCTTTAATTTATTTACATTTTTTTTCACCCTGTGCAACGACAACTCAATGTTGATTTGCAACACACTTCACCTACTCACAGCAGGTGTCCGCCTTTTAGCCATGGCAATAACTATAGCCATATATCTAGAGATACTCGCTTGTTATATAGATGCATATATACGCAGTGACACACTTTGCTCGAGTGCAATAACATAAAGATATTTATTATTATGCAGACTCGTATGCAAAGCGACAGCTGTGCAAACAAACGAGGGCTGTTCAATGAGTCGAGACTATGAAAAAATGATTATATTTTTGAAAGATGTTGATTTTACACTAAATTAAATGCAATGGTTTTATTTCTGAGAGATTTCTAGAACAGCCCTCTTAGATTTTGGAAGTTTGTGGCACGTTTGTCGTCTGCACAGACGAGGGCTGTTCAATAAGTCGCTACTTAACGATAGTTAAACATCATTTCTATTTAATTTGTATTTTTCATTTTCAAACTAGTTTCAAAACTATAAAAAATGGAATTGTATTTTGAAAATGTTGATTTTACACTAAATTAAGTGCAATGTTTTATTTTTGAGAGATTTTTAAAAAAACCCTCTTATATTTTGGGAGGTTGTATTTGTGTTGCGACGAGGGCTGTTCAATGAGTCGAGACTATAAAAAATGATTATATTTTTTAAAGATGTTGATTATACACTAAATTAAATGCAATGCTTTTATTTCTGAGAGATTTCTAGAACAGCCCTCTTAGATTTTGGAAGTTTGTGGCACGTTTGTCGCCTAAGTCATCGCGTATCGCGTTTAGCGAATCGCGAATCGCGAATCACGTCTCTCACCTCTTTGTCGTCCTGTTTGTGCTGATTGTTGAAATATGTCTTGAGCGTCAACTTGGTGCCGCAATGGACGCACTTGAAGCAACCGGAATGGAAGAATGTGAAATCCTTAAGCGGCCCCACGCGATCCACCTGATAGACGGTCTCGCTGCAACGCAGGCAAGTGGACTCGTAGAAATTTGGACGGTACATTCCGTTGGTGTTGTTGCTTTTTATGCTGCTGTTGCTTTTAGTGATTTCCGGTTTATTACTTTTCTTTTTCTTTCTAATTTCACTTGCAATTTATATTCTGTGCAATTGTCTGCCGATTTTCTGGTGCGGCACGTTTGTCGGGTTCTTCTTGTTGCTACTGCTTCTGTTTCCTCTTCTCCAACTTCAGTCGTGACACTTTCGGTTAATTTATTGGCCAGCCAAATTGTCCGCCATGTCCCACATCAGCTGCTTCGGCTGTTGTTGCTGCTCCTAAATGTACAAAATAGTAAATGCAAAATATAAATAAAAGCAAGTAAGTACGCTATGTTCGAGATTTCGACTATAAGATACCCATTAGGCAATTTCAATATATATTTATTGGAACTATTAATTTTTTACGCCACGATTAACACAAACAACACAACTTAAAACAGCTACAACTTAACAAATATTCAACTGACTTTAATGGGATGTTATGGAGTTTTTCTTATATGCAGGCAGCATTGAAAAAGCTAATACGTATCTGACCAATAATTTCAATGTCTCTAGTCTTTATTTTATTACATTGCTCCCTATTTCAAACTAAAAGTAACGACTATAAATACCATATAATAAACGATAAGTTGAAGAAGCATCTCTTAAAGTTGGTAGTGTGTGGGCCTTTAAATTTCCTTTAATACGCGCTAGTCGCACACACTTAAATTGGTCATATCAATGGCTAGCAGCAGCAGCAGCAGCAACAGATCACATCACGATACAGCCAATACCAAAACTGGCAAAAAGCAGTGACAAAGCCCAAAGTCAAAGCCAAAATGAGGCTTCATTTTACTCATTCATTTTGTTAGATTTGTTTGTGGCGTCGGCGTTGGCCAAAAAAACTTTCATTTTTGTTGCAAAGCAAAGCCAAAGTTGACTGTGAAAATATAATTAATGAATTTTAATCAAGTGGACACAGACACCAAGTCTTAAATGGGCAAACGCTTTAGCATCAGCATCAACAGCATCCCACAAAAATCTGGGCCGTCTACACACAGAGAAAAATGCTCGAATTCTTTTACCTCTTTGTTTGCATATTAAATATTTGACTTAAATATTTTTAACAATTATTTTAACAAACCAAAATGATATAATACAGTATGAGTGGATGTATTTTAAATGTGCCCCTTTTTCTCCCAGTGTACGTTGACTAATGTGAAGGGTCCTCTAACTGTGATGGCATCGACAATGTTTGCCGCTGACGACGGCATTGCCATTGACCTCGCCACAGCAACTTGCCACAAACGTGCAACAATTGAACTTGTTGTTGTTGCTGCAGTTGTTACTGTGGCTGTGGCAGTTACTGTTGTTGCAACAGTTGCTGTTGCACGTTGGCAAATCGCAATCGCGCCTGGCACCGACTGAAAGAAGGAGGCCGTCGCCATTGAATTGTTTTTTCCATTTGATTAATTGCAGCGATTGTTGTTGTTTTTGTTGCTGTTGTTGTTGTTGCTGCAGCGTTTTTGTACATTTTCCACAATTAAATCAGAGATGGAAAACCATAAAATACACGGCATGTAATATTAATTGATTGTTGTTGTTGCAATTGTTATTGTTGCACTTGCTGCATTTGGCCAAAATTAAAACAAATGCGGCTCAGACAGCTTTGCTTTCTTTTCAAGTTTAATGAACGTTAAGCAATTGTAATGACTTATGAGGAAACTGAACGAGGGGGAGGAGAGGAAATGGAGAAGGGGAAGGGGGAGAGTCACTGTCTATTTATGATTAACGCTATTGCGGCATCTAAACTCATTGAAGGTTGCTGGCCTGCAATTGTTGCATGCAATGTGTCTGCAAATTGTATACAATATATATACATATATATATGTAAATACAGGCAACGTTTAGTAACACCAAATTATTTTGATTGCCTGCAAATGATGTTCAAGTTCCGCTTTGAGGTTTTGCTCTCGATAGAGCATTACAAAATGCACTGATGAAGAGCGGCAAGAAGCAAGGAAAACTAATTTAAATATACACTAAATTTAACTTAATAATATCCCAAAATTAGTTATACAAAAATATAACGAGCAAAGCTGTAATGAGTGAACTTTTTTACATTATATATCAGCAGAAACTAATGATAAAAGAGAATTGTTTTTAATTTTACTCACAATAATACTTAATAGTTTTTTTTAGATATTTTCAAATACAGAGATAAAATATTATGAAGAGTCTCTCAGCTGTTAAGCAAAGACTTTAAACTGCTTAAAATAAGTTCGCTGCATGTTTTTATTCTAGATAATACCTGTACTTCTTGATTGATTTATACTTTATACATCATTTTGATTACAATTCCCGCATGAATCCCAGTTGAATACGTCTCCGTTCAATAAACTGCCAACACACATTCCAATGAGCACTCATCACAGCTCTATAACTAAGTTAAATTCTGTCAATGGGCTGTCCAAAAAGCGTTCTTTAAGTTAATTGATTTGGCGCCGCCAGAAGCCCACACAAAATCAATTGACAATCGAATTCAAAGCCATGAATGAAACGCCCACAGCAGGGAAACCAAAGCAGAAAACAGAATACTGAAAACAGAAAACTGAAAACAACAAATGGGCAAATCTGTGATGCGATCATAATCAAAATAGGAGTGATTGAATGGTCTAATTAGACGCCGATTTTGACATAATTAGCGTGTAATGATAATTGTAATGACAAGTGCAGAAAACACTTGGACAAATCATCTCTTCTCTGGCGGGGAATGTGACAAAACGCCTCGTGAGGCTTACATCACAATTCCCAGCACGTATTTACGCCCAGCTTACAGTGGTAAGCATAGCTAGATTAGTTTGTATTAGTTAATATTTCAATATATTTTATATTCCATTTTTACAAGATAGATCGAAAAGGGTAAATAAGATATAAATATATATATATATAGCTAATGTTAGATATAAAAATTGTAATTAATATCAGCTAATCCAGCATTTCTTTCCACTGTGCTGCTGCAATCAGCCGACTGTGACTAAGAAATGTTTCAAAAGCTCTTCTTCTATTTATACTCCTATCACTATCGCATTGTCGCTTAGAAAGAACTTGTAAGGAAGGGGGAAAGAGGGTGGAAAGCGGGGTTTATATATGCTCAGTCGGCGTTGAATTTCGCACATGCCAAGCATATAAGTTGTCTCATGTATCACACTCTTTTCCAACTGAATGCATTTGAATAATGTATGCGGAAAATGCTGGTAACAATTTACAAGGCCAGTTTATTGTTTCATAATATTTGGAAGATTCTCTTTCAACATCTTGTTATAAATTATTCAGCATTTGGAAACACTTTAATTACATTTTCATGCATTAACTATTAGCCTTATTTAAGTTCACATGGACTATTTGAATTTCTCATTAGACTATGTATGATAAATTGTTACAGGAAATTAAAGAAAAAACGACTTTCAAGCTTTGCAAATTTAAATCTAAATACAAATCGTTAATATTTCATAAAATTAATATTAAACAATTGGTGAGTTGTGTGTGATGATTTCACACTCGAAATGTCAAACACTTTCGGCTTTTTCTATCAGAAACTCAGTTGAGATAAAAGAATCGAAAGTCTCTTAATCAAAACATTTATAGAGAATAATAAAAAGCGGTTGCATTTGCATAATGAGCGTTTCGATTTGCCTTTTTATTTTTATCAATCAATTTGATGGCAAGTTCGTTGCTTAAGTCTTTTGTTTGCCATACACAAACCCGATAACAATGACAATCGATAATAACGGCAAACGACGCAATGCAGCTACAGCAACAACCACAATAACTTAATGAATCTATATTGGCATAATTTACGTTGCTAATTATAATGCAGGCCGGGAAAGAGGGAAAGAGGAAGAGGGATAAGGGGAGGGAAAAAAAACAATAAATTAATGCATACAAAATACAACGTGTTTTTATCTATAACTGGTTTCCACTCATTACCAATGAAACAATCATAGTTATTTAAACAAAATGCAAATGATTGCGTCATTTTAAAGGTAGAGGCAATAAGCAGATAAAGATAAAGTTGAAAAAAAAAAATGAAAATGAAAATAGAAAAAACAAACACATTCAAATTGCGCGCTTACGAAACGAAATGAATAGCATTAAAATACAACAACAAAAATACCTCTGACTGCGATTGGAATCTTATTTTTTTATTTTCTAACTATTTACAAATATAATATGGCCAGAGTGAGAAAACTGCTCGCAAGTCAAGTTAACAGTTTAAGTAAATTTATTTATTTATTTAACTTAACTTTTTTGCTGTGCTAATTGCAAGTGTGCTAAATTCAAACTGCTAATTGAAAATGCTCTTCGTTCCCCTTAGCAATAACAATGCACTGCTTTCAGTGGGAAGCACTGTCAAAAATGGCAAATAAACTAACGAACAAAACAGACAAAAGGAATTAATAAAAAAAAACACAAGTATGCAGCGACAACAACAACAAGAACTACACCAACTGCTCTCATAGCAGGTGACATCTAGCTGACGTGACCCTGCTCTCTTGCTCCCTTGCCATGCATATACAGTTAGTCAAATAATTGTTTTGACAGAAAACAAAATACTACTTATTCTTTTATATATATTTTTTTAAATTATATCTATTAAAAAAAGTAATTAGCTTATACAAACAGCTTTTAATTTTTGATTCTTTGTCAAAACAGTTGACTTATAGACTGTATCCCTGACTCTCCTGCTCTCTCTCTCTCTCGCTCTTCCGCACTCTCAACGGCGCATGCTTGCAATCTTTCACTTTTTGTGTGTCTGCGATCGCGCGCTCCACTTTTAGTAAATTGTTTCTCGTCTGCTTTTTTTATTTTGTGTTGTGTTGTTTGTTGTTCATTATTATTATTATTTTTGCCTTGATTATACACACGCGATATATGCAAGTGCACGGCTGGAAAGTTGACTGTAGTATTTTTTTTGTTGTTATGCACTTTGGGCCCTTTTTTGTCTCCCAACTGTTTGACATACTTTGTATTTTTTTTTTTAGTATTTTCAATTGTTCTCTCTGTTATTCTTGCGGTTGCTTTTTGTTTTACGAGCTTGTTTGTTTGTTTGTGTGTGTTGTTTTCTACGCAGCTTAAACAACTTTCTTCTCATGCGTTTTGATGGGCGCGCTTTGTGCAAAAGTATTTATGATAAATTTCACACACATACATTCACACACACACGGAGACACATAGGCTGGTATAGCAACAAAACTCGCCTCTAAAATCACACACACACACACACACACACACACAGTTCAGTGAGCACACAAAAAGTTTGGCTCTAAATTCTTGATGTTTTATGAAATTTTTGGCGTTTTTGTCATATTTTTGGTGTGTGCAAAACAAACAAACAGTTCATTCAGCTTGGATACTAATACAATAGCAAACTATAAACGGGAATGTAACAAATTTCATTACCAAACACATATATATATACACACAAGTGTAAGGTGAATTATTAACCGACCGCTCCACACGCTATAACGACGACGATCGCTTTGAGACTGACTCTTGGGAGCTTTGAGTTTGCCTCTTGAGAGCTTTTAGGCCAATCAATGAGCTTTTAGTGGAGTTCTGTTAAGTAACAGTAAGTCTGTTAACAAAGAGAAAATTTAATACTGAATATTGCTGCCAACTTATCAAACGAAAAAATAGTTTAAGCATCTGGCAGCCTTTCTTTTCAGTAAAAGTGCCATGCTTTTACTTAATAAACATTCAAATTTTTTTTCTGTCAGACTTCTGATATTTTTTATTGTCTAAACCTTTATTTAATCTCATTTCGAATTTAAAATTTTATTTAATCAACTTTATATATTGCTGAATTATTGCTAGCTTCAGTTCACATTTGAATCGTGCGCTGTTCATATACGGAAACAGTGCTTGCAACGGCCGAGAAAAACAATCGCACTTATTAGTGATGCCAAATTAAGTAGATTAGCTATCTGGCTTGAAATCATTTTTGCGTTCAGTTCGGCTTAGTTTTTAAAGAAAACCTATTAGTGAAACCAAACTGAAAATATATTAAAAATAACAAAAGCAATTTTTAAGTTATCATAGTAGTCGAGCTCTGAAAATGGTCAAAGCTAACTATAAACAAAGCTACATTGGCAACAGTGGTGACCAGCTGTCTGACAGTTGCACATATCGACCGACCGCCACAAACAGAGTATATCGACAAATTTATCTACAAACAACTATTGAGAGAATTGGGACAAAATTGCATTTCATTTTGGCTTTAACAATAGAATGGGTAATTCGTATAGCTTTCAAAGCGACGAAGAAAACATTGGGGACATTCCCGAAAATGGCTCGGGGTACCGTTTTATCAATTTGACGGTTAATGCCATGGATTTGCAATGGCCCCACGATTATCAACCAAGAAAGTTGCCAGTGATTCGCAAAAAACCAAATCTAGACAAATTTAAAGTGAGCTTGAAATTCGCATTGTATGTAATCATTAACAGTTTCCATTCTTAATTTCAGATTACAGACATGTACACACAGATAAAGGCTCGCAGCAGTTTGGTCAATAAACCAACCGAGCAGCGTTGGAATTTAATGCAAGCATTGCAACAGCGTGAAAATGGAATTGCATCCCCAGGCAGCGATTCATTTTCGCCCAATCAACAGAGATATTTTTCCAATTTGTATATACCCAATCAGAAGGCAATGCGTTTGATGTCCCTGGACGCCAAAGTCTTTGTTACCAAGTTTAACAAGAGCGGCAGCAAACTTTTAACAGCTTGTCAAGGTCAACAATTATCTTAGTTACCAGTTACCAGTTTTCAGTTTGATTTTCTATGTTGTCATTTTATTAATGCGCAGTTTTGTATTGCAGATGGTTTTGTACGCATTTATGATGGCTCCAAGGGCACTTACCATCTACTCAATCGTATCAATGCCCGCGACGTGCAGTGGAGCATTACTGACGCGGACTTCAGTCCCAATGGACAGCATTTCGCATACTCCACTTGGTCACGATCATGTAAGTTTGACAAATTTAAGGACATCTAATTAGTAAACCAACACTGGAAAAATGTTAATACAAAAAATTATTTCATTTAATAAACAATTCTGTAGGTATATTTTATTCTATCAATCCTAAAATGACAATATTTTACGGTTTATTATTAAAAGTAATTGCAATCTCAACCGGACTGTCTTTCCTTTCAGTCTATATAATGTCAGTGAATGGCTCGGACGATGACTGTCAGTGGATCGATGTAAATGAAACATCTAGCAGTCGTGTCGCAATCTTCTCACTGCGCTTTTCCCCAACGGGTGATAAGATCATTGGTGGCAGCAACTATGCCACCGTTGTTGTTGGCGATGTTGCCACTCGTGCCACACAGATTCTACGTACACATCGCACGCCAGATACGGACGTGAATGCGGTATCTTATGTGCACGATAAGGACCCCAATATAATCATCGCTGGATGTGATGATGGGCTTCTAAAAGTCTATGATTTACGCACATCTTTTCGCACTCGCAATCTGTCCAAATCTGTGATTTCATTTATTGGGCACTACGATGGTATTACGTATATTGATCCACGCAATGATGGCTACCACGTGCTCACCAATTCAAAGGACCAAAGCATCAAAATCTGGGATATGCGTCAGCCCAGCAATATGCGTAATCGCGGCTGTGCTCGCCAGCATCAGCTATCAATGACCAAGTGGGACTATCGCTGGGATCGCGTGCCTCGCGAATGTAAGCTTCATTTACTGATATTATTCAATCTCTATTATTTATTTATATTCATTTAAATGTACTTTTTTATTCATATGTATGTGTTAATATACATTGTTTCTGTTTCATCTCTCCTCAGTTTACAATCCACGCAAGGCGCTTGATGGCGACAGTAGCGTCATGACCTATCGTGGTCATCGCGTCAGCAAAACTCTGCTGCGTGCCAAGTACTCACCCCTGGAGCAGACTGGACAGCGTTTCATTTACACTGGTTGTGCAACTGGACGTATTATAGAGTAAGCAAATAATTACTAATCGAAGGACAAAGTTGCGCTGATTTTTAAATAACAATTATAATTTAATTATCAATTTAGAATTTTAGATAACATTTCTATTTTGAAATTGTAAACGTTATGGTCCTTAAAATCATTTCTTTCTGTTGCAGTTTACGACGTGCTAACTGGACGAATTCGTGAGGCTATTGAGGGACATCGAAATGTCATACGTGATTTGGATTGGCACCCAGTGCGCTCAGAGATAGTGTCCAGTTCGGTAAGACATTGGAGCAGCTAATCATCCATTTATTTTATTCAAATATTCCTATATTTTTAGTGGGATTCGCATGTGCATCTTAACAATTACAACAGGAACATGGCACCACAGACGCTGAAGCGTCGACGTAGCTCAACGCAGGACACCAGACCGTTGCGTCGGTCTCGGCGTCTGGCCAATCGCAACAAATCGCCTCATCCCTAATTGGAAATGCAGGGTATAAATCTGAAGGCATGCTCATAGACATAACATGCTTTCGATAGTATATTACACATAACATAAGTTTACGTTAATTAATTTTGCCCAGATCTTAAGGCTATGCAGAGGAATCTTATACACAATATATATATTATATATTTTAAGTGATATGCTAACCACCAACGCTGTAAACCAAATCAAGTCCCTCTTGGTTCTATGAACAAGACTGATGACATGGCACGGAGTAGCGCTGTTGATTCAGCGCTCAAAAATCAAAAATTTCAATTCCTTGACGTAGCAACTCTTCTCCCTTCAAAAAAATTAATTATTGACTCATACAATCATTCAAGTTTCATTTCCATTTTATGTCTGGCAGGTTTTTTGAATTATTATATTTTATTTTGTTACGCATTAAAATGTAAACTATGTACAAAATAATATAATCTACACATTTAAGAACCCAGTTGAATTATTGAATTTTCTGATTAAATAAGAATTACGAGTTTAAAAACCAAACTCTATAAAAGTTACCTAAATGGAGAGCAAATCCGTGAATGGTACCTTTTCTTTGGCGAGATATTCTGTAATGTATAATTTATATTTTGAAAGTAGTATTACTTCTCGATCTAAAATAATTACTTGCCAATTTTATATAAAATCATTCACCTTATTTTAAAGCTACTAGTACTTATTGAATAGAAGTGTTAGTGAATAATTTTTAAGTAATAACTTGAATCTTATAATTCGTTTTTAATATTTTGTGCCTAAATATTGTTTTTCTAAATTCAATAATAAAAATTCAAAAATATATATTTTAAGTTTTGTAGTTTTATTTTATTTAAAAATGTTAATCGTTACGTTGCGTATTTAAACTAGATACCCGAAAAGGCATTACGTCGTTTTCTGGCTCTCACTGCTGTTTTATGTTTAGTCTTTCTGGCTATAAAGGAAACGTCTGGATTTTGTATAGAGTATTTGCTTTTTTTTGCCCTCCCAAAGTCCGATAATACGCAACGCATCGTTTTTGGCCTCTACAACTTCAAGTTGAATATTTTCATCGATAGTATATCCTGAAATTTGGGCCAACGACGAGTTCTTGTACGCCTTCATATCAAAGATGTGGAATTTTTCTGCGGCAAATGAAGAAATTGTGCAAATATTGAATGAGTCTCGGAGTGCAATTAATTGCTCATAAGTTAAATATTTGACAGGCTCGATCTTTAAAGTATTATCCGTGTTAGCACTTACATTGGATTTGTGCTTCTTTTGTGAGATATTCTTCTTTCCTGGGTCCTCAACGCTTTCCTTTAATTCATTTATTGCATCTTCCTCACCCGAACACTCCAGCTCAAGGATTGCATCTTCAGTTGCCATCTCTTTAGCTTGCATTTTATTTCCATGAGTTTTTTCACTTTTCTTGGCTTTCTTTTGCTTTTTTGTGGCTTTGTCAGATTCTACATGTTTATCCTTCTTATTCTTTTTGCGTTTTGGCGGATTGGCTTCCTCGGATTCAACTTCTGCTTGATCCTGTTCGGCAGCACGCTTGGAGTTATTGTTTTTAATCTCCTCAGCTGCAGTTACTGATTCCACTTCCTCCAGCTCAGTAGCTTCCTTCTTCGCACGCTTGGATTTCGTCTCCTGGCTCGGTTTATCTTCTGTAAGATCTGTATCCATCACTTCGGCAATTTTTTTGACGTGCTTGGACTTCTTTTTCTTCTTCTCCTGAGATGCTGTTTCATTTACTTCTTTCTCCAGTACAGTGACATTCTGCTGCTCTTCAGCCTCATCTTTGTGAACACGCTTGAACTTCTTTTTCTTCTTCTCCGTAGCAGTGGTTTCTACCACTTTATCAGCAACTTCAGTATCCAGCTTATTAGACTCCACTTCCATCTCTTCAGTTACTTCTTGAGCAGCAGACTTGGATTTCTTTTTCTTCTTTTCCTTAGTGGGATCTTCTTCCTTGAGCTCAGTTATTACCATCTCAGCTGCTTGCTTGGCCTCTGTAGCTTGCTCTTCTGTCAGCTCTGCTTCGCCTTGCTCCTTCTCGGACTTGGACTTCTTTTTCTTTTTATCCTTACCCATTGTTTCCATGAGAGCATCCTCCTCTACTTCAGCAGCATGCTTTTTGGACTTCTTTTTCTTTTTCTTGATTGCATCCATGTCCTGCATCGGCTCAGTTGTATTCAGCTTTTGCTCCATTTTTTCTATTTTATTTGCTGACTGCTGCTCGAGATTATTTTTGTTCTGTACAGCAGAAGCATTAGCTTTCAACTTACTTTTCATGGCCTCCATTTTTTCTCTGAAATAATCACTGACAGATAATCCACTGCTCACTGTTTGAACACCACCAAAGTTGGGATTCACTGGCACTTCATCCTCTACAATTGGCTCTGTCACAGCAGGTACTGGAGCAGCAATGTCATCTGTTGCCTTTTTGCCAAATATATTGGCCAAATCCTTTTCGCTATATTGCGCCAGATCCTTGCCGCGTGTGAATTTCTTGTAGTGCACTCGTGCCTTGCTAAATTTGGACTTTTCTTCCAGCGAGACGCCACTTATGTTTTCCTTCAGGGTTGTCGGTTTTGGCTGCTCCTTTGGTTCGGGCTTGAAACCAAATCCCATCATTGGACGAGCATCCTCCTCCTCGGAGGCGGATGCATTGCCATTCTTTTCATTAGTGCTAACATCGCCGTTAAGTTCTTTCAGCAGGCCATTGAAGCCCTCTTCATGAATTGTCCACTGATCATCGCGACTTTCATATCCTAATCCCTCGGCGTCGTTCTTGAAACGAACGCGTACAAAATCCTGGGAACCGTCCTCATTGGCGCCTAGACCTCGACCCTTCGACCAGCCCATTTTCTCCAGCATTTTGGTGCCGAAACGCGACTCATCTGAAAATTAAAAACATTAATAAATGATTTTAATAATAATTTTTTTTTTCACCTTCGTAAAGCGCCTTGCCGCGCGGACATAAATTGTATCTTTTACGGCGACGTGGTTCAGCGAGCATTGCCATTTTGTAAATAAGATGATGACAACGGCACCCTTTATTAGTTTCAAAATTAAATAAAGAAAGCAAGATATTAGTGCAATAAATACGAAGGCAATGTCTCAACACGTGCAGAATGAATGAGAATGAAAGAAAGCAAAATCAGCTGATTACAGTGGTTGTATGAAGTTGTGTCGTGTGTGGGCTGCAGCAAACCGAATAAGAATGAAAGGGAAGAAAAAGTCAGTTGATTTCGAAATTTAAATTTAAAATTTAAATTTAAAGTGAGTAGTGTTTCTATAAAGGGAACAAGTTGCATAATTCTAGGTGAATTAAAAGTTATAATTGTGATCAAAATTATTTTCATGGCAGCCAAACATTCAGATGAACTGTAATTTTTTTTCTGACATGTGGCAACGTCTTTCTTAAGTCAGCTGATGCAGCTGTGAACTCTTTTTGTTTATTTACATTAGTATTTATGCAAGATTAGGCATTTAGTAAAATCTTTAAAATGGACATAAGTGCAGATGTGGATGTCATTATAAAGCAGGCGCCGGATTGGACTTTTGCAGGAGATTGCGCACTGCTGGAGTTAATGAAACGCATTTCGCAGGTGGGCGTGGATTGAAAACATATAAAAACATGACAAATTTTCTTATCAATTTTTGATGTTTTTGTTTTTAGAATCTTGAAGAAAGAGGCGAACACACCAACAACAATTTAATTGCATTCGAAACGAATGTGAGGCGTGCGGATATTGCGTTGGATAATGCAACAAACAGTTTGCGATCCCTGCAATTTGGCCAACAGTTTGTCGAATACCGTGTGGAAGAGGTGGACGATGATGACTTTGACATGCCCGAGGAGCTCAATAAGAAGCCCGAGTTGCCGCCGAAGAGTTCCCAAGAGATGGCCAAGGAATTTCTGCAAAACAATTTGCAAATGTTTCGCAAGAACTTCGAACCGGTTACCCTTGAAGTGCCCGATTCCGATGATGAAGATGAAGCAGTGAATACAACGTAAGTACACATAGTTAGTGTGCGGGCAAAGTGAAATTATAACCATTTCATTGCAGGACTGTATATCGTGCCAAGAATCCTTACGATGGCATACCGTTACCCTATATAATTGGCTCAAAGGATTGGCAGGAGCACAAATACGCTGGACTTTATGACAGTGCTGAGAACAGCGAGGATGAGCAGCCGGAGCAGTTTTCCTCCAGCTCATCGGATGAATTGGAGGATAAAAGTGTGACTGCGAAGACAACATCTAAGCCAAGTCTGAAAATAGAGACACCACAACAATCGGACTCCTCTTCACAGGCATCGCTGTCAAAGGCGTTTGCTCCTCCTCCGTCAGCTGCTGTTCCTGTTCCTGTTGTGGAGGTAGTTGCTCCATTTAGGGCGCAACCACGTCCAATTATAAGCAGCCAGAGAAATCCACATGAGCGTGATTTATTCAATGCATTGAGAGCTTCTCCGCCCAGCGATGATCCGCCTTCAACTTCATCCTCGCTTAATTCTGGCCTGGGCGGAGCAACTGCATCGAGATTGCCACACGTCGATGTGTCACTTAGTTCTAGCAGCAGCAGCAACGTCAGACAATCTCCGGTTAAGCTATTCGATGACTCCATAACAGTGGCTGCAGTGGCTCCAGTTCCCGCTGTCATTTCAACTGTGTCTCCCACTCCACCTAAAGAGGAAACTGCAGTTAAAGCTGCTCCAGCTGCAAGTCAAATCAAACGCAAACCTGTGAATCTCTTTAATGATGATGAGTTTAATTCATTCATGTCGGAAATTGTGGACAAGGTGCAGTCCAAATCAGGCAAGGAAACAATTAAGGATTCGCACGCGGCCCCCAAAAGTGTTAATCTCTTTGATGATAGTCCACCAGTGAGTCCAAAAGCAACTCAAATCCCTACGACGACAGTTAAAACTCTGCCAACTTCCATTTTCGAAGACAATCTGGATGATGATGATTTTCTGAGCTCCTTTGCGTCCAAGGCAAAGCCGAAGCCACAGCAAAAACCGAGGGCAACTACATTATTTGATGATGACGATGATGAGTTGGACATTAATGATATATTTAAGAGTTCCAAGCAGCCAAAGGCTGAAAACAAATTAATAGCCAAAAACTGGCTGTTCGAAGATGATGATTTGGAGGACAAGGATTTATTTGGAATTAAAACAATTGCAGATCCAGCAAAGCAGCAGCGGTTGGAGGAGGAACAGAGGAGAATGGAGGAGCAACAAAGAGAAATGGAGCAGGATAGAAAAAAGGAGGAGAAGCAAAGGGAACAAGAGATGAAGGATCGGGAGAATGAGCAGAAGAGGGAGCTGGAAAAAAAGAAGGAACTAGAGCAGAGGAAGCTGAAGCAGGAGCAGGAGCAAAGAGAACATAAAATAAAAGAGCAGGAGAAGGAAAAGAAGAAGCAAGAGCTGAAAGAGCAGCAGGAGAGGAATCTGAAGAAGGAGCAAGAACTAAAGAAAGAGCAGGAACTGAAGAAGAAGCAGGAGGAGGAACTGAAAAAGGAGCAAGAGCTGAAAATGGCGCAGGAAAGGAAGGAGGAGGAGAAGAAGGAACAGTATCTGAAGAAAGAGGAAGAGAGCAAGAATAACGCGGAGAATGTGGAGCAGGAGGCGGTGCAAAAGCAGGAAAGAACAGGAGAAGCAACAGGAGCACCAGGTGACCACCAATGTACCATACCAAAGTCTCTTTGATGATCTTGACGATGATGATTTGTTTGGCACACCAAAGACCAGTCAGAACTTATTTAGAGAAGCGAAGCGGGAAAACCAGGAGTTTAATGCAGTCGAGGACGAGCCACCAGAAGATGAGCATGTGTCTGTATTACCTACAGTGACAAAGTCAACCCAAGCAACAGCTGAAGATCCAGATCAGGCCAAGAACAACGTATTGTCAACGGAAAAGGAAGCATTAAAAAATCAAATCTCTCAACACAAAACACAAATATTCAGCGATGACTTCAGCGATGATGAATCCCTCAAAAGACCAGAAGAAGTAGCAACTGCAACAATTGAGATTCCAAGTGATCCTCAAGAGAAGCCAATGAACAAAGTGAAAGCTGTAGAATTCAAAGATGAAGCTGATGAAGTTTCAAGGGAAACTGCAAGGGAAAATGAGCAACTGCAGCAGGATCCCATACTCAGTCTGGTGGCAGACACAGTCAGCAGAACTGCAAGTCAAGAAACGCCACGGAAATCTGAAGAAATTGCAATTGCCCAACAAATGTTGCAGAATTATTCAAGTCTCTTTTCAGATGAGCCACCAGATGATAGCGAGTTCTTTCAATCCTTGGGCTCGAGCAGCTTGAACAGCCTAAGCAACTCGAAGATGTTTGACCAGGAACCGGACTTCTTTGAGCCCAGTTTGCCGGCAATACCCAAGGATATACCCAAAGCAAATGTGGAGACTGTGGAGGAATATGGCGGATTGCGTCTGTTTAGCGATGTGCCGCCCGAGGATGATGGAGGGGAAGAGGAGCCGCCTGCACCTTCGCAGGAGACTGCACCGAAATCTTCCACCACTCGCATTCATACCATTTTCTACGATGATTTCAGTGAAACAGCCAGAGCACAGGCTGCTCCTCCAGCTCCTCCTGCAGCTCCATTCCAATCTCAGCCAGCTTCCGCTGATGTTGTGGACAGAAGTGTGGCCAAAACCACGCCCGCTTCGCCTGTCAAGAAGCTGCAAATGCCCAATATTAATATAAATGTTAAGGCCTTGCTGCCTGGAGCTGGAACTGCAACTGTGACCAAGTTGGCCAAGCAGCAAAAGGGGGGAGCAGCAGGAGCACGTGGCTCAGGAGCAGGAACAATATAATCGACAGCAGAAACAGACGAAGGATCTTAAGAATGGGGAGCAGGAGCAGCTGAAGTCCGTCGCCAGTGATGCGGACAACATATTGCAGTGCATTGGCAAGACACGAGCTCGTGGTCCTGCTCATCGTCGGCCGTCGACGCGTCGTGCGCGACAGGAGAACTATGCCAAATCCCTGCGGGAGGAGGTGGAGTCCATCACAGGCAGAACTGATGCATCCGTCATTTCCAATAAACCGAACAACGAGCAAAAGTTGGAGAAAAATGGAGCACCATTGAGTTCAGTTTCTAAGGAATCCTTTGTGGAGAGTGATGATGGTGATGCACTTTTTAAGGTGCCAGTAGCTGCTCCAACTGTTGCTTCATTTGCTGCTTCCAACTGCTGCTCCAGTTGCTGCTCCGTCTGTCAACCAGCAATCTATTGATAAGACCACAACAAACGTGGCAGCTTCATTTTTGGATAGTGATGATGATGACAGTGGCTTCCTGTTTACTCCAGTTGATAAGCAGCTGTCACACTCCACAACTTCATCCAGCTCAGTCAAGAAACATGTTTCATTCTTGGACAGCGATGAGGATGATGAGAAGCATCCTACTTCATTTAATTCCTCACAAATTGAAGTGGAAATCAAGGCGACAGCTGATCCAGTGATTCCTCCACTTCCAGCATCTCCACTTTCCAGCCAGAAAGCTCTAGAAGATCAAAAGAGAACATTATTATTTCTGGATACCAATGAGAAAGTTGCTCCCTTTAGTTCAGCTGAGATTCAAGTGGAAACCAAGTCGACTCTGGTAACTCCAGTTGCACTGTCCAGTCAGAAATCTCTAGACGATAAACAGAAGCACAAGCAGAAGCTGCCATCATCGTTTCTAGATAGCGATGAGGATGATAGTGTACTCTTCGGCTCTTTAAAGAAGACAGAAAATACTGTCGAAGATAAGCTGCAGATCAGTAAAGTAAAGCAACCGGAGGAGCAGCAGATGTCGAAGCCAACGGCTGCTCCAGTTGCTGTAACTGCAACAAATCCAGTGAGGAAATATGTTTCCTTCTTGGACAGCGATGAGGACGATGTCAAGCTTCCTCCTGCTCAGTTTAATCCAGCAAAGACTCAGCCGCCAGAGCTGGAAAGCAAGTCAAAGTCCAGCAAACTCTTTGATGACAGCGATGATGACGATGATGATCTGTTTAGCAAAGCAAATGCTGCTTCGTTCAAACCCAAATCAATTCCAATTGCCAAGCCCAAAGCTTCCTTGTTCGGAGACAGCGACAGTGAGAAGGAATCGAGGCCCAAAGTGTTGAGCATTAAAGCCAAGTTGCCGGCCAAGTCAAGCAAAAGTCTCTTTAGCGATGATGAGGATGATGATGATCTGTTTGGAGGAGGAGGAGGAGGAGCAGGAGGAGGAGAAGGAACAAAGCGAGCTGCTGTAAGCAGTCAGACAAAGACTTCCAATCAGCCCAAGACTGCAAATCCTGACAAGACTTTAACCAAGTCGTTGCCTAGCTCAGGAAATTCGGACAATCCTCTGGCGGATCTGTTGGGACCGTAGTTAAGCGGTGGGCAGTAAATCTTTATGTTTATCTTTATGCTATAAACAAAAAAAAATACAGCAAATTCGCTGCTTCGAGTCGCTGAACACAATTAAATTCGACTGTTCGGCACTTGTTTAAAGTGAAGCATATTATTACATTTTATTATATATTTTATTGCCTACAATATGTATTTACAGTTATTCATTTATTGTTGTTACCGATTACACGTAATTACACTATGCTACACAAAAAACCAGTGTTTTAAAATTCGTTAACCTAAAATTGGGACTTTTAATTTAATTAAAGGAAAAACTTCGCATTTGATTGGGAAGCTGACGCAGCCTGTTAAAAATTAGTTAGTCCTCTAACTTAAGTTAAGTATCAACTACGAAGCTATGAAATTATAATGGAGCTTCCTTAACGTTTAACTAGACGTTAGTTAACGAACTGAAACTGAGTTAGTTTTGTGGCTCTTTGGTCGTTATCGTTACCGATGCCTCGGAATGTCATTGCGGTAGTCGAGCTTTAAATTACAAACTAATGAGTATGATATATGCGTTTCACATAGTACTGTTTATGACTGGAGCTTAGCCTTAGTAATAGCCACGTTTCACTACAAAATATATGCACTTTTCTCAAATTTAAAACTTAAATTTGTTGGGAACTATCGTAAGCGACATATTAACAAAATTTGAAAATTTAAATTTTGGATGAAAAAAAAAAACTGAGAAGTTTAAATGTTTACAAAAATAAATATATAGTTTTCACATTTTAAATTTTGCATGTGGATAAATAATGAAAATATTTACATTACTATTCGTATTGAAAGTTCTCCCAATTAGATTAGTGAAATACATTTCTACACATCTTTTAATAATATTGAAGAAATTTAAATTTGAAATATAATGACCAGCAATATGTAAAACCGTTAAATAAAAGCGCATATATTTGTTAGTCGAGTGAAGAGCGACTTCAAGTCCGGGACTCGGATTAGAGAGCCACATCGCGATACTTGCGATAGTCGTCGGATTCGTTGCCCAGCGACAATTTGCTGTTGGCGGTGATATAGGGATTAGCATAGTTGGCATAACCGAAGCCTCCATAGTACTGCAGCTGCTGCTGGGAGCCGCGTCGCTGCAGCTGCTGAATTGGCTGAGCCGTGAGCATCGTGTGTCCAGCGTGTCCCGTGGAGCTGCAGGCGGAGGGACGACGATAGAGTCCAGCGGCCGCTGCAGCCGCCGCCTGTTGCTGCAGCGGATGATTGAGGAGCATGGCCAGATAATACTGCTGCTGTTGTGTGTAGTTCTGCAGCAGATTGTTGCCATAGGCGGCCAGGTCGTTTTGCACCTTGCTAATCCCATCCAGATTCTCCAGCGAGATGCAATTCCTGGCCAGCTTCGTTGGAGGTTGCTGCTGCTGCTGCTGCTGCTGATGATGGTGATGATGTTGTTGTTGATAGTGCCGCAGTTGGGCAGGTGGCGGAGTCAGCTGCTTGGGCTCAATGGAGCAGTAGATGGGATCATTGCTGGTGCTGCCAATTAAAGATGGCGGCGATGCTTTGTGTGAGTCCTGAAGATTGTTTTTCAAGTCATCAATGGTTATATTAAAGTACTTGGCATTCTTGTCCTCCGTGTCCAGCACATGACGTGGATTGTACATTCCCGGCAGCGTGCAACGCAGATCCATCAGAGATTGAGCACGATGTGCTCCAGTTGCTCCTCCTGCGCCTCCGCCTCCTCCACGCTGTTGTCCTGGCAGCTGGAACTGCTGGGCCATCGCGGGAGCAAACATGCTGGCATTGAACTCATTCTGTGAACCAAATTGATTGTGATTATGATTATTGAGTCCCGATCCCAATGGCAGCTTCGTCTCATCGCAGAGCTGATAGCCGGCATTCTCGAATCCGCTCATCCGCTGACTGGAACGTCGCGAGTCCGCCTTGGTCATCGGCACACTGGGAGCTGGCGTCTGCAGGGAGAGACGTGTCGCCAGTCCCTGCAGCTGACTGAGGACCTGCGTCTCTCGACGCCACTTGATGCCTGTGGGAATGACGCAGATCAGCGCCAGGCAGTTGATGATCAGCCGGATCAGGTAGGAAGTCAACTCCGTGAGTCCGTGCACCGATTGCAGACCCTGTGTAAAAATTAATAAAGAAATTAGGAAACATTTAAAAACCTTAATAGATAAATTTACATATTTTGATCCAAGTAAAATAATTAGAGAATAAAAGTAAAGCTTAAATCTTTGTTTACTAAAAAAATACATTTTATTTGAATGAATAATATAAGTTTTAACTTATAAGATTTCATTTACCATTTTATTTCAACGAATAATATAGAAATTTTAATATAAGAATAAAAATACCTTCTCATTTTCATTATTACTAAAGCAACTTAAATGAAAAATAAAAATTCCCTTTCACCTGTTTGCATTATTAATAACATATTTTAACATATTGTAAAAGATGAAATTTAAAAATGAAACTTAAGAGCTTAAAGTTCTAGAGAGGATTGCAAATTGCTGATTACTCACCCAATGTTGTGTGGTCATGAGCATCACGAGCACAAGCTCTGGGATTGACAGTAATCCAATGACCACCGACCAGGCAAACAGTGGCCAGCACAATCCGCTGACCAGGCCATGAATCAGTATCGTTGTCGCCACAAACATCACAAAGTAGAGAGTGCACAAAGTGTAGGCGGCTATGGGGAGTTCCCCGTGTGCCTCCAGCAGCCAAGAGACCTCACACGAGAATGCACCCAGATACACGATCTGTGTGGCAGGTGAAAATTATTAGATGCGCCAAAGAAAAGCGAAAACATAAATCAAATGAGCATGAAAATAAAAACGAACTGCAATAAACAAAAACGAGATTATAGAAGCAATTGGGGTTGATGATGGAGATGAAGTTTGTAACGCTGATGGAGATGAAGATGAAGTTGCAGTTGTTTCAAAAGCGGAGACACTTTTGCTCCGCAATCATCCATCAATCAATTAATGAGCTCTTCGCTTGTCGCTTTGTCTGTCTTTCAGTCCATTTCTCTGTCAAACTCTTGTCACGAACATCCGAATGCATTCCACAGCAAAAGTGAGAGTGTTGCAGGAAAGAATGCTCGCTTGGAATATATCCTACATTACAATCTCTAAGGAAGACATACTGTATATAGTTTGGATTGAAAAAGTTTCTATCTACACGTACATCTAATTTGAATGCAGAATCAATTGTAAGATCAAAACATAAATAACATAATATCCGGTTGAAAATAGGATGATTATTGACTAAGTTATGAGAGCTCAAAGATTTTGAAAAAAGGTTAAGGGGTAGGTATGGAAATTTGGATAATGGTAGACAAAAAATAAAAATTTCTAAATAACTTAAATTGAAATGCAGAATGAATTTTGATGCGAAATCATGAATAAAATGATATTTCATACTAAAATCGGTTGATTTTTGACAAAGTTGTGAGAGTTCCAAGATTTTGAAAAAATGTTAAGGGGTATATATGGAAAATTGGATGATTTTTAAAAAAAATATTTAAGTTTCTAAATAATTAAAAATGAAATGCAGAATAAATTTTGACGACAAATCATGAATAAAATGATATTCTGCTTGAAGATCAGATGATTTTCGACGAAGTTATGAAAGATCAAAGTTTTTGAAAAAATGCAAAGGGGTAGGTATGCAAAATTGGACGATTTTTGAAAAAAAAATAAAAATTTCTAAATAAACAAAATTGAAATGCAGAATAAATTTGTAGGTCAAATCATGAATAAAATGATATTCCTTATTCAAATCAGTTGATTATTGACCAAGCTATGAGAGTTCAAAGTTTTTGAAAATATGTAAAAGTATGGAAAATGGGATGATGTTCGGAAAAAAATGAAATTTTCTGATTAAATTAAATTGAAATGCAGAGTACATTTAATTGTCAAATCAAGAATAACATGATATTCCGCTTGAAAATCGGTTATGTCTTGACAAAGTTATAAAAAGTTGAAGTTGGTCAAACATTGCACTTGTAGCGTCAGAATCAAAATTGACTTAGCGTAGCTGTGTTATACCCTATAATTTAAATTCACACAGTATCTAACGTATTATAAGACCATCCTTTACAGCTGCTTACAGGGTAGAAAATAAAGTTGAACATTTGAACAGTTTTGTGCAAAACGATTTCATTTCATTTTCACTTAATGCCACAATAATGTGTCTTTCGTCTCGGACAGACTGTGATAACGGTACCCACACCAGAGGCCCCAAAAGAGCCATACATACACACACACACATGCATACGAGCATTTCATTTATCTTGAGACTGAAATGTGAAGAGTAAATCACGATTGGTTTACTTACCAACAAGAGACCAGCTGCCACACAACAGATAATGAATAGATTCGCCTTTATAAAACGTTCCATGATGCGTTCGTTCCAAAAATTTTGTATGCCACTGTTGCTGTGGTTGCCCGCTGGCCGTTTCGGCTTCTTGAACGAGGACGGTGAGTGCGTTTCACTGGCCTTCTGATAATTCATTATCGTTTGTTGTTTGTTGTTTGTTGTTCGTTGTTGACCGAAATGAAAATAAGCCTCTTTAATTTTTATTGACTTTGGCCACGTTTTTGAACAGCCGGCCTTGACTGAGCGCAAGTTCTAGTTCTACTTTCAGTTCTAGTTGTTGGAGATGCTTCAATGACGTTCAATGACGATGTTCAATGAGTTTTCAGTTCGAATGGGAAAGCGTTAATGTGGCCTAATTGAGCCTTGTCATGGTTGAGACTTTTGGCGTTTTTTTGACGTTGCTCTGAAATGGAAATGGAAATGAAGATGTTACCAATATGTGTGAGTTTGTGTGAGTGAGTGAGTGGTAAGTGTGAATATGTTGAGTGTGAGTGTATAAAAGCCAACTGAACAAAAGACTTAGACAACGAACTCGTTTTCGCGGTCAGTTAACGGCAACTGCAGAAGATGTAAAATGCTTGTTGTAGATTCAGATTCAGATTCACATTCAGATTGGAGAACTGTATATCGAGCTTCAGTTTGAGCTGGCAACATACAACTATTGACTAGAAGGTTTTCACTTTTCAACCAGTTTTAAGCTCAGCTCGGGCCAGTTTGTTGCCTAAGTCTTTTGTTCCTCTCAAATTGTCTCAGCTAATTGATTAACTACTTATGTCATGAAGTCTGTTGCAAATCCTAAAAATATAAACCATAGAAGTTGCCCAGACAAGCAAGCTAATTATGAAAATATCAAAATTTTAAATTGAATTAACAGTACACAACTATAAAAACTTTAATATGTTGATTAAAATTAATATGGGAAATTCAAGAAAGAATTAATTTACTGAAGAAAAAATTTTAAAAATCAGTTCAACCAAAAATCGCAACTTTTTGAAATAAATTTTTTGTTTTAGTAACTGGAGTTTTTATTTTAAATATATATATTTTTGTACATTAATTGGTTTTATTTTTCGTTGATTATAATATTGTTTGTATATCCTTTGTTTTCATTTTTTATGCACAAATCGCATTGTATTCGTTGATAGTTACTTAGCTTGCAAGTTTGTTGCCTAAGTCTTTTGTTCTAGTCACACAAATTGTGTCAGCTCGTCAGCAAAATAATTAACTACTTATGTCATGAAGTCGTGTGGAGATTGTAAATAAAATTCATCAATTATACGAGTAGTTGCGACGCACACACCTTTACACACACACACACACACACACACAGACACAGGCAGACACTAGACACTTAGTTAACCATTTGGTAATCTTATTATAATAGTCAAGTGACAGACGATCGTCATCAGAATGGAAGCCAGAGTCAATGCCATCGACAGGTGCGCCATACTTATGATCATGATCATCTTCAGCCAAAGCTGTGTGGTGCGTGCGTGGTGCGTGGGTTAAAGACTGTCTACAGCTGGGTGCGATTGCCATTTGTTGTTGCTATTTAAGTTGTTGCTGTTGTTGGTGTTGTTGCCGCTGCCATAAGCAGCATTTGTCAGACCTTTTTGTCATTGGCCGGATATGCGCGCCTTTAACAACTTTATAAACTTCTTCTTCGGGTCATTGAAATTCCGCTAATGTTGCGTTGACCGTTGCGACGACTGTGACGCTTTCTTTTGGGCCGGAAAGAAAGAATTGCAAGTCAAGAATTTTGGTATCTTCTCTCTTTACACTTCCCCCACCTCAAGTCAGTTAATTTATAAGCTATGCAAACATTGCGACCGATTCTCAAATTGTCCGGTTTTTGGGCAGTTGTTGAAACGGGTTTAATGGCAAGTAACTCGCTAGTTGGCTATTATTAGCACCACCAAATGCCCCACCACGAGCAACAACTTAGCAGCAACAACAACAGCAGCAGCGACCCCAACGGCGGATACAAATTGTTATCTCGCTTTGCGTATTGCTTAAAATGTGTTAAGTGATATATAACTAAATGGGAAATCAGAGATAGAGAGACGGAAATAATGGGAGATAAATTGCTCTTTATTATGCCGCAGCTCAGATGCTCTTTGGCAACAGATATGATATAATTTTGATTGATTTGTTGGTCATTTTTAAGAGTTTAATTTTCTACATATTTTGATTACAACTGTAACTAAAAACCATACTGAAAACAATAAATCATTTCAAATCAATTATTATTTCAAAATGTGTATTTAATTAATTAACATTATTTTCAATTAATAATATTTGTTGAATAGTTTACATAGTATATTTATCTAATAAACACTGCACTGATAGAACATAATTCAAGGAAACAATCTATGAGATTGGACAGAAAAAAAATGCGTTTTTCCTCACTCTGGCAGAGAGTATCTCGCATTCGTTGAAAATATGCAAAATAAGTAGTGTATTATTAAGTGCGCCCTTGACTGCCACGCCCACTTGGCGGCTGTCTTTCAGCAGCTTGAAAAGTGGGGAGAGAGAAAAAGAGTTCAGAGTTATGCATGTTGTGAGCGAGGAATTGGGATTGGGATTACAAAATTATGTAGATTCCGCATAAATTGCTGTGAAATACGCGCCAAAAACATTTCGAAATAACAACAACAATTTGCATTGTATTCTGCCCAAGTGTGTGCGTGAGTGTGTGAGAGTTGTTGTTGAAATTATATATTAATTTTATTATTATGCATGACGACTGCAGACAAAGACAGTGGCTGTTGTTATACACACGAGTCGAGGCTCTAAATATTGTTGCATTGGCGTGTGACTGTGGCGAGTTCAATAGCATCGACAACAACAACAACAACAACAACAACAATAAGTAGTAATAGCAACTAATAGTGTTAGGCATAAGTAATATTAACAATAACAAATGGCATGATCGGCGCAAATGCATGAATAGACAACAATGCAGTGAAATAACTACAAATATTATGCAAATGCAAATGTGAAAAGCAAAAGCGAAAATCAAATAAAATTTACAAAAATACTCGTTACCAAAGGAATTCGAATTTAATAAATTACAAAATAAATATGTTAAAAGCAGAAAATATATTCGAATGCGTTGCGCTTCAAAATGCAATAAAAAAAATTGTATTGTATTGAGATATGGATTTAATAGCTTTACCTTTCACTTGATACCAGCAGGAGTTGGTGGGGGGAACTTGGCATTAATCCGGCATAAGTCACAGCAACAACTGAGGGAGAAGACAAACACACACACGAATTGAAGAAATTATCGTTGAAGCAAGAAATGATTTCACATGCGCCACAGGCCCAACCCGGCTCTCACATCCACTCCCAGTAAAAAGTACAACAGCATAAAAAGCCAAGAAACTAAATGAAAGTTAGCTTCGACTCTCCGAAGATTTGATGCTCTTGCAGATCACTTAAGAGCTTGAACCATAAGCGTTTTCAACTAAAGTAACTCCTAATTTCTTAACAACATGAACTGTTTTCATTTTATTCAATTTCAAGATTTCATAAAAAAATTAGAGACAGTTTTTAACAAAATAAATCATTGTTAGAACAAACATTATTTATATTTAATTAATACATTTGATTTCTGATTTCAGTCAATCAGAAACATATTATTGCTGATTTCTGTAATGTTTAAAAAAAAGTCTATTAAAGCAAATGGATATTGAAGTTTACAAAATCAATGATAAATATAAACTCTACAATTAAAATTTATTTTAAAAAGAAAACTCGACTTTAATTTCTCTATATAAAAAAGAGTATGTTGGAAATTTAATTTAGAATAAAATTACTTTTTTTGTAATTACACATTTGATGATTAATTTATAATACTCTGTTGCAGGGTATAACAACGAGCGACAAAAATTGTTCAGCGTTGAGTCATGCTAAGGGAGAAGTCGCAGTTGTCGTAGCTTTTGTTGTTGTTGTTGTTGTCGCAGTTGTCGTTGTCACATGCAAATGCTGACTGTATGCGGGCACAAAAAAACCGACATCAACTGTGGACATATGTGTGCCACGGAAATGGCAACGGGAAAATGGGAGAAAGACAGCCTCCCGCAAAAACTCGCACTTGTTCTAACACTTTTACTAGCACAATAAGAGCGCTCGGTTAATTAAACCTGTTTCATTTGTTTGTTGTAAAAGCGAAATGCACTTTAACATAATTATGATTAAGTTGTTGTTGGAATTGTAATTGTTATTGTTTAATTGTCGTACAACGGTCAACAGACGCTGGCCAAAACGCAGCTCTGGGTCAAGTCCGAGTTGATTGGAGACGTGAGAACAAAGCAGCAACAACAATATATGTATAGATATACACGCACACGCACACACAATTTTAGACTTACAGACGCACACTTATTGATGGCACCGTAACGTGCACGGCGTAACGGTTAACGGTTATAGCAACGCGCGCGCGATTCCAAACAGTTAAAAGTGAAAATCAAATGACTTAGGCAGCGAACTCGATCTCAAAATATACGCGTCAGCGACGTCAGCTGAGCTCAGCGGCTGCTCAACAACTGAAACATGCTCCAGCTCGCCGTTGACGCCACCTCTGTCGCGTCTCAGCTGCGTCGCTGCTTTTGAATATTGAACGAAAAAAACTTTTTTATTTTGTTTTTTTTCTTCTCTTCTCTCTTTCTCTCTCGATCTCTCTGGCCCGTTGTGCAGCAAGTTGAGCTCAAACCCTAGACCTTAGTTCAAACAATTAAAAATATATACCTAATTTCTAGAGAGGGTCAACCGCATCTGCATTTGCATAATTCGATGCGTCACACAGTGGGGCTGTAATTAAAATTGGCTGGAATTCATTTTAATTTTAAAATAAAACAAATGTACTTTGAGTTATCGTTTTAAAAATTCATTTTTCTCAAGTAAATTAATTTTAGTTAACTAATAAATATTAAATAATCGATTTTAAATAAATTTAGTAATTGTTTTCAAATTAATAAGTAACTTATCCTTTTTGTTCGATTTAAATGAAGTTATTAATAAGTCTGCGCTAAGCGGACTAACAGTCCCACTGTGCGCCATGTCAAAAGCCAAAACAATACTCACATCAAGCTGGCTAACGGTAACACATTTTGTTTTCTAGCCGCGTCTGTAAATAAAGCTTGTTCTAATTAAAAAAATATGTTTTAATGTGGATTACTCTTCTTCACTTCGAGTCTTTTATTTGCTTTCTACGCATCTTTACTAACTTAAAATCTTGCCTTGGACATTTATTTGTATTGTAACTCGATTAAATTCTTGTAACGTTTTTTTTCTTCTTTCATTTTGTAAATCGAAAGTTGAAACGGTATTAAAATAAATTTGAAATCATAAATTATTGTGCATCACACAATTCATTTGTTGAACTTAAGCAACGTGATGCTATTGTTAACTTCTGTTTGTATTCATCTTAAGTGACACATTAAATCATTAAATGTTACTTCTTTTTCTTTTGTATTGCTAACAATGTTTTGGGTTAGTTGCCTGGCTTAACAAACATCTTTTAACTATTAAAAACATCTGAAGAAGCTCATTTCGTTTGTGATTAAATCTAAACTAAAAACTAAGTACAGCCCGTTGCGAATTTGGCCACTGGAAATGGGTTTTCATTGGAAAATTTGGAGTGTTTATTCTTTTTCCAACTCCTTTCCTGCTGAAGCATTCTCTTCTCTGTCCAGGCTGCCATCATCGAACAGCGATCCCAATTGTCCAATCCGCTTGATTTGCTCCATTAGATCGGCTATTTCCGGCGTATAGTTGCGGAATTTGCGTAGATACGTTAGTCCACGCAGCATCTCATTGTCCAGAACGCAGCTAGAATAGATTATTTTAGAAGATAAGTTCAAGAACTTTTAAAATAAATAAACATAAAATTGAATCAAATATTTGTAAAGAAAACGAATTGTATTTCTTTAAATTAGCAACTCACATCAAAGCGGCAGCTGCAAAGTTTCCAGTTTTCTCGAGCTGTTCCAGCCATTTGTTGATAATGACTTTGATCATGGGATCCGTGGCTGGCAGATGGATTCTGGCATTGGCCAATGCTTCTCTGAAATATTCATGTTTAAGCAGCAAGTTAATGGCATCAGTTTGCATATCAATCGCTGAGAGATATGTGGCAGCATGTAAAATGAATCCCTGCTCCTCCATTTGCGAGGCGTAGGCCTTGCAGCATTTCTGCCAAAAACTACAAGTAATAAAAGACACAATTTAAACAGAGTAGTTGCAAAAATTAACTAAATATTGACTTACACATAGGAGACAGTAGGCGCTAAAGAGACGTGCCACTCGTTGAGAGTTTTGTTTTCGATATGTTGTTTCAGCTCGTCGTGCACTTTAAATGTGGCTACAGACAGACAAAGTGGGGCAATGTCCTTGTTGTTGGAATGCTTCAGATTTGTTACTGAAATGCGGAGATTTAATGAGATTAATGTGAATTCAAAATATTTCTGTACGAACTGCAGGCTTAAATATAAATTAACAATATTATAAAAAAAATTGAAAATTTTTCAAAATTTTAATAAATAAAATTGATATGCAGAACGAATTTTGTTGACAAATCGTCAATAAAATGATAATCCGCTTGACATTTTAAGTTTAAAAATAAAAATCGGATGAGTTTTGACAAAGTTATGAGAGTTCAAAGTTTTTGAAAAAATGTATTACTCGACTTTAGGTGCTAGAAAAAAATAAACTGCTGCCCTTATATAATTATTGAATTGTTAAACTTACACTCGGTGGCAATCAAGTCCTTCGCCATCACTTTGGTGCTAAAGAGCTTAGACATGAGCACGTCCTTGTCTATTTTGGCGGCATCCTCGGTGAGCACAATGGCCAGTTTCTGCAGCGCGTGCTTGTTGAGCTCCTTCTGGGTGAGGCAGAGGCAACTGCGGCTATGCTGGAGGGGATAAGAGAGTTAAAAAGATATTCATCAAATGGGATTGTTAATCTGTGGATTAGCTGAAGCTTACACCCAAGAAGTTGTCCGGTTTCAGCTCCTTGCACTTGCTGCACTCGAAGGGAGTTGCTTTCTTGGTGTCCAGAGAAAGTGAATCCAGCATCTCCTCAATTGGTGGTGGTTCCGTGTTCTTTGGCTGCTCTAGCGAAGCAGTCGGAAGTTGTGCTTCAACTTTGCGTCTATCACGTCGCTGTCGCTTCTTCTGAGCCGCAGTTAGTGCACCACCAATGGGTTGGGTCAATGACTTGTTGGCCCACTTCACATTGAGCAGAGCATCGCTCTTGGAACTGATGTTCTTGTCGCCCTTTGACAATGCCTCCTTGATGCTGATCTGCTCCAGGGACACCGCTTTGCCGCAACACATGATAATGTTCTCGTCGGAGGGCAGAAACATTCCACACCACATTGGGCAGTGATAGGTGATGGTCAATGGCGGCTTCTCCGGCTCCTGGATGTTCCACAGACACACCTTGCCTTCAATATGAAAACTGAGCAACAGATGCGACTGTAAATTGCTCCATTTGACTGATGATATCGATGCCTTTGCATCGCTGGCTATCAAAGTCATCATCTTGGACCATCCACGTTGCTCTGGCTGAAATTCCAATATTTGCAACTGCTTGTCATGACCGACAACAGCAAACTGATTGCGCTTGAGAGGATTGAAGACAATATCTGTCACATAACGGGACAAAAGCGCCGTTTGACACACACACGACGTGTAGACCAATTTTTCTTGGCCAGGTTTACGTTCATAGAGCTGCAGGAAACCATCATCCGTGCCGACAATGAGGAAGTTCTCATATAAATACAAACTACTTGCACGCTCAATGTGGGGAAAGTAAATAGCATCTGAAGAAAGATATGTAAATAGATAAAATAAATCAGTTATTTAATTAATATTAATATATATGGTATTTATAGGTGTTAATTTGTTTTAAATCTGCAGGAATTTAATTCTTTTAACGATGCAGAATAATACAGAACTGTTCGAATCGATTTAATGTTATTCCTATGAATTAGAAATCAAGTGAACGTAGCAAATTCCTTCCTGTAACCAGGAGCAACAAAATAACAACTCCGTAGAAATACACAATAAAAACAATTAAATTGTGTTAGATTTAACAATTTCTTTTTTTATAAGCAAATAGAAGACGATTTAAATTGAAGGTAGATCATGTCGCATCCACATCAAAAGACACTAAATGACCTTGGTCAACGAATCATGAAGAGATTTAGAGAACGCGACATTGAAGTGGATGAGAAGTTTATCAAGTTTATGGTGCATCTTTTGGTGCGGGACATGCGACTTGGACTGTTGAAGGCGGATCTCGAGGATCCGAGTAAGTGTAAGATGCATGTCTTCATCGAAGGCATTCTGGCTGGTTATTCAAATCCGAACGATACAACAATGGCCAATTTGCGTATGTCGTGGATTATGAAGAATGGACATGGCATACAATTGTCCTATGTGCAGGAGAAGTACGAGCAGCAGTTTCAACAGGAACTCAAGCTGCTAATAGATGACATTTTGCGTTATCCGGAGACGTGCAGTAAAATTCAGTTGGATCAATTGTTTGTCAAGATGCAGGTCTTCATTGTGGCCAGCTATCATCTGGGCTGTCCGAAGAATCACGTGCTGCTCAAGCTGACGGCACAGGCCTTAAATAGCGTCATCGGACGCAATGACCTGCAAAACTATGTACTCAAGAAGAAATATCATCGCCAGGAGTATCTACAAAGATTGGCGGCCACTGTCGCAGGAATTGTCATCTACAACAACGACGGTCCCGATGGAGATCGCGAAAATGTGCGTTTCGGTGAGTCTACAAAATAATCATTAACTTCACAATCAGTCCTGAATTTAAATAATGCAATGTCTTAGTGATTAGCGATCTGGAGATGGCCCAGAATAATACTACGGCTGCTTTTGATAAAATTCTGGAGCAACTGAAGACATTGAGTGGAAATTGTCAGACGGCAATCAGTGAACAACTGAAACTCAACAATGAGGAGACGATGCTCTATTATCGTGTGCCCCTCGAGCAACTGCAGCGAATTAATCAGTTCACAATCACATTTGTAATGCTGCGTCGTTGTCTGACGGCTTTGAAGGAAAGCTATGAGCACACCTCTTACTTAGTGGGCGTGGAGAAGGATCGCTACGACTGTGTGGTAGCCAAAATCAACGACACTTTGGTCATGCGCACTGCCATCGACTCGGAGCTCATATTTGTAAGTAATAATTACAAAAATTGGTTAAATGGAAACTATACCCAATACACAAAACTTTACAGCCGCACTTTGTGTACCTTTCCAAGGTGTGGAGCAATTTGAATCATTACTTCAATCACATTGTAGAGCTAAACAAGCTGCGTGAGCAGCTGGAGTTGAATGTGCCGAATTCAATGGAGGAGAATTTAGATGAAATCATTGCAGAGATTCAAGTGATGTCACAACGTCGCAAGGTGCCACATAAACGCAGCTACGAAGAGCGCATGTCAGCACTAAATGAATTCCGCACGGATGCCAATTTCTGCAGTCTCGCCGAAGCTGATATCAAGGAGTTCTGCGGCCTCACGTTAGCGGTGACAAATGGTCTATTGCTGCCAGCAAAAGTGCTCCGCAATCTTTGCATGAATCTGGACATTAAATTTGGTTTTCAGGATCAGACCTATGCACGCATTGGAGAATTGTGGTTTGAACGTTTCATAACCGCCTTTAGACAGGCCATATTCAATAGCGCCAACCTTTGTCTGCTGTTCAACTTGGATGACAAGCTGTTGGCTAAGGAAATGAAATCGACGGTTGTTGAGCCGCCAAAGAAAATGGATTTTCAAGGCCAAACGGAGTTGGTAATTCAAAATGATTTATCGCCTGCCAACTGGGTCAATGTGACGTGGAATGCCTGGGATTATCATCGTGAAACGATTCGTTTGGCCCAGATACGCAAGTGTCAAACCCGCGATGCTCAAACCAAGGTCAGTTATGGCCAGCGCAATGCACAAAACCAGGCCTACAATACACGCCAACATATGTGAGACGAATCCCAGATGCACTTGCCTTGCTTAGACTGCACGTTGTAGGCACCCATCAAATGATTCGCAATGAAATAAATGTATTTATCCTGCCACATCAGCGAATACACTTCCTTCTTGTAAGCATGACGAAATGTTGTTCTCACTCTCATGCTCTCCACGTCAAGGATGCCCACCTGTAATGTGTAATTGGAATATTCATGTAGTTTTATTATTTAATAAATGCAAATCAGAGTTAAGTAACACTTACCATGCCATCGTAGCAGCCAAAGGCGAGTTGTAAACTGTCCGGACTCCAAGCTAACGTATATATTGGACTATTTACGTGCACCATTTCAATTGGAATGTGATGTGACGACAGCTGGGATATGTCGAATATAGCCAAACGTTTATCAGAGCAGCCAAGGGCAATTCTTTAAGGAATGATAAATGGAGTACGAAACTATTACGTCCAATTTTGAAAAGGTACGAAAATTCTTCGAACTATTTTTATTATTATTATAAATTAAGAAAGTTGAAATTTTCTTTTGTTTCATGTGAAGAAATGATGATTTTGTATCGAAAATAGGGCATTATAAAAGAGTCTCCAACTTACTTGTTCATATCGTCAGGACACTCAGAAATGGCACGTATACCAAAGGACAAACAACCGTATATAGCAGTTAATTGTCCAGTTTTGGAATCTAGGGTGCCAACACGGCGATTCCTCATGCACAGCCAGATCCTGTTGTCAGCACTTGGTGCGAATGTAATGACGTCCTGTGCTGTGCCCTTGTACCCATGACCCTTTTGCATTTTATAACGACGCATCTTGGGATCAAAGTCAACGGACCAATAGACGAGTTGTTGACGGGTCAAGCTCACAACTGTATTATCATTTAGCCAGTGGACATCTTTGGATCTGGCTGTAAAACAATTTAAATGAAAAGATTGTTATTGATTTCGAATATTTTTCAAAATGACATACAATTTATATTTATGGTTATAATAATCGTTCACTTTAGTGAACTTTGACTGTACCTGTTGCATTGCCCTTGCTGTACGTCTTGCCGCATTGTGCGCCCGTAAGCGTGTTGAAAATCATGAGAACATCGTTATCATTGAGCGACACCAACAAAATGTCTGGCCGTGATGATGACGCTGTGGAACAAATGCTTGACGTCTCAATGCTGACTGCCTTGGCAGCAAGATTATGAATTGGTTGAGCCTTTTTTAGTGTCAAGGACTCGGGTGCATCATGCACTTCGGCCTGGTGATAAATATGATGGAGAACTTCACGTTTGGGCTTGGCAGCCTCGCCGTCTACAATGACAGCATCATCACTGGACGAGCTGAACTGTATGACCTCCAGGCTGCCCTCACTGGATGTGCTAATCCGTTTCTCCGCTTTCTGGGAATTAGGGCTGCTATCGCTGCGTGGACCACGGATTCCCGACTCCAGACAATCAGCAAGAGTTACCTCCACTTTGGGTTTCTCTTGCTCATTCGAATTTAGAGCCTTTAGATCTTCCTTCATGCTTTTGCAGGCCTCCATAAAGTCCAGGGTATTGTTTTCTGCAGGTTTTTCAAGTCCTACAAAATCGTCGACATAGTTGGACGCCTTCTTGGGTGCTTGACGAGGTGGCGCACCAAATTCGTACTCTATATGATCAGTATTGTATATATCAAAGATGTCATCGTTGTCAGCTGCCTTGGATTTACATAATGGAGCTTTGTTTGGTTTAGTTTTTGAGGGGTTCCCCTTTGGCGGATTCTCTGTAAACTCCAAATCAGTTGGTTTCTCAAGACCCACAAAATCATCGCAAGAGTTTGACGACTTTTGGATTGACTGCTCTGGGGGAGTGGCTTTGATTTCACAGCGCCATTGATCAGTTGTAGGTTCTTGCGGGCGACTGGACATCTCCCGCCAGGCGAGGCCACAAATGCTCACTTGTTGGCAGATAAACTTATGAACAATGCTCATTTTACGCATATCACAGACCATGACGAAGCCCGCGCTTGTGCCGAGAGCAAAGAGATGCTCATTGTAGGGTGAACAGCGTAGCACGGTGAGCTGGTGATTCCTTGGTGATATAAACGAGGGACGACGGCAATAGGTGTTGGAGGTGACGCAGTAAATTACCAAATCACTGGCATCTATTGAGAGAATATTGCCATTGCAGATGTAACCCATGAGCACATTTATTAATGGCGCCATACGCAGATCCCGAGCCTCGCGCTGATGCTGATGTGCCTTGTGTCCCATGATGGCTTCTCCCACAGCGCAATCCCAAACTTGTACACTCAAATCTTCAGCAACAATTGCAAATTGTTTGCTGACATTATTTGACAACAATTTGTTGCTCTGTCCCCACAGTGGACTTACATCAAGAGTGCTTACAGTGATGCGCGTCGACATGGTTTTTACCTCAACAGCATTTTCCTGTTCCTTCACACTTTCTGCTGCTGCCGCAATGTAATTGATGCATTTGAAGCCGGTATAAAGAATGCCGCCATCGGGAGTTGCAACCGAAAGCGGTGCTTGTGAGCAACTCGGTGTGGGCACATTGGTATAAATTACACTCGAATTCATATCGTTTCAAATGGTTAATCAACTGACAAATAAAATGGAGAATTTTTGAGCAAATTTGACATCTGCATCTGCTGTTATTGCTTCTTCCTTTTTTTATCCTTACTGACTTTCCAGCAATGCTGCCAGCTGATTTTGAAAAATATTGCCACCTATTAGGTAAAATATTCCTTTTTTTGCCGCTGCCAGACCTAGATATCCGATCTTATTTTGGAAAAACTTTGGAATAAATGAGAAAAAATATCTGTTTCTTGGTGGAAGCTCTCTAAACTTGGTTGTGTATGCACTTCTTATAAAAAATATTATAGCCTAAATTTATTTCAAAATTCCCACATTTCGGCATTGTCATCTCTAGCTATAAAATAGCCAAGTTGGCATCAGTGTTTTTCACAGTGAATGGTAAATTGCAAGAAATACGCAGCTGAATAGTAAATATTTATAAAAAGTCGCAGAAATTGTTGAAAAACTATATTTAATGCATTATGGATGCCAAACGTGAGAGAAAGTCGTCTTTGGTATGTACCCAACTAAGTATGCAGTAGTGAGAGGAGCCAAACTTTGATTTTAATGATTTTCATTGTTTATTCTTAGGCACCACTTTCGCCATGTCCAATTCCCGACATTACGGACGATGAACTCGTTACGATTTCTGTACGAGATCTAAACCGTACACTGAAAATGCGTGGACTCAACCGGGACGAAATTGTGCGCATGAAGCAAAGACGTCGCACACTTAAGAATCGGGGATATGCGGCCAGTTGTCGAATTAAACGCATTGAACAAAAGGATGAATTGGAGACGAAAAAATCGTATGAATGGACTGAGCTGGAGCAAATGCACGAGGACAATGAACAAATACGCCTGGATGTTGGTAACTGGAAGAACAAATACAAGGCATTGCTACAGTTTGCCATACAAAATGAGATTCCCATACCGAGTGAGCTGGAAGGCTGCTAAAATGATGCACAATTAATTCAATCACATTCCAGTTGCAGTCGCAAAGAATTAATTCAAAATCAAAACACCTGTCATCAGAGTACAATAGCTGGAATTTGATTTATAATACTTATCCTATCAACACTTGATTTAAATTTAATAAAACTTTGTATACGAACAACAGTGCTGCGGATTTTTTCAGATTTAGCTTTTTTGGCTGGAAAACATCTATATAATACGTAAATAGCAAAACACTGTTCTTGCAATCAAATTTTGTAACTGGTAAGTCGGCAGCCCTGGTGACAGTACATGAATGTGAATGTCAAAAATTGAGTTTGGAAACAGCTGTGTGTGTGTCGTATGTATTATTTATGTTATGTATTCATTTGCAAAGCATATCAAAAACTAATTGTTATTTTTATGTATATACATGTGATAGCTGTGCTTTATATTGAGTAAAGTAGAGGCATAGAATCTCAAGACCCCCCATTGGCAGAAATACATATAGTCACAAAGCCATGCCGTCATGGCATTTCGTCGCTTTGGTAAATCCCTGCTTTATGGTTTGCCCCTGGGCATAACGTTCCTTGACTGTGTCGGCTATGTGGCCCGGGTCGATGGTAAGTCAGCTCCTATACTGAAATCACTTTGATTCATCACTTTCATCACATTCTAGGTACGTCTATGCAACCCGCTCTAAATCCCGTAGCCGAAGAGCGCGATTATGTGTTCCTGCTGCGTTGGGGACTTCACAATAGTATCGTAGAGCGAGGTGATATCATATCACTAATCTCACCTAAGGATCCAGCGCAAAAAATAATCAAACGTGTGGTCGGCATGCAGGGAGATGTTGTCTCCACACTCGGCTACAAGCATGAGATTGTACGAGTACCCGACGGCCATTGCTGGGTGGAAGGAGATCACACTGGACACTCACTTGATAGCAACACATTCGGTCCCGTGGCCTTAGGCTTGATGTCCGCCCGTGCCGTTGCCATTGTGTGGCCACCCGAGCGTTGGAGATTGCTGAAGAACGAGCTGCCCAGGAGACGTCGACCGGTTCAGGTTGCAAAGGCTAATTACTACAACTAAATAGGAGGAAGACTGGTTTCATTTAGTAGGCGCATTGTACATACATGTGTAATCATATATATTTTATATATTAACTCCTCCTGCTGTTCACCAAGCATAACTCATGTTCAAAATTGTAAAGATATAAAGTAGAAACATTGTTTTAGCATACATATATATTTTGTTAACACTTCGTCAGGAATCGCAAATAGATTTTTATGAATTGAAAGATCAGACCCAACCTTTTTGTATATTTTATAAATTTTTTTTATTAACATTTTTTTTTGCATATATAGGTTCAATTCATTTGTGTATAGCTTTACGGCTTAGAAACTTTGAATATTGGCTGGCCGTCTAATATATTTTTAGAGACACAAGTTTTGATTAAAAATTTAATATAGATATTTGCTTTAAATTGTTATAAAAAAGGTAATGTAATTAGTTTTCAAGTTTATATTAAAAAAATAAAAATTCCGTAATTAAATTATAAAAATCTGAGAATATTTTTTATTATACAATTTTTTATTACTCATTGTTACAAAAATTAAACAAAATTTTTATTTAACAACTTTTAATTAAATACGGTCCTAATTAAATCTGTGTTTTGGCCGCGTAGCCGAATTCATGGAGCACCTGCAGCGTCTCCTTAAGCGCGACGCCGGCACGCACAATCTCGTAGCGTCCGGGCGTGACCAGATCAATCACAGTTGAGGCCAGACGTCGTTCCTCTGTAAGCCCAATACGTCCGGCATTGAAGACTGCACCCAGCTGAGGCCAAAGCGATTGGAATTCGCTGACTTGAAGACTGCTTGGTGCGCTGGAACGATTGGCGCTGGTCAACGCTAGCGGTTGCTCATGCCAAATGGCGCACAAATCGCGTATGAATCTAAAGTCGGGAATGCGTATGCCAATTTTGCTGGTGCTGGGATTGAGATAGCGATTGCTCAACTGCGGCGTACGCTCAATGATGATGGTCAGTGGCCCCGGAAGCAATCGAGTTAGCAGCTCGTCACTCAAATGGCTGGCATGACCAAAGCGACGCAGTGCAGTTATATCGTTAACACAAATGGCCACAGGTTTATGTTCATCCCTTCCCTTGATTTCGTACATGTGTTGGATGGCCTCCTCGTTGTTGGCATCGCATGCCAGGCCGTAAACAGTGTCTGTGGGCAAGGCTATAACCTTGCCCTGATGCAAACATTGTTCAGCCAGCTTCAAAGCATCCAGGGACTCCACTGGACAGATGGGAGTGGCATTATGTTCTGGCTGCATTGTGCTGCGACTGGAGTGGAGGCGTCTTAGAAGTAAAGTTTGTAGATAGCGCATTAGTCTCTCTCTAATCTTAATCACGCCAATTGTGACCACACTGATGATTGCAGCACTTGTAGAATGTGGTCATCGGCTCATCCGCGGATCGTGTTTGAATTTGCATAAAGTACGCGCGCTTATGTGAACACGTCGGACACTCGGCGTCCGTGGAGTCCACGTTCTCCCAGGCTGCAATGCCACCCAAAACGTGATCAACTTCCTGCGAAATAGAAGAGAACAATACGTCAACAACTCCACAAATTGCATCACTTTTTAAATGCGCTCAAACTTACCTTGAGGCGTGGGTAGGTTTTTGTTGATATCTTGCGATTGATTTTGGATATATACGGACAGGTGTTGCACGTGAATCTGTGGCTAGTGGTATCTTCTTCTATAATTAATATATTGCCGCAAGAGGGACAGAAAAACAACATCGCGAAATGCGAGCACGTTTGCCCTGTAGGGTTGTCGAAATATCTGTGATATATCGATAGATACTACTTGCTATGATATATGATAATAATAATGTCAATATCGATATAATTATGCGATAATATTGCGCGATATTTTTATTAGCCAACATATTTCTAATGTTGTTTCTAAAATTCTTGGAAAGTTTTTATTATGATTTTGTAATTTATTTAATATTTTTAATAAATTTAACTTTCATTAATAAATTCACTCTAATTTCATCTAACAAATTGGCGCTCTTAACTTACGATTTTCGATATAACATACGATCTATCGCTTTGCCACCACCTTTAGCCAACATTACCAAACACTAGAAGCAAGAAGTATACAATTCTTTGCTGTTCGCATTTTAATTGATTTATAGTAAAACTTAAGCAATATGTCGGCTGATGTGCGTGATATTTTGGACATTGAGCGTGCAAATACGCCAGAAATTACTAGAGACTCATTTCTCGCCACAAAGAAGCGCAATTTCGAGCGGTAAGCAAAACCGCCATAAAAACACGCACACAAATGTAATACAAATATCTTTGCCTGCAGCACAAAACATGCCTCACGGCGTCCAGAGGGAATGCATCGCGAGGTCTTCGCACTGCTTTATACGGACAAGAAGGATGCACCTCCTTTGTTACCAACGGACACGGCATTGGGCATCGGTGCTGGATACAAACAAAATAAGGCTCGCCTGGGCATGAAGAAGGTGCGCAAATGGGAATGGGCTCCGTTTTCAAACCCAGCGCGCAACGATTCGGCTGTGTTTCATCATTGGAAACGTGTCAGCGATGATTCAGCGGACTATCCATTTGCCAAGTTCAATAAACAACTGGAGATACCCAGCTACACAATGACAGAGTATAATGCACACCTGCGCAATAATATACAAAATTGGAGCAAGGTGCAAACTGATCATTTATTTGATCTAGCCAGACGGTAAGTCTACAAACCCATTTATAATCGTATTTAATATCAACTTAATATTTCTACAGCTTCGACTTGCGCTTCATTGTCATGGCGGATCGCTGGAATCGTCAACAGCATGGCACCAAATCTGTGGAAGAGCTTAAAGAACGTTACTATGAAGTAATTGCATTGCTTGCCAAGGCCAAAAATCAGTCAAATGAGAAGAAAACCTTTGTATACGATGCAGAGCATGAGCGTCGACGGAAAGAGCAGTTGGAAAAGCTCTTCAAGCGCACCACACAGCAAGTGGAGGAGGAACAAATGCTTATAAATGAAATGAAAAAGATCGAGGCACGAAAAAAGGAACGCGAACGCAAGACGCAAGATCTACAAAAGCTGATCTCCCAGGCGGATCAGCAAAACGAACACGCTGCAAATACGCCGAGCACACGCAAATACGAAAAGAAACTGCATAAAAAGAAGGTACATCATCAGCCACGACCGTCCAAGGTGGACTCTGTGGTAAATGCCATTGAAATTGGCAGCAGCGGCATTAAGTTTGCTGATCTGCGAGGCTCTGGAGTTTCGTTGCGCTCTCAAAAAATGAAATTGCCAGCGAATATAGGACAGCGCAAGGTGAAAGCGCTCGAGCAGGCAATACAGGAGTTCAAAGTTGGTAAGTAAAACAGTCTTTTTTGAGAAAATGAAAGCATGAATAGAATGAAACATTCCTTTGAATCTTAGATCCAGCACCGCCGCCAACGGAGGACATATGCACATCCTTCAATGAGCTACGTTCGGACATGGTTTTGCTCTGCGAACTCCGGACAGCGTTGTCCACATGCATCTACGAGATGGAGAGTCTAAAGCATCAGTATGAAGCCGCCTGTCCGGGCAAGACGCTTAACATACCGCCCTCATTGGTGCCCATCAAGACAGAGACGCTGGAGAATAACGCAACTTAGTGCAGTTAATGCGAACACATTGCGTTTCCATGGAATCACAACACAATACGCACGGCGTACTAATCATTGTAACAATAATCAACAACTACAATAGTTGATGCGTAACCCGTTTTCTGTATTCCACTCTCCATATTTGTAGATCTGCGCTACTCCCAGTCTAGTTAGCTGTTAGCACGCCTCAAGAATAAACGGAATAATAATAAATAAAAAACAAGAAATACACTTATGTTTAAAAGTATTCGCAGTTGGATAATCTTTTGACTTATGGTCAATATGAACTGAAATGGAGTATAACTGACTGTTTTATCAACAAAATTTATATTTATCTTTTAATTGGTAGTTGTTTCTCAGGGATGGAAAAGTTGAATAGAATTTAAACCTGAATGAAGTGGAAAATGTACAGGAAATAGAATAAACTTTTAATTACAATTGGGAGCAGAAAATTACTTTTAATCTGAGCAGAAATAAAATGAAAAAATACAATAGGTCTTTTCCATTCTTACGTTAAATGTAAAGTGTAATAAAAAATTAAAATAGTTTTTTAATTTATATCAAAGTGCTTACTGCACGACACATAAATATGTTTTGATGCCAATTCTTTTCCCCAATACTGTATATGAGACGAAGAAAATTGTTTGTTGCGGCAGACATCATATGTGAAAATCAAACAGCCACCGGTCAAAACATGGCCAGCATGCAATTGCCGCGAGTGTGAGAACTTTTTCTTGCTGTGATTTATTTATTTTCCAGCGAGCTCACACCGTTTGTACGATCTTGGCCTTAGTTTTCTGTTTTCATATAGAATTTGGGTTACACTCCTGTGTTTCTTTTGGCCAAATATGGTTGGCATGCAATCTTTGGCCAACTGCATGCCTGCCAAGTTTATAGAATTGTCTGCCTTCTGCCAGTCTGTTGACTGTTTGTATTTACAATCGAATGTTGACTCTGCTGCTGCCCACACAATTGCAGAGGCGAACTGACGAACTGGTCGTCTTGCCTTGTTGCCTGACTCAGAGACTCAGCCGAAGTCGAGCCGACAAGTATTTGTGAATGAAATTGAACGAATCATTCACGAGACCCGTTTACCTGAGTGTTTCTTTCTACAGTGCTGCCCACAGTAGTTTTTTAATCTGGATTTTTATTTATTGACTTTGACAGAAAGAACACATTTAGAATTTAAAATAAAATTAAATGTGTTTATCAAATGAACTATAGAATAATATTATATAATCTATATTATATATAACCTATGATATTAGCTACAATGAACTAAGGCAAAATTAAGTAAAAATTTTTAGAAATAAAATTCAAATACATAAATTATTTACTTTGTAAAAAACTTAGGTGGTCTATATTTGTTGTTAAAAAATGTAGAAATTATTTGAAATATGTAAATTTTTCTAACTGATAAATTCAGATTATTTAGCGACATTATCGCTAAAGTGACCAACACTAGCTGATTGACTATTGTCAGAGTGCCAAACGTTTCGGGATCGCGCTCAGTCGAGTTTAAGTCGTCGGCGCGATCAGTTGTGGTGGCAGCTGTATTTGCTGTTTCGCTCGCTCTACATATATCTCTCTCTTTATCGCTCACACGATCGTCCGCTCGATTGTTTGTCTGTTGCAGCCGCTTGCAACAGTTGTGTCAAATGTAAACAGAAGTGCAGTCAGTGCAAAGTTCGTTGCTTCAGTCATTCGTTTTACGATATGAGAAATATGTGCGATTGCAAATGCAAATGCAAATGTTAATTTGACGATTCGGTATTTGTGTATTGTGAGCTATTGTTGCGCCTACCTGAAACAGCAAACGTCATCCCTCTAGAGTCCTGAAACACAAATACAAAACGAAAATAAAAGAAATACACAAAAGGCATCAACAACGTCGCATCCGTTTCCGGCTCTTTGTCTTCTGTCTGCCTTACTGATAGGCATATTTGATTATTGTACTCAACGCATTTCATGAATGAAATTTCAGTGTGTTTTCAGTGTGTTTCGGTGTGTGTGTGTGTGTGTCTGTGTGTGTGTGCATGTCCAGCAGTGTCAACTGAGTTGTTACCTACAGTTTAGACCCAGTGCACCGTAAAGATCTTAATCGCATTTTAAATAAGCACTTACGTTCTGGAGCAGAAACCGTTTTCTCACCACTCAGGTAGAAACAATACATTGGGCCAAGTTAATACGGTTTATTTGCCACAGTCGATCTATAAACGTCGCTCAACTTCCACACTGATAAATTGCCACAAAACGAACTTTTCTCTGTTTAAGTTTCGCACGCTGATAAATTCAAATTGACCAAAATAAACAGACCGTCTACAAAATGTGGCCCAAACTGAGGTGAGTCTTGACTACATTTGTATTTATTTAACGTCATTGAGCTGATGTTATGGCCAAATACATTATCTATAAGCTTATTTATGTGCTTTTATGCGTTCCTGTTTCTTTTTTTTACTTTTGCCCATTAAATTCGCTACGTTTTAAACAATGGAACTGCTTTATTGCTATTGTTCCACCCACATGATCTAATCTAATCAGATCTGATCTGAATTCCAAGTGATCTTCAACTATCGTATCTATAATAAAACAGTTTCATGCAGATCTCTTTTTCCTTGATTAAAAACTGGCTAATTGCAATGGTTTGCTAATTTTTGGGTTTGCCGATTAAGCCTGGGGCATCAAAGCTAGCTTTATATTTAAATTAATTAGCGTTAAGCGATCGCATATTATACATAAATGCTGAATTACGGAACTTCGATGCCGCATAGATATGAGTATTATTTATAATTATAATTATTATTGTTTTTTTCTGAGTTAAACCGTTTCAAATTACTTTTAACTAGCGCAATATGATATCCAAATTTATATATTAAGCTAGCGACAATTAAAAGCTTAGAATTTTAAGTAAATGCCACATTGCTAAACAAATTTGTCAACAATTTATATTATTTTTAGTTAACTATTGAATTTTATTAATTCGTTCTTAGTTTTTACAAGTTTTTACAATTATATATATAATGTTGTTTAAGTAACGTTAGAGATAATAGTTAAGATGAAAATTCTTGATAATAGAAAGAGGCTTCTTTTATCAGTGTCAATTGATATTTTTAAGAAATATAATTTTTCTTGTTCTGCTGATTAATTTAAGTTTGTCAAACTTTGTGCTTATTTCTATTTACATATTAATTTATTTAAATTATGTCTGAGTTACTTGTTTACTTTTTAAAATTTAATTAAACTTGCGTTGCGTCATTTTGGACAATGTTGTGGGCTCATTTAACTTCGTCAGACAGCCGCACTTCCGTTGCGGCGGCAATTATTGCGACTCCCTGCTGTCATTTCAAATCTAAAATGCGTTAAAGTTGTTTTCAAAATTAACCAGAGAGTGTGTGAGTGTGTGTGTATATTTAGGAAAATGAAAACCTAAACCGAAAAGAGTTAAATGTAATGTGATGGTTGTTGTTGCTGCTGACAGCTTGAATGACTTCAAAACGGACACAGACAAGAAGTTTGTTCAACCTACGCACCTCATACACACACCACACACACCGCACACACCGCACACACACACACTCTCGCATTTATTCAGTTTAAGCGCAATTAGCGCTTTGTCGTTGTTTTCTTTTCTTTTCCGTCTTTCTTTCGATTCATTTTCATTGTTGTTGTTGTTGCTCGTTGGCAACCTTTCTATGTTTTCTAATTTCATGAACATAGTTCATAATTTTCACAGCATGCCCCCTCCAATAACACACACACACTTACACACTCACATTTGCCTATATGTATTTATTAAAGTTTTATTTTCATTTCATTTTGTACGCCTACAACGTTTCCTTCTTTGGTAGAGCAACGAAGAATAACAAAACAAAAAAAAAATGTTCATAATTAATGTTTATATAATTTTTTTACTGCTTTACATGTGCTCATTAGCCGCTTGGTTTCTCGTTGTTTTCGTTGTTGTCGTTGTTGTTGCTTTGGTTCTTTTGTGGCAGCTAGTTCGTTGCCTAAGTCTTTTGTTTGCACTCAGCTGTGGGCGTCATTTATAAGCCATCATTTGCAGCAGCAGTCACTAAAATAAAATACACAAAAAAGAGGAAAGAAAAGTCATCGCAACTGAAATACAACTGTGCTACTTACTTGCCACTGCTGATAGTTGTAGATGTTGTTGTTGTTGCTGCTACTGATTGCTGCTCATTGTTGCTGCTCCATAACAAGTTGCCAAATTTGGCAATGAGAGCACAGCCCACTTGCGTTCGTTGCTAAAAGCGGGCCGCACATAACTGTAAGCACTCAAATCGATAATTGATCAAAATTAAATCGATAACCATATCGTTATCGGTTATTGAAGCGCTTAAGTTGAAGCTCTCTGGAATTATTTTGACAGTATTAAATTTACATAAATACATTATCTGTCAATATATCGATAAATATGTCGATATCGATATATGTTAAGTAACTCCAGATGTAGTCTGCAAATCTGATCGGCACCTAGGACTGCACTAAACTAGCGTATATAATTTATCTGTCAATATGTCGATAGCCATGTCGATATCGATAACTGTCAGACGACTCGTTTGAGAGTTTCTCGGCTGATTTTCACTTTACATCGCATTAAATTAACGTACATTATTGATGTGTCTATATATCGATAGGCATGTCGATATCGATAACTGTCAGTCAACTCATTTGTGGGTCCTCTGAACTGATTTGCACTTTGTCTGCATTGAATTAGCGTAAATTATTTATGTGGCAGTTGGCGGTGCGCAGTGGGCGTTAGAGGCGTGGCATTTTCTTTTGCTAATGAACAGAGCACATTTCTCGCAGTGCACAGAGAGCTGAGAGATAGAAAATACAGCTAGAGCCATTCACTTAGCATACTCCTCCGCAGCATCCAATACTCGCATTTCAACAACAACCACAAACAACCCAAGCAACAGTCACAACAGCAACAACAATGCGAGCAACAGCAACCATTTCTTGAGATACAAGTTAAGCGGCTGCTGGCATTTTGTGTGTGGGTTTTTCGGTGCTTTTCATAGAGACTCAATGTTATAAAAAAGAAAAAAAATAGACTCAATGTACGCGCTACGTGTGGGCTAACATTCAGTTGTATGTGTGTGTGTATGTCGTCTGTGTGTGTGTGTGTAGTCTAACATGCTTGTCGCATTGCCAGCAACAAATATCATGCAGTAACTTTAATTTTGGTTCCATTTGGCATCTATTTCCGCCTCTAAACTCCACATGCCACGCCCACATAAGCAGCTCACTGATAACAGAAATGCATACGAATTGGATATTGAAATGAATATGCTTAAATAAATTTGAAATTGGACATGGGCTTTCTTCCGCTTGCATTTGTTTTTCGAGCGCTTAAATTTCATCAATTTTTGATAGTCAATAAAAGAAAACAACAAAACTAAAGACTTTTTATGAATTCAACGAGCACACTTTGAGTGCTGTGTGTGTGGTGTGTGTGTTGACTTTCGAAATGTCGCAATTAACAGGCGATTTAGCATTATGCACGTGCGTTGGCGGCATCATCGTCGATGTTGTTCGCGTGGGCTGTGAACTTGGGTTGGTTTTCAGTCATCAGTTTTTAGTCACACTGCCAACTTGAAGGGCATGTTGGCTTAATCCAGCTGTTTGGCAGTCCAACAAGATAAAATGATAGATTTCTTGTGCATAGTAATTGCCTCTTTCCAATATACAAATTATTCTTACAAATGCCTATGTTTTAATAATTTGCATTTAATAGACATTTTAAATAGTCACTATAAATAAATAGACATTTTAAGTAGTCATTTGAAGAAAAGTTTATTAATTTTATTAAATATTACAAATTCAAACTGAAAGATCTAAGATAAAGTATTAATAAATGGAAAATTAAAAAATGTCAGTAAAGTAAAACTGATTTTATAAATTTTTCATACATCATTATTCAATTAAATAGAAAATTTATTTATTCTCTTAATAATTTGCAAAGAAGGTCCATTTTAGTATTGATATTTCTCAATACTCAATACTCAATACTCTCAATACGCTGTAAAATTTGAGAAAACACAAAATACATACAAACAATGCTCTCTATTTAATAAGTTTGCGAAGCATAAAATCTGGCAAATGCCAAACGATTTCACTCACAATAAGATTTGCATATATATTTTTTAATATTATATCTGAAAATTGGGCTAAATTTCTCATATGTAGGCTAATAAAATTACAATAATATTTTTAGATAATAAAAAACAATTTCTTCTTTTGAAATGTAAAATTTTGGAATCTATTTCGATTCCTATTGAAAATATAAAACTTTTAAAAATGACTCCCACTGTGTTTACTGCAACTACATCTACATCTGTGTTTGTTTCTTTGTTTGTATTTGTCTCTTTATTTATTTGTAGCTTAAAATTACGGGCAATATTGTCAAGCGACTGCAAATTAGTTTGTAAACTTGTTTATTTTTTATTTCTCCTCAACGGTGTATTAAAATGTGCTAAGAAACAGCAGCAGAATCAACAACAACAAAAGCAGTCACAAAAATTGGTTAAATTTATTTTGAGAGTGGGCTGAGAAACGGAAATGTGTGGGAGTCGTCATCTTTGAGTTTTTTGCTGCTGTTTGTCTCTCCGTCTCTCAGTCTTTCTTACTTTTCAAGTTGTTGGTTGTTAGGCAAATTATTCTTTAATTGAACACATTTATATGTATTGAAATACATATGTGTAAGTAGGCGACTGCATGTAAATCAATGAAAATAAAATCAAAAGCACTTTAACAATTCAAAATGCCCAATAAGTAGCAGCAATTGAGCGACTCGACTCGAGTTGAGTCTTTTTAGCCAACCAAAAAAATTCAGTTAATAAATGTAGACATACAAAATGAATTATATATAGTACACAAAAGAGCACAAAGCGAAATGCGGTTAATACGGGCAGCAAGTTGGCTAATCCCTTAAGGTAAACAAACCATTTTTGGTATGACTTTAAGCCGGGATTTGTCTGCAGCAGGTTGCCCAAAATCATTCATTTTATGGACACTAGAACCTGTTACAGCAACAACAACAATGCAAACAAAAGCCAGCTTAGGTCTGTAAAGAACTTAACCTCGAACTCGTTTGAGTTTTGTTATTTTTTTCTTTTTGTATTTTTGAAGCAGGCGAAAACTGAATTTCATTTAAATTAAATTGGTTTTGTATATTTTCATCTTGTTCCTTTTTGGTTATTTATGTTGCTGTTGGTTGTTGTTCAGGCTGCATGTTTTTTTTCGGTTAAACGCATTTTATTTGTGCACAACATTTGCATATGAATGTTGCCTTGTTGCCTGTGGCATCTTAAAGTAATTTAACGTCAAATTTATGACACTGCAACGGATGTATTTTTAAGCCTGCCTTCTGGCCAACTAACTAATTAAAACCTGCACTCTTAGCTGGCTTATAAAACATAATGAACTGCTTTAGAACAGCTGTTCACAACAGACACGAGTTTGTTGCCTAAGTCTTTCATTTCGCTGTCACTTAATGGGCTTAACTTTTGACACATTCTCGCAAACGAAATGGTTATTTTGACACTTTTCATTGCCAAAATAGTTAAATTTATGTAGTTTCTATTCAATTTTGTACATTTGGAGAAAAAAACCATAGTAAATATTAATAAGAAGTGAAACTTATAACAAAAGATTATACAATTTTATTTGCATTTTATTTTATAATTATATTTAAACTATTATAAATTGTATTATTTATTTCTTTAAAAAATATCGAGTTTATCACTCAATATACAATCAATTTAAATTAACTATATTGATATTCACTCCATTTTATTGTAAATTATTTTATTTATTTCTTTTAAAAAGAATGAGCTTATTACTTAATATACAATCAATTTAATTTTGCTATATTGATATTCACTCTCTCATAAATTCCACATTTATTGCTTACTCATAGAGCGAAATTGTTTAATGAATGTGCACATTTTAATTTTAAATACTTACTCAGTGTGTGCGTGTAATTCAATCGTATTTCAATTTGATGCCAGAGAAATGTCGGTGTTTGTTTTGCTTTATCGCAAGGACAACATCCGTTTCCGTCTTAATCTGCAGCCAAACAATACAAAGGAAGGTCTTCATCCTTACCGAGCACAATAAAATCCCTTTTTCCTGCCGTTTCCTGCCCCTTTTGCATTCCTCTGGCCAAGTTCACATTCAAAGCAAATGCAACTGCAGCTGCTGTCTTGGCTTTTGTTTGTTGCACGTTTTGTTGTGGTTGCCACAACAGCAGCTACTTAAACATACAAACCACATGTGTCTCTCTTTTTCGATGTGTGTGTCTTCTTCTTCTTCTACTGCTCCTCCGTCTCCTCTATTTGTGTTGCGTGACATTTTGACCTTTGCCTGGCTTCAGACTTTGCCGCAACTTTTACTATTTTCACGCGCTTCGCATAAATTTCATTTGCCACACTTGCCAAGATACGAGTAATAGAGAAACACATACGTGCACTGGCAACACTGGCAACACTTACAACACTTGCAGCCGACAAGTATCTACAGCTGTGTTCATGCGAATAGGGAATCTGCGTAAATTATAAAAATCACCATATTGTTATTTTCTGAAAGAAAACTATTGCAAACCAGTCGATTCTGGAGAACTATGATCGAAATGAACCTGCATCAAAATCTATTAAGTTTTGACGAAGTTATGAGAGATAAAAGATTTCCAAAAAAAGTTATGAAAAATTGGAAGGTGGTCGAAAAAAATTAAGTTTTCTAGATAATTTAAATTGAAGTGCAGAATGAATTTGGATGCCAAATCATGAATAAAGTGGTAACCCATTTAAAAATCGGTTAATTATTGACAAAGTAGTGCAAGGTCAAAGTTTTCGAAAAAATGTTAAGGGGTAGGTATGGAAAATTGGATGATTTTTGAAAAAAAAATGAAAGCCTCTAAATAAATAAAAATGAAATGCAGAATGAATTTGGAGGCCAAATCATGAATAAAATGATATTCCGCTTGAAGATCAGTTGATTTTTGACGAAGTTCTGAAAGATCAAAGTCTTTGAAAAAATGTTAAGGGGTAGGTATGGAAAATCGGATGATTTTTGAAAAAAAATGAAAGTTTCTAAATAAATAAAATTGAAATGCAGATTGAATTTGGATGCCAAATCATGAATAAAATGATATTCCGCTTGAAGATCAGTTGATTTTTGCGAAGTTCTGAAAGATCAAGTCTTTGAAAAATGTTAAGGGGTAGGTATGGAAAATCGGATGATTTTTGAAAAAAATGAAAGTTTCTAAATAAATAAAATTGAAATGCAGATTGAATTTGGATGCCAAATCATGAATAAAATGATATTCCGCTTGAAGATCAGATGATTTTTGACCAAGCTATGAGAGTTCAAAGTTTTTGAAAAATGTAAAAGTATGGAAAATTGGATGATTTTTGAAAAAAATTAAAGTTTCTAAATAAATAAAATTGAAATGCAGAATGAATTTGAAGATTAAACCTTGATAAAAATCCCATTCCGTTTAAAAATCGGCTGAGTTTCGATAAACGTATAAAAGTTTAAAGTTTATTTGGTGTATCTATTTATGTGAGCGGCGGTGTTACTTTACCTGTGGTAGCTTCATTTCGTTGCGCTTTCGAGCGTATTCCGTTTGCCAATTTCGGCAAACAGTTTTGGCGTTTGGTCAAGCGATAACAATGAAGCAGCAGCAGCAGCAACAACAATAGTCACAACAACAACAGCCACAACAAAAACAGCCACAACAACAACAACAGCAGTCGCAACAGGTTGATATTGAATTTAGCAGAAAAGCCAAAAATGGCACACAAGCACTGAAATGTCTAATTTAGCCTTTGGCCTATTCGATTTGCAGCAACATGTTGCTGTCATTATTAGCAACATGTTGTCTAATTTGCCTGCTGCAACTTTTTCTGTACGGTATTTTATTTTATTTTTTATTTACGAGTAGCAAATTACATTTAGCTAATGTGGCCAATGTGGGCAGAGGTACAAGAGACACAGGTTCAGGTCTCAGTGGCAACAGCAGCTGCAACAAATTGCTGCAAGTTGCAAGTGACTGTCAGTTGCTTATAACAGGCAACCAAGTGACATTTTCCGCTTGAATATAAACTCAGTAAATTATAGAAATATTTTTTAATACTTATTAAAATTGTTTTTTATCGGTAGGCAGAGCATGCAGCATTCGTTGCAACCACAATTATTATGTGGTATATTGTTAAAGCCAAAAAAGGAGAGCTAACAATAAACGCGTTTTTAATTGTTTCGGTGGCTTATCGCATGTTTTTGTCCATTTTGGGTGCGCAAAAATGCTGATAAATGTGTACACAAAAAATAAAATCAAAATAAATAAATGTTAAATGTTTTGTGCTGCATTTAGATAAAAATAAATTATTTATTTTTACGCAAAAAGAAAACCAAGATATTTAAAAATTTTTAATAGCTTTAGCTTTCGAGTTCTTAAGTTTTATTTATTCAACTACGATTTTAATTAGTATATTTTAAGTGATCCACAGATTGTTGTTGATTTTTCTGGGTTAATTTTCTCATTGTGCCGCATTTCTTGAAACTTTTTACTTCTGCTCACTTTCAATTGGCAATATAAACTGATTTGGGAATATAATAAGATTTTCACCAGTCTATCTCTGCAGCTGCTTTTAATAATAATTTACAGGGTATAGCAATATAGTTTGAGTGGCTCAATAAATTGGCAACTGGAGACGTTGCCAGAGACAGCATCGATTATCGCCTCTGTTTGCCCACTGTCAGGCTGTTGCACAGTGGGCGACATGAGCATGGAACGCCGCATGTGGCCAACGCCTTTGTTGGCCATATCGTTGATGGCTAAAAGTATTGCCAACAGGTAAATGCAGGTAGTTATCCACGCAAAGATGAACTCATAAATGTACCAAAATTCTAAATCAGCTTTACCAATGTCAGCTTCATTTTGAGAGAGAGAGTGAGAAGAGGAGAAAGCGAGAGAGAGAGGAGAATAGAGTGTGCGTCAGCTGCACGTTGTGTGTGGTGCCACACACACACACATACACACACACACACACCCAACAGCCGTTCAACGTTTCAACATCATTATCATACGTATCTGTATCTGCAAAATGTATCTGTATCTCTGCTAGCATCATCAGCAGCACATCAAGAGCGTGTCTGCAACAGCAACAGCAACAATAACAACAACAGTTCCAAGGAAAACACTGCAATGCCGTTAACAACAACAACATCAACACAATTTGACTCATTTCGATCTGCACATACAGAAAAAACAACAATAAAAAAAGGTTTATTTCCGTTGACGTGCCTTAATTTCAGCCAGTTGTGGCTTCAGTTTTGGCCAGAGCTGATTTGACTCTTTAGATGGTGGAAGGTAGATGGTGGAAGGTGGATGGGTTTCTCTACAGCGCGACGTGACGCGGCGTTAAAAGCGGCGCTATAAATGCGCCCACACAAAGAGCTGTATACACTCTACTCCAACTACGAGTAACTTGACTTTAACAAACAGACTGTACCTTCTACCTTTCTACAATAAATGCTTTATGCGGTCGGAGCTGCCTCCTTCTCTCTGTTACATAAAGATAATAATAATATACATTTTTACTTAACATTTAAATAACGGCTATAAATATATAATAAGATATTTGTATTTTTAATAGCAGAAAATCCAAAAACCATAACTGTAATAATTATTAATTATTTTACTTTTTTTGTTTTTAAATAACATAATTCTCGTAGAGTTTATTTTATTTCCAATGAAACTCAGAGATTAAAACAAGAATTTGTAGTATTAAAGTTATGTGCATCTTAAATGGAAACAACATTTAAATTTAATATGTACATATTTATAATTAGCTACTTTAGTTCTTAAATTTAAAAATTCTAACAGCTGATAAAACTTGTTAAACTTGTTTGTTAGAAGTTTCTCTATCTGTAAGCAGAGAAAGATGTTCTAAAATGTATGCATAATAATTTCATTCGACAAATTTAGAAATTTGTATTTTTGAGAAAATTCATAATATTTTGTTCTAGTTGCTTATCTAAGACCTTAACTAGACAAAGGGTAGAGTATCCGTAGTTCGACTTGCCATACACTTTTGTTGACTTTTGCAGCGAGTGGGAGAAGAATGTTAATGTTGGAACTGGCGTCGTCTCACTTGATAAGTTGGTTGGCGGTTGGATTAGCGATCGACTGCTAAAAACAGAACTAAGCTGGCTTACTTGGAGTCTCTCTTAGCCAGGCTAAGACTAACAAGTTGCCACTTAGAACAGCTCAAATTGCATGGAAGCAAAACGCTTCCTTTATTTCTATCAACTCTCCTTAAAGGTCTTTTGAACATTTGAGGAAACTCAAATTAGGAATAATGTAAATATAACAAATATTAAAAAATGCTAAAATAACACATTATCTTTATTCATTTCAGGTTTTATTTGTTTAATCTTATTTTCAATTTGTTTAAATCATGTTACGTAGTTTATTTTCCTTTGTTTTTGTCAATTTTATATAAATATTTAGAATTCGTATGTTGTACTCTACACATGTAATTAACACTTGTTGATTCAGCAGGCAGGATCTGAATAATGTATTGTAATTTTCGATTGTTCCATTGTAGGAATTGTTGCTGTTGTTGTTGCTGTGGCTGTTGTTGTCAATGCATTTTATGCATAATTAGCTGGGCAGGGACAGTGACCAAAAGAGCGACAGCAACAGCAGCGGAAATTAAACGCACTGAAACGTTTCGAACATTACGTTTTGCCGTGTTGTGGCCAGTTTAGCGTGACAACTGAAGAGGGGAAGAAGTAAAGAGGGGGGGGGGGGGGAAGGGGCACCAGCAGCAGAAGAAGCGACTGAACTAAACTGCATATCAAATGGCAGTTGAAAAGAGACAGATGTAGAGCCAGAGGATGTTGTTGCTGCCGCCTTTTGACCAAAATGGGAAATGTACGCAGCAGCAACACTTGTTGCTCTTGCTGTTGCTGTTGTTGTTATTGCTGTGGCGAGTGATTTATTTTGACCACGTACATATGCAAAACGCATTCTAATGGAACAACAGCAAACAAATACGAAAACTACAGTCGAGCTGCTCGACTTTTAAATGCCCAGCAGCTGCAATTGTAGATTTCTGTTCAAATTCACAGTTTTTTCTTCAATTATTGTAATATAATATGATATTAAAATAAATTCCTTAATGATAAAAAACTGATATTATTATCTTCCCTGTTTACTAAGCAATCGAAATGAAATTTTCAGCACAACTTAACAAATTGTTTTATATTCTTTAGGATAAATCTAAAGACTGTACCTCAAAAATTGTTCTTGTTTGTCGTTTCGTTGTCCATTCAATTTACAATAAGTTAAAGAATAAATATTTATGTAAGAAGTATATTATGAACTCCCAGAATTGTCATTTATTACTCTTAAAGCTTTCCAAATTTGAATTTTCAACAGACAGTACTTGTCACAAACGCATCAGCCTATATACACTTTGACTACTGGGCAAACAGCTCGGCTTATGTTTGGCCATTGCGCATTGTAATTTGTAGTTACGCTCTGATTTTTGAGTTTCATTTGTAGCTTCACCTGTTACTTACTTTTAGTTATTGTTAATGTTGCTGCTGCTAATGTTGTTACTGTTGTTGTTGTTGCACGCTTCCCTGCGGCAGCAGAACGCTGAGATTAGTTCATTGTTTCGCTTTTTATTGTGTGTGTGTGTGTGTGGTTGTGTGTGGCAGCTAAAAAGCGGAAATGCCGCTTTTGTTGCAACGGAAATGCAAATGATATTGTAGACATTACCAGGAATTGTTTAAGCTGGTTTTGCATTACCCAAAACACAACAAAGAAGCCAACTGAATTGGCTATCAATTACAAAAGTGAAGGCACAATCTTCTAAAGTAGTTCATAGAACCCAAGCCAGATCCTCCAGATGTGAATGAAACTGTTGCTTTGTTTCCTTCTGTTACCTACAGCAAACTGCATTTCATTAGACACAAATCCGTAGGTTGCCCTACGCCCTTGCAACCAGCTGACAACAACAACAGCAACAACAACAGCAACAACAACAAGAAATCACAGCAAGCGGCGTCTAGAAAACTGACTGCGATGTCGCCAGAGTTACGACTCTGATTGCCGAGGCGTTTCAGCTACAGAGCTTAAAAATAAAATAAAACGCCCACTAACTTAAGTTTGCGACCAATAAAAGGTGTAGGCGTGGTGCTAGACTTATTGCACGTAAATTCAAATATAATACTATATATATCTAGGGAAAAAGTGGGAAATGTAAAAGAATTATAGTGCGTTTTCTATTCAAACTATTTAATTACAGCACACATTGTGAATTAATATACTCTATTGTAAATGTAGGAAAACAAATAATAATAATGCTTATAATAATAATATTACAAATTTAGAAAAAATGAAAAGTAATTACTATCCAATTGTTTTCATATTATATTGATCCAATGAAGAGTGTAATTCTATATACTTGAAAATTATACTTCAATGAAAATCCTACTGATCTCTGTAATAGTAGGTGATACGATAGCACATACAATGCCAATTTTCCTTATGATGAACTCTTTAATGATGCTTTAATGAAAACCCTAATGAACTCTTTAACTCAACACCCAATACCTTCAAGTTAATTGTAAAAGCCAGTTCTCAATTCATGTTTTTCATTTTAGAAAACTTTTCTTAATGAATGTTTCAGTGCATTAATGCATTAATAAATATTCTAATGATATTCTCTCAAGGCTTGTCCTTATATTAACAAACAAACAATCTATTATATTCAAATTATAACTGGAGCTTTATTCAAATTTTTAAAATCAAAACTTTAGTTTAAGTAAATTTGCTTTAATGTTAAAACTAATAAAAATTCTAATAGGAATTGGGACTTCTGAACGCTGACAACTGACTAAGTTTGCAGGTGACATCCAAATTGGGCAGGTTCTGAGTATTTCGGCAATAACGATTCCAGCCCTTCCAATATTTGAATCCCTCTTGTTGTTGGATTGTCTTTGCACAGGCAATATCATCAGTTATATCATCATTAGATAGATCTAATTGAAAAGAGATTAAGAATAATATGAAGCATATAATTGTTAATTTAAAAGAGTGCAGTAAACAACCTTCACACTTCATGTTGCACTTTCCTCCCTTACGTCCCTCTGCACAGTAGTCCTTGCTGTTGATTTGAAACAATCCGTAGTTTTTGCTATTGTTATCATTACTCGTCACTCTATTTGTATCCAAATTACTCTCATGCTCCACCAAGCAGATCCCTGTGTACGAGTTCAGTTAATAATGTAGTAACTATATAAACATGATAACTCACAGTTCGACATTAGATACTTCTGGACTCTGTAGTTCTGCACCATTACTTTGGTCAGCTCGCAGCGCAAATATTGCTTAGACTCAACCTGCACTCCACACAGCATCAGGAACAACAATTCCAGTCCCAAAACCAGGAGTCGTACTTCAGATTTAGTCGACATGTCTGACAGAAACTGGAAATTAAAATAAATAAATAAATTGTAAGACATATGTTTAAAATTTTCTATGCACTTAAGATTCTTAACATCTCTACCTATTTTCTCTATTATTGTAGGTTGGAGATTTGAAAAATAATGCAAACTCTTAGTTCTGATTTTTATAAACAAATCTCAATATAGGAGATAAGTTATTAATCGAAGTTTAATTTTATTCAAAAGTTTTCATTATAACAAAGTCATTTTTAATGTTAAACACGGACAATGCCGGATTACACCATCCTGTTTGCATTTTACTTCGACATATACTTAGAATTACATTTTGAATTCATTAGTTCCAGGAATGGGCGTTTCATAGACCTAATTAACTATGTGTATTCATTGCGTTGAAACACGAATAGTCAATGAGATCCAAAGTCTTGATGTATGTCCAAATATACCCTAACAAAAGAATGTTCTCTCAACTTTTGCTTTATGTACTCAATCTGTGATATCTTATCATTGAGATTTACAGATTTTAACTGAGATTGTTATTAATTGTTATTAATAAATCTAAAGTAAATGACGAGGATGTACATTGTAAACTGATAATAATAATTTGAGTTTATTTATTTTAAAGTCTGTTTCGCATTGATTACTTTTTGATATCTAGAATTTAGCTGAACATAATCATGTTATGGAAAACACAATATGTAATATTAATAACACTAGTAATTATTACTAAAATAACTTCACTTATCGTTGTTGTTTTATGTAAACAAAAGCTAAGCAAATATAAAAGAAACAAACACAGCTGTCTCTCAAGTTATGGGGAACAGGAAATAGAGAGGAAAAGACGAAGACAGACTTTGTTGTTGTTTATATCTCAAATAATTCTCGTCACTTTTGCTATCTGCCAATTGACAAATTGTTAAAACAAAGTGTGTGAAGATAAAGTTAGAAAAAGCATGCGAAGAATTTCATTTAATTAATGTTAAATTGCAGAAAAATAAACCAAATAAAAACTTAAGGTGAGCTCACGTTTTTGTTCGATGGCTTTTTAAAAATCATTCTATGCTATGCATAATAATTTATTTATTACTGTTTTTGAGAAATATTGTATTTCCCAGTGAGAAATTCTCACAATAAATTGATTATGCAGCGAACGTAGGCAAAAGTTTGGCATGTCAAACATTTTTGGGGAACTTTAGCAATTTGGTAATAATACTTTCGACTTAATTACAAAATAATTACAACGTTTACCTTTTGTTAATTAACCCAACACAGTGAAGCACGCGAACAACAATATGAATTTAGCAACAACAAAAATAATAATAATAATAACTAGTTTATACACGTTTAGCGAGTGCGAGTGCGAGTACAAAATGTATCTGTATCTGTGACCGTGTCTGTTGTGCTTTGTATCTGTATCTTCTTTTGTATTCGAGTTGGCGAGATATATTTCAATATTTGCTGGCGCTCCACATGTGCGACGCTGTGGGCCACAACTGGGCAACTAAAAAATTATTAAAATGTTTAAGTATTCTTACGTTGTGCTGCCCAAAAACAAATACAACGGGAGATACAAACAGAGAGAGAGAGAGAGAGAATGAGAGAGGCAACTTGACGCTCAGTTTGTGCTACGCTTTATAATTGTTTGCTTTTATTGTTGTTGCTGTTGTTAAAGCTGATTAAGTGATAAGCCAGACATGCTCATCTATAAGTGTTATAAGTATATATTATGCATATACCTAACTTATCAGCAATGGGAGAATTCCTGGAACCAAGCTTAATCTTAAATAATTACAAAATACGTCTAAAGTTTATATATTATTGAAAGAAATGCAATGAAACCAATGAGGCGAGTCTTAAAACTAGCAGCTAAAATATTGTACATCTGTATTCTTTTTTTTTTTCCTTTGGGTTAAAACTGAAACTGTTTTGGTTTTTTTATTGAGTTGTTGTTTGTTTGTGGCTTTAACAACGCGACACATCCGGCAACGTGCGCCCACGACATTTGCTCATCCATCCAGGCCATGCCTGAAATCCATGGCGATTGAAGATCTGCATTGCGCAGCGCGAGTCATCCGAGATTTCATCGTTGAGGAACTCTACAAAGGATTGCAGAACAAAGTTGAAAATGAAATATGCAGATACAGATACAGACACTAATTTTTAAGACAACAATCTTTTTAAATAAAGCTTGAAAGGAATTAACAATTTGAGTTCGATTGGCTATTTTAAAAGTGATATTATTTAATGAGATTTAAAAAAAGATTATTAATAATGAGTTGACTAATGAGTTGTTTAAATTATTGCATTTAAAATGCGTTTAAAACACATATTAAAATAAAAAAAATCATTTCGATTATCAGACAATTTTTCTAAATATTTCTGTGTTTTTTTTATAATTAGTAATGTGTTGATCAATGAGTTGTTGCATTAAAATATGCATTTAAAATAAATATTGTAATCAAATAAAATCATTTCGAATGTCAGACAATTTTCCTAAACATCTCAGAGATTTTTTATTATTCTATTAAAGTGGTCTTATCAAAATGGGGTTTATTTAAGACGCAAAAGCTTGACTTAAGTTAGCTGTATCTTTGAATAGTGCACTTTTGTTGCATGTCCTTAGTTACCTTCGCATTTGATGTTGCATATGCCACCGCGACGTCCCTTGCGACACCAGTTTTTACTGTTTATCTGTTGATTGGCTGGTTGAAATGAATAAATGGCACTACAAGCTGGCTAAACAACGTTGCACATACCTGGAATAAACCGTAGCTAACACTCTGATTTGGCAGCTGCATTGACTTTGATGTGCTCCTGCCGCTCTCCGATTCCACTAGACAGACCCCTGGAAAGCGACACATATAACATATAAAGATAGTTACAACAAGATATTTTAACCATTTCAAAGCATTCCTACTGAACCAAAATAAATATTTATATTCACCGCAAACAAGAGTTTTTTGAATTATTTTGAAAACACCTTAAATACACATTAATCGGAATAAAATGTATACAACAAATCTTGTATACTCAAGTTTGATTTTCTACCAATTATTGCTATGACAGCTATGGAAAATAATTGTTTAATTTTGGCAGAATTTGATTAGATTATTTAGTATATTAGTAGCTTGAGAAACTATTAAGATATCCAGGCAAAATTTAATCAGATTATTTATAAAATCTGTATTTCGAGAATTCTTTCAACGGCAGCTATATATGATAGTATTCCGATTTTGATAAAACTCTGTCAAGATGCTTATAATAGTATTTAACACTTAGTTTAACAATTTCATTAAATTATCTCAAAAGTATTGAGAGTTACACTTATGCTGATGCAAGCAGATTTAAGAATACAAAGCATAGTTACTTACAATTGGATAGATAGCTGCGTGGGAAGTCGTGACGCAATAGCTCCTTAGCCAGTTGGCAGCGTGTGAGGAGCTTGGACTGCGTCTCTGATGGCGACAGCGACAGCAGCAGGACGAGGATCAGGACAATGGCGCTGAACTTACAATGCGGCAGAGCCATTTGTTGTAGGAATATATTCGATGGGCTAAGGACTACTTGGACTCCTGGACTCTCGACTTGGTCTCTGGCTGCCTGGACCACTTTAATCCTAAAGCGCTTCCCCAGCAACTGCCCAACTACAACTAAACACGCGTAGCTTCAGAATTCTGCGGTTTTAAAGCCTCGCACGCAATTCTTCGCTAGACAAAGCGACAAAAAGAATAATGAAAAAAGCTGAGAAGCTCGTTATGCCGCAGACAAATTGACACACATTGCAACAACAAAAGGAACAACAACACAAAGTTCAATTAGCATGCAACAACAATAAGATGTTTGTCACATGAACAACGTTGTTTACGTTCAAGTTCTCTCTCTCTCTCGCTTTCGGTTTGCCCTATGAAAAGCGTGAAAATTGTGAAAACGTGTGGCAAGACAAACGATGTCTAATACTTAGAAATTAAAATTTTGTCTATATATCACTAAAGATACAAAAGTATCTGAAAGATACTTTTCAAAATATTGATTGGGACTAGGAAATTTTGTTTAAATAAACATAAAATTCAATTCTTACAAATACAGATACATAAAAAAAAATCGTAGATACTTTTTTAAGAACTGTGATCAAATTACAAAAGTATCTCACAGATACTTTGCAATTACAGTGAGAATGAATTAAAAATTTTAAGTCTAAATTATTAGCGCTCAGTTTGACTGAAATATGTTACATTCTCGCCAAAGATACAAATGTATCGCACAGATTCAAACGTATCTCACAGATACTTTCCCAGCGCAATGTGCAAAAATTGGGATATTGAGTAATATGCGTATTAAGCTTAAGAATGTCGCCACTATTTGCATTTCTCACAAAAAGATACAAAAGTATCTGAGAGAAACACTGCAGTGCACGTATCCAATAAATCGCACGCCTTTGATTGCGTTAAGCGCTAAATTGGCAAATTGTCAGCTTGTACATCAGCACAATGTTGAGCAGACAACACTATCTCAGATTTGTATCTGTAACTGTAACTGCATCTGCAACTGTATCTACATCTGTAACTGTAATTGTATCTTGGGCTGCAGCTGTAGTTGATTTTGTAATTTTGTGTGTCAGAGTGTCAAACGCCGCTTGACCTAAAAAAAACGCACAATTCCAATTCAAATGCAATTTGCCACAAATCTATCTTCAAGTCGAAAAATAAGACGAAAAAGTTGCCATGAAAATTCATAATATCTGTGAAACTTTTCCATTACCTTTTGCAGTTGCTGTTTTGTGTTGTTGGCCCTCTCGCTGGTGTCGGCCAATGAACTCAAAGATCTGCTGGAGGATACAACAACAACAACAACAACCACAACCACAACAACAACAGTTGCGACAACAACAACAACTGCAACCACGCCCAGCGCGTATGTCATCTCGGCAGCTGCTGTGCCTGCGTTTAATGCTGCCACGCCCAAGGTCAAGTCGAAGCTTGCCACAGCCAAGTACTTCAACAAGAGTTCGCCAAAGAAGCGTAAGGCCGAGGAAGTCTCCTCGCTGCCGCTGCCCGTGGACTCCGACGGGCAGCTCGAGTGGAAGTGTCCCAACATTTCGGGATCCCGCAATGCGGAACTCGAATGCGGCTGCGACTTGCCACACACGTTGCGTTGCAACATCGATCTGCATGGTCTGCTGGTGAGCAATAATTTCACTTTATTAGTCTATTTATTCTAAAAAATATTACAAATATGTTGAATGTTCCTCAAAAGCTGTGTCTATATTTTAATGATGAATGGCAAATAACTTTCAACGACACAACAAATATAATTTAATAATATACAAATTATGTTTTGTATATAATAAGTTTAATTATAAAATATTTCTCGAATATATTTTAAATCATTTTCAAGATATAGTATAAAGTTAAAACTTTTTTTTAATAAATTTGTTTTCCATTCATTTCCTATCGTTGTCAATTCAAGCTTTTCATCAGTAACTTCAAAATTATATTGATTTGTCGAATCTTAACCGATTACCTTGCAGAATGTCAATGTTGTTCTTTTAAACTTTATTAAAATTTAAAAAATCCTTTTCTTCCATTAGTCTCAATTTGTTCATCTACATTTTAATAAATGCTTAATTTGAGGTTTCAATATATATATTTTTAATGTGTATATGTATCTGTATATATCTGATTTTCTTTGCAGCTGCTGGCTGACAGACTGCGAAGTTCTCCGTACTCCATCTCGCTGCTGGACTGTTCCTTGAGGAATGTCACCTTTCTGAGTGATGCCAAGATCTTTAATGGCATCTCGTTGCATGGACTGGTCATTTCATCCGGGGAAATAAAGCGTGTGCATAAATCCGCCTTCTTGGGAATCAAAGGACCTCTGCAGGCTTTGGGTTTGCCAGGGAATGCGCTGCTTAGTGTACCCTGGAATGCGTTGTCCACATTGGGCGCCTTGGAGCGTTTGGATTTGGCCAACAATAAGATCAAGGCCTTGGGCACCGCGGACTTTGTGAGTCTGGGAAATCTTGTGTATCTGGAGCTGAGCAGCAATCAAATCTCGAGCATCTCGCAACGCACATTCATCAGTCTTCGCAAACTGGAGGTCTTAAAGCTAGGCGGGAATCGTCTAGGGGATTATCCACAAAGCCTGAAGGCTCTAAGCCAATGCTTGGCTCTACGTCAACTCGATTTGACGGCCAACAATCTGAATGGTCCTCTGACGGAACAAACGTTGCCGGGTCTACGTAATCTGGAGAATCTGAATTTAAATCGCAATATGATCAAAAGCATTCAGAATAAAGCCTTGACGAATTTCTCCCGACTGGTGAGTCTCTCGCTGCGTCATAACCAGATCGATGTGCTGCAGGATCATGCATTCTATGGACTGGGAGCACTTGACACTCTGGATCTCAGTTACAATGGCATTGTGGCCATTTCGAGTGCCTCCTTGCAGCATTTAACCCGCTTGACAGTTCTCGACTTGACGCACAACTTTCTGCGTGCTCTCACCTCGGATCTGATAGCACCGCTTCCGTCGCTGAGGGAACTTCGTCTCGCTGGCAATGACATCTCCATTGTGGCCCGCAATGCAATGGATCGTGCCCATGAGCTGCAGAGCCTCCAGATGCAGGAGAATCCCCTGTCCTGCGATTGCAGCATTCGACCATTTGCCGAGTGGTTGCAGGTGTCCAAGCTGTCCTCCAGCCTCAGTGCATCCTGTGTGACGCCACCAAGACTGGAAGGTGCTCCCCTGCTCCAGGTGCCCGTGGAGACGCTCACCTGTGACATGGACAATGTCGAGAAGGACAATGCCAATATCATGGAGCATTTGGAGACGCTGGCCAAACCAAATCAGACTTCATCCCATGTTAAAGATCTGTCCGAAGAGGTAAATGCATCTATAAAATTAAAAATACATTTAGATTAAACATTTATGAAATAATAATAAAACTTATTTTATTACTTCTCTGCTTTTCATCAATATTTAATATCAATTTTATTTTTATTTTTGCTCCTTTTATTTTTCCATTTTTAAATTAAAAATACCTCTGACTCTGAATAATATTATCTCTTACAACATTTCAATAGTCTTTTCTATTTTTAATAAAACCTATTCCTTGCTATCCTTAGATTATACTCCATGAACTGCACTACTCGGCGGATTATGGCCTCATTCTCACGTGGCTGCTGAATCTCAGCAAGAAGGATTACATGTGCGACGCCATCTTTGTCTACAAGGAGGAGAACATCAATGAGATACTCATAGACAATTCTCCGGTTAGTGAACTCTATAAACTCCATAAAATAATTTATCCAGTTTATCAACTAGTTTACTTATGCTTTATTTATATTCCTTTGCAGATCCATTGCGAGAGCAAAGTCGTTAATGGACAGAATACAGTCAGTGTCATTGTGCCAGACAGTTCCTCTCTGGACATCGGAGAAAGGTGGGTTTTAAGTCCTTCTCGACAGTCCCTACAGTTACCTGAACTGGGACAAATAGTAACCAAAAAAATATTATGAATAAAACTTTAGAAATTAGGAAATTGAAACTAGAATACGCAAGTAATTATTTGGAAATCTGAAAAACAATATGGGATTCAATTTGAATGAATAAAATATGACGAAAGAAACCGAAAAAGTAGGAAAATATTTGATATTTTTAAAATATGAAATCTGGAAGTAATTATTGGAAATCAGTATAACAATATGGGATTAAATTTGAACGGGAAATTTGAATAATAAAAATATTAGCATGAAGAAAGGAACAGAAAGAGTAGGAAAATATTTTATATTTTTAAAATATGTAGCATTGAAGTAATTATTAGGAATTCAGAAAAACAAATTGGGATTAAATTTTCGAGTATCAGTCAGCCTTAATTTTGGTTTCGTAATACATTATTCATACAAATTTTGTTTGTGTAATTCTTAGAAATGTTAGAATTTCTCATCATACTCATTATGAATTCTCCACAGCTATCGCTTCTGTCTGGTCATGGTGCAGGAGCAGAATCCGAAGGCGGAGCTGAACATTGGCTGCTCGAACATAACCCAATTGCAGCTGAGTAGTTCTGGGTCCGAGTCCGTGCCGCGTCAGTATCAACGTCGTCCCTATTACACACCCCATGAGCACGAGGTGGAGCATGTTGCTGGCGAGGATTATCAGCAATTGCATAATAATATTGCTGGCAGTCAACAGCAGACGACTGTGCATCAGGCGTCGACGCCAACATTGCTACACAGCTACGATGTCATCGATTCGCTGAACAAGAGTTTCTTGCCGGGATTGGGATTGGGCATCCTGGTCACTTCAGTTGTAGTTTTGATTTGGGGCGCCACAAGAATTCGTCGCAGTGTGAGCGGTGGCAGTGGAGGCGATACAAGTCTCAGTCACAGCAGTAGCATTCACAACAATAACAACAACAACAGCAGCAGCAGACCTGCCACGCCCACAGCCACCACTTGCTATGCCGCCTCCGATCACATAGCTCGCATGGCGGATGCGGAGAACGGGACACGTTACCTCAAGCTCCAGGCAACGACGAGTCTCTGAAGAAACTCACTCCATTCCACTCCACTCCACTCCGGAATTGGATCCTGTGATAGTACAGGCGTCATGCTTGTACCGATATTATATAGATAACGATAACCATAACGATAACTATACCGATAACTATATATACACATATGCTTATAGATACGCGCTGTAGTTAGAATTCCTGCACTAATCCAAATATGTTACTTGGCCTAAACACTTACCAAATTGTGCCATAAACTAACACACAGTTAATTCGAAACCTATCCAGATTTCAGGCATATAGAAAAAACACTGTATTCTCAATATTTCTTTTATATATTATGCTGCCTAAGTTACCTATATCTACACTTAAATATGTATAGTATATCTACAATTTCTGCATTTGACATTGCGCAATAGAAAATAAAAGTACTGTTTCCAAAATCAGCTAAATAATGTTTTATATGTAATTCGTATAATTAGAATAAATTATTCGTTCTAAATTTCTATTAAAATTTTGCAATCTACCTATTTTTTTCTATGGTATTATTGACTTATAATACATACCTGTCTTTGACATTGGGCATACAAATATTTATCTCCAAATATTCAAATATTAATGTATTATTCAAATATTAATATTCAAATATTAATGTAGGCATTTAGATAATTCAATTTGTCAGTTGTAATATATCAAAAAAAAAAAAATGTGAAACAATTCTTTTATTCTAAAAATTTCTAGTATCTAATCTTGTTCATTACAAAGTTCGAAAAGATTTCGTATTTTTTTGAGGCACCTAAGAGATTTTTAACACATAAAATATAATATTGTTCTATTATAATATTGTATATAATAGATATTATAATATTTATATTATATTCTTTAATATTATATATAATATTGTTAATGGCCCAATTTTTATCACTATCCTTTTTTATAAATATTGTATATTATCCTATTCATACCTCGATAAACGTAACCGGATTATAATGTAAAATTTATGGAATTTCGCTAGACTTACAAAAATTTAAAACAAATATATTGTATAAATGATATTTCGTATCTATTTACTATCTCTACAAATATTCCTACATTTTCTTCATATTTCACATACATGTTTCTACTTTCTACATATTTCTACATAACTTTCATTAAAAAATAGGTTTGGGGTATCTCGTAACACCCCCTTAACTTATAGGATTAAGGAATTATAAGTCATGACCCTAGGCATAAGGCTTTAATAATTTATTAACCCACAAAGAAAGCACACAAAACCAATTCCAACTAAGCAACAGGACACAATAAACGTTGAAATGAGAAAAAAATAACAATTGCAATGGTCTTTCTCTTGTGTTGGGCGTTGCGAGGGGATGGAAATGTGAAGGAGACCTCTCATAAGGTCAACTGGGCCATTTGGTATACTATTTTTGTACATGCATATTTTATATAAGCTGACAAAAAAGGACGCATAATGTTAAGTGTAGACTATTAACTTTTTTTTATACAGCTGACGTCACACATTTGGCCAACGCAAATTAGCCAATTATACAGAGAAATGAGCTCCAGTCCCGTCGAGACATGAGACAATGACGTGACAAACAATTCGAGGAAAGAGCTAATGAATTTTAGACTGGAAGAGAGTTTTCCACTCAAAAAGGATTCAGTAATTTATTACCTGTCGTTCAAACAGAAATCAAAGTTGGCACTGTGACCTCTTGCTTATTCCGCTTCCGCTTCCGCTCCTCTCTTCTATTTATTTGCCCAGTTTCCAAGACGTTAAAAGGCCTATAAGTTTGTGGCAATGTCTGTCTTTTTTATATTATTGTTATATTTCGTTAACATTTTACTTATTCATTTTATTTAGTGCTTTCTGTTTGTTTTTAAATATATCTTTTAGAGAACCTAATTTATACCGTAAAGTTGCGACTACTGGGCATCTCAGAGTCGAGCACTTGGAGTTTCGCGCTCTCACTTGATTCCCTGCTGTTGCTCTGGTTGCTTTGTGTTGTGGTCAGTGGTGATATGGCGACGCTGTTGCCAAAGCGCTATGGCCAACTCGCCTGTCAGTTTGGCGACAACAATGAACACGGCCAGAACAACGTTGGCCACTCGACGACAGCACTCCGCTAAAGATTATCGATTTTTTTGATAGAAATCCGCAAGCGCCTTGGACAGGCCTACTTGCTATTTGAGGCGGGTGTAGAGGGGCTGTTAGCCTGGTCCCCTGAAGAGGCCTAATGATGAGCATGCTGGGATTTGTCTACTTGGTGCTCATACTCGGCTGGATATTGATCGTATTGTTCCTCAAGTGTAAGAAGTCACTGGCAGCGCCATTTCGATTTGGTGAGAATTACACGGATGCAATTGCCGAGCCGAGAAATGAGCGTCGTCCGTCCGTGCATGTGATACAGCTGCCAAACGAGGACATTGAGCAGGAGGATCAGTATATGGACAGTTTTCATCGACGGTCGGATAACTTGCAACGTTATTCACACCGGTCGACGCTCGAGGAGCGCACAATTGAACGCACATATCCGACAGATGCCGTCATTAATCCCGCCTTTATGCATGACGAGGACTATGTCATCAATGGTGAGCTGACTTCCTTTCATTATGCCATTTAAATGTAACGTTATTTAATTGTTTTTACAGCGCCGCCTCCCACATACGAGGAGGTAATGCGTCAGCCTCAGGTGTATCCGCAGGTGCGACACAATAATCACAAAATTAGCGATGCAAATATTTAAACATTAAGTTTAGTTTAGTGTATATAAGTAGTTTCATTTTCAGCTGTGATTTTCCGATTGTAAATACATAAATTAAATGAAATTACTACAATTTTATGGCGTATTTTGATATATATTTCGTTCTCTTTTTCTTTTTTATCACGCAACAAAATCGCAATCAATTCAATTGATTTAAATAATGCCGCCGCCGCATTACAATTAACATTAATTAATTAATACACATAGAAAATGTACAAAATGATTTTTTTTGTATAAACAAACAGTCAGTCAAAGTGTGAGTTTTAAAGAATTAAATAAATAGTTGATGAATTTTCGTTGCATACAAATTATGTCAAATATAAACAATATTAAATTAAATAAGTATACAATGCTTATGTGTGTGTGTAAAAATATAAAGTATACACCTGCGGGCACTTGAATAGGTGTCAAAATACTAATTAGTTTTAGTGATTTGAGTTTACAAAGTAGATTTCAAAATCATCATAAAATTATTAAACTTGTGTTGTCATTTAATAACAAAAATTAGGATAGATCTTTAAAATCCCTTGAAATTATAATTAGAAATTATTTTCACACCTATTCAAATGTCCTCAGTTGTATACATTGGCATTTGGCTAACTTAAGTCACTAAATTCGATATACATTTAAACATTTTGTTGTGCTATGACTCCAAAATATACACAGTTCCTAATGACTTGAGTTTGCTGTGGTTTGGCCCACGACTACAGCCTGATTTTGGGCTATCTAAGTAAGCACCTTGTGCACGCTGTGCATTTGTATGAAAGCTTCCAGCTGCGTGGGTATCATGCCTCTGAAGTTAAGACGATTTGTGGCAATTGAACGTGCCGCAAGACACTTTAAACTCGTGTGTGCGTTCTGATGACCATGCAGCAGGTTGGCCAAGTTAACTGTGGATATGTAAATAGGAAAAACATGAGTCGTAAAGGAAAAAGTCGCAGAGGAAAATTATTCTACCTTGCTTGCAAGCTGTGGCTGCTGTTTGACCTGCAGCATTCACCGCATCCAAGTGTGCACCAGCTTCCACAAATAGCTGCAAAATGCGCGCCATTTCAAATTGACGATCCTGTGAGGCGTTTATCTTGGTTACCAATATGTGCAGTGGCGTATTTCGAGCTGCATCCACAGCCAACACAGAGGCACCACAGTGCACCAAAACCAAAGTGGTGGCATAGCAGGGAAATCTAACAGAAAGCACAACAAATTAGATGTATGTTAGTATGTCAAAGTATGACTAACTAGATAGATACTTTAATACGATTATATTCATATAGTTTCTATTTTAGAAATACTCCACTTACTTGCACATTTCGTTGGTATAGAATTCATCCACTGGAGTCACTCCGTTAACTGCCAGATGGAGAAGTGTTTGGCCATCTTGGAGACGTGTGTCGTGCTGTATGAACTTGCGCACCACAAGGAACAACTGTTGTATATGCTCCTCATTGATATCCTGATCCTTCTTGCGACGCGCCAACAGTGTGACAATCTTGATTAAATACAAGGCTGTAATGCAGTTCTGATTATTCTGATCCTGCAACAGACTAGCGCATGTGTTTGGCTTTGTGTTCAGCATTTTGCGCTTGTTGCTCTCAATCTCCTGCTGGCATTTGACCAGAACTGGTAAAACATCGTCCAGAGTCAGTCGGTGGTTCTCCACGCGCAAAATCTGCGCAAAAAGTTGTGCGAAGCGCAACAAATCACGATCAACGGATAACTGAAAAGGAGTCGATTTAGTTGCTACATTAATCATAATTCTCTAGTAATGTTTCCCTAAATGTTCTGCCTCTAGTTTCATAACCAGATACATTTGAAATAATTCTAAGTCAACTCACATTGTTGCTCATGCGTAGATCGATGGCATAGTTCCAGAGCACCTGGCACTGCTCGAAGCGTCCTTGATCGGCCATCACCGCACCGCGATAAATGATGGGCTGTGGTAACTCTGGATTGTTCTTGCCCAGAACACGTTCTCGAGTGGCCAGGGATTCCATGTGAATGGAGTGATGATTTAATCTAATGGCAGTTAATTCGGCCATATTCTCGGTCTCAAACCAACTGTCGTAGGCGGGCACAGGGTGTTGCACTTTCTTACGCACCACATGTCGTGGCTCGCTGTAACGCATTTCCATGGCACGCATCAAGTAGCTATGTGCGCGAATCACATCATATTTGGTCTTATCGTTGGCATAAGTGGCTCCTAGTAGCTCCAAAGCTGTTATCTGCTCCTCCTTGTTCATCAAACCGGGACGCTGTATGAATGCCTCGACCACATCCTCGTGCAGTCGCTCGGCAGCTTGCAACGCGGGTGTGATGCCCGCCTCGTTATTTTGCAACGTTGCACCATGATCCAGTAATGCTACCACGACATCCAAGTGTCCACTCTCAGCGGCATAGTGCAGCGCTGTGGCGCCACAAAGTGCCTGATCGTTGGGACGTGAACCATTCTGCAGCAATGTGTTGACAACCAGATGATGTCCTTTGTAGGCAGCAATCATCAGCGTGTTGTTATTGAACAAATTCGTGGCATTCACATCTGCGCCATGCTCAATCAGAAACTCCACAATGTCCAGGCGACCTGAAAGTGACAAATTAATATTGTTAGTATTCATTTTAATGCTTTATTTATATACTCGTCTCACCTTCGTAGCAGGCGGCACGCAATGGCGACGATTGTGCCTTGGTATTGTGATTGATCGAAGCGCCTGCTTGGACCAACATCTTGACAATCTGCAGATGCCCCATGCCGGCTGCAACCCACAATGCTGTTGCCCCATATACGACCAAACCATCGAAGATGACATTGCATTCACGCTCCAGATCGACGTCGTAGTGCGATAGAAGCGTTTTCACAAACGTCACATTGCCGGACATTGCGGCCATGGTTAATGGCGTCAACGATTGACCATCGGGTTGATCGAAATTCTGCAGGGGAAATAGAATTTTTAATTATAAATAAATTGTCTACAGTGGACACTTGATAAAGAGTAAAATTGTGTTAGAAAATTAAATAATTGAGAGAAAGACCCGAAAGAGAAGAATAATGAAAAGAGAAAAATTGAGCGGTAGATTGAAAAAAAGACAAATAATGAATGTTGTCGAACAACTTAATATATATTTTGTAAGTCGGCTTTGCTAGTGTTCAACTACTTCCCAATAATTCTAATTGACCATGTTCTTAACAATAACATGTCAAGAAAAACATGAATTAAAAAGTTCAAAAGAAAACTTTAATTTTATTTTTCTTTAAAAACAGGCTTCCATTTTAATAAAATATTTTCAACATAGAATTCGCCTTACTTTTGACATCCCAATTTTAAATAAAGGATTATAAGATCCTGTTGTTATTCACCGATATTTAATCAAATTTAAAGCTTGATTTCCTAATCTTGGCTACCAAATTTCATGATTACTAAATATATTTTTTAATTTTAATATTTCTTATACTAGTACTGTGGCATTTATATAGGGAATCCACTGTACTCATAAAATTTGCATCGCATTTGATTTTGTGCTTGTGAAAAGCGCTTCCCAAGATTTTCACAAATTCAGAGTCAAGGCTGGCTGAAAATAGTGCGTCGAGCAATTTTTAGAGCATAAATCGCCGAGGAAAGCGAAGCTGAAGAAAAAGAGACCGAAAGAAAAAAGGCTTTTCTTGTGTCGTTGTCGTTTTTCCTTTTTCTTGGCACAGCAAATGTAAATATTACACACACACACACACACGCACTCGCGCACACACTCTTTGTCTGCCATATGGATGCAGAGGAGACAAGATCCAGACAATGTGACCAAAGTCCAAGACGACATTTTCAATGAGAATTGCGTGTTTTTTAAATGCCTTTAAACGGTTGAACTCTTATTGCAATTTTGGCCCATAGCTGGCAACAGAAATAGCAACTAGGTCAAAAAACTGACGGACTAGACCGAGACTCACCGCCGGATAGGTTATATAGCTGGTTAATGGCAACGTGTCGCTTGCGCCGCGCCAGAAACTCGCTCCTGGCCAAGCGGATTCGTACCATCGCTTCCTTGTACTACAAAAGAACGTAGCAAAAACTGTCAATTAATTGAAACAATTGCGGATATGCCAAATATCCTTACCGATATAACTCTGCGTGCATTGTTAACAGGCAGTAAAAATTTGTAACTGAAAGCAGCTGCCTAACTAACTGACTGACTGCTAAGGTCCTGATGGCAAGAAAAATTCGATAAAACTTCGTGTCCTGCGGTCCTGCGCCCAACCCCCATGACTGTCATGCCAGCATATGCATATAAGCATATCTCAAATGGGGGTTGATATTAAAAGGACCCTCTTCAAATAGGGTAGAAGAGCGTACGCCTGTGCATTCCAAACTCCGCACAGCTGACTAGACACATGGTGTAATTTGCAGGGTCATGTTAAGAGAGCAAACTGTGGTCTCTCTCTTACTCTTTATAATTTCAGAGGGCAAATCCACGTCTGTCACATTTAGTTATAAGTTGGTATATTTTAAAATGGTAAATTTGTTGCAAATCCATTGCATACATATGTAAGAACAAAAATAATTGACATAATTTCTAGAAAATATAAAAAGTTGGTTCTCTTATTTCTACAACATATTTGTATGAAATGGAAACCATGAATTCACCTTATCATCAATTGCACCATGACCCAGAGCAATAGAAAGAGCGAGAGAGGGATGACAGGAGAGCAAATTCTCCTCTCTCTCTAACAGTGAGCGGCAGCACAGAGAGTAAGTTTGTTTACTGCTCGCAGCTGTTCAGTAACATTCCAATAAACAGTTAAATTCCACTCGAATTCAACTGCAGTTTCCATTGATCGCCATGTGTATAAAATAAATTTCGTATATTTCGCTTATTTACACTGAAATATTATTCATAAATAGTCAAGTGATTAAACAACGCACATTTCAGGAACTGTTAAAAGCGCCTGGCAGTTGGCCAAGTTCGTGTTAGCCAGTCCAGAAACAAGAAAGAGAGAGACAGAGAGAGAAAGATCGCACGTTGCAGGCAGCAAATGAGTAATTAGTGAATTACCGTGGCACAATCTCTAATTCAACGTGACACAGCAGGTTTTCCTATACACGCAAATAATGTATGCAACATTAATTTCAAAATTAACAACAATTACTACGACACATTCGTCTCGCCTCTGCATCTTTTGGCAAGCAATAAACAATCGAACAATGAGTCAAAACAGTAATGGCACACAAAAAATATTTTAGTTTAATTTATTAAAGACACTATTCCTTATCTTTCCTTCGCTATTTACCTGTTTTTGACAAATTAAAATTAATATATATCCTTCAGCAGTTGATTTTTGGACCCACTGTCTGAAATTGTTATACAGAGAGAAATAGAGAGCATTTGGTTTGGTCAAACGGCCCAGTCAAACGATGAGGCGATAAACAAAGAACAGCCCAAATGAGCTGACCGAGAAATACGCTCTATTCAGATTATATATGCTCATATAAAAACAATACCTATATATAGGTGGAAATTTTCATTAATGACGCAGTAGTCAATTTGCGGACATTACGCAAAATGAATTAACAACTTAACAAATGTTGTGGGAGGGGGAGGAGACACACGCATGCACACACACTCACGTACGCACTCACCGTATTAACCAAATAAGTTTGGACATTAGGGTAATTGATCTTGTTGAGGGCTTCCACAAATCTCTTCATATGACTGCTGCGTGCGGCCAAATATAAGGTATTCAAATCGGAGAATTGCACATGTCCTTCGTTGGGAAACTTGTCACGCAGTTCCTCCGAAATATCAATTAACATTCCATTTTCCATGTTTAGTTTAATAAAATCAAATGTCTTCTTAGATCGTCGTATGCGTCTCTTCTTGCTGCTCATGGGGATCAACTTCCAAACAGCGCAGCGAAGTTTGAGCACAAACAGCGTGCAATTACAATTAATTTGAGTGCCTTTTATTTATTTGTTGATCACACCGAAACAGGGCTAACACTAAATCGTGGAGTTGGCTCAATTTGTTCACAAAAAGTTGAAATGAACTAATGATTAATTGAACTAGAGATCCGAATTTAATTAATTCTTCCACAAGCAGAGCTGACAACTTGCTTTATGTTGCATCAGAAAACGAGTTGGCAGGCTTACATATGTATATTGTGATCAAAATACAAAAATTTTGTAGTTGATATTTCCCCGACCGTTACTGCTCAAATAATAATTTTTGGTGCTTAATTTCATATTTTTATTGAAATTGTAAGTTAAACTTATGTGCAAACATGAAACAGTTGTGTGAAATACAGCTTGAAATAAATTGTTGTTTTAGTTGACGTACGTACATATGTTACTGTAGTTTCTGCTCATTTTAAACAATTACATACATATATGCGAAATTAGATGAGTATTATGTTTGTGTGTTTGTTTAGTAAGGATTCAGCTATAGTTTCTTCTCTCTTCAGAATATTCGATAGAGTTGTGTAAATAATTGATGTTTCCAGTTTCTCCACTTCTCTCATTAATATAATACAGTCCTGGGACTTTCCGAGATTCCATAACATTGGGTAACCATATTATTTGTAACGATTTCTTCAGTGTTCCTAGGTTTACCCAATGTTGTTCTAATCGAAGCGTTTATCGGCCCATATTTTTCCAATCGTGTATTGTATTCTATGATATATTTTTGGAAAATTATGCCCTAAACGCAACGATATTCGAAAGCGTTTCAATTATCAAAATTATATCCATATACGGTTGATTCCTTATTGACCAAATATACATAAAGTGTGGAATGGATTTGTGTTTAGCCCTTAAATTTTTTATACTTCAGGGCCATACTTGTTAATTATTGTACGCCTAGCGATTAAACTCAAATCGGCGGATATATTTTGTATCTTTGTAGTTTTACGTGTTCCTTGTATCTATATCCATTCACTCACATATTTCTATCACATATAGTCACGTCTACATGTTGCATATTACCAACTTGAAATTTATACGGTCACTCTAGAATTTTGACTAATTTTTTGTTTCTAATCTGTGTCGTTCTTCAAAAAGGAAAACAGTTCGCATCTTGTATTCTCTTTCTCATTTGATCCGTCTGACAATTTGTGTTGATTTATTTGCAATCGAACTATTTTTTTTAAATTTTTTTTAAACGTGGCTGTAAAATGATTGTGAATATTGAAAAAAAAATTAAGCAAAGTAGTTTCATTCTATTTTTAAAAAAATTCAATAAAATAATACAGGCAGAAGTATCGGCTGTTATCGCTAACAGCATGTTAACATTAACATACAGCGCAAGCGCGCGACTGTTAACAAATTTAAATCTCTACAAAGCGCATTTTGTAAGTTGCATATGCTTAACTACATATTGAAATATATATATAAAAATACATATGGCAGCAATAGCTAAATAAAGGCATTAAAATTAGTACTACTAGGCAACTTGTAGTAGAATGAGAATAAGGAATTTACTCGGATTAGTTTGTGGCTGCAATGGGCACGAAGCTGGACACAGAAATGCTAGCCGGTGCAGTGTTATTTAGAGACGCTTCCGTAGATTTTCCCTCCTTGGCAATTGGACGAGAATTGCGTTTACGTTGAGATCTTGAACCGCTCTTAATCGGAGATGGTGTCTTTGTGGTTGAATCTGGCACAGAGGACAAACTCTGGGATTTATCGCCACCGGCGCCAAACTCATCGCTGGCGGAATGTGAACCGCTCGACGCAGATTTCTGTGTGAGAGCATTGCGTTTATTACGACGACGTACTGTATTCGGCTTGACAACGGGTTTGATGGTGATTTTGTTGGGATCAAAGAAGCTGTCCAGCAGCTCCACCAATTCCGTCTTGTCCTCGGCCTTCAGATTGGAGATACCCTGTAAAGCCGTGTCCAATCCAGCGGCATGTTTATCCGTCCAAATGTCGTTCAATGTGGTCAAATCGAAACCGTTCTCGGCCAACACAATACGAAATTTGACGGCACGCACACGATGATACAGTGTTGTCTTGAAATAGTTTAAGAAAACTGGACGAAATGAATTCTGACGCTCCAGATTCAAGTTCTGTGTGTCTAGCTCTTTAACATCACCGCTAATGGGCTCGGTGAAGGGTTTGAGGGCCTTAAATAAATTACCCAAAGCCTCCACAGATTCCGACTCATGGGGATTATCCAAATTGCTAAGCTGAAGGGCCACAGTATATGCTAACTTGGCTCGAACACTCGCACTGCCATCAAATTCATCGCGCTCCTTTTGAAGACCATTCTTAATACGTTTATTGTTGTTGTTAGCATCGGAAGCATTATCCTGATTGTCCTCCTTAGTTTTGGTCAGAATCTTTGATAGATTACGTAAACTGTAATGCTTGGTGTCGCCAATTGAGGTTTTGGCCAGATTGAAGCTATTGACAAAAGACTTGACCGTCTTGTTGAATCGATCCAGCATGCCGTACTTCACCAACGACTGCAATATCATATAGGGTATGAATTTACGCTCCTCGTGGTAGAACAGCACAATGCCATCAGAATCGGGAGTCTTTGACTTTAGCTGATCCAACCAGTCAAGAAAGTCTTTGAGCGCAGCGACCTCAGATTTTGATTTTATGATCTATAGATTCCAATGTAAACAAAGACAATCAAAATAGTGACATACTGGAAAAGTGGACTAAGTGTTGCTGCTCTCTCTCTCTCTCTCACCTTGTACGTCTGCATCGACTTCAGCATACGAAAAAATCCAATGGAAATGACACGAACTTGATGGCGCTGACGTGCAGCTGGATTCAGATTCATATACGGCATAATGTATTGCTCGAAATGATCGGATGGTGTGTAAGCAGCCAATTGGACAATCTATAAAGCGAGAAGGAGAGAAAGAGAAAATTAATTGGAAAGTGCACTAAAAAAGTGAGGTTATGGTTTAACTGCAGTTCAATAACCTTTTTACATTGGCCATTGGAAATTCACTTACCTCGTCTATTAAACGACGTCCAGTGGTATCTATGTCCACAGAAACCAGGATATAATTGCCAGCTGGCAGCTCGTCCTTAATGGACACACCAGAGGATTGATCCGCGGCAGCAATTGCAACAACGCCAGCTTCAATATTATCGGCAACCATTTTTGTATATGAACTGAAAATATAAGAAAAATAGCAAGATTTTAATTGACAAATGAGAATACTATGATTCATAAAAACCATTTCCGATATTTTGTTTGATTAATTTATTTAATACTGAAATTTACTAACGTTGACAAAATAAATCTTTAAATATTTTTTTTACAAGCGGAGAAACGAAATTCCGAGTGCACTGAACAACCACTGTTGATGAATTGCGAGCAAAAAAATTTTGAAAAGAGCGCATAGCCAAACTACTTTTACACACACATGCAGCAAATAACGGAACATTTCCCGAAAAAGTTAACGCCATGTTTTTTTTCGCACTCTGCTTTACACACATAAACACACATACGTTAACAAATTAAGTTTTATTCTTATCCTCTGCTCACCTTTTTACCACTTTCGTTCGCGATCAATTTCGATGAGCTTTTTCGCTTTTTACGAACTTTTTTCCTTTATTTTTCAAAAGGGTAAAAAAGCGAGATTTGCTTCCGTTCGACGAGCTTTCACAAAGAAGAAACAATTCGTAAGACTAACAAAAACGAAATGATTCTTTAATAACTGTCTTGCCGTTTAGGTGCTGAAAATTTCAAAAGCAAAGCCTACTTCAAATTACATTGCTATTTAAGTACAATGGGCAACGCGCAACGGTATTAAGCTCAAATTTATAATACTGTCAACTATCTGTCTCATACCCACAGTAACAATGGCGACTGTTATCATTCTATTTGTATTTGTAATTTCTTTACTCTATATCCGCAGTGATTTTACATTTGCAACTTACACTATTCACAACTAATATTTCTGCTTAAACCGATTGTGATCTTATATGGAACAACAAGTAAATCGAGCCGGCGCAGCTATTTCATCTAGAAACAACTTTTCTAAGCGCAAAACACATGAGCAGAGAGCGCAAACACTGATAACAGCAGCGGGCTGCCACCCTGCTCAAAAAAATTGTCCCCAAATAAAATTTAGTTAATTTGCCAAATTTCCAAAAATATTTAATATTCTAAGAACAATCTTATCTCATTATTCTTAATTCTAAAGCTAGATTTGTTAGAATTTTGTCTGCGTGTCTGGTAAGCTTTTTTTTTAGCAGCCCTGGAAAGAATGCCTTTTCTTGATGGCAGCACTACATTTGAAAATCAGTCGTGCAGTCTCGGTCTTAACTATTTAGCATCGCAATTTTAGCCATTTTTCGGATGCTTTCCAGCCAAAAACAGCTGTTTTCCTCTAAGAAGTTGGCAACAGTGAACCCTGTCACGACCAAAACAAAAATCAGCTGTGTTGTTCATTTGCTGCGTCGAGCGTCGAGTTGTGATGATTGTTCAAAAACTAGGCAAAACTATTTAATTAAAACGCCAAAACAAAGTTCACAATAGTAATAATATATTATGCTGCATTGCCCAAGCGCACATCAGACATACACATGCACACAAACTCGCGGTGCGACACAACTCGTAAAAGATAAAAAATAAAAAAACACTGAAAGAGATAAGAGAAACCCAATCAAACGTGCCAAACAGCTATAAGCACACACACACCTACACTTACACATTGGGAATAATTAGAGCAATACCAGAACGCTAAATATGTTGTCTTACATTAAACGTAAACTCTCTGAATCGGACAGCGGCGTCGCCAGCGGCAGCAGCAGCAGCAGCAATAGCACAACAGTAGCTGCAGAAATTGTGCGGAAAACAAGTGAAATGTCATTGGACAGTGGAGTAGTTGCCTTTGGCGAGGACGCTCTGCTCCACGAGCTTGGCTACCGCAATGCCACAGATCTGCAGGAAACCATCTACGGTAATAATTTTCTATATAATAAAACCCTTTACATTATGTAATTTATCCATTTTTATCATTATCTTTTCAGATCTATTGCGTTCCATACGGGATCCGGAGAAACCTTGCACATTGGAGGATCTGAATGTTATATACGAAGATGGCATCTTTGTTATGACCCCAACGCGCTCAAATGTCTCTGTGGTAAGTGCGAGTTATATTATATTATAGATATATATAACTTTTGAAAATATTTCGGTTTATATGTTTTTCGACAAGAAAAATTACATTACATCCGTTGTGGGAAAACTTTTTACAAAAACCACCGTTATTATTTTATTAATGGTAGTTGTTAATATATATTTTTAAAATTATTTATAATTTACTTTGTTTACCAAAAAATATATAAAAGATTCAGTGATAGTTTAAAAATCCAGCTTATTATATTATTCAAGCAAATTTAGCTGTATTGCGTTGTTATCTCAATTCACAATTTTTTTACAATATAACTATATTACAACATTATTTTTATTATTCCAGGTGCGCATTGAATTTAACCCCACGGTGCCGCATTGTTCGCTCGCTACGCTGATTGGACTCTGTATAAGGGTTAAAGTGGAACGAGGACTTCCACACAACATCAAACTGGACATCTATATAAAAAAAGGAGCACACCAAACGGAGGAAGAAAGTGAGCTTTGTTATTATTTTTATATATTTATTTAAATAATTTCTTAAACAGTAAACAAGCAAATAAATGACAAGGAACGAATTGCAGCAGCCATGGAAAATCCGAATTTGCGGGAACTGGTTGAGAATTGCATCAAGGATGAGGAATAAATTTAAAAATTGTAAAAGAACAGGAAGGAGCTGTGCCCCTTGCATGTAAATAATGTTTTAAGTCTATTTAACAATAAGTTTCCAAATGTTGTGGCCTATAGTGTACTATCCAGCATTAAATTTAAAAAAATTTGTTTACTAACTGACTTATCATGAAATTAGAATGTACGAACAATGTCTGTCGATTAAATTTTGTTTATAGATCACGATTTCTGCAAATTATTGATGTCTCTTTGATGTCTCTGTCGTTCTCATACTATGATTAATTATTCTTAATATATTGTTATTGCTGTTGTTATTGGTTGACTGATAATGCGAAACACAACGGCCCAATTTCTTAATACTCTACTATCAGCGCCACAATTGTTGTTGATCTTTGTATTAAGCAACCGATCGAACCGTGTGCAGCGTACTATCTTTGCGAATTTCCTGAATGAATTTGCCTCCATGGAGACCATATTGGATCGCTCCCTCTCTGTCTCTCGCTTGCCAAAGCCAGCAGTAAATTCGATTGATTGCTTTTAATGCCGTCATGGCTGCCATGTTGTTTACAGCTCGTTCGATAACCAAAACTTATCGTTCGTTGAGTTATCAGTGGAAGATATTTAGCTTATTTTTTTTTGTATGCAGCCATGTTGGTTGCTTCTCTCTCGATATTTCTAATCAGCGTTTTAATGACAATATTTAATTTATTATCTATATTTTAAAAACCCGAATATGAATTATCAATAATCATTTAAATTTATATATTTTCTTGATATTGTTCATTTTTTAATGCTTGGCTAAATATTTAATTATCTTAATTAGTGAAGATTTTCAAAGTAATCTCGAAGAAATTGGCGATGACACTGCACATAAAAGAAAACTGCGCGGCACTTGTGTGAACATTTTCTTGTCGAGCAATTAAAACAAGCTGCTGCTTGAACTTACTGCACTGTGAGAAACAGCAGCCAATATAGAGAGGGGGAGAGTGTGCGTGTAGAGAGAGAGAGAGTGGTGCCAGGCGACCGTTCGTGAAAACGGAAATTCGAAAAAATAATAAAAGGCGAACGCAGGGAAAAGCATATTGCGAATATTACGCTAATTGGAGTCGGCAATCAAAGTGGACACCACGTTTCAGGCACGTTGTCGTCGTCGTCATTTCCCAAGGATGCAGCTCAAAGTCTCAGTCTCAGCCAAGGAAAAAAATAACAAAGAAAATGTGTAAGAAATGGAAAAAAATGAAAATCGTTTATTGTCGCCAAAGGCGTCAAGGCAAATAGTTAAGCTCAATATGAAAGTAACCATTCAATCGACGACCTTCAGCTGTCCTACACTTCAATTTAAAGAGGTGCCCACAATTACACTGAGCCGAAATAGCATAATTTTATATATCATCACATACATTAGAAAGTATGTTACATCATTTCTATAGAAAAGTATGTTGGATATTTTATAAAACGCTTCAAAATAATTGTTTTATTTGCCGATATTCAGTAAAAAAAACTTCTTTAACTAATTTTAAGTGATTTTTCTATTCTTTTTACTAGTAAACATTAATAGATTTACCAACAAAATGCTACAACATATATGAATCTTGAACAAATGTTCTATATTTAATGAAATAAGCTGTAAGAGCATACCAATTATGCAATTGCACCTATTGCTGAGAGCAAAAGAAGTTAAGCTCTTTCTACATGACATTTATGGATCTTAAATTCTTATATTTTCATTTATCCACATATTTTCTTTACACTTGCTCGCACTTTCATGTTGTGAGTGTTGCGCAGATTGCGGTCACCGAGATTTACTTCCGATAGGCATTGCTGTTGAAATTGTGTGCCATTATTATGATTGCCGTTGTTGGCTGCACTTCCCATTCCCCTGTCCTTCTCCCCATCCATCTCCAGCTCCCTCCTTTCGCTTTCCCCATACGGGAAAGGACACCACGAATTGCCTCTGCACAACTCGCAATTTACTTTTAAATTTTCATTGGATTTCAGACAGTGCTCATATTGCATGTATTTCATTATGCTTCTTCCTAGTGTCTTATTTTATAGTGTACATTTCGAAGGGATTAACAACTTTATCATTTAGTTTGTCTTTATTTAACTTGAATTTACTTGTTAGTTGTTCATTTTGTTACGACTTAATCGCTAAATTGAAACTGCATCTAAATTTGATTAGTTTTATACAATGGTCCAGAAATGTTTTCAAAAACTTTGAACTCTCGTAAATCGGTCAAAACTCAACCGATTTTAGTTTAGAATACCATTTTGTCCATGATTTTGTGTCTAAATTCATTCTGCATTTAAATATTAATTATTCTGGAATTAATTTTTTCGAAATCCGCCATTTTTCCATACCTACCCTTTTACTTTTTCAAAACCTTGAACCTCGTAACTCTGCCAAAACTTAACCGATTTTTGTTTGGATACCATTTTCCATGTTTTGTGTCTAAATTCTTCTGCATTTAAATTTTATGTAATTATAAAATATAATTTTTTTTTTTCATCCTACCCCTTTAAATTTTTTCAGAAACTTTGAACTCTCATAAGTCTATCAAAACTGACCGATTTTAGTTTGGAATACCATTTTGTTGTTTTGTGTCTAAATTCATTCTGCATTTAAATATTAATTATTCTGAAGAATTAATTTTTTTTGGAAATCCGCCATTTTTCCATACCTACCCCTTTACATTTTTCAAAAACCTTGAACTCCCGTAACTCTGCCAAAACTCAACCGATTTTTGTTTGGAATACCATTTTGTCCATGATTTTACCTCTAAATTCATTGTGCATTTAAATATTAATTTTTTAGAAGAATTAATTTTTTTTCTAAATCCGCCATTTTTTCATACCTACCCCTTTACATTTTTTCAAAAACCTTGAACTCTCACAACTCTGTCAAAACTCAACCGATTTTACTTCGGAATACCATTTTTTTTATGATTTTGTATTTAAATATTATTTATTAAGAATATATTAATTTTCTCGACCATCATCCAGTTGTACCTATGGATTTTATCTAAATATTTGACGCTCCGTTAAAAGTCAATCGCTTTTCAAGCGGAATGTCATATTAATTATGATATTGCATTTATTATTTGTTTATTTTAAAAATGATAGTATTTTCTGTGATTTAGAGAGCATGCAAATTTCGTTGTGCTGTTGTTGCTGTAAATGCGCTCATCAGGCGCTTAAAAGCGGAAGTAACACTTGGTATTGGGCTGCTTACGCTGCGTATGCGCATTATGCAAAGCCAACAGGAAAGCGAAGCTACTGTGGTGACCAAAGGAAGACGGACAATGGGACAACAAGCGGAGACGGAACAAGAGGACGAAAACGAAAACGACAACGACAGCTTACGCATCAGCAAAAGTCGTGACCAGGAGAGCAGCTCCTGGGCTTTTATTGTTTGCACTGCACTTAATTTCTGTTGCACTCGGATTGCCATTTATTTTGCACGTAAAATGTGCCAACGTTATGAAAGCAGACCCAACACCAAGTGGTAGTGGTGTGGGGGGGGGAAGGCAGAGGGGCAGGGGGCTGCGGTGCTGGCATGCGGAAGTGGTCGCGTGCGTCGCATCCTGTCAGCAATTATGCCTGAGGAGCAGCGTCCAAGGTGGAGGAGGTGGACGGTGAGACGGGGAGCAAGGGGAGGTAGAACAGCAGGAGACGGCTGAGGGGAGACGGCAACAACAATTACAGTTACAGCTGTTGCCGTCGACCATTGTTGTTGTTGCAGCGTTGTAAGCCATTTTAATTGCTTGTCTCTTTTTAATTTTCAGCTCTTTTGTTACTGTCGCCATTGCACACTAACGTACTTTTACATACACTCAAAGAAAGAATGCACTTACAAACAAATTATTAAATAGAACTATATAAAAATGTAATAATAAATTTAAATATAAAGTTAAATACTATAGCTATGATTTTATTTATTACTTACTGCAATTTCCACAGTTAGCGTATAATGAAAATTACCATACATATTTTAGCAATAGATTGTATTTTCCAAATTTGAAAATAATAATTAAGTGTATATAAATGTTATATATTTTTAGGAAATACAAATTGAATTGCCTATCAAAAATGTATTATTTTGAATTGAGTATTAGAAATTATATTGTTTTTCTATAGAAATTCAATATAATAAGTTTTATTTTTTTGTCATTTTATATGTAATATTTGATCTATTTAAATTAACTTTATACACACTTAATAAATTATTAAATTGCTGGATTTTAACTATATTATATTATATTTAAAGAATCATTAAGTACTTAAATTAAAGCTTTAGCCCTAAAATGTTGTATTACTTTTCTCTGAGTGCATTGGTAAGTTGCAGTATGTGTGAGTGTGTGTGTTGGCCCTTTATTATTCATGCTTGTGCTTCCTGCAGTCACACACATTTATGCAGATATCTGTGTGCTGACTTCTTCATCTTCTCCTGCTTCTTCTGCTTCTGCTTCTTAAACTGACTTTTGCTCCGTTGCAATCAAATTGGCCCCACAACGCCAAGAGGTCGCCGCTCTTTAGACCCGCACCCGGAACCGAACCCGGACCCGAGCACGGCATCTGAGTTGGACTCTAAACAGCACCTCAAGCTGCATTCTCCGACCCGCTTTGCCACCCAATGTCGCTTAAGTGTTGCTGCAGCTAACGAACTAATGTCGAATGCACATCAAGTGCCATTTGAGCCATCCTCTCTGCACATTGACCAGGCCAACAAGAAGACGTTTGTTAGTGCAATTAACAAAGCAAAGTGAATGGCACCACACAATGGCCGAGAACATTGCATTGGCAGCATGAATCTACCGGTATCCGTGCCATGAATCTCCGATCTCTTCCCCTTGCTCGTTTCCCTTTCCTCAGACTACTCCTTAAGCTGCTTTTAATCGATAACACACAACTGTTAAATGCTGCACACAATGCTGATAAATGACTAAGAAGCAGGTACCTAAATTGACTGGCATTTCAACTATGACCTATGACCTATCGATTCAATAAGCCATTAAAGGCGGCTATATATTTTTAATCAGAATTTACGTTTGGATTCTGAGGTATTAAGAGCTGTGAAATTTAATAATAAGATAATTCTGTGAATTACATATATTTTAAGAAATATTTTATATGGTCAAACTATTTGCTTAAAGTCTTATAAATATCATTTATGGAATGCTTAATTTTTCTTTGCAGAAGTAGAATCAAGTTTTAAAGGATTATGAAATATCCAAATTGGGAAATGAATGCGCATTTGAATACTCGCATGAATACTCAGCTGAATGGTTTGTTGATAATGTTGCGCCTGTTTATGCCACATAATAACAATAATAATTAAACAAACTAACAATTATTTTGTTGCCAGCTGGCAAATGGCAAGTGGCAGCAATTAAATCCGACTGAATAGAGGCAGCAAAAATAATAATGCATAAATAGGAATAAATAATAAATAATAAACAATGGCGAATGCAAAGGCGGATACAACTTGGTCGCTAAATTGTTTAATCTAAATTCATGCGTCACATGCTAAATGCACAAAACTGCGGCAGTGTGGCAAGTGGCAATGTGGCAATGTGGCACAAATTTGGCGGTCATTTTGTTTAAATAATTGATGGCGCAGTAAGTGCAACCGACTGCGGTTGATGCCACAACAGAACTGTGCCACACTCCAAGTGCCACACAAAAAAAAAACGATTTAAATATTCAAGAAAAACAGCACTCAAACACGCATTTTTGTGGCACACAAATTACTTATGCAACAATTTCGTATTACACATATATATACATACATACATAATAAACACGGCCAAAACCCGCAACTGAGTTATTTACACCCCCCGCTTCCGCCACCGCCCCCGCCCCTGACGCGTTTCCCTCGTTTCCTTTTTCCTTCTGTGATTCCGCGACTCAAACTTTAGCGTTCAAATTCACTTTTCACTGAAAATTTAAGGCAACTACACTTATTTAAATGCCCTGCGAATGGCAGTAACTACTTTGTCATGAGGTTTGGCAGAGCCCTGCCCACTTTATGCTAGAGTGCTGCCAACTTACTAAACTGTTTCCTAACGGAGTCGGAAATGGAAAATAAGTTAGAGTTCAATAAATGGGGAAATATCAAAGATATTTTTAAACTAACCTTAATTTTAAATAATTCCTCGACAAAAACTCAGTTTTAAAATACTGCCAACTTATACAAATGTTATACAACTGATTTTAAAAATAAATTGAAGTGAAATTGAAGTGGAATTTATTTCAAATGATGAAACAGAGCTTAAATTATATTGAACGTAAATCAAGTCAAAATTTTCAATTTATATAAAAGTTATACAACTGATTTTAAAAATAAATTGAAGTGGTTTACTCTTTTAAAATAAGAAAACAAAGTTTAAATTTTATTGAATTTATATCAAGTTAAAAATCATAAATAATTGCATGACTAAATTTCATTAAATGACATTAGAATTTATACAAAAATCTAAACTAAAATGATGCTCAAAAGTAAGAGTATTAAATTGTCAGCTTGTCACAATTTTGTATCAAATTTCCTGTTTTTTTTTTTGGAAGTGTTGACCGCAGGCTAAAATAAATGAAATCATGAAATAATAAACTGAATTAGGTGCAAATTGTTGTGTGCGGTTTTATTTTATTTCGTTTTGAGATTGTACGTTTGTCTCTTCCTCCTTCTCCTCCTCCTCCCCTGACTCTAAACCAATTTGTCCAGCTCTCATTTATTTTTTCATTTGATTTGTTTTTTTTTCTGACCGTCCCCGGTAAAAACTGTCAAAAACATTTAATTGCTGGCTCCAATTGAAAGCAGAACTGTTTCAACATTTTAATGGGTTATTGGAAACTTTTCTTTCAAGTGCCTAACTCGCTCTCTCTCTGTCTGTCTCCCTCTCTCTCCTGCGGTTTCTGCCTGCCTGGCAAATAATTATAAATTAATAATTAACTGCCGAAACTATAGAAAAAAGTCATAAATACTCGCAACAACGTGCATCTACCATAAACAAAATCAACTTCTGAATGTAAGCAGAGTAGTTTAAAAAGGTGAAGTTTAAGACTAGACCAAGAAATATCCTGCAAAAAAGGACGCAGCATTAATGGAAAAGCAGTTTGTTTATTTAATGAAAATAAAATAAAAAATAAATGTTACAAAAGGTAAGGAACTTTGATAAAATATAAAATTGTTACATTTATATTTTGTATATTTGCTGTGCACAAATGGATTAAAATAACAATATGTCTCACTAGCGTACTTGCATATTTACAGGGTATGTTAAAACTCTGTGACTGACAAAAAACTAGGCTGTAATATACTTGTAAATGTATCTACAACTTTATGTATCCGTAACATTAAATGTTACAGTATCTGTGTGACTTTATGCGTGCACGTGTATGTGTGTGTGTGTGTGTGTGTGTGTGTGTGTGGGAGATAGAAATGATTGTGGCATTTGTATGCCGACTTGTGCACAAGTCTGAGGAGCAGGGGAAGTCGACAGGACGAGTATGTTGTACAGAACAACACACAAAAAACTTTTATAATAATTTGCGCTACAAATTTGAAATTGTAATGCGGACTCATTAGAAAGTTTTTCATTCGAATTTGTTTTCTGCTGCGGTTGCTGTGGCAGCCTCGATGTGCCACTGGATTATTCTCTGATTTTATGCCAGCTTTTTTATGCTCATTTCATGTACAATAAATTGCCTACGATGTGAAAAGCCAAACCTCCAGCTTCAGCCTCAGTTTGCCGCTTCATCTCGCGGCTTGAGCACAGCTCGGATACCCTGCAACTATAGGGAGTCTCGACAATGGTACATATATTTCAAATAAACACCAAATTTGTTAACAAATATATTTTAATTATTCTCAATGTTTATTTGAAAAGCAGTCGATATAAAAACTCAATATTTATTCACTATTTATAATAATATTTACAAATAAATTTTAACGTTTATTTCCAATTCTTTATCTACTAAAAGCAGCTGACAAATAACATTATAAACAATCCAAATAAAATAAAAAATATTCAAGTTAATAGAAGGTGTACAAACTATTTACAAAAATGTTTAGCTTAAATATATACATTGAATACTTATAACAAAAGCAGTCAACAAAATAATTACTCAATATTTCAAATAAGTTAATAAATATATTTTAAACTGACAAAACAAATAAAAGGATATTTTTAAATAGTAAAAAAATAATCAGTGAAGAGGTATCTACAACAAATGTTGAACTGAGATCTGAGTCAACATAATATTAACATATATTGCAGGGCATATTTGTTTGTCTGTGTTTTTCTGATCGCATTGGACGCCTCTTTGTTGTTTGCTCTGTTGGATTATTGTCAAATTATACGCGTATTTTTATGGATATGCAAGTTTTCGATACACAAAAACGACTGTGATTCATGACCGTATTATGAGTGGACTCGTACTCATGAATCTGTTACGTTACTTTGCCCTTGAAAATGCTTTGTTTGTCATGCAGATTTAATATCGTTCTCATTTTCTTATTCCTATTGGCTTCTTGGCTGACATGGCGTATGCGTTATGTGAGCGTTTTAAGGCTGCTTGTTTGGTTGGTTGACAAATTCAATTAGTTCGACTATGCAACACAAATACTATTAGCACGAGTGTTATTTTCATTTTCATTTTCGTTTTCGTTTGCCAATTTACAGTATTTTCCAGGTAATACAATTTTAATTAGTTGAAATTGCATCAAAAAGTTTGTTCTTCAATTCTCGCTTTGCATTTGCACTACAAAATGTTCTACTCCTCTCTCTCTCTCTCTCTCTCTCTACCTCTCTCCCTGTCTCTCTCTCTCTTTCTCTCTCTGGCGCTGGCTTTGAGTATGTGTATGTTTTGTGAATATTAATTGCAGAGAGGCTCATTAGCATTTTCATTGCATGTTTGTTTTTGGCTGGCGGCGAGACCAGCTTCCCCCTTGTACCGAGTTCAAATTCGCCGAGTCTCACGCAGATTCCGGTAACTGTATCTCTAACAGCGAATGTAACTGTACCGGTATCTGTAGCTGTATCTGTATCTGTAACTGCTTCTATGTTTGTATCTGTATCTGTAACTGCATCTATGTTTGTATCTGCAGCAACTGCGGGTCTCATGTTTTTGTTGCTTGTTTCAGTTGTTGTTGCTGTCAGTTGACGGTGATGAGCTAAAAAGTGAACTCGTCAGAGATCAAGTTGAAACTGTGATTTCTAACTGAGTATATTGGATGCTAAAATGAATGAATATTCCTCCCAGTGAAAGTTATCTGCAATTATACTTGTTTAAGTTCTGAGAAATTGATTAAAAATATTTTAATGATAAATTCTTATCACTTATCACTTTTCGATTTAAGATTTTATTTTTTTACATCTCATTAACATAGATAGCTTATATTTGTATTTAGCTATTCATTTTTCTTAAATTGATTTCAATTTTATATTTTAGATTGTTAAATGAAGCTTAAATATAATGAACTCTCATAAAATAATTGTCACCACAGTTGCAGCTAATTTGGTTGCAACTCTCGTGCAGCTGCCACATTTGGTTGAATCAACAAAAAATGCATTAGATTGGACACACAATTGCATTGCCATCCGAATGCTGCAGTGCAAAAAACAAAAACAGAAAGCGAAAACTTTTAAAGTAAATACAACAGAGTGCAAGTGTAAGTGTGTGCGAATACGAGTGTGCGTGTGTGTGTGTGTGTGTGTAAAGTGCGCACACTGCAGTTGGCATGCAAAATTAACAAGTTTAGCTGCAAGTTGCGAGTCAACGGCAGAGTTTAAATATGAAGTTACTTGTGAGATTAAAACACGCCGCGAAGTAGGCAATAAAACAGGCGACAAAGTTAAAATCTGTATGCTGACTTCTCCTGGTAATCTGCTCCGCTTGTTCCTCCTGCTGCTCCTACTCCTCCTGATTCTACTCCCTCCAAAATCTGCTGCTGCTTCTCATCCAAATTGAGTTCTTGAACTTGTTACCAACGCACTGTGGATGCGTTGCTCTAATTAGTTGTGTTTAAACTCACTTTATTTGTATTTTCTACATCTTACAATTGTTTTATTTTTATCTTAATTTATCTGAAAATTGCTTACACTTGGTATGCATATAAATATTTTAATTTTACCATCACTTTATTAACGAAAACAATATACAAACAAATGCAAAGTTAAAATCTAAATTAAAGATTATTTCGTACAATTGTTATAACAAAAATAATATATAAGAAATGCCAAATTAGTATGATAATTTTGCATAATTAAGCAAGCAATATTTTTAAAGTAGATCATAAATATTTTAAGTATGGTTATTTTTAGTGTCACTATACACATAAGCTTCAAAAGATCTAATCAATAATGTTTTAATGCATAAGAAAATATGTTTTCTTTACACATTAAATTGTTAAATTTTTTTTTTAACTATTATAAACTCAACAGATTCCAGTAGCATTTGCACATAAAATATTTAATTGCGCAATATTGGTATTTATGCCCACTGTGTAACATTGTATCTTGTTCTTCAGCATGTATTTGTTGTTTACACTGTTTACAGCATGTGCACACTTGCTTCTTATGAAATTGAGTCGCTAAAATAGCACACACATACATACAGACACACAGATAGACACACACACACACACACACACACACACTTGGACATATGGAGAGGAAGTGAAAATCATGAATAATGCAATTATTGTGCAGGCAGCTGGAGCAGATGCTTAATTATGCCTAGATGTTTGCCCGACTGGAACCTTGACACCTGACCATATGCTACAGGGTATACCATATACAGGGTATTCGTTGGGTATATGTGCACTCAACTGTGCTGCAGTGGACAGCTAAAATGTGCAGTTGTGTGTGTGTGTGTGTGTTGGAGTGTTTGAGAAATGGCAAATTCATTTACGAGTGCGCATAACATGTAGCATTTGTCACGCTGCTAAACGGAAAATGCAAAATGAAAAGCAAGTGCAACAGCAGCAACATAACAGGAAAAGGATGATGGCTGACGGTAGTGGATGGGGGATGAGGGATGAGGAGGGGGAGGTGAGAGGTGAGAGCTGGGAGGAGGGGGTGGTAAATGCCTGGAAAATTGCATTTTGAGTGCAAATATTAATTTCAGCTGCCGCACAAAGGCAACAAGCGAAAGATATATACAGAGAGAGAGAGAGAGAGAGAGAGAGAGAGAGAGAGAGAGAGGCAGTAACTGCTTGTTGTTCCCATTACTTTAAAAACTATAAGGTGTATAAAGTTCTTGTTGAAATGTATTTAACCGTCAAAAGAAATTTTGTTCGACACTATAAAGTATACAAATTCTTGATCTCGATACCAAAAGTGCTTTTAACATCATATTTGACACACAGTCTTAAATAAATACCAATAATAATAATAATAATAATATTGTTTTTTCATATTAAAATATTGCGAATTGTATAATTATAATATAAACTATAATTTTTTTTTCTAATAAAAATATTACAAATTTGTCTTCCTAGTTTTGTAACTAATTATAATTTTGCGCAGTATTTTTGGGCTTAATTTAAACTTGAAATCAATATAAATATTTAGTAAAAGTGTGGAACGGGTATCTCATAGTCAGTTTTTGGGCTATGGTCTTTTTCGCTTGTTCATCTTGTTATTGTTGCGACTGTTGCGACTGTTGCCACATTGCTATTTGTGTCATGTAATTCAAACGTGCGAGCCCAAAAACATTTTGCTAAAATGCATTCCACAGTGACAAATGCAGCGCATATCCTGCAGGAGTGTCCTGCAGGATTCTGTCCTGCCTCACGGCACTTAACGTAATGGTCCACTGCTCGGTGGACCTTGAGCATGCCAAGTGAGGCAGCCCCTCCCCCTCTGTGGGCCTCTGTATCCCACTGTATCTGTTAACCTCCTACAACACACTTTTGTTTTTGCAGCTTAAACGAATTAAAATAAAACACAAAGTTAAAAGTTGAGGCAAATGCAAAGAACTTTACCAAATGTGTGCACAGTCCACACTTGACAATATGAGTTCTCGCATTTCCGCTTCCTGCTTCTCTCCTCTTCCGTTACCTTCTTTTATGCGTGTGTGTCTAAGTAAGTGGAGCACAAAGTAGAATAATAGTTAAAACTAAGCCAAGGTCTTGCTAAATGCAGTGTTGACAGCGCATTTGCCATCAAAACACTTAAGATTGATGCCCACAATTAAGAAATGAGAGAGTTGAATTAACTTGGCATTTAAATGACGTGTTGCATGAAAATCGGTTGAGTATTGACAGAGTTATAAGATAGATTTAAAATACATTTAAATGCAGAATTAATTTGGGGTCCAAATCATAGACAAAATGTTGTTTCGAACTAAAATCGGTTGAGTTTTGACAGAGTTATGAAAGTTCAAAATCTTTGAAAAATCGTAAAGAGGTAGGTATGGAAAAAATAAATAATATTTAAATGCACAAACAATTTGAAGGCAAAATAATGATTAACATGATATTCCGAACTAAAATCGGTTAAGTTTTAATAAAGTTATGACAGTTTGAAGTTTGTCAGACTACGATTCCAGCAATTTGTTGTATCAAATTTAACTGCAATTCATTAGCCAAATTGATGTGTTTGCTTTAGTTGACGGCAACTGTTGAGAGGACAGTGAAGAGTTCGCTTTTCTAAGCGGCATTCAATGCAACTTGGCTGAGACGACACAACATACGAAGCACATACTCACACACGCACTCAAACTCTGACTCACACTCACACTCGGCATCATTCAGTTGAATACACTCAACCCGCATTTGTGAGTGTCGCGTTGTGAATGCGGCAAGTTGCATGTTACTCGTTGTTGCAACACATTTGCCAGATGTGGGTACAAAACATTTTCACTTTCTTGCGTTTTGCAACAGTGATGTGCAGTGTTGCGCATACGCAATGTGTGCCAGCCGTTGCACACACAACACACAAAACACACACAACGCACACACAACAACAACAACAATGCAGTTGCTGACACAAAATGTTATTTCACTTCAATTAAATGGATGCGCGGGTTGCAGTTCAAGTGTCTCAATGGTTTCTCTCGCTGTTGTTGATGTTGTTGTTGTTGTTGTTCATCCTGGGTCGACCATTATGTGAACTTTTGCTAAGTGGATGCTGTGTGCATGAGTATGTGTGTGTGTGTGTGTGTGTGTGTGTTTGTGTATTGTCAGTCAATTTAGCAAATGCCGGAACCGCGAAAGTTTCTTAACGCGCTTCGCGTTGCAGCTTCTTCTTGCCACAAACTCTAAGCTAGCAGTTGTTGTTCTTGTTGCACTGCTTGTTAGCCCAGTACACAAAACAGGCATAGGTTTATGGCCTTTTCATCATGTCGGTCTACCTGCAGGAATTTAAGATCTTAAAGATACATTTTCTAAATTAAAATTATTTTAAAAACATTCTTTGACCATTTAATTGAATATATTTTAAAACATTTTCATGATTTTCTATTATTTTGTCTAGTTTTATTATCTGAAAGATTGTTTGAGGTGTTTACTTGTTTTTGCTTGTACTATATGTATATTCTAACAAAATTTAAAATAATGACAGCAAGAACTTTTAGAATAATAAAAAAAAAACCAACTCTTAAATACTTGAAAATTTGTCTTTTTTAACTTTTGTGCTTATAAACTTTCCGAAAGCTGTTATAAGTTTTTTTAAGTTCTATTATTCATGCACTTTATCTGCTTAATGGTATTATTTTATTAATATAACTGTAAATGTAATCATTTTTATTTGCACATTTTAAATATAGTTCATACATAGTTTGCAAATTAGATGTATATTTTTCTGCATTAACTTGGCAGCCAAGAGTCGAGCTGACTGTTGTTATTTTTGCTGTTGTTGGTGCTTGACAGCGTCGAGTTTCCGTTGGTAATTATGTTGGCAACAGCAGCAGCAGTGTGCGATTTCAATTTCCGCATTGCCAAATTGTTTGCCAAAATCAAATTCAAATTACAAAGCAATTTCTGTTCGAAAATAGCTTAGCACACAATCAGCTAGCGACAGACGCTCTCTCGCTCTCTCTCTCTCTCTCCCTTTCCCTAAGTCTCTGTCAGTTATTTAAACTCTCTCTCTCTCTCTGAGTTGTTCACCTATTGGCACAGACATCCGGCGGATGTATTTTCTTCGTATTTAGCAGTTCACAACTTGAATTGCTAAAAATTTCTATGGTGCCCCTTAAAGTATGCAACAATTTTTGCTTTGCTTTTCCGCACTTTATTAAGCATACGCAGCGTGGTCGCTGCTAAATTCCAGCGGCTTGCCAATCGAATTAGCGTCATTGACTTGTCGCTCTGTCGATTCGCATCGCATTTGGTGCCAAATACGCATCACAAACTGTAATTACAATTTGCTGGGAACTCGCAGTTGCCGCGGGGCATCAACATTGTACAGTGGACTGCTTTCTTCTAATATTTAGTAAACAAAATTAACATTTTATAAGAAAAAACAAAACTATGCAGATAAAAGAGTAAACCAAATCTAGCTTCGGCTAAATGAAAGCAAATATGATTTCTGATTTTATATTATTTTTATTTATAATATTCCTGAAATATAAAATCAATTACGACAGACGATTTTTGAGAAGCCAAATTTATGTGAAAAAATAAACAAATCTTCATAAGTTTAGGAAGTAATTGCCAATAAATAGTATAAATATCTTGGATGTATCTAATATGTAAGCTAAGTAGTTTAATGAACTTCTGAATATTATGTGTAACTGACAAGTTTGTTAAACAATTCCACAGTGCACAGTGAGGCGCGACTTAATGCCCGAATTTGTGTGTCCATGTGTGACAGATAGCACACACGCACATTCTTGGTTGTTGCTGTTGTTGTTGTTTGACCAGAGCTGTGTTGAATAGTGTTGAATAGTTGTAGTTGCCTTTGGTTTTGTTGGGTTTATTTTAGTTTAACTTGTGCTCTGCATTTGGATTGTGGTCAAATTGGCAAATATATATGGTATATATATGTATGTTATATATATATATGTTATATGTAAGTCTGTAGCCCGAGCATATGACTGATGAATGCAGATAAACTGAATAATATCTGAATTTATAACATGCTTGAAGAAATAATTCATTGAAATGATTTATGTTTACATTGAAAGCAAGTGCTGCCTTCCATTTAGTTATTTCTCATATTAAGTTGAATGAATAGCGCTGTCTTTAGGCCACATTTGATGAATGTTATCAACAGTTATAAATTCGGACTGCATGAATGACATTATTTGCAGCTATTTGTTTACAATAATCTTGAAATTCTCCCCCAAGCATATATTTGCAATCCCATAATACAATTTTGACAATTTATACATATTTTGATATAGTAAGAAACGTACGCAATTTACATTTAAGTATTTATCGTCTTAATTTAGCAAATATCTTACATTTTCCACTTATCAAAAAGTTCTGTTTTGTCTGTAGAATTTATAACAAGAAAAAATTGCTCACAGACATTTTTAAATTTTTCTCATTTATTAGTCAGTTTTTCAAGTTTTTCTTTGTTTAATTTTAATCTGATTTGTCTGCAGACTCCGCTTAAAATTTTCTTTCATTTGACTAATTAAACAGTGCTTTTAATCCTGTTTCTATGACTTATTGACTGTAATAAAAAATGTGTGAATTCTCTATTCTCTACTTTATATTGTATATTTTCTATGGCCTATAAGTTGAAATTTTAAATCTGTTTTGTCAGACAATTTTTGTATATAATTTCAATGTTTTTTCTGGCGTTTGGCTGCGTTATGCATTTAAATGATACACCAAGAAGCAAGTACTAAACACACTCACGCTCACACACACACATACACAACACACACACAGCACACACACTCCTGGGTTAAGCCCTTGGCCAAAAGTAGCCTTCACCTTTGCACTTTTCTGCGCTCGTTTATTTTGCTTAAGCAGCTTGCACAAAATGCTTGTAATTTGCTTGTTTCTTTGCACTTGAATTAGATGAGCGTTAACATATACATACTCACATATACACACACTCATATAGTTATAACTATAAACATGTGTGCGTGCCTGTAAGCTGTGTTATTTTTGTATACTCTTGTCGAGTTTATTTTAATTTTATTAATAAATTTGTCATGCATTAAATTGGATATTCAACAATAAATAAAATAAAAAGACAAAGTCAAAGCAATATACTGTTAATAAAACTCAAGGCAATATAATTATTTGAGTTAAAAACTAACAAATAAATAAAACTAACAATACAAATATATATATAGTAAAGTTAAGTAGTTCTTTTTTTTGATAATTAAGCTTTAATATGAAAACTTTGTTTTAGAGATATTTCCCGCGAATTCCAAGGGCTATTTAAGAGTATCAAATCTTCGGCATGTTGAAGATAATTTTTCCTTTAGACTTAAGCTTTACCTTTGCTCCTGGCGTGTCCTTGCAGCTGCAGCACTTGTCAAGTCGTTTGCTTGGACCGTGCAAACAACACGAGAAGCGCAACACCAACATGAACACCAACAGCAACAACAACAACCTGGCCAACTAGTAAATGCATTAATGGCAACCTCACCCTCCCTCTTGCAACCCAGTTTACCGTTTTCTTCTGCTGCCTTCAGTTTTTGCTGCGAAAAGCGCTCACCTCGCAAATTTGCGCCCATTACAGATTTTTATGCGTGTGTGCAGCATATGTGTGAGTGTGTGTGTCAGTGTGTGTGTGAGTGTGTGAGTGTGTGTCTGGCCGTGTGTTTCAACTGGAGATGGTTGTGCAACTTCGACACGAAAATAAAGCTATAAATGAGACCCCAAAAATTTGGTTTCTTTTATTATATTTGAATGAATGAGTTCTCGATATTATATTTATCAAATTAATTAATATATGAGCTAAATTTCCCTGCTAAGTAGGAGTGTATTTGTAGCTAGTAGAATTGGTAATTTTTCACGACATACTTGTGTCAGTTATGTTGCATGTTGTAATAAAATATCATTCTCCTTGATCTTACCGTTTGATCTAAAAAATATCAGTCATTCAGGAAAAAGAGTTTAATATATGAAATTCCCACATTAAGTTATTCTTTTCAAGCGATCCTTTTGTGTAACTTGCTAAATACTTGTCGGGCGTGAGTCTAAAGAGTTTCTTTATGTGCGACTTTGGCAACATCTCTAGTGTGAAGTGAGGCTACAGTGTTTACTCTGTGACATGGCTGGAATGCTCAGCTAGATGCCTGAAGTGTTTTTTAGCTGTCGCTGTCGTCGTCCTCCTCATCGTTTTGATTGCGCTTTGCATCAAGAAGATCAGGACATTTCTTGAGCTACGTCCTGGGCTCGTTAAGTGCCATCAGGACAGTCAGAGGTTAGGCTGCTTATGGCATTTTATGCTATTTTAAATGCATAAGCCACGTGTTTATACGCTTTTCTCTCTCTGTTTTTTTCCCTCACTTTTTTTGAAGTACACGGAAAATCTAAATAAATAAAGACATATGACGAGTGCCATCGACGCGACGAAAGCAGTTAAAGAGAGTGAGAGGGAGAGAGAGAGAGGGGAAGACATATGTTGATTTTTTGTCTCTACATTTGTTGCTCATAAAAATGTTTATTACGCGGCAACATTGTGTTTGCTTTTAGGCCGCTCGCCTCATTAGTAATTGAAGTTTTGACATAGGCATTAAGTCCCAGACTGAATTTCAAGCTTCAAACTCCATGCAATTTTCATTTGTCAAATGCGTCGTTAGGTTGTTCTTGTTGTTGTTGTCGTTGTAGTTGTTGCAGCTGGGAAACTACACAAATGTTGCCTCCATGGTGTGTGTGAGTGTGTGTTTGTGTCGCCTAATGCATTTTTAATGCATCAAACACATTCTGAAGACGTAAAATTGCATTCAAATTGCTTTAATTAAGTGGATTTGCATTCGAAATTTACACAGAAATTTCCCAGAAGGCAACAACAACAGCGACAACAACAACAAAAGGAGTTGCACCAAAGGACATGCCACTCAAATCGTTGGGTGTGAGTTTTAATTGATTGCTCCATTAATTATTTACATTAAAAGACGGCACACATGGCGTATGCTTAATTTACATATAGACAAACCACTCTTCGAAAATGTATTGAACAATTGAACAAGAAATGTCATTTTCTTTTTGCAGCTCATACCTAATTTTTTTTGCCAACCACACGGCGTATGCATAATATTTATTTTACTTGAATTTATTCAATTCCTAAAAGTAAAATAGAATTAAAAATATTTTATTGAACTTTCAAAAATGTCTGCATCAATTTTGGCTTAGCTTTTCAAAGAAATATTTATCTTAAATTAATTGAAAATTGAAAATAAAGACACACATGTCTTATGCTTAGCCACAATCCAACTGCAACAATAGAAGAACATGAATTTTTTGAGCTTATGAAATGTTTGAAATAACTCATACTGAGACTTATAAAAATGAATTTGATTTTGCAACTTTCTTTCGTGCTTGAGTGTAAATAGCAAAAAAGCAAAATTGTTTTGAGCAGTCAATTGGCAAATATTTGCATAGAAATTTGTTTAAATATTTGCCAAAAGAACATACATGTGTGACATGTCAACCGATTGTGATATTTGCATATGAATTGGCTCTCTCTCTTTCCCTCCTCTTTACTATTTACCCTCTCTCTCATTTCACTCAATGCTTTGATAAATTTGTGCTTAAAAAGTCAAAAGGACATTTGGCAGAAAAGGTAAACAGACAGAAGTTTGCCGTGATTTGCAAGTGTCAAGTGTGCACAATAAAATATCCTTGTCTGTGTGTATCCTGTGTGTGTGTGAGTGTGTGCGTGTGTGTGCATATCCTTGATGTGACACTTTAAGTGAAATATGCTAATAAAATACGAGCAAATTCGTGCTTTGATTGACTTAACATTAAGCTACAACAAATATTTACGTAAACTGTTTGGCAACAAACACATAAAACTAATTAGCTGAGTATTTTATGATGATTTATGTGCAAGTGTGTGTGTGTGTGTGTGGAAGGACTCACATATTTATTGACTTAATTAAAGCATTTGCCACTTGGCTTTGATTTCAATGTGGCTAACAAAATTCCAATGTAAAATAATGTAAATAACATGCGATTCACTGAGCTGCATAATTATAATGAAGCGTTTTGTCTGACACAAACTTAACCTTAATTCCATGTTAGCTCACTTAATCCTAGCGTCTCTTTTTCTCTGGTTATTCTCTTTTCTCCTCCACATTGTATTAGTTGCATGCAGGTGCGAACTGTTCCCTTGCACACATTAAAAGCTGACAACACGCATAAAAAATATGCGCCGTCTGCTAATTAAGTTGCTCGCCAAAATGAAAAAATAATAGCAATGAAAGCGTGCAAAAATCCAAACGCATTGTGTTGCAGTAACTTTTGTGCATGAAATGGAACAGATGCTGCTCCTCCTTTGATTCTAATGCGGGTAAAGACGCCTTGCACAGTGACACAAAGACACAATTTATATTTATATTCGAGTCCCATGTATTTATTTCAAATCATAGAATTTAACACCGATAATTTAACCTTTTTTCATATATAAAAAATTGTGTTAATTATTTATTTTTGGGGATAAGACGGTCAAATATTTTTGTAGAGTTCGTCCAAAGCCCAAACAGTAGTTATGATAACTGACCAGTAGTAATTAAGCAAAAATTATAATATTTCTTAAACGAAACCTTTTAAAATGATGCACTAAATAGAATTACGATTTATTTGACTAAGGTATAAAAGTAAAAGAATCCACAGCTATTATCTGATTAGTTTTTAAAGCAATGAATTTATATATGATAAATAAATCTAGCCTATTTGCCACACTGTGCACCGTTGTCAGCCCTGACCACATTTTAATTGGGCTAAGAGCAGTGAGTCTTCTGACCAGGCTACATGTGTGACATGCTATTAGGGAAACTTTTAAATGAGTTAGTTAAGTAAAGCGGGTAGTTCTGTTATGAGTTTGCATTCTCCATTCTCCAGTCTCCATTCTCTGCACAGCAGCATTCAGCATTACAATAGCTTGTCAGCTTTGCTTGTTTAGCTTAACAGACTGTTAACCCACAGAGTCCTTAAGCCACATTTAGTCATACCAGCTAACGTGTACATATACACCATATTATGTAATTAGTTCACATACATTTTTGATGAAATTGTGCTCGAAATTGTCCCGCAGACAGGTTAAGACAAAGCACTTGAGCTCTCATTAACATTTTTCTTTGTTTTGCGTGTAAACAGCTCTTTAACAGACATTTAATAGAAAAAGTCTGAACCAGTGTGTTTGTGATCTCATTAGCATTTAGTCTTTGACTCAGTCAATGTGCAGTCTCATAGATAGTTTTCATAGTTGTGTCAAAGTTAAGCTACATATATTTACATGAGAGTGTTTGTTGTAAGTTTACATTGTATTTTTACTCAAATTAAAATTTTTGTAATCAGCAATCTGTTACGTGCGACCTAACAGCCAGTTAACATAGAAATCTGTTGATTAAGCAAAACTGACACGGACTTAACATTATGTTTGTACATTTCAATAAATAACATTATAACAGCCAGTTAACATAGTTAGTTAACATAGTAAGTTAACATAGTAAGTAATTTTGTTCATTTATCGCTTTAACAGTCTTACAGTTGTATTTATTTTCATCTACATATGTACATTTCAGCTTAACAGCCAGTTAACATAGTCAAGTTATTTGGATTACTTTAACAGTCTTTTAGCAAATTGAGGTCATTAACATTGCGCGATAATTGCCCACTTTCATTTTCAATTAACATAAATCTTACACTCTGCAATCGTTCAAACCGCTGTGATAATGATTGATTATAATAATTCCCTCTAATGGGGGCCACTATAAAAAGTTGTTCTAACTGGTTTTTATACTCTTTGAGTACTTGTGACTAATTACAGTGCTTTGCATTGGTTACATACACGAATAAAATGGAAATTATGGAATCGCAGAAACGTTTTTATGATTCGTAGAAATTTTGTATTAATTGAGGCTTTTTATTTATAGACATTTATAGATACTTGTGTGGTAATTGAGGGATAAGTGCAAGTAATTAATATGCAATTAGGCTCATGCAATAATTTTGGATAATTTCTTGTGCTCATGTGCTTTAAATGGGGCATGCTTCAGGCACACATGTGGCATGCAACAGCAATCGCAATTATCGCAAATTATATCATCCAGAAAAATGTATATATGAGATTGCATTATCTGAAGTCGAGTCCCGAATCGCCCAATACCGATTGCCAGTTGAATAATGGAAAAACTCATGACATGGAAATGAATGAAACAATGGAATGCCGAGAGGCAGAAAAAGTAGTATTATTCAATTACAACAATGGTCAACGGAATGTTGCAATGGCATCGAAAGCTCATGCCAATGATAATAATGACCTTAAATACTTGAAGTTTTCCCCCCCACACACAATACGATTTCTCTCCATCGTAAATTGCAATAACAACAATGATTTGGCCTCTTTGAATTCATTCATACTTGTGGTAACAATAACATTCAGTTTTTTACCAAAATCAATTTAATAAAAATCAACCAATCGCCGCGCTCATTGTTATCCACAATTATGCCTTGCCTTGTGATTTATAGGGTTCATCAGTTTTCGGATAAGGTCGGAAAACTGGGAAAAATTGGGAAAAATTTGATAAAATTGAAGAAATATAATATCTCTAATAATTTGATAACAATTTGTAAATAATTTAATCGCATCACAAAAAGATTGAGGAATTTATATTAATCCAAATTTATTAGGACTCTTACGAAATTGGATATATCCTAAAATTTTACTTTCTTTTAAAGTGTTTTGTGGTAGTTTGTTTTTTATCTCTGTAGTTAATTTCTTCTTTTTTGCTTAGCTTTATTGATAAAATTTTGCAGTATCTCAGTTAAGCCAAACTATTTTATATAATTGCCATAGGAATTGGACAAAATTTTCAGGATTGTATATTCCATTAAAATTGGGAGAGTAAGTTTTTTGTTGTGTGTACAGAATTTCTTATTAAAGAGTGCTTAAATTTTCATTATTTAAACAGACTTTCTATTTATTTGTTATCATTATTTTGAATTTCAGATTAAAATATACACAGAAAATCAATTAAACAGCACTTTCGATTTGGACTTGATGCATCGTAAAATGTTATTAAAGGCGTAACTTAAAGGTCACACAATTAGTGGGCGTGGCAGGGGCTGCCTTGAATTTGCTGACGCACTCGGAAAAAATGTAGACTGGCCGCATTGATAAGCCTGTCTGTCTCTGTTCGGTCCGGCCACACTTCATTTGCATAAAATTCAAATAAAATAAACGACAAACATTATAATCATTAGCCTTGGCGACCGCCTCCTGGGTGCAGTCGGACCATGGACCAAGTTCTCGATTGCAATTGGGAGGCATTGGGGATTCCATTGGGGCCGCTGACATATTTATGGAGTTTCTATGTTAACGAGCCGTAAATTAATTTAGCTAATGATATATGCAACACGCCATCCGACGGCGAGCAGCTTCCACTTCCACTTCCTATTCCGCTTTCCCATTCTCTTTCTCCTTCTCTTCCATTAGATGCCTATCCATTCCTGCAGTGCCACTTTCTGCTGCTCAACCTGTTCTCCCAACTTCTGGGTCATTGCAAACTGTATGAGAACGAGCAAATAGTTGAACACAATCGAGGCGAACTGAAAGTGAATGAATAACACTAGTTAACAGATAGAAAGAGTGCGAAAGTCAGTTCCAATTGATTGGAAAAATAATCATAAATGAGCATTCAAAAAAGAAATTCTAGTACTATGATAATAATATAAAATAAACAAATAACATTCTAGAGGGCCCGCTTTTGCGTCCTCACTTCGCTCGGACGTAGACAGAGAACATTCCGCAATAGTGTTCTTTCTCACAGTAATCGATGAAACGATCAAAATTTGTATTCACTCACTGTATTGATTTTAAATTGCAAAAACTATAATATAGTTTATGTTACATTAAACAAATGTATTACTCTCTGCTCTCTGGCTCTCTTTCAGTCGCTCATAAACTATCAGAGCTTTGGTTGCCTAGTGTAAACGAAACTCCATTTCGCACTTACCAGCGTGATGACAGTTTTGTTGAGCACAATGCTAGAGCCGCTGGTGAATTGGACTTTGAACTGGAGACGCCAGCGCATCACGGCTGCGACGAGATGTTTGACGGGAAGGCTGTGGGGAAACCAATTGTCCAGTTGCTCGAGCAGCTGGAGACACTTGCGTCCCTCATCCACACTCCGGCTGCAGTAGACGGGAGCAATGAGCATCTTGTAGAATGGCAACAACATGCAGAGGCAAAGGAATCCGAGTAATATTATACTGATGCCATCGTTGCTATCGTTGTCGGAGCGACCAAAGATTATATATAGTTCACTTGTGCTCAGCGTAAAGTCGTGGGCCATGGCCGACCACAGACTGAGGCTATAGACGTCATTGATCTCCTGGATGATGTAGTGCAGCTCCTTAACCATTTCCACAAGGCATCTTAGACGCCTCTCGCACAATTCGCCATTGCCGAAGCGTCTGTTAAGAAACTCAGGCTGCAGAATCTGCTGCAGGATGCGAAACCGAATGCTCAGTAGTTCAGTGAGTGTCATGTGCACATATCCAGTTTGATGCGGTCCACTCGTGACCAGTATATAACACAATGCGGCCGGCACAACAATCTCCAACTGTTGCCCCTCGGCGCCATGTGCCAGAGCCGTGTTGACCGCTCCTAGATAAAGTACAGCCGTCACAATCAGAACTAGGATATTCTTCCGATATAGCTTGTGATAGTTGAGGTTGACGCCAAAGTCTCGCATCAATTGCCTTTCAATAGAAATGTATACATTAGAGAGATTGAAAAGAAATCGGTAAGGATTAAAAAAACTCAAGACAGTTTAAAGTTTTTGAAAGTGGTAAAAATATTATATTGCAATTTTGATGCAGAATTAAAATAAAGGCCAGAATACATTCCGCAAGAAAGTCGCTTAAGATTTTACCAAGTTATTACAATTTGAAGTTTTCGAAACCCGTAAAATGGAAAGAACGGGAGAAATGCACTGATAGAAAGCAAAGTTGTTATGCAGAACTAAAATAGAGATCAGAATATAATAAAATTCTCATTCCGCTAGAAAATTGGTTCAAATTTGACCAAGTTATGGCAGTTTAAAGTTATCAAAACTGATGTTTCGCTTCAATTAACCTGTCAATATCCGCCAAACGTTCGTAGATTTTCAAATGTCTTTTTGCTCCCGCCTGCAGCGACAGCACCGTCAATATGAAAACTAGTGACGAAATAACCAACTCCAATCCCATAATGCTCAACACTAGTTTATCTAGACGAAGGACTCGTGTTCTGAGTGCATCATTTTGTACCATGGCATAGAGACAGCTGTACAATCCCAGCACTGCGAGACTAGCAAAGCCCAAGGAATAAAGACGTGTCCACCTATTGATCACAAAATGTCCACGGTGATTAAAAAATCCATTGCAACACACGACGAACTGAACTCCACAAATGATACTAATACAATCGTTCAGAGTTCGCGGTTCACTAAAATAATACAATATGGCCATGTTGAGGTTGAATCGACATTGATTGTCAGTTGTCGACCAAATTGTGTACAACTCATGTTGAGATTGCAGTTGTTAATGTAATTAGTTAATTAGTTGGTGCTTTAAGCAAACTTATCAATTCTATCGCATTAACAAAGAGCATTAAATAATGCAGATGATCTTAGATTCATTTAATAATTAATATCAATTACCAAGATATAAACATTAAAAATGATGGATCCTCTTAAATATGTTATGAACTTGAATTATTATCAACAATAACTCAAAAATATTTGCTGCTAATCACAGTGAATAAAAAGTGGTCATGTTTTGAAGTTATTTTTATTTTAATTAGAAAACTCTAACGCTCTTGTGTATCTTGACTTTGTTCATTTATATTTTATTTATTACCCATATATTAATTTATAATTATATTCACTTAACTTTAAAGCCTTTGGTTTTTGCTGAATTCTAACTTTTCGACGTTCGAAAATCTCCACCATAATTTGACCTTCTCCCAAGTAGACGGAGTTCTCGTAAAATCGAAATATCATTTTAAATTCGCCAAGGGGAAAGTCGGGGAATTGATCCGTATTACTTAACAGTTCACGGGCGAACATATGTCCCTGCGAAGCATAAATCTTATGGATTAAATGATAAATTTATAGAGCTAACCTACCGAATAGGGACAACTGTGATTGAAATTCGTATAAGCCTTGAGTTGGTCAGCTACAACATTCGAATATGGATAGAGTTGAGCTTTGGTATCAGTGAAGCAAACACTAAAGTTGAAAGCGAACATGAATGGTTTGAATTGATTCGTGTTGTCCTTCTTGAAAAAATTCACATTCATCTGCAATTTTAAGAAGTGTCTAAATTATCTATTTCCTTTTAGCAGCAATAACTTACAATTGGTTTGTTCAGGGGCTTCAAAAGATAACAGTCTATATTTATGTAGGACTTGATCCAACTGACGGCAACCAGATTACAACTAGCGTTCACAATAAACTCGGGATTGGATTTGCACTCAATCTTCTTTGCCTTGAAGACCGTGAAACGTTCACATTTCTGAAGCATAATATTTTTAAAAATCCTGCTCACAGATTAATCTCATTTATTTATCATACTTACAATATTGGCAATTCCAAAACTGAGACACAAGGCGAGAATTAACTTAACGCACTGTAACTGCACCATGTCGACTGAAATACTGTGAATAATTAAACGCTGTATTTCTTTTATAAACGCTTCAGAGTTTACACAAATAATTAAAGGAACTAGCAGCGTAGTACGAGCATTAAGGTAATTCTGATTTAAATCAAACAATTTGAACGAAATCGAAGCTAAAAGCAACATAATCCTTTGATAATTTTCTGCTCCATCGGTTATTGTTTATTTGTGATTACTCTATGGGATATGGAAATAAATTATGTAATTTGATAACTTTGAAATAATAGAATAATACAATATCTAGATTTTAATATAATTTCCAAAATTTAAATGTGTTTTCTGTATGTAAATTTATATATCTTTACATGGTTGGCTAATTAATACATTGAAAATAATATTAAAATCTACACATTACTTTAAACAAGCTCACAGTTTCTGAAGTATTTCAATCACAAAATAAAAAAAGCAATCCACTAAAAGTTTAATTTATTTTCTTCTTAATTTGCACCATTTCCGCAACTTGAATATAATATTTGATGAGACCAACTTGCTCACTTCGATCTGAATAATTTTCAGTAATTGTGCAGGAAATTAGATAGAAACCCAGGGGAAATTTTGGAATGAACGTGTTATCAGAATCGATAAACATATTCCGTGCCATTAGATGACCCTGCAACATAATTAGTTACAAGATTATTAAATAAGATAAATTTCATTCGGCTATTTACTGTAAATGGGCAAGTGTGATTCACATTTGTATATGTCTTGAACTGCTTCCAAAGTATTGTGCCGTACGTTAAAAAATTCCTTTTAGATATTATGTCACACAGTTTAAAGGAAACATCCACCAGAAATGGATGGTATCGATTGCTGTATCCCTTTTTGAATATTTCAATATGAATCTAATTTAATTTAAATTAAAATTATTGAAGCTTGTACATATTATTACACATATATCTTTACCGTCATATTACGTAATGGCAAGATTAAATCACAATCCATATTAACAACGGCCTTGTTCCAATTTATTGCCTTTACCAAACAAGTGGAATTGACGACATAACGAGGATCGGGCATACACTCGATATTCGTTGATTTGTATATTATTGGACGATCTCCGAGCTGAGAAAGATGTATATTGTAATTTAAGTCTCTCTTCTGGGGCTCTAGCATTTAATTAATATAATCTTTACCACTCTCAAGAAGTACAAAAAACATAGACTAACTACGCACGCAAAACGCATTATAACGACTGCTCAACTATTTCTATATTTCCAGGTTTCAGTTAATAACTGAATGACGGATTCTAATGTGATTTTAATTATGCTGCAGCTACCTTAATAAATTATGTATAAAATTACAATATTTGGCTTTGCAAATGACTTTTGAGAACTTTAAAATTGTTTACGCTAAATTGGTTAATGTACATGTTGCTGAATGTGTTATTATGATTAACTAGAGATCAATTTGAAAAGAGATTAATAAAATCAAAAAATTGTTTTAAAAATATATATTTTCTTGAAATTCAAAAGTAAGATAATTGGAACATACAGTATCGTTTTGTCGGTTACTAAAGAGAAGTACATACAATATATAAACAATCTTTATATTATATTGATTTAACATGTCAAGTCAATTGGTTGTAGCGCATAAAAGCTACGAATAAACCAATCTGGCAATTAAAAAGTTCAGTGTTTGGAACCAAAATTCAAATTGATAACTTTGGCTTTTCAAAAGAGTCATTATTGGGATCGAATCGAATGGGTTTCTGAAGTAAACATAGAGTATATAATGCTGATAAATCAACAGGGAAATGATTATGAACTATTCGTGTGAAACGGCAACGGTTGTTGGCCAAGACTCAGAGCCTGAATTAAACATTGTAATCTGCGGGATTATGGCTACTGTCATCAGAGTTGGCGCTTTTTCAAAAAGTCGCTGACGATGCGAACGAAGCTGACAAAGTTGATGATGATGCCCCAAAAACGTTGACAAAGACATTCCTGATGGTTGGCGACACGTGCAGCCGGACGTTATGGTAATGATAAAGGGGGAGGAGAATGTGGAGATGATGGACACCAGCGGGCTGAAAGTATTGCATAATTTACGGCTGACGAAAAGCGGAAATATTGACACGGATATATGCGGCGTTTCTCATTATGCCAGTTGATGCCAGCCGCCATTTTGTCTGCTTTAATTAATTAAACTTGATTAACGAAAATTTTATGATTGTCCATTGGCAGCAGGCGGCAATCAATCATGGCCAAGGGACACAGAGCGAGAGCGAGAGAGAGAGTGACAGAGTGAAAGAGAGAGAGAGAGAGTCAATCCGACAGTGAGGACAGTCAGTTTCCTCATCGCACTTGGTCGTGTTAATTATTTTGCATTAAATATTTATGAGTTTGCCTCCTAAAGAAACAGACTAACTGAAAATTTAAATATAAAGCGTATTAAATTAATTAATTAATGGTGAGAGAACGCAAAAACAATGATAAATGCATTTTTTTGCACAATTTGTTGATATAGTTGAATGCACCTAACAACATTTTTCAAATACTGAACTGTTAACTTTATACCTGATCAAACAGCTGAGTGAACTATGAGAATATTTATTTATATTATTCCAACACATTTCACTTCTATTAACACTTAATTTTAAATTAATTAGACCATCATAATAAATATATATTCTTTTTATATTATTTTCAATTTCTGTATAAGAACTATTCATGATTTTTGATTACTTACAGATACATTGCGAACTGGTCGACGAAGATTGAAATCTATTAAAGCAGTTGCTCTATTCCAATTGACAGCTTTAATTGTGCAATTAGCACGTAAACAGTATTTAGTGTTAGGATAACACTTGATATTTGTAAGTTTGTAAACTATTCAAGGATCACAGTCGTGTCAAAAGAAATCCATTAATTCCATAGAAATATTTGACAGTTTTCAGATTTGAGCACTCTTCATGCGATCCAAATATTCATAATTATTATTATTTAAAAATTCATGATTACAACTGACACATAACAATTTATAAACCATGACTCAGATCCCTAATGGAAAATAGATGTAGATTGAATTTTAATGCAGATATTTTGATCATAATATATATATTATGTTTTATGATACATGAAATAAAAAAAAACCAATCTATCAGATAACGAAGTATGGAAACCATTTTAAAAACTACAAATTTTCTAATATGTGATAGAAAGTAGGTGTTTTGAGTATTTAAGTGTGTTTTATCTTCAATTAAAATAGGGAACTTCGCATAGAGAAAACCCATTGTTACAGTGGCAAATAGATATCGATTTTCAGTTAGTTTCGCTTCTTTTTAAACATTTCTCTTTGTCAAAATTTATTTGGGAAATTTGCACATGTGACAGCTGACTAACTGGCTAACTGACAACTGACAGACGGACGGATGGACAGACAGATGAACTGATGAACTGACAGCAAGCAATTCTCGGCTTGATTCAATTAGCGCTAATTTAAAATGTCAACTGTGAGTAAAAAATAAAATAAGGACAACCTAACAAAAAATAGAAATGCAACCCCAAGTTACCACATGACCCCCATCAAAGTGTTTGTTGCTGTTATTGTTGTGCCACTTGAAGCCAAGTGTTGACATTTGACATCATTTTGGGTTTTTTGGGACTGTTGTTTAGCCTGTCAACTGGCCAGGCGTTAACTGATCCAGCAAACAACAACAACAACTAAAACTGATCCCATGTCTTCATTACGGACTATCAAATAATTGTGTAAAGGCGCAAAAATCAAATAAAAGTGTAAATTTGACGACCTAACTGTGCATTCAGCCATGTAATCCAGTTATTTCTTATGGAGACTTCGGCTTCACTATTTATTTTTAAATTTCGAAACTTATGCGAATGTGTACAGTGTGCCAAAATAAATTATTTCAATTTAGATTTGAATTTTTTTGCATAAATTGTTAAAAATGCACTTTAAATAACCATCTAGCAAAAGAAGTAAATATCAAGATAGACAATACTTTATTCTTAAATATTTCATTACAATTCTTGTTTTTTACAGCAATTACATTTAAATATTGGAAATATTCAGTTATTCAACAGACTTTGTATACATAAGTGAATTCTTTTCTTTTTTATTTCAGATAGTTTAACTTAACCGTTTTCTTCTTTTTAAAAATAGATTTATTTTCAATTTAAATTGAGTATATTATCTTTTTAAATTTGGAGATGAATGGGGCGTCGCTTTAAGTTAAACTCTCTGTATTTTGCTACTTCGCGATACAAATGAGCTTATAATGCGTATACGCAGCGTAGGCACAGCGGGTTGATGGCACATTTGCCGCCTTTATGGCGCAAATAATCATCATCATCATGATCATTTCATATGAGTGTGCAGATGTACATATGTATATGTTTATATATATTTATATATACACATATGCACATTGACAAATGCTGAAGCTGCTTGCCAAACATGAAAACACATTTGTCTATCCGCAGGCGGGCTCATAAACTCACGCATCTCTGCATATGTATAAGTGTGAGTGTGTGTGTGTGTGTGTGTGCGTGTGTTGTTGTGTGTGTTAACTTAGAGCTTAGCCTGCAAAGTGCAAGTGTAGGGCGCAGTTTAAAAGGGCGCCTAATGGGGCAACGATTTGTACGCACTTGCCAACTGACTGCGTCTTAATGCTGTCTGCAATTAAATTAAATAACACCATAATTAATTATCTCATATCAGAGCAAGCGAGAGAGAGAGAGAGCGAGGGAGTGAGACTGAGAAAGCGCGTCTGGGCCAAAATAATCATTTCAGTTGGCCACAACTTTGTTTGGCTTGATTTGTTAGCAGCATTTCATGTGGCACGCAGCGCAGAGGCGCCTCTAAGGTGTTAATGCTCGCCTGGCCAATGCCATACATTATTAAAGAGTACAATATATATGTGCGTGTGAGTGTGCGTGGGTGTGTACTATGACCAGCTTGAAATAAAGAATGATTTATTATCTTAACGCCGGCCACGCATGTTCGTTCTCACAATTAAACGTTGAACCCGCTTTGCTTTTATTTTTATTTATTTTCGTTTATTTTTGTTCTATTTATATTTTTTAAAGGTCTATCGGTTTCTAAATATACTTAAAACTTTCCCAATCTTAGTCCAAAATTCTAATTAAATTGAGTACTAAAGTAATCCAGTTCAAAGTACTTTTAAATAATATTATCAATTTTCAAAATAAAAATTGTACAACTGAAATGTTAAAATCGTATTGTATTGAAAATGAGTTTTATTTACTTTTACTGCATTTTTACAAATTACTTTCAATCCATCTCATTCTTATTCTTAGCATATCTTAACTTAGTATAATAAATCTGTCATTTTCTCCTTCCTCTTAGATTTAAATTCTTCTAACTGTCATCGATTATGTCTGATAAATCAATTTAGATTAAATTCTCATGTTCTGACTTTATTCAAATTAATTGTACTCACAGTTCTCAATGGTTTAGGGTTATCTACAGCGAAGTCTGAGCTATGAATACGTCTGGTCAGTTAATAAATAAAGCCGCTTAACTTCTGTTGAGCAAGTCTTAAGCGATAATAATGTCTTTTATTTAAATATTATAGGGTCTTTAATATACAAATGTCCTTGACTTCCAAGTCAGTTCAATGTGCAGTGGCATCATTGATAAAACTTAAGACTCTTCATAAAATATATCATAAATTAAAGAAATATTACGATTACGATGGCGCTGCACAAAAGCGCACAAATCAATGGGCCATAACGGGATAAATGCAACTTATAGCAATTTGGCAATAAATGTTTATATTGCTGCATTGATTGGCAATTCGAGTGTGAGTCCAAGTATGAGTGTGAGTACGAATATGAGTACAAGTATGAGTACGAGTTCGAGTATAAAGCCCATCATGAGCCCAAATGTGCTGGCCGTCAAATTGATGTTGCAACCTTATCGCTGGCAACTCTCAGTGCTGCCCCTGCCCCCTACCCCTGCCCTTGACTCTGCCCCCTACCAACAGTTTACTCTCGCACAGTGGTTCTTTTGATGCATTGGGCGCAGATTAATTTTAGGTATAACTTTAAAAAATTTGGTTTCTTTTAATTTACAATTTATTAATAAATTATTGGTTATTTTTTAACTTGTTACTTTGCCTTAGATCTTATCAGCTGATAGCTATTAATGTTACCATCTTTAAACTATCTTTACTTTGTCCAATCCTAAGTGACTTTTTCGCGGAACTGTAATTATTATTATTATTTTATTATTAATTGTGCTCATATTGGATTCTGCATTGATATTGAATAATTAAAATCTGTACACAATTTGTTCGTAATTTTTCATTGATATTTTCTTTCGTTCTGTATTTACTTTCTTTCAATCTTTTTGTACTAAACTTTTTCAATATAATAAAATAAATATTTAAGTAATAGATATAAGAATCTTTAGTTTAAGCCCCACAAATTAGTTTTCATAAACAAAGACTTTGATTTTGTTATTCGAGCTAAAACTACCAAAAGTGGACACTGTGCATCGTACTCGTAATATCAAAAATTGCATGCATAAATGCGCTTTATGTTAACGAGTGTGTAACGAGCAGGAGTTGCTGCTGTTGATGCTGCCACTGACATTGCCTCAGCCACTTCCCCCCCTGCTCCTGCCCCCTGCCACTGCTGTTGTTGCAACAGGATTCATTGCCTGCTTCCTTTTGGCCATATCTAAAGTATTATCATCGCGCCTGTTTTATATCTTGCCTCTTGTTGAAGTATGCCCACGTCCATCGTTGCCTGCCACACTTTCCGGCCACCAAAGGCCTCGCTGCTCTTTGCTCTGTTGCAGCATAAAAACCATCGAAGCTTGCAACATAAAAAACACACCAACAAAAATCAACTTAAATTAATATTCTTGCAGTATTTTATCCATTTCATTCATCGTATCTCCTCGGTCCTTTTGTTAGCAACTCTTTTGCCGAGGTGAGAGGGCAGATGTTTATCAGATGTTCTGATAAATCAGCGTGCAGATCATAAATGGATAACCCGGGGTTGCCAGCCAGTTATACATATTAAAATTATTAGTTTTTTCCTTATGAATATGAGAGTTTAATTTTTTGGCCTTTGTTAATTATATTTTTAAGAAAGAATTGGAACAAATTTATTTATTTAATTAAAAAAAAAAATAAAAAAAAAAAAAAAAAAAAAAAAAAAAAAAAAAAAAAAAAAAAAAAAAAAAAAAAAAAAAAAAAAAAAAAAATTTAAAAATTTTATTAAATATTGTTGATATGTTTCCAAATTATAGAAAATAGAAAATTGCTTGAGGCAATAAAATAAACGAATTCTGATTTTATTAAAAGTTTAAGCTTTAGCTCAAGAGAAAATAAATTCTTAAACCAAAAGAGTATTTTTAAGAAATGATAAATCTTGAAAACAGGCCATTAAAATTCATGTCTGTTTAAGTATTTTAAAAGTGAACGGCAAATTTGCTGTGTGGATTGTTTCGAGTGGATATTAAGCACTTGTATTGAGGGATATTTAATGGCATGGCCCTTGCCACAAGTTGCATGCATATCAGGCGAAAAGCAGAAAGCGTCTTAATCAGTTTTGTTGCCTGTTGCCGTCGTTGTTGTTGCGCAAATATTTGCGAAATATTCTTGCTCATTATGTGTGTGTGTGTGTGTGTGTGTGTGTGGAGGTGGAGCAAAGCCGATTATGCCGCACGATGTGGCATGTTGACGACCACGGCTTGGGGCAGCGGTTGAGAGGCAGCTTCAACGTCTCTGCCACCAGAGAGAACTGATTAATGAGCTGCAAATGATGTTATGCCTCAGCGCTTGTAGTGTGCGTAAATCAGCAGCAATTGGTTGGTAGGGGGGGGGGAGGGGGAGGTTGTTGCATGCAACAAATCTGCAAGCATGTTGCTAATAATGTTGTTGCTGCTGCTCTTCATGTGGCATTGTTGAAGTGCGCAGCCAACTTGTCATTCGATGCGTTTCACTTGTTGCATCCACACTTTGTTGCAGCTGTTGCCTCTTCTTATTTGTATATATATATTTCCGAAGACATGTCGCATCTCTTGACACTTTGGGCGCTTTGCTGGCAAACTAATGCGTGTTGCATGCCACACGCCCAAGGCGACAAACTTTCAATTGCCACAACATTTGGCAGCTGCGAACGGACAGCACTTTAAAGCCAAGGTCAGAAATGGAAATAAGTAAAGAAATCTACAGCCGAGTTGCTCGACTGTGAGATGCCCAGTAGTAGAGAAAACAATGACCAAAATACACAACAAATTAAATATATTTATTAAATAATAATATATTTCGTACAATAAAAGAAATAACAAAATAAACGAAAAATATAAAATGTATATCTATAATTTAAATATCTTCTCTCGATCGATAAATAAAATACATAAAATATTGTGTGCTAAATACAGAGTCCGTAGAATTAGAGTTGCCTTTGTCATTCGAATTAAATTTACTTAAACGATGGAAAAATTCAAACAGCAGTTTTTATTGTCGTTCAAAACAATATGTTTATTCTGACAACTAACATGTTCACACACTCATAGGTCTATGAACATTTTTGCTACTGGGCTAAAGTAGCAAGTAAAACTTTCGATGCAACAGTTAACGGGAATTGGGAAAAGTTGCACGTTGCACTGCAGGGACAGAAATTGTTAATGTGGTTGGGATTTGAATTGTTGGCACTATGGAATAAATAAATAATTTTAAAATGCAGATTCAATTTGGAGATAAAATCATGGACAAAATGGTATTCCAAAGTAAAATCGGTTGAGTTTTGACAGAGTTATGAGAGTTCAAGTTTTTTGAAAAAATGTTAAGGGGTAGGTATGGAAAAATAGCGGATTTCGAAAAAAATTAAATTCTTCAAAATAATTAATATTTAAATGCACAATGAATTTACAGTTCAAATCATGATCAAAATGGTATTCCGAATTAAAAATCGGTTGAGTTTTGACAGAGTTACGAGAGCTCAAACTTTAAAAAAAATGTTAAGGGGTAGGTATGGAAAAAAATGGCGAAAAAATATTTTTCAAATAAATAAAATTCAAATGCAGAATCAATTTGGAAAAAATCTGAAATGGTATTCCAAGTAAAATCGGTTGGTTTTGACGAGTTACGGTTTTTTGAAAAATGTTAAGGGGGGGGATTTTCGAAAAAAAAATGAAATCTTCTAAATAAATAAAATTTAAATGTAGAATGTATTTAGGGGTTAAATCATGTTTAAAATGGTATTCCAAATTAAAATCGGATAAGTTTTGGCGAAGTAATGAGGGTTCAAAGTTTTATAATTTTGTATTCATTTATTTAAGCTGTTATGTGAACAAAACTTAAGTCTTCCACCGATAAAGTTAAAACATTTCTGATGTCTGCCATTACCTTTTTCATCATTATGTTCATTAATTTATGAATATGTGTTTGTGCACTCGTTTGGCTGTGTGTGTGTGTGAGCTTATAGCTTATTCTGATTTGAAAAATATTACTTCCGCCATTCTGTTGGAGAATTAATGCCTTGGCTGTATGAAGAGGTAGCAACCACATATCGTTTTCTCCTCTTTTCTCCTCCTCCCTCGAAGCTTCTCCTCTCACTTCCGGGGCGTTAAACACAACCTCCCAGGGGTAAGTTCACCTTTGCCGGAAATGGGATGAAGAATTTGCTGTGCTGTCTGTAGACCCAGTTAAGAAGGCATTGCATTTGTCTGGCTATGAAAGCGGCTTATGGCTTAATAAGTGCAAGTACAAATACTTGTGCTTGCAGCTGCCACAAAGGGTTGCAAGTAGCCAAAAATATGCCAGCAAGCCGAAAGTGGAGTGGATTGTTGTTGCCTCTTGACATGGTTTCGATTTTTGTTTGCCTGCCATCAAGAATATTGCAATTATTTTCTCAGTAAAAAATGGGGGAACAAAAGAAATAGAACTGCAGATATTTGACAATTCTTTTGAAAGTTCGTCAATGGTTTGATACACTGGCAGAAATCAGTGACGGACTTAAAAAAATAATTTGGCAAATGAGCCAAGAATCTAATTCATAGTATTTAAATCTGCCTCTAGGCGGTGCTCTTAAAGTTTAAGCTAATCGGAACTTTAGTTTCTTAGTTTAATTATGTTTTATTTTGTAAAGCACTTAATTGCTAACTTGTATACCCTTTAATATAACGGGCATATGGATATATGTATACAAAACAAACAAAGTAAATTCATACATAATTTGTTTGTAATAAAATATTAATATTTATTAACAATTATTATTAAAATATGTCACAATTAATTTGTGAATCGTCAACCAAATTAATGCATGATTTTAATAAAAATATCACAGTTTGTGACTGTTGTTGTTGTTGAATAAATCTGATAATATTTATATCCAAATATGATTATATTTTTAATGATTGCACACTTAAAATGTCTTTGTAGTTTTTTTTAATTCAATTGATAGCTGTGGATTAAAATCAGTTAATATTATTTCTAAAGCGTATTTGATATTCGATCATTGCCAATCTTTTCAGCACTCAAAACAACAAGTTTAAAGAGGTGAAAGTTGTTGATTAGAATTCGAGAAGTTCTTCTATTCTGCGTCCATAACTTTGGCTAATTATAGGCACAAAATGCAAAGCTTTAGCATTTAAATTGATTTATGGATTTTCGTCTGAATTGGAAATGTGGCCAGCTACCTTATAAATTATCTTAGATCGGCCAGATCAGGTTGCAGATCAGATAAAGATGCCGAAGCTGTTGCTGCTCTTTTTGCTCGTGCTCGGATCGACTTCAGGTGAATTTTAGCATCTACACTCAGAGAAAAACAGCTAACGAATAGAAATACTTACCTAATAATGTAATTTATTGTTATTAATTATTTTATTAACGTTTATTTAACTAGAAAAATACTTAAATATGAAAGATAATAATAAAAGCACGACAAAAATGTATTAAACATTGCATTTCAAAATATATTTACTTTAAAAATAAACCATAGTTAATATAGGTACATTTTAAATGATTTTTAAAGAATAAACTAACTTTGCTGCTTTACATTTAATAATAAATTTGTTAATCCAAATGTTGAATATTGTATATTTCATTTGATATATATTCTAATTAATTATATTTGCTTATATATTTTGACCTATTTACACACTTTTTAGAATAATATTGTTAATTAATTGCTATTAATTTTCCCCAGAGTGTACAAACTGGGCTAATAGAGTTGTCCGATTTTTTAGCCAAACATTTGCTGAGTGCTGAGGAAATCCGTGAACTGGAAGAGCGTCTACCCGAAGGTCGTTCGCTGAGAAGTGGACTTGCTGCAGTTACAGGGTATACCCTGGGATTGAGCAAGGCGCTGGTGGGTGTCTTCATCTACGATGTGATCACGGCAAATGTCAGCAGCATTGAAAGTGAAACAAACAACAACAGATACGCACAGCAAGTTTGCTTCAATTCAGCAGGAAACGAGGTGTCTTCCCGAGCCATCGATGAATCTGAATATGAATATAATCCGTATGAAGATGCCGATGTCTATGATAATAATCTGGCACGACAGACGGGCATATTAACAGATACAGACACAGCTACAGACTCAGATACAACTTTATTAACCTCCATAGACACAGATACAGATTCTGTAGACACAAACGTTTCGAATTCCAATGTTGCCACCTGTATAATTGTATATCGAAATAGATGAACTATTATCGTATTTTTGTTGCCCAATAACCGGTTTCTCATTGCCCTCATTTTGGGGTTATTTTGCTTAAGGTCACATGCGGTTTATGTTTATGCAAAATTCGAACTTTCTTTGCAGAATATTGGCCATAAAAGTAGCTTCGAGCCAGGCGGTCGTTTCAGTTAATAACCGTACAGATTCTGGTCAAGATCGAGACATGAAATCGCTGCCAATTCTTGGAGCAGTTGCTCTGCTCCTCATGTGTGAACTCTGTGCACCTTTTGCAGGTAAGATGGCAATTTGAAAAGTGAACTTCGGTTTTAGTAATGTCAAAGAAAGTCAAGTCATTGTTTTCACAAATTGTGTAAAAAATGTTGCATAATATAAAACTTCATCTAAATATAAAAGCACCAAAAGTACTTATTATTGAGTTTTGGTTTTTTATTTTCAAAATTAATAGATTAAATTCATTTAAATAAAATACCAATTGCTTGACTGTTTAACTGTCGAGTTTTTATCTTGCACAGAGTGTTAAATTAATTGTTGTCACAGAGAAAATAAGTTTATTATTTGTGGATCTTATTATTTAACTTTTTCGAAAGTAATATAAGATATTAAAATATAGTATATTATATGAGTTCCCAATTGTGTTAAGTGTTGATTACAGTTTCATACAGTTGTCATACGAAACATAAGTCAAAACAGAGCTCAGTTTAATTAAGTTCTCATGCTAAACGCATTCTATTTTCATGAACTTGCCACTAACTTTGCCCAAACTTGCAGCTGGTCGTGTGGCACTGCGTCCCCTGTCGCCGAGTGAACTGAGAAGGGCCTTTCTAGAGGCGGGAGGTGTGAGGAACGCAGTGAGATCTCCAGATGGTCGATCGGTTTCCTCGGCTCTGGCGGGAATCAAGGGATTCGCCTTGGGTGTCACAAATGGCGTTGGAGGCGCCTTGTTGTACGATGTGGCAACCTCAACTACAACATTGGCCTATGTTACCAATTTGTTGAACAATCTTAACTTGGGAAATTTGGCAACTAATTTGGGCGGCAGCAGCAACTCTAACGGAGGTGGCACCAACAACACTGTGGGAACAATACAAGAAGTTTGCTTCAATAGTGGCAGCTTGGTGGCTGAATCCACACGCAACAATGAAGAGGAGACTGCAGATGATCAGGATGATGATGAAGACTTCTACGATGATGAGCAGGAGGGGGAGGAGGGGGAGGTGGGAGAGGAGGAAGTTGCCCAAGGTCGCCAGAACAACTCTCCTATTTACAATGGACTCACCTGTGTTGTGGTCAACACTGGCGAAGCAATTGTTCGACATCGTCGTAGTATTGAAATTGTCCAGGATTCGAGTCGTTCTCCAACACTACTCATTGTCCAACACTCCACAAATTAAGCCACTAGTATATTAACTCGATTACTTAGATATTGTTCATTTATAGACATTGACGATGAAATAATAATGATATTATTTATTTATATATTTTATATGTTTACATGTTTGCTTAATTAAAGTGTTTATAACAATTTTTTATATATATATTAATTTAACAAAACCAGTCTAAAAAATATATTAAAAAACTAACTTTAGCAGCTGTAGTAAAAATTAGTTTGTTGTTTGCATTATTTTGAAATAATATTTGTAAAATTTAATAACTTGCAAATAACTTCAGAACTTTTTATTTATAGAAATTCTATAGTTGGTATAGAATATTGAATACAATATAAATATTTGCAACTAAACTTAAAAGGTTTGTCCAACTAAAACTTAATTTATTTATAAAGTTAATATAATTTATAAAAATGATAGTAAATTGGACTAAGAAAAAATAACTAATATAGATAAATAAAAACCGTTTTCTTTTGCTATACGAATAAAATTGATTAAACTCATATATTTAGTATTCAGTAAAATTATGTAGACATTAAAGAACGAAATGAATCGAAATTTGATGTAGCAAATTATTGACAGTCGCATGACATGTCAAAAAGCGTGTGTGGATAAATTGGATAAATGATATTATAGCGTGTCAAAGTTGGATTTGAAATCGTAGTCAGAGTTGGAGTCCGAGAATGAGTCCGAGTCCTAAAAGCCTTTTAAAGGCGGCTAAAACCTGATTGAATTTTTCGCTTGGCTGATTTAATCAATGTGAGGGAAGGGATCGAAAGGGGGAAGGGGGAGTATTGGTTAGAGAAAGGTTTTAGCAATGCATATGTCACCATTTGCAGTGTCATGCCTAGCGACACTTTGCCACCACACTACACTACACTATACCATGCTACGCTACACTAGACAACACAGCACAACACAACACGAGCGTGGCATAAATAGAAATTAATGCAAAGAGCCACGACACCCAGAGCAGCAGCCAATCCCACAAAATGTCTATTAGCCCAGTAGCCGAAGGTTACACAGGCTTATGAGTGTGTGACATTGTCTATAACTAGCTATTAAAAGTCGACAAAGAACATTCGAGTAATAAATAATTATTAGGAATTAAATATAATAAAATAAGAATGTAAAGTTGACAATTTATTTGTATATAATCAATTCAAATTCATAATTAAAGCGACTAAAAAAGTTAAGTGAATATTTAAATTAGAGTTAAAAGTGAGAGCATTAAAAAAATATATTATTGGTAAATAATTTTTATATTGCTATATAGGGCTGGGCCTCTAGCAGTCGAGCACTTTGGCTGTAGCGTTCTTGCGTGAGTATTTATGTGTATTATGTGTATGTATTGGTATATATGTGTTTATATAGAGAAATAAACAGACGGCTTATGTAAACATTGAAATGTCATTGCCGCCGAGGGCAGCGTTTAGGCCAGGCCAAGAACCCATAAATCCTGCCAGCAATTTATTAACTTTAACACTAGCCAATGTCATCAGAGGCTGTTTCAAAATCGTTGCTATTGATTTTGATGAGAAATTTATGTGGTTGAAGGACCTTTAGTATTAACTCCAGCTGTTTACCCTCCCCTCAAATGCCCCTCATCCTTGCCTCATCCACCTGTCTGTTGTCCTTCTTATTAGCCTTGTTTCTGCTTTCGTTTAGTTTCCTGATTTTGTCGCGAACTGATTGGCAAATGGACATTGCATTAGTTGACATTTAATATTAATGTTAATGCTCTTAAAGCTATTCGCGATTCTGTTTGTATTTGCATCAGCTTAATTCCATTTATCAGTGCTCTAATTACAGGAAATTATAACTTATTTTACTGAGCTTCCAGACTTTAAGCATCAACAAAGGGAATTGTTCACACTATATTCTACACTCGCCTAGTCTACATTCCACTGCATGGCGAGAGCAACTAAGGTTCTCTGTCCTTTGACAGCCCTATTTATAATGTGTTCCATGCGCTCTCACACGATCCTATACACACACGCCAATACACACGATTTGCCTCCACTGTGGATTCTAGTTGATGCTCGCTTAATTGGTCAAAGCTCAGACTCAGCATGCTCAGCTGCTCTTGCACATGCACATGATCCAATTGACTACACATACTTTCTAATACGCATACCTAGCATGCAATGCAGCTCTCTCTGTTTGGTTGATGCTCGCTCAGCTGCACACGCACATACGATCCATTTGGTAACGCTGCGTTCTCTTGCTTGACCAATGACTGCAGTGCATGGAAGAGAGCGTGGAATGAGAGCAGCTCTGCTGCTGCTGCAGTGGACTGAACATGAAAGAGAGCAGACAACAAGTGTGTGCGTGTGTTGTTGATGTTAAACTTTCTCGTTCTAGCTCAGCTAACTTTTGCCAAAATTAATCTGATGAGAATCGAAATTAGCTGGAATTCTATTTAAAAACATTTACACAAGTCACACAAGCAAAGAAACTTTAAAATCAAATCAAAAAACAATTACGAGATAACTAACAGCTTTGCATTCCATTTGTGCACAAACAAACAGACACATGCATACAAATTGGAGCGTAAGTGCGGGAGCTGAAGAGCAAGAGAAAGAGAGAACGAACTTAGATTTGAAGTTCACAGGCAAGAGAAGAAGTGCAGAAGAGAAGAAAATGGAGCACTAAATGCGCTAAATTACAAACTAAATGCCGCAAGTGCCGCCCTTTGGGGCATGGCTTGGATTTCACAAATGAACGCCTCCTAAGTCCGAAGAGCGCCCAAGAAGAGGACGAGAGGGAGAGAGGAGGAGAGGAGGCGCGTGTGATGGCAGAGGATGTTTGGGGTCGCCAAAGCCAAACTGTCGACAGTCGATGACATTTGAGAGATAAGAAAAACTGTTGTGGCTTTGGGAAAACACTCTTCGGTAAGTGAAGAGAGTGACAGTGAGGGGATGGGCAGGGGGTTAAACAAGCAAAGTAATGTTGTTGTAGTTGTTGCTTGTTTGTATTATGTATGCAGGCGTGTGTAGCACACACACACACACAAGCATAAATAGTAAATGCTATACAGTGCAAAAAAATCATGTATTCTGTGCTTAAAATACAACATGTCTAACTGGAATTCTCACTAAATTTGATGTTTTTAGAGTCGAGTACTCTGATATATTTTCTCTCTGTGCATAAATAGCAAATGCTACGATTAATGTTATTTTTGTTGTTGTTTTTCCGTCTGTGGCACTGAAATTTTTACAGTTATTTTTACAACATTGAAAATTGTTTTAAATGTTAATGTTGTTGTAGCTGTTGTTGTTTGTTTGCTGCTGCTGCCTTGTGGCACAATAAAAAGAGGCGTGTGGCACGCCCACTTTTCACACGCACCGCACACAAAAGACAAATCCCAGTGCAAGCAAATAATTGAGACGCTTTTGCACTCTCGGCACACACACACACACAAGCATGCTCCACATACAATCCACACGCATGCATGTAGGGCAGAGCGGGACAGGGAGTTAGTGCGAGTGCGTGTGCGAGCGAGATAGCTGACAAGTGCTCTCACTTGTGTGAAATTATGCGAGCTTTGCTTTTTCTTTTTATTGCATTGTGGCGTTCATTTATTTTGTTTGCTCCCTCTCCGTCTCCCTCCCCTCTCCGTCTCCCTCTCCATCTCCTGCTCTTCCGCCTTTGTTTTATGCGCTCGTTTGATTGTTAAAGGTCCCGGTGGATGATGTCTTGCCTACCTGCCGCCAGGTGGGGTGAAATCAAAATCATTTCAAAAGTCAACGCGCATCAAAATAAATACATATATTTATGGTAAATGTGAATGTGCTTGTCATTTTTTATGCACCCTTGACTTCACGAGCACCTCAAGGGGAATGGGGAATGGGAAATGGGGAGTGCTTGGCATTTCAATTAATGGCACTTTCGCTTAGGGGTGAGGGAGAGGAGAAGTCGCCCCATTGCTCCAGCTTAAGGGTCATCACTTTCACTCTCAGTTTCACTTTCACTCGCTCTTCGCGGGTTCTCGACTGCACTTAGATGAAGACATCTCTCTAGCGAACTGGGAAGCCCAATTCCAACCCCAATTCGGAGCACGGAAGACTGAGCTACGGACGAGTGAACTCGACGGGGAAAGTTGGGAACTGGAAAAGTTGGGAAAGTTAAACTGTCATAACTCTGTCGATTTTTAACCGATTTTCTAGCGATCATTATTTCGACCCTATTTTGATTCTGCATCAAAGTTTGATAACTAATTTTACTTCCCAAATTTGGTCAATTTCGCTGGACTCTTTTTCAAAAGTTAAGCCTGTTATACCTTGTTTAAATGTCAATTGATTAACTTGTGGAATGTGTATTATATGTTTATTTGATCTCTAATTTAATTCTGCACTAAGATTATAAGCTTTAATTATTTTTCCTCTCTGTTTAGTTTACTATAAAAAAGTAGAATTTAAATTTGGTTACTTTGTCAAAGGAATTGCCGCAAAGTGTACATACCCTTGATATGGTTAAGGTACAGGGTCTGACAACCCTCAACTCAACTCAACTCAAGTCAAGACGTCTTAACTCAACTGGTCGCTTTAACGAATGTCAACAACGTGCTGCGATATCATTGCAATTCGTCTGACACGTGACCGCAAGAAATCCGCTAGAGAAATGCGCGAGAGAATGGGAGAGAGAGAGAGAGAGAGAGAGAGAGAGAGAGAGAGAGGACAGAGGGAGGGGGTAACTAGAGTTAGGGGTGGAAATTGTGCGGGTGTTAATAGATTTTTGATTTGTTTGGCAAAATCCAATTGTGGTTGTGTGTTGAGAATAATGATTTGGCCAAATGCTTCAGATTTATGCGATATACTCTTCCCACTTCTGCCTTCTTCCCTGCAACTTCTCTTCTTCCCCTCTTCCTCCCTTTCTGCGCTATATGGGAAATCAATACGGCTACGAGGTATCCTGATATCGTGTTAAAGCAGCCGCATAATTCAATAAAGAAATCACGCAAGCAACAGAGCCAAATAAATATAAAGACAAAGACAAAGACAACTAAGAACAATACAGTGCAGCTGCTCGACTCTTGAGATGCCCAGTAGTCGTAGCTGCACATTGCCTCCATTTTATTACAGTAAACTTAATACAAATTTAATAAAAGATGCAAACTGTAATATCAATTTAAATATATACAAAATAATACTAACAATACTTATTTTTTATTAATCTCAATTAATGTGACCAGTTTTTGTTTGTTTAATATATTAATTATCTTTATTTTATATGTGCCTAAATAAGAGCAAAGTTACTTTTTTGAAGTTATACAAAATTAAGCATTATATATATATTTATAAATGACAATCAGAGTCTAATTCCCAAATATCTGCTCTATTTATAAACGTGAATTGATATATTCAGCGAATATATAAAAGGTATCAGACATTTCATGTGCAAAATCTCAAGACTGTAACTTTAAAAATGTAGATTTTACGGAATTTTTAAAAACTCTTTTGAATTTTCTGTTTTATAGATATAAGACAATACCTTGACAAACTTATAAGCCTTTGATCTCATTTTTTACTCGGCTAACAAAGACAAATAAAATGGGAGAAAGATAAAGAGAAGAGAGAGAGATAGGGAAGTTACGTGGGACAGATTCTAGTCAGATTTCTTAGCCCTTGGCCAAGATTAAAAGCAGATGTAACGAAACTTTGTTACGCCACTGTTTGTTGCTGTCTGCAGTTGTTGTTGTTGTTGCTGTTGCTGTTTCTGTTGCTGTTGTTGTTGCTTCTTACTTTTACAAATTGTTTCAATTAAAAAGTTTACTTTTCACATACTTTTCATTTATTTTCTTTTCTTCTCTTATCTAATCTAATTTTCATTTTTTTGTGTGGACGTCTAATCGGCTTGTGGAAATGGTCCAAAGCGATTGACACGTGCCTCATTGGAAAATGGGTCGCTAATTGCGGCAAAACGTACACTGAAAAAAATGCCAAAAACTTAATTCAATTTTGAACCTTAGCTTTGAGAAATATTACTTTAATTTCCAACTCCGCAGACATTTATTTAGTTAATTCAAATAAAACACAAGTAAGTACATTTATTTATGTAATTGGAACTTTTTCTCAAAACCAAGATGTATTTTCGAATCTTAAGAATTTTATGTTTATGTTTATTTTTTATAGTTTTAAGTCTTTTTTTCTGTTATCAAAATCGTAGTAATAGAACCTTTTATTTTTATTAGTGTGCAGAGTAAGACGGTGACAGTTTTCATAAGGTAAATGACAAAGAGGGGAATAAAGAAGGAGATGGGGATTAAAGACGGAGACAAGCTCAACTTTTAACTTAAATAAAACTTGTAATTTCCACGGCCTTGACGGAGCATTTATAAGTTAAAAACGCGATTGCATAATTCACACACACACAGACACACACACACACACACACACACACACGCAAGACTAATTATACCCTGTACTCATTGAAAATGTGTTCGAAAGTTTAGAAAAGTTTATTGCAAAGTCTTAAAATTATATAAGCGACACTACAAGGTGAACACAGTCGGTCAAGTATTTATTTTGACAAAATAAATAATTTAAAAATATCAAAATTCATTAATTCTTTATTTAAACTTATTTTGAACCCTCAAGAAAAGTAATGAAAAGAGCAAGGTATCAAAGTTAATAAATTAGTGGTATATATTATACGAAAGTTAATTTAATAGGAAATTAAATTTTTAAAACAGATAATTAAACATTTTATTAAATAGCTATATTTTATTTCCAAGCAAATTGCTGAAAAAAAAAACAATATTATAAACAACTTTTATTATTGATTTACTTATTGCCATTTACATTAAAAAAATTAAATTTTTTAGTAAAACTTTTTTATAATTTGAATAATGTTATTTCTGAAAATACACATTTTTTTCTGTGACAATTTCTAGCCAATTTTCCTAATTAAAATATAGTCTATTTGGTATTTTAATTAGTGTGCCAACTTGATTTTTCGTAAACATTATATTAGTACAATGTGCAGGGTATCTCCGCGCCAAGTACACTTGGCTGTCGCGATCGAATTTGTTGAGAATTGCAGCTGGTCAAGCAATTAATTAAATTTAGTAATGTGGAGGAAAAAAAAGAGCAGAAAGTTGCAGTTTTATCGCTACATCGTTCAAATAATTCATGCTGCTAATTAATTTAATTGATTTAAGCATTTTCAAATCTATGTGTGTGTCGGTATTGGTATTGGTAATGGTATTGTTGTATGTGTGTTCAGCATATATGTCTGTAGCGATTGACTTTATTATCTGTTTGTTTGCTTAAATGAAATTGACTTGTAATTAAAAAGTTTTACAAATTGATTGAAAATCGTATGTATATATAAATGTGTAACGGTATATACTTGTGCAACTCTTTAGCAATAATAAAACCAGATAAAAAGCTGCATCAACTAACGACATGCATTAATTTAAACTGCATTTGTTGTTGTTCTTCAAGCGTCAAAAGAGTTGTCTCTGCTCTGCTTAAGCAGGAAATTCTCTCTTAATGACAGAGCCTGTGACAGCTGTATAAGAGCGGTCGTTTGGACTCTTATACTCTTATACACTGCTATAACTGACCTAGGTCATGGCATAGTTGCTTAGTTTACAGTGTAACACCAATAATTCTCAATTGAGACGGTCAGTTTTGAGTCAGTGTAAGCAGTTGGTTAGAAGAATCAAATAAACTTTAAATTGATATTTGGTTTCAGAAAATAGATGGTATTACACATAGAAGCAGCATTTTCTTCTTTATTTGCGCAACTTGTCAAATACTTATAGAATTTTACTTAAAAATATTTTAATTTATAGTTGTGAAACCTGTCTTAAAACTTCGCTCCATGGTTAAAACAAATGTTATTTTGTTTAAAAACTCTTAATTGTAATGGATAAGTTGTCTTAGCACTAAATAAATTAATAAACATTGTAGTTCAATTATAAAAATATAGTAAATACAATAAATGCAAAGTTAAAATCTAATAAATAAAAATACACATATAAAGCTTCAACTCTGTTTGATATTTTATTTTTATAAATGCGTGAACAAATAAAATCTTCTGCAGCTGTGCATTTCATAATATGTATAAAGAGCAACAACAACAATTGGGACCGCAACAACTATAAACAAATAAAATAGCATCAACAAGGAACTCAACGTGGAACTTAAGAGTACTCCAAAACTTCGGCTGCAATTTCGTGCACCAATAATTTCGTAAGCCACAACAACAAGAGCAGCAAATGCTGCGGCTACAACTAAAGAGAGCATTTCCGCGCTTTCTCTCTGTGCAATGCTCATGCTCTTTGCTTTGATAGGCGCCTCGTTTGGCGAGCCGAAGTTAATGCGCTGCTTCGTGAAATTAAACTTCGTGGGCGGCTGAAAACGAGTGACGAATTGGAATGCGACGCGAACTGTTCAGTTCAATACTGCGATTCGAGTGTGAAGCACGCGTTTTGTGATTTATGTGCCGCGTCGACTGTCAAGTGTTGTCAAGTGTTGCAAGTGTTGTTGCGAACAGTGTTGCGACACGCTCAACTAAGCTCGAAGGCTTGACGTGTCTGTGTGCCTATGTGTGTGTGTGTGTGTGTGTGATCGTTAGCTGGAGTTGCTTAATGGGCCTGAACCGTGCGTGTTAATGGCCAGTTAATGGCTGGGTGATTAAGGTGCAATAAACACATGCATAATTTACCAAAATTACCAGCAACAATCGCTAAAACAAATACCTAAAAAATAGGGAGAAGAAAAAACAAAGTGGTGCTGATTCCATCAATCTAACAACTGTCATCAACACAGAAATACACACAAGGAAAAGCACTTTACACCCCCAAAATAAAAAACAAGGAAATCAACGGAAAAACAAAACATTTGCTGTTGTGGTGTTGTCAACATTGTTGCAAAGTGTGTGGTGCGGTGTTGCAAGTGTTAAGCCGCAAAACAACAAGATAAATTACTTTGTTATCCTTAACGTTATCTAAAGCCAATCAGCAATAACAATTGTTTTATGTTGCACAGTTCTCTGGCGCACATGGCGTATGATTTATGCATTGACAACAGCAAATTTTGATTAAAAGCAAAGCGTAAAGTGGAAAATTGAATTAACTGTGAATCCAAACAAGGAACAAAGGTTAACACGCAACGAAACAGATTTAAAAGTATATAAATAAATAAGAAATTCTATAAGAAATTTGACTGGATAAATAATAATGAATAATAATGAAAAGTTTGAACTAAAAATAAATTGAAATATAATAAAAATATCTTAATAAAATTTAATTAAATGAATACAACATTTAATACAATCTATAATCTATAATTTTAGTGGCATCAAATAATAGTTAAGTGTGTATATACTCTGATAAAGACATGAATTTTTCCAAGTAAACCAAATAAAATCCATTTGAAAGTAAATAAATAAATAGTGAATGATAAAAAATAAAAATAAAAAAAGCAGGAAAAGTAAAGCACAGAAAAGGAAAAGGAAATTAAAATAAAAATAGATTCTGTTACAGATATACATTTAAAAAAGGAAGAGAACCTACTTTATGATTGCTCCCAAGTGAGCTTTTTGGTCAAAGTTGTTGTTGCCAGGCTCTAATTGGAAGAGCAACAACAACAACGACAACAGCAACCGCGAGAACTGACAACAATAATAACAGTAAAGTGCGGCTAACAAGGCCAACGAGACATATAATATTATTAGATCAGAGATAGCAGCAACAATGTTGGCCAATTTCGGATTACTCAACTGGCTCATCAGTTGGCTGCTGTTGATGCTGTGGCTGCTTAAAGGTGAGTTCTGCGCTCTTTTTAATTAAATAATCCAATTTACTTTCATTTAATTTCGAATTACATTTAATTTTGCTGGTGTAGTCACCCTACTACCAATATATCTCGTACCTTGACTACCCCTAATACAAGGCCGGCGGCTCTAATTGCTCGCTGCCAGCGTTTTGTTCTCTGTCGCTTTGAATTTCTCGTCTAATTTCCGGCTCACACAATAAAGGCTAAGACTGTGGGCGGCGGGGGGGCGTGGCCGTAGAGAAAAACAGCCCTGCGAATGTTTCACAATTCAAATTCTTTAAATTTGCTGACAGGAATTTCAATTTCGAGACAAAAGTTTCATTGTCATTTGCCAGCACAATGTGAAACGGAGAAAAGGGGGAAAAAGGGGAGGAAAACGGTTGGAAAATTGTGGAAAATGGAGGCAAATCTTTGTATGTTCAACTGTTCGCATTGCTTATTTGATGACGTTGTCAATCGCGAGCTAATTGCGTTTAAATTGATTAAAGTCTAACCCAAAAAAAGGAAATATAAAAAACATGAGTTTATTGCAAATAATTGAAATTAGTAAATTCTAATGTTATGAAAAGGATTCAATTTACATTTTGCTGGTATTCATTGAATTCTTGTATATAAATATTTTGAATATGAAAGTATAGAAAATACTTATAATCTTTTCTGAAATTTATGTTTAATATTTACTTTTTAATTTTCTTGTTATTTTTTTTACTTAAAAATAACATAACTTAAAACCAAGCAAACATAATTTAGCTAGCTTAATTTTTAAAACTAAACAAATGATTTTTTACTGTTGATGATCATATAATAAAATTTATCTATCAGTTTTAATTTTGTTTAAGACGTGAGAAACTTCGGTATAGAAAGTAAACAGTAAGAATAGAAGGTAATTTAAATTCTTAATTTTTTTTTTTTTTAAGTTAAATAATTTAAGTTAATATTGAGTTTCTAGTCAGTAATAAATACTTTTATTAAAATAGAAAACTTGGAAATAATTATAGATACTTCCTTTTTATTTATCAATGTGTAAATGAAATTCAAAATGGTTTCGAAGTCTGTAAGTGATGTTTACAAAATATAAACATAAATAACTTTTTCTAAACAACATTGTTAAAATGAATAATTGTATTAAATTGCAATTTTGTTTAGTTTAGGACTCCTAACATTTATTATACAGTTCCCGGCATAAACTTTAAAGGCAACTTTGCTGCCGTGTCGAGCTGCCTGCATTTTGTTTGCTCATTTCTGCATGTGCGGCAAGGTCACAGCAACAGCAACAACAGCAACAACAGCAACAGCAGCAACTCTGTACTTCAGTCCGGCTTTGAATGCCAGCTAAACACTTGTAGACCCCTCCAGGCCCCTTCCCCAACCCCCTTCAGCGTCACCCACGCACCCTCTTGAGTTGATGGCAGCTTCACAAAATGTCCGACCATCTCCATATGGCCGTCTGCCACACACACACACACACACACACAGACACACACGCTGCAACACTGACATAAAATTTCATTTTCAATTCATTCTCCACATTCGTCGTTCGTCTCCCTTCACTCATCAAAATAAAAAAAAAGAAATAAAAGCGTAAAAATGTGTAAAAACATATAGTAAAAAATGTGAATTTTAGAGAAATAAAGAACGCATACACATGCAACAACAACAACAACAACAACAACAACAACAGAAATCCACACACGATGACAAACTAACGAGCAGATAGCACTCGTAAATGCAACGGTTGCCTTGGCTGCAGTTGTAGTTGTTGCTGTCGTCGTTGTTGTTGTTGTTGCAATACCTCAACCCATTTTTTGTGGCAGGGTTTATTAAGTTTCTGTGGCATTAGCAGAGTAAAAAAAATATTTCAAATGAATTGAAAAGAAACAAAAATTTCTCATATTTGTTAAAGTTGCTGAGTTTTTAACATTTTTAAAACTTATCAGTTTTATTCTAAGAACTTTTACAATGCTTAAATTGTCATCAAAGGTATTTTCTATTATTACGTATACGCAATGTTCAACTGTGCAGAAATAATGGAAACTGAGCTTGCGATTAAAATGCACACATATCAATAAATTGCAACTAAGATTCATTTAAAAATAAATAGTATTAATTACAATACAAATATGAGAGGGGATATAATATCCATTTAAATATACGTATTGCTTTATTCTCTTGCTTATATTGTGTTTAAAAATTGTGCTGTGTTAAAAATAGTAAATTTAGTTATAGCTTTAGAAACACAGTTCAATTGCAATGAAATTTTAGCTTGTGTTATATGTAAAAATTCTAGACAATTTTTCACACACTAAAACAGTTTTTTAATATATAAAAATATCAGAAACGTAAGCTTATTTTACGTATACAAATAAACTTTTATTGTATTAATAAAGACAGCAAAAAAGATGACAAAATTCGACAATTTTTTATGTACAAAAAAATATTAAAGTGGGATAATATTTATTATATAATTTTTCTTTTGCTGTTTAAGTTACTTTCGTTGAAAACATATACAATTTATTTATTTATATTAAATATTTAGCTTTATTTCTGTTAATTTTTTAAGCTTAATTAATCTAAGAATCAGGAGCGGGTGTTTAACTAGTTGACATAAGTAAAGTATAAGATGTGTGTTATTATTATTATTGTTGTTGTCGCTCAGGGTCGTTGCTGTTGTTGTTGTTGTTGCTGTTGTTGCGGATGCAATTGACATGCGAAACAGTTGCAAGTTGGCAGCTTTCGTTGGTTGCAACCACAGATGGACTCATTCACTCATTTGCAGGCAACACACAGCGAGTGCCTAAAAGCCAAACACTTTACAAATAGTCAGCACACACACACCACACACACACCACACACACATTTACACTGTCTGCATTAAGTTTGCTGATGCAATTTGCCGTCAGCTGCCGCGAGTCTTCATTGCCCAAATGCATTTCATCAACATTTTCATTTCTCATTTCACATTTCACATTTTTCCACTTTCCGCTTTCAGTTTTCTATTTGCAGGTTTTTCTGGCAATTTCATTTAGTCTTCGACTGCGTCGAATTGTGTTCCGACTGCTTTGTAATTTCTAAATGAAATGCTTGCCAAATGTAATTTTCTTGCTGCAAATTGTTAAAACATTTTACCTTTGTCTCATTCTTTGCCTTCTCCATTACTTTATACTTATATATGTAGCTTTCTATCTATCTATCTATCTATCACTTCATCCATCTGTGTGTGTGTGTGTGCATTTCATTTAGCTAAAAACCACTTGCGAAATAAAAGTCAAATAGAAATTACTTTGCATCTTAAGTCTGTCGATCGTAATTGAAAGATTCCCAAAGCTACAAATTCTGAATTGCGCCACAGGTGAAACTCATTTATTAAAAATAATTTCCCAGCGTAATATTTTCAATTTTCTGATTTGCTAAAAGCATTGTTATTTTTCTGTTGACTTACAAATTTGGTCATCAATTCATCAAGTTTGTTTATAAAGCGGTATTTTGACCTTCTTTGAACCTTAAAGAGTTTCTTTTGTAATTAAGACGGAATAATATTTGCTCTGCCTTATTCTTATTAAATTGACACAAAATTGTATTAAACATAGTTGTCAATTAAAGGTTTTATTTTATGCAAAAGTTAGCACAGTAAAATAAATAACTTTATTAAATTATTTGCTTGCTTTAGTGTATTACAAAGTATTTATTTATTAGTAAAATGGCAGTGATTCAATAACCTTAAAATTCAATTTGATTTCTGAGTAATTTCAAGAACTCTATTTTTATATTTTTATTGTCAATCTATGGCTAAAATGTATTCGTAGTATTAAATCCTCAACTGTTACTATATTCTAGGAAAATAATATCAGTTTTTTCTATATTAATTTTCATTTGATTTGGTAACTTTTTTGTGTTTAGTGCATTAAAAAATGTCGCAAAGCAACTTAATTAAGAGAAAGTGCAACAGAGTAGCGTCTCTTTTTAATGCTCAAAATTTGCCGTCGCTTTTTCTGTTGCAGTTGCAGTTGCAGGTAAATGGAAAAATGTCCCTAGCGTTTTCCATTCTCCATTTTGCAGTTGCAAGTTCGCAGTTGACAGTTGGCAGTTGACGTTGACATTGACGCATGTTGAATAAGTCAAAATGGTGTGTGGTGCAACCACAGGCTCACACATATGCACATAAATGTGTGTGTGTGTGTCCAGTTTGAAAATGACTCGCAATGCAGGTGGCAGGTGGCAAGTTCAATGCAGCTGCCACAGAGGCACACAGCGCGAAGGTTGGTCGAGTTGACTGCCACAACAACTCGCTTTATACAAATAGAAAATGTGTGGAGCACTCACACACACACACACACACGCACATACATATTGACATAATAGAAGCTGAAGGGCGACAACAAAACTTTATATACATTTTATATGCTTTAAAAAACACATAACACTCGCAGTATAAAATATAGATCTCTTATTTTAGTTTCAAACATTGTCTGATATCGTTATCTATTATTCTTGTAAATCGTACAGAGCTCTGATAAATATAACGGTCTCTTTAACTGTTTTAAGCCATGCGCCTTGAAGTATGCAGTAAAGTTTTAAGCTGCGGTAGTTGCAAAATTGTAAATGTGAAAGTAAATGTAAATGTATAGGTATCTCAAAGCACGGCTATTAAATATAGAATTCTCACTTATTTTCATTTTTTCGAGTGTATTTGCCTTTTTAATAAATAAATGTGCACGTGCATTTGTGTTTCTGTTTGTGTGCGTTTCAATAATGAATTCATAAAAGTTGCGTTTTGTTTGCATTGTTTATTATTAAATATATTTACACTTGCGGTTTTCCCTTTTCTCCAATTTCAACATTTTCTACAATTTCTCCAGTTTCTCCCCATTTTTATGTGTTTATTTAGTGAGCGCGCAAATTATGCGACGGATGTGGTTAAATGTAAATTGCAGTTATTTGCACAGCTGTTCGCCATTTAACAATAAACAAACTGTCGATGTTACTTTTGTTGCTTTTGTTATGCTTGGCATTCTTTTAGTCATGGTTATTGGCCATTTAAACATTTTTGCAATTATTTTGTACATCAATATCACACACAAAAAAAAATCGCAGGCAGCTTTGTTGCTCTTGTCGTGATTTACGAGTATTCGTACAACAAACAACAAACAACAATAAAGTCCTGTTTAATGCACAGCCAATTCACTTTTGATCTCTTTATGAATTAATAAAAATATCACACTGCAGATCAAAAGAGCAGCAGGTAAAAAATACACACAATTTACACAGTTTACTATTTGAAATTTATTGAATTGAATTTTTTTGAATTTACGATTTTTGACGATTGCTTTTAAAGCAATACTTCTTGTTAATATGAAAACTGTGTAATATTTTGGTAAACTCGTAATTAATCTGAGGTTTTATTGCTATAGAATAAATAAGAAACTGATTTCTTGCTTGAATAATTTTATATTATTATGCTTCTTGACACAATTTTAAATGAATTCTGCTCGAAATCCTTGCTAAATAAAGTGCAAAGCTAATAGTTCTATAAATACACAGACAGTTAGACAGTTGCAGCATTAAGCTCATCAACTTTTAATCATAAGACGCATAAGTAATCAGACTAGACAATAATTAATTAAATGAAATGTTAATATTCAATTTCAGTGCGAAATCCTCTTCGAATTGCAACTTGTTTCTTTCGTATGCTAATCTTGGCTGTCTCGCTGACAGACAGACAGTTAAACATGCTCATATCCAATCAAGTATCTAATGCATATGCTTCAAGAATTTATATATACAATCCTGCCTTCAGAAAAATTGAAGAGAATGAAGTTCCCTGGGGTTTTGAGCGAGTGACGAGAAGTTGATGAAATGCGAAGGCAAACTTATGGCCCAAAGGCGTTGGCAATCAGTGGAGAGGAAGAAGACGAAGCAGTAGAAGAGGGAGAAGAGCGATAAGAGGGAGAAGAGACGAGTGAGAAGGGGAAGTCTTGACTGGTGTCAGACTGATGAATGGAGCGCGACGACCGCTTAGACATGGACATGAACATGGACACGCATGCCACAAGGGGTGACAGGGGGAGACAGGGGGGCACAGGGGGGACACACAAGGCATGCGGCATGTGGCACGCACAAAAATATCAGCGTCAAATCGATGAGGCAGCTCCAGGAACGCCACAAAGTATGCAAAGCAGAAAAACAAACACGTTGCGCGTTGGCCCAGAAGTGTATTCGAGTACGAGTTTGAGTTTGAGTTTGAGTATGAGTTTGAATACGAATACGAATACGAGTGCGTGTGTGAGTTTGAGTATCGCCTGCAGACTAAAGGTTATTCACACCGAGTTGCGGGAGGAGTTCGAGGGGAGGAGACTCACAGTGGAGAGGGAAATAAATTTATATCTTGGAATGTATATTCTCATCAATTTTAATAATTTGAAAGAAAAACCTTTGAGGAACAATTATATCTATGTGTATATTATATCAATAGAAAGGTTATTATAAGCTGTCTTATATTCTCTTCAATTTTAATAATCTTTAAGGAAACAATTATTTTTATTATATAAATAGAAAAAGATTATAATTATAAGCTGTAATTAATTGTTAAGAAACATCAGAAAACCAATACATGGATATTCGACATATAAAGGAACTGTATATAAAAAAACAGATAAAATAGTTTTATCAGGAACTTTTTTAATTTGAGTTCTAATTTTAATATTGATAACTTGACGGTGTTTATCTATCTTTTATTGAATTTTAGACTGTTGCCCTTAAATTTGGCTGTCTGGAAACGATTTCAATTGATCTTAATGTTAAATTTATATATGAAATATAGAAAATTTCCACTGTGAGACGTTTCAGTGTTGTCACCTGCTTGGCGGCGTCTTTAAAAGGTTGACGTTGTTGATTTAAGCAGCATATGGAACTTAAGAGTCTGTTGAAAAATGTATGCGACGTGTTCGTTCAAATAAGAAAGATGCCAATGATGTAACACATCCTGAAGTGGGCAACCACAACTCAATTCTTGAATATTCATAGACCACTCAAATATACAAATATACTTACGCATCGACTAATTTATGAATTTGTTGTGTTTTTTATTTCCCGCTGATTTGATGACTAAAGTTCTAAACTTGTTCCAGTTTCTCGTTTTGGCTTTAGACATAAATTTATTGAGCTGTCGCTTGTCTCTATGTGCTGAAGTTTCGTATTCTCGTATGTTTTTTTTTTCCTGCCACACAATACTTATGGATTTGACATTTATATGACAGTTGGATTTTTACAAGACGCAATTTGAGTGGGAGTATATACATACAAATGCATCTCATCTTGCCTTTTATACCCTTTATGAAGTATAAATATGCTGTAGAGGATATTTAAATATTTTTAAATGTTTATTAAGGACAGAAGAATATAACTTTGACACATTTCTTAAATTTCCCAACACACATTTGCCTTTTTTGACTAATTAAACAGCCCAATCAAAAATATTTGAAGAGCTAGAGTGACTAAATTTGGTTAATAGCTTTGATAAATCTCAATCTGACCATTTTAATAAGATTGATTAATAAATACGAACCAAACAAAATGTTATTTAAAAAAAAATGTTTCTTCGAGAGTTTAGATCTCTATTTATAGTGCTGACTACAGGGTATCTGATAGTGGTTGACTTCCGTTTTTGTAGCACATTTATTTGTTTTATTTTTCTGCTGTTTTTCTATTTTTTGCTTGGCTTGGCGAAACGTGAGCGCTTACAAGGACTAAAGAAACTGAAATTGTTTTTTATTTTTTGCCACAACTGTACGTCACACCACACACACACACACACAGAGTAGTATATAGAGATTTATGTGTATGTGTGTGTGTCGTTCAGTTGTCTTTTTGAGGCATTTGGCACAATTTTGTTATGCTTATCGCATTTCAGTCACGTAACCCTTGTTGTTGTTGTTTATTTTCCTTTTCCCTTCTGTTTCTCTTTTATTTTTATTTTATTTATTTTTTTGCTAAAAGAAATTTATGCATTTGATTTCAACTAATTTTCAACGGCATAAATATAATTAAATTCATGCACGTCCCGGGCAGAGTCTTCTTCTCAGTCTTCGTCTCCATCTCAGTCTCCCACTTCAATTCTGTAGCAAATTAGACGCCCTCATAAATTGGACTCATTGTGAGAAACCCTTAGAAGGAGAACAAACTGAGAAGACTATTAAAAAACGCTTTGGCATTGAGCAGCTGCGTCTTGGCTGAAAGTTTGCTTGAAAGCTGGCTAAAATGTTTTAAGCCTTTACCTAAAGTGCCAACACACAAGTCGTAAAAACGATGTGCGCTTCTGTAACGGCTTCTTGTAACGTGTACGCTGACAAGATGGCGGCGGAGGTGGGAGTGGCGACTCCCAATGGTGGGGGGCGTGGCATTAACCAGTTGCGCGACTCTCAATCTTGTAGGCTTCAATGATTTTGGTGGCAATACAAGCTCATTTTGTGTTTTATTAACACAAACACACACACACACACACACACACACACACACGCAAAGATAAGACAGAGACACACAAGCAGAGGTACTATGGGCATTTTAACTCTCTTCTGGAAATCGAATTTTTAATGCACAAAACGAATGTAGAAATTTAAAGTACTACAAATATATAAATATGTTTATTTTATTTTTCTAAATGTTTTTAAAAGACATACTGAATTAATTTTTTATTTTACAACCCAATAACTTTTCTTATTTATCAATTTAAATCCCTTAACTTAAGGTGTTCAGAGGTGATCTAGAAATACACACCAATCAAAATCGATAGCTTTACATTTTAGAAGCATCCCTGATTAAATAGATAATTCCCAAAAAATAGTTTAAAATTCCACCGTGTAAAGTAGTGTGTGCTAGGGGAAGGGGGGATGGGGAATGCGGAGATCTTTCTCCATTGGTTGAATACCTCAAGGCGTACCAGTAACCTACATAGATGGAAGACGCTTTACAGTCTTCGAGCCTTGTCTTTTGCCTGAGTCGTTTTATTAAAAATTCCACACACACACACACACAGAGGAAGACGAGGAGAGTGGGAGACAAAGAATGTGAGTGAGTGGAGTGAGAGAGTGTGTTGTTTGAGCATTTTTAAGGCAAGCAACTAGCAGGAAACAACATCGCGTTTGAGCAATTGTTGCTGCTCTTCCTGTGTTGCTTATGTTGCCTGAGTTGTAACACTTTTATTGCTTTGTCATTTCTACATATTTCGCAACCAAGCACACAAACTCGCACACACACACACACACATAGTAGTAAAAAGCCTTTGAGTTGCCGCAATGCTGCTATTTCTATTCTATGCTCATATTACAGGGTATTTTAAGGCTACTCTGCAGACTAAGCTAAAATTTATGAGAATTTACATTTGCTTTGGTACTTAAATATATTAAAAAAATTTTTGTTACAATTTAATAGCCTTAATTAAAGGAGCTCTAAATTCACAGCCTTAAAAACATTCTACAGGGTATCTACAAATATAAAATGCATTTCACAGAACCTTTAAATCTTTCTTATATCTTTAATAAAGTATTCTCTAAAATTAATGACCACTTTCTTAGCTTGTTTTGCTTTGATTTGACGCTGTCAATAAGACAATGCTGAATGTGAAATACCCTACATTTTAATTCAAAGGGTATGGTTAATGGTTATTTCTTTAAAGTGTATTTCGTTGACTTGCTGTAAATAAATATATATTATTTACAGTCGATAGAATTGATAGATATGCGATTAACAATATTTCACAGGGTATCTCAGAGCTAGCACACTGCTTGTGCTGTACTGTCAACACGGTGTGGCGCCTAAGGGGCTGCCACATTTCTCATGCACTTGCTCGCGCGTGTCATATTTATTCATTTCGTCTTCGGATGTTTGTATGCCACACAGTTTGCCATTGTGTTGATGTGTCACTCTCTCTCCCTTCCTCCTTAACTCTTTGTGTGTGTGTGTGTGTGCGTGTGTGTGGCCAACACGTATTTCATTTCCCGTTTGTCGGCATCCGCACACTTTATTTTGTATGCTTTGATATGCAAAATCTTAGACTCGTTTGCTTCGGCAACACATTTGCACAGGGTTTATAATTGTTGTCACCGAACACAAAAAAAGAAAAACCCGCTTTTTATAGTTAGTTAAGTCCATAGTATTAAAGAACTAAATAGTATATAAAAAATTTTATTAGGTTCCCAGTCATTAGTCTTTTAATCATAATGACAATAGACATTTTTTGCCTACCATAAAAGTTATTGAGGACATTTTTGAATTAAAAAAATTATTTTTTTTAAGCAAGTATTATATTTGAATACAAATGAAACTCATTCTTTAATTTTCCATTTTTAAACTAAATAAATAGGTCCGCGAAAGTGTGTATATTTTTAAAAAGAACAAAAATGGATTTTAAATGTTATATAATATCTTTGTATAACCTTCCGAATAATCAAAATTTAAATATACAGTTGAAACCCATTTTTATTCCGAATCTCTTCAATGAAAGTTCCCTCCACATTTTCCCTTCCCGCATCGATGCTCTTTGACCTACAAATGTCGCTTATTTGACAGTCAACCTGTTGGTTAGTTCGTATTTTTTTTTAAATTGTTTAGATTGCCGGCCAAAGTTCAATAGTCAATTTGCCGATCGTTTATGTGACTACAATTAACATTTATGGCCGTAGTCGCCACGTGTTGTGTGACAGTTTTATGGCCATGTTTAACAATTATGAGGCATGACAATATTATATTCTTTTTTTCGGGAGCATCAACTGCCTGTGGTTGTGCCACATTTGGTTCAATGAACTCACATTGTTTAATTCTGCTGTCGCTTTTTTATCGCCGTGTAAAAAACCAAAAAAAGAAGACGGCGCCATCGAAAAATGCAACAGCAGCAGCAGCTAAAGAAGCAGAAGAAGCGTTGACAGGCGGCTGCTGTGCCTGGCATGTGGCCAACAACAGCAACACCAACAACAGCACCAACAGCAACAACGGCAACAACAACAGTAACAACAACGAGAACAACTGCTGCAATTGGTTGGTGTTGCAAAAACAGCAGAAAGCAATTAAACTTTGCCATTTTGTTTGCACGGAAAGCGATTAAAGTTGTGGCAAGAGACAAAGACGCCATTTCTGTGCATTTTCATGTGCGCTAAAAAGTAGACAACCCTTTTTCTTCTTATTGAATTTTTTTGGCTGATCCTTGGTACTTGACAAAGTGCGAGTTTGTCTGTTTAAAAACACGAAAATAATATTTTAGCTATCTGCAGTCAATGCGTTTTGTATTTGAAATGTTGCCAACACTTGTAAGCAGTGAGTTTTGTGTTTTACTTGCCAATATCGTATTAATAAATAAATCAAATAATAATATTTATTAAATCAAATTTTATACAATATATTTTAGCCCTGTTAGCTTTATATACATAAGCATAAAATTACCTTTTTTATCTGTTGCTTTTACAGGTTTTTAGTACTTTATAAACTTGTTATCTGTTTGTTCATATGAGTTTGTTTATGGTTTGCGCTGAAAAGTTGGCTATACTTTTAGACTGGTGGTTTTTGCGCTGCGCTCAAAAGTAGGCAGCAAAATTTGGTCAATCCGTTTGCACGGTTTAATGTGCTGCGCTGAAAAGTAGGCAACACTTTGCGTACACTGTCTCTTAGTACCACACACACACACACGAATATATAAATATATATATATTGGCCGTGTCTGCTGTTACGTGATTTTGGGTTCAGTGCTTCGTTCAGGTCAGCATCATCGCCCATTGACATTCATATTCATGGCTAACGCCGATGGCAGCGACATTTATTGAACTTTTTATGCGCTAACAAATTTACTTTTATGTTTTGCCTGTACTCAATGTTGTTGCTGCTGTTGCTGTTGTTGTTTGTGCTGTGGTTTCTCCTATATACAGTTAGCTCGTTTTTTGTGCCATATCCTTGCCTCGTCGGAGTAATTAAGCCGCCTCAATGGCTGATCAAAATGGCAACGCGTTCAGGAATTTTGCCTCACTTGTGCATCTGTGTGTGTGGCAGTGTATCTATGTGTATCTGTGTGTGTGTGGCTATGTATCTATGTATGTGTGTCTGGGGCGTCAAATGTTTGTTTTGAAACGCAAAACTTGTCGACTTTTCCCATGAATATTAAGCGGCAGTTTCCTTTTTTTTGGGATGTTATCTGCAGACGTTGTGCTTTGACAGCGCTTTGAATTATCAGAAAAAGCCTGTCCAAGAGCCTTTCAAATGTTACACCGTAAAAAAAAACACCTTCTCAAATTGTAGTTTAAAATTATTGATGTTAGATAAGGTAACAATTAAGAAACGTTATGTATACAATTAAGTAAATTAAACAACTACAAACATAATATCCGTTTACATTTCGAATTTGCACATGTTAATTTTCATCATAATAAATCAGCTGAAAATATTTAATGTAGTTTCAACAGTTTTAAATTATAATAAATAATTTGTCGTAGATTTTAAGAATCATCTGCACTTTGGCATTAGAAAGAAATATGACTAATTTGAAATATAAGGTCACAAATGTAGTTTAATTGTAATTGATTTTCCACTGTAATGCTGCTTATTTGTTTACTGTGTAGAAGTGCGAGCTGTGCTTTAATTAAGCTAAAAATGTTTGCATTTTATTACTGCACATTGCGCTGTAATTAAAATCGACGAGCAAACAGCCACAGCTGGCCACATGTAAGGTTGGTGGGCAGAATGGATACAGGGGAGGGGGAAGGTTGCCACAGCACAGACAAATATTGGTCAAGTTATTGAAAGTGTCTGCGGTTTTTGCTTGGCTGTTTCTGTTACAGCTTCGAAAGTCTCAGTTTGCTTTTTATGGCCCAAAGCAACAGCTGTGAGTTGTTTTACTCGCACTGCTTTTAAATACTATATACACATATATATATTGTGATATTGTGAGTGGATATTGAGACTTGGCCAGGACGCAGGTGCTGGCAATCCACTTAACATTTTTGGGAATAGATTTTTCGGCTCGTCGGCTGTTTTTTGATGTTAATTGCAGGACAGCTTATGCTTTTCTTATGCTTAATCTGGTTCTTCTTCCATGCCAGAAGCAGACTTAAGCTGCTTTTTATTATGCATCAGAAAGTGCGATCTAAAAGTAAGAGTATGACAAGTAATTCAGCCAGCGGCATTTCAATTTGATTGGCGCACAAATTGCTTTACTTTTGTTTAGCATCAAACAGGCAACAAGAAACAGGCAACAAGCCGCAGGGATACGGCCAAGACTCAATCGATGCCCGGGCAATACATAGATGAGTTAAAAAAGGCGATACACGATTGTAAAAAGAGCAAAGTGTAAGCTGGCTTAGACCATCAAAGTACCCAGCACAACGAGGAAAATAAGTCATCAGATAATAATAAATCTTTATCTTCCATATATTTTGAAAATATTTTGATAATTTTGTTGCAGCTTAAAGTTTAAAGTTTACTACCTTTGATGAAAAGAAAAGTTTAGAAAATACGCATATTTTTTACAGGGGAATTACAGGATATATCGCAGGCATTGTTAGCTGCTTTGATCGTTTTTCTATTTTTATATATTGCAATAGAAATTCAATTTAAATTGCAGACGATTCGACGAGCAAGAAATAGAATTACGCGAGGGCCAAAGTCTTTGGGCTAAATAAATTGCGGCATTAAATAAAGTTTGTCATTTAAATTGAAAAATAGACGCAGGCCGAATGACCCTCTGTTTCTGTTACTTTAGCTAGTTATCCCTTAGGGCAGGGGGCGTGTCCGAGGAAGGCTGAAAAATTACACAATTTTCAAATAAGCAGAAACAACACACTTACAAATTGTGCACATATGTTAAATTTCACAGAATGCGAATGAATTGTGTGTGTGTGTGTGTGTGTGTGTGTGTGTGTGTTTTAAGGGGCAACGCCTACGTGTGGACATTAGGAGATTCAGCAACGAATGGTCACCAAAAGAATCCCCAAGTGGGATGTCCTTCTACCTTCACATTCCCATTCCATGTGTAGTGCAATAAGCAAAGCTTAGCTAAAGCCGACTGAATAGGCAGACGAGGTCTCTGATGTACAACAGGATTGTCAGCCTAAGTCTGAAACTGGGAACTGGGAACTGGGAACTGGGAGTTGGGAACTGCAAACTGGGACTTGTGCTTCGGTTTAACTTTGAGCGACAATCTAAAATAATTTGAGCAATGTTCCGAGTGTGTGTCAGCTAAACTAAATGGGTGTGTGTGTGTGTGTGTTGCGTGTGTGCCAGTGTTGCCAGTTAAGCTTATTACAACCAGCGCATCTTCAAACGGAACAGCTTCAAAATAAATTTATAATGTTACTTAAAGTTGAAATTAAACAAATTAAAAAACTATTTTAATGGTGTTTATTTAATAATTACAACTTTAGAGCTTTAAATCTAAATTGTAAGCTTAGTCTTATTATTTAATTTAAATATACTTTTACTTAACTCAATAAGGAGTTAAAAGAAATGCTTCAGTGCTTCAAATAATTCCTCAAATTCTAACAATTATTTAAACTTTTTAGTTTTAAAACTATAGTTAAAGGTATAAAGTTATTTATATATACACTAATCGTATAGTGTTAAAATTAATTCCTTTATTCGGACTTAAAATGCATTTTTATTCAATTTATCAAACTAATATATTTTATTTAATAGACTATAATAAAACTAACCTAAGTTATTATATCTCACAGTTTTTAGTTTATTCTACTTCATTTTTTAAGTCTAGTTATGGCAACACTGCTGTTCATATGTGTAAGTGTATGTGTGTGTGTGTCTTACATATGGCTTACACGTAATACTTTGGCATTTGGGCCACTTGGGGTCATCGACTTGTGGCAAGTTGTGTGCACGTGTTTCACTCCCAATCCCCAGTTGACAACGAGGACGACTTGGCATAACTCTCATTATTATTAATTTATAGCATGAATTTGCTATTCGTAATTAAAAATTCCACTTGGCCGAGCTGAGATACAGTTTGCAGCATAAGCCAAATAACCATTTCGTTAAGCGTTGTCCAAAATGCATGAGCTAATTGTCTAATTTGCCCAAAAGAGTTGGTTCTCCCATTGAAATTCAGCTGAGCTCCATTTGGAGTCCGTGTCCGAGTAGATTGCCCAGTTAAGGGGATTAGTTGTGAAATTAACAAGAAAATTACAACTTGGCGACTTACAATTTTCGGGTGTTAAATGTTAAGTACTGGCCGAATACTTTTGCCACCAACTGTTTGCGCTGACCCGTTTTTCGTCTATTGTTGTTGCGTATACGTAATATGAGCATTGCCACCTCTAGACTGTTGTGGCAAGCGACAAAACTCCGCTCTAAAATACTAAACTGAAATGGCAGTAATTACACAACAGCTTGAGTGCACACGAGTGATGGCATTTGAGCTATTTTATAGCTACACTTTGGTATTTCGTAGTTTCATGCTAGAAAAATCAACATCTGAATTTTTAATTTACTTGCGGTTTTCAATTCATTCACTTAAAAATTTGTAAAAAATAAATAAATATTTTATATTAGAAATATAGCTATTTTCTGGCATTCTTAATGTATCATTTACAATAAATATTTTAAAATCGATGAGGTATTTGAAGTTTAACAAAACTTCCCGGTAAAAGTATATATTAGTTAATTAAGAAAGTAAAATTCCGCTGATGCCCTTCTCTCTCACTCATTATCTTTTCCTCTCTCTCTCTATTTTTAAAAAGTAGTAGACAAAATGTTTTTGTGCATGTTGTTTTGTTAATAAACACAAACATTGGCAACATTTTGGCTTTGGCTTTGGCATTTAAGAGAGAGAGAGAGAAAGAGAGAGAGAGAGAGAGAGAGAGAGAGAGAGAGAGAGAGAAATCAAGTGAATTCTTGGCTTATTTTTCATCTAAAACATGAGTTTTTGCAACTCCTGTGTGGCAGACTCATTTTTATCTGGTTATTAATTTGATGTGAAGTGACTTCATGCCAACAACATGTGGCATGTGGCACTGACTGTTGTTGCTCCTGCCGTTGCAGTTGCAGTTGCATGTGGCAAGTTGCTTTACTTATGCTGCAGTAGCAGTTGCAAATATCCTCCTTGTCGCTGTCGTTGTGGTTGTAATTATTTTTAATTATTTCTGTTGGCAGCCACAGGATTGTTGCAGTTGCACGTTGCACGTTGCACGTTGCAGTTACAGTTTTCTCTGCTGCAAAATCCTGTAAGCAGTTAATAAGCTGCCTCTTTGCCTTGGCTTTTATGGCAGTTTGTGGTTGTTGCACGTTGTTGTTGCTACTTTATATATGACGAACAATTTTCTGCTGGCTGTTGCATGCCTCAATCTGCCAATCTGTCAATCTGCTGCCATGTCTGAGAGCTTTAAAGCCGTTGCATATGTGCAACAAAAGTTATGGCAATGTTGACAAGTTCATTTGTTTTATGTGTGCGCAATGCTTTGCGAGATATTCATTATTAAAGTGCAGTTGCAACTTGCAACAGATGAGAGCATGTCAAATGTCTTTAATCTTTTATTAAAAATATGCTTTGTATCACAAACAGAATATTTTACTTACGAATTGATAGAGGAAAATTAAAAATAATCCAAAGAGTAAACAAAATAATGTCAAGCATTTATTATTAAAGATTTCTTGCACTAACCAAATTGTTATATTTTGAAAAAAAAAAATAATAAAAAGGAACCTCAAGTTATTTTATGAAGTTTTTGTAGATTGTAAAATTAGAAATTCGATAAACCAAATCAATGTCTCAATTGATTTTATTAAAATATTTGTAAGAAATTATTGGAGTTATTATTTAATATATTTTTTATAGGTATTTTATTCCACAAGGAGCTATATATGACATATGTTTCCGCTTTGGGAATATTATATTTACTCTGCTTGTTTATTAAGCCAGTCGCTATAGAATTTGATATGCAGCTCTCCCGATTAGTTGAATAATTTATCATACGCAGACATAACTTAATTTCAATTTCATGCAGAAAAGTTTGGTGTGATGACTGAGTGGGAGAAAGTGGAAAGAGGCAGAGGGAGAGAGAGAAAAAGAGACGGAGACATAAAAAAAACAACTAACAAGACTCCAATATGAAAACGCAAACCTAATAATCCCTCGATGGCTTTTAACTGCCACAACTCACTTAAAACACAGCAACTTTGTTTTAGCGGTTTTTTTTGTTGTTTTAGTTGTTGCTGGACTTGTTGTTGTAGTTGTTGTATTTGTTGTTCTGTCTGTTGACAAGCAGCAGGCAAAAAGAGCAGCCCAATGTGTAAAAATGAATGCGAAAAAGTTTTTGCATATCTTTTTTTGTTTTTCTTTTTCTTGCAGCGCATTATATATTAATGATACATTTGCCAACACTGTCTACAGTCTTTCCTTCCTTTCTTCCCCCTCCTCATTGGTCCCTCTGCTGTTTGCCACATTTGGTGGCACAAACACTGTGTATGTCCGTTTTGCTTTTGCCTTTCGTCTGGTTGCAACAGTCAGTGGCACATTTTATAATCCACAATGATTGATATACGCGCTGCGGCAACAAAGAACTCGGGAGCAAAGAGAAAGAAAAAGAGAGAGAGAGAGGTTGAAAGGGAGATAGAAGTACTAAGAGTAACGAGAGAGAAATAAGTCTAAAAGTGTTGCCAAAATTAGGACATAAAGTAGCTAACATGTTCAAAATATGTATCTAAAAGTTACTATTAAAATAAATTTTTTTATATGGATAGCAATTAAAATAATTTGATTGCAGTTTGGAACTTAAAATAAATGATATTTTAATATTTTATACTAGTAATAATGTTTCCTCGATATGAATGATCAAATTTTTTTGAAAATAATATGAATAATTTTGTTTACTAAATTTTTAGTTGTTAAATTGATCTTTAAAGAATTTATTGAAAGTGAGTTAATTTGAATTATTCTTTAATTTATTAGTTTTTCGGCGTTTTCAATATTTTCTGCAAATACTTTTTTAAATTCCCAACCGCATTGAATTTTTTGACACTCTAAAAAAGTTGTTTATGTATATATAAACCGTTTGTCCTGACTTAGTTATGCTTATAAAAAGGTAAGTCTAGCTGCTTTATTGCTAAAATGGCAACACTGCAAAGGACCTCATATTATGTGCACTCACTTGACGAGCAACAAAAGGCTGCGCCTAAAAGTATGCAATGCGAAATATCGCCACAGTTAAAATGTCACAGTAAATTCATATTCATTCATTATGTTAAAATCCTCCGGGACCACCCAAAAAAATAATAAAACAAACAAAGCCGCCGAGCTGCCATAAAAAGAGCTACAAATTCATATATATGTATACATAGAGAGAGAGAGAGAGTGTGTGAGACACATGCACATAAGGTTGATTGTCTGTGGCAGAGTCGAGCTGAGTTAAGGCAAGCTCCCCTCTGTGTGTGTGTGTGTGTGTGTGTGCCACATTCATTTTCATTAACCCGTTTTTAGGCTGAGTTGCCACTTGCTGCAACTACCTGCGCCTCTTACCCCTTGTCCCCTCTTAGCTGCTGATGTATCACTTGCCTAAATTTGTGGCAGCATTTTGTTGCTGTTTGTTTCATTTACCACATACCATGCAATTGCATGTATATATCTACACGTATATACCATATGATTAACTAAGCATTGCTTTCCTTTGAAATACCCTGTACTCTGCATTAAACAACTCGAAGCGAGATGTTATAAATAAACACCTCTTTTATTTGGCAATTCCAATTAAATTATTGGACATATATGTTATATATTATTTTATAATACAATTATATAACTAATATATTTACTTAACACTTGAAATGATAAGTATATTTTTATTTATTTATAGTATATTTATTTAACACTTCAAATAAAACATTATACCCACGTTTACGCATATGCAAATTGTACAGGATATTATAAAAAGCACTCATATATGTATCTAAAAAATACATGTATATGTATCTAGACGCTCTATTGCTATTGTTGCTGGTTTCGTGTACGTCAAGTGTGTCATGCTACAATTAATTGTTTTGTGTTAAATTTTGCATGAATGAGGGGCGTATACTTTATGGCTTCGTCTTCTAATTAACAAAGGCTGAGGAAAATACGTGTCTGTCTGACTGTCTGTCCACCAATCTGTCTTTGCTCGTTGTTTAGTTTTTGTTTTTGGTCAGGAATTGTGTTTTGAATGGATTTGATTTGCCAGTGTGACTTAAATAATTGAAATGCAATGAAGCAATCAGATTATTTATGCGACTGATTGCACAGCTCCAATCAGCATCTATCTATCTATCTATATATCTAATTATGTGTGCTTGTCTATCTTGAACTGTATGTGTGCAATGTCAGCTTAAGAACACATTGCCGCAGATAATTGCAGAGGGAAAGCCAAACAGACAGCAAAATCAGAGAGGGAGTCAATCAGGCGCAAATTTGTAAGCACATTTTGTGTGTGATGTCTTATGAAAATATTATTAATGGACAATTGACAATTTTAGCTTAAGTCACTTTAATAATATTGTACGATAATAATTTTTGATTATAATTAAATGTTTAAACAAAATTGAAATTCAGAATTCGTTTTTGGGCAAAGTTTTAAACAAAGTATTGCTCCAAACTAAAATCGGTTGAGTTTTGACAGAGAGTTTTGAGAGTTCAAAGTTTTTGAGAGAATCTAAAGGGTTCGTTGATAATTAATTATTTTATGTGGCGGAAACATTTTAAATGTCAATTGTTTGAACTTACAGAAGTTGTAGCTTTGTTGTCGCACTTGGCGTATACGTGATGTGGCAAAAGCAGCGTAAATTTCTTAAATATGCTAATAAACATATGGCATTTCATTAAATACATTAACATAAAACAAACCATATTAAGCTCAACCGCAGCACACACAAAAATGTAAGTACACTCGCACACACACACACTCACACACAACAAACACACACCCAAACATATATCAGTCAGCTACATAATTTCATTAGCACTCTTGAGTTTGAAGCAAGAAAGTTGGAGCAGATTCGTAAGAAATAAGGAAAAGCGCTCAAAGCAGCCGCCATCAGAGACGTGCAAGAATTTAATCTGGTTTAATGCTGTTAACAGAACCCAAAAAAAAAGGAATTCTTTAAAAAAAGAACGCAAGAAAAGAAAGAGAGAATGAAGAAAAAAAGATGCTGAAAAGCGGGTATTATAAAAGTAATGTTTAGCTTGAAAAGCACTTGTAAACAGCATATCTTTATTGTACGTATAATAACTGGAAAATCCCAGTGTGAAAACTAGAATAATTCAATTTTGTTAATAAGTAAAGAGAACTTATTTAAATCTTATATTTTGTTAATATCAGCAAATGAAAATAAAGAACGCAATCGAAGACAAATAATATTTTACTTTACCTTAAGAAATAAAACAGATTTCTCAATATCCTTTCATAGAGTATAAATATTTAATGCACTGTGCGATTCTGTGTGTGTGTTTGTGTGTGTGCTTGAATCATTTTCACATTTGTGCAGCCTTCACACGGCATTATGCAAATAATAAGCTGTGAACCTTACAACAACATGGAGTAAAAGGAAAAAGCCTCTTTGAGCAGCATTTACAGTGGCAAAATAATAATAATAATAATTCTAAAGTGGGGTAAGAACACCCCTAAACATACCTATCTGAGTGTTCCGCGCTCCTCTTCAATACTTGCAACTGTGACACGCACACAGAGAGATACAAAGATACAAAGATACATTCTGCGGGTATGCTTTGTGTTGATAATCTGTTAGAGAGAACGACGGCGACGACGACGACGACTACGCATTTGCCACACAAGCAACACAGCAACAGAAACACGGATACGGCTCCAAAGAGGAAGAAAAGGATTTATTTGGATGCTTAACTTGGGCTTAGCTCACGGTTTTAAATGTAATTAGTATGCATGTTTGCATTTCGTTAGCGATGCGACCAGCGACTGTGAACTTTTCATTATAAATCACGCTTGCCAGCTTGCCAGTTTGCCACATGCCGCATGCCACACCTGGCCCCTTACCACACCCCGTGATATGATTGTCGAAAAAATTCATTTAAATAAATTTTTAATTAAACCTTGTAAGCAAGCAACTGAAGAGAATTAACTGAAGCAGAGAATTGTATAAAAATTGCACACACAACAAAGTATAAAACAAGTATACGCACTGTGTGTGGACGGGGAGGCGGGGTGCGTTTCTGGTGGGCGTGGCTGCGCTGCGGTTGCCGCTTACTTTGACTGATGAAGACTTATGGGAGTCGCGGTTATTGCTGTGGTTGCCAAGGTGCATGACAGCCAAAGACATTCAGTGCACAGTGGGCACAATGGTTCGATTATCTTGTAGAAACTTCAATTTATTTTTAATATTTGTTATTTCTATATCAAAAAAAAAAATTAATTTACAATTTTTTTCTAATACTTACCATTAATTTAAATAAATATAATTTATAAAACTGCACAAAAATTGTATTATTTGTATTTATTTCAGAAATATTTTCAGCAAAGCTAGTGTACTTTTCCATTGTTGTTGCCAGCACTTGTGGCAATTTGTTTCAAGTGTTGTCCCTTCCCCAGCTCCTCTGCTGGTTGCTGCCACTCATTGGGGCACCAAAACATGCTCATCCTCAGCTGGTTGCGTGTTGTCAACGACAGCCTTGTTAAGTTACTATCGGAGACACTTTCATGGCGAAGAAACCGCGACGCTGACAAATTCAAAATAATTTAATTTTCTCTTTATTTGCACTCGATTATTTAGGGCAACTGGCAACTGGCAACTGGCAAGTGGCAGGTAACAAGTGGCAGGTTGCAAGTCACTTTGATTAAATGTACAATAGCTGCGAGTTATGATTCGCCTCACAGCATTTTCAACTCACAGTTTGCAACAGACTAAACTACTTTACACGTATTTTTATTTTAATACTTTTATATTATTTATAGTCATATTTTATACATAGATATAAAATGATTTTACAAAAATATCGGTTTCGATCATTTAATTTCTTTATGGTTTAATTTGTAAAAATATTGTAAGTGTAAGTAAGTTTATCCCAACTTTAGGGATCATTTTTAATATCTTTTAAACTATTTTATTTATGTTATTTTATTACTTTTATATTACTAATTGTCATAATTTCGTTTTGCATAGATACAAAATGATTCTACTAAAATATCATATAATTTATTTATGATTTAATTTGTTAAAGTAATGTAAATGTAACGTAAGCTTTTCCTAACTTTGGGAGTCATTTTTACTATCTAACTACTTTCCAATTTGCCAGTAGTCAATGTTTTTTTTTTCTTGAATGAAAATCGAAACCTTTCAAGCTGAAAGAGTTGACCGGGAAGTATCATCTTAGCCAGTTTTGTTGCCTTAACTGTTTTCATTCCCTTTTTTCTGCTGCTGTCTGCTGCAATTTGAGAATTTGTGTATTTTGTTTTTGACTTCTGCTTGTATTCTGCTGGTTTTCTGCTGTTTTTGCTATTTGCTTTGCGTCGCATTAATGAATCCGGTTTATTAATGTGCGCTCGTATTTCTTCACTTGATTATACATGTAATTTGCACCCTGTCAGAGTTCTTTCGCCTTCTGTTTTATATATATGTATATATACCTTTCTTTTTGTGCGGTTTGTAGATCCTTCAACCCGCTTCTTGTTGTTGTTGTTGAGTCTTTGGGTTGCGTTTCATGATTTCGCATTGTGTCGTGTCCTCAACTCATCAGTTTTTCTGTACTACTGTCTGGGGCATGTTTATCTTCCTGTGAGTCTTTTGCCAGCACTCAGTGTAAACAGAAACTCATTTCCACGTTACGTCTGTGGTTGTGTAGCAACCGATGAGTGGACAGTCGGACAACCAGACGGACAGACGGACAGACGTACAGACTGACAACGGGGCCATCATCATCATAAATTAACGACTGCCTCAATTAATGAATGGGCCACATTAATGAAATGCCAAACAAGCACTGGAAATATTTGGCAACAACCTCCATGACAGTAAATTCCAGTATCTACCACAGCATTTCGTATAAGATTACCAAAAATGTAAAGCTCTGCGCATTTTCCCAAGACGGTAGCAATCAAAATCAAATGTAATTACTTATAAAAATGAGTGCAAGTTATTTACAGAAATTGTGAATAATATGAAAAAGCTTTTAAATCAATTTAATATTTAATATGTTTATAGATAGTTAGAAAATATAAGATTATGTTTAATCAGGTCAAGTTAAATATAAATAATATTTAAATGTATAACCATAAAATAACTCACTTAACAAAATTAAAAATTGTATTATTTCAGTTGAATACATTTTTGTTTTAAAATTCAAGTGATTAAATAAGTATTAAAATTAAATAAAGTAAGAGTTTTTACTCTAACTCTCAATTTTTCTTAAGTGTTTTTACTACAAAATAAAATTTTACAGAAATTAGAAAGTACAGTGGTGGCCCAGATTATACAAACAAGACCACAATATTTATCTTGGGATGTTTCTAAGTTATCTTTCAACTTGGCGATTCAACTTTTTATAAAATGCTTTAACATCGTTGAAAACAGATGAAGGTTATGCATTCTTAAGTTGACTTGTCATAACGCAGATATGCAAAGAAAATGCCAGAGAGATTGAAAGAGCGAGAGAGAGAGAGAGAAAGAGACAACGTAGCGTATACTTAATCATTTAAATTGCATCAAAAGGCCAGGGCAAGGAAACTAACCAAATGTATTTAGCCACAAATGCTGGGGCAGAGAAATTCCGTCCGTTTACCATAAAAAATAGTGCAGCTGAAATGGTCCAAAAGCAAAATGGCCCAAACATAGTGCAGTGCTGAAATGTTGAGAAGAAATGAAAAGAATGGAACTGCAAAGATAACTAAATCATGTCCACAAAGGAAATGTATTTCTGTATATATAAATAAAGCAACAAAAAATATGTATAGAGTTCAACAGCAATAAAACTGTAGAGTAGACCAGGCCAAAACGAACTGTGTAGCATAATGTTGTATTAGTCATAAAGCAGCCGCAACATTTTTGAGGCAAGCTCCTTAAAGTATGCAACACTTAAGCAGTGAAGAGGGCTGGAACAGAGGGAGGGAGAGGAAGGGAAGACCCGCAGGGCCTAAATGCATTTGCTACCAAAAAAAAAAAGAAGAGAAGAAATAAGAGCTCGCCACGAATTTGTTTGTGTTATGCAAAAACAAAGTAATTAGTTTTGATGTTCTCCCCTTTCAACGATGTTTTTGTTGTTGCTGTTGTTGTTGCATATTTCGTGGCAGCTTTTTGCACGCTTTGCATTTTATCATGTAATTTCATGCAACATTTTACACGCTCAAGTATTTTTAGGGCTTCCCAAAAAGGTTTTTAATGATTTCTTTCGGTTGCCGCTTTTCACTAAATGTTTATTTCGCATGCAAAACCGTGAGAACTAAACAGTGTACGAAATTGCAGAACCAGAGTATGAAATTATGGCAGACAAATAAACGAGAAGCGGATCCGGAAACGGAAGCAGACGCAGCTCCTTAATCGCACAAGTCGCTCTCGCTCTCTCTCTATCTCTATCTCTCTTTTTCTGCCTGTCTGTCTGTCTCTCTGTCGCCCAAACTTATGTCAATTTGCATAAATGTTCTCATAAAAGTGACAAATGGCAAATGGCGAAATTGTGAAATGGAATACGACGAATTCCAGTTGGCTAATGAGTATCGTAATTCGATAGCAAAACAAAACACATCAAATGCCAAATGCGAAAATAAAATACTCATGACTTTGACTTCGACTTCGATTTCGACTGTGATTATTTGATTGCAAGACAATAAAAGGCAACCGAAATCGAAATCTCTAATAAAAGCAACTGTTTGTGGCAGTCACATAACATAAACATTAGCTTGTTCAATGCATTGCATTGTCGTGCCAATTAATACCCTGTAATGTGCGAATGTTCCTCATTGCTCTTAATTGATTAATTTAATGCTGACAATTAAACTTAAATACTTCTCTCTATTTAACATAATCCACACTTTATTGATGAATAGTATTCCATTTATTCAATCAAGTTAATCAATTAAGTCTAAAGATGTTTTGAATTGTTAAGAGTGTTGTTAGTCGCATTAAATTGCTGGTTATTTAATTTATGGCAAATATTTTTCATAGGACGCATGTGTAATTCGATGTTAAATGATGTATTTAATATTCATTTATTAATACTATAAATTATAATTACTTTAGAAACATTTAAATTCATGTTCCATTCAAAATAAATCAAAGTCAATAAGTTTGAAGAATTTAAACTTAAAACTTGAAATTAATTGTATTACAAAGTTGTTTTGAAATAAATTGCTTAATTATATTATTTAAATAAAGATCAAATTTGTTTTTGAGCTATAAACAACAATATATTTATGTTTTTGATGCTGTTAAAGAATTTAGAGGAATCTGAGATATTGTCAAAAATATTAGCAACTTTTTCTTTGAATTATTTATAATTAAATGACAAGGTGAACTTTAAGTTCATATATTTTTTTTGACACTCAGTGTAAAGATCTTGATACAGTTGTCTGTGTTTAACACCCTTTTGTATTTAATGCACTGGGTATGAAAACAAACATTGTCACTTCATACATAACGTTTGTTGTTCTCTTTGGGTGTTTGTGTGTGTGTGTGTGTGTGTGTATGTGTGTGTGTGGCATAGATAAACCGGTTGTTGCTGCAGGCGTTGCCACTACGTTGCGAATATTTTACACATCCATTAACGGCAAACGGCCGCAATACTCGCCAATGTCAATGCACGAGGAGAGACAGAGATAAGGAGCGTGAGCGAGTGAGCGAGTGAGAGAGAGAGAGGGTGATGGTAACGACTGTTAGTCATTGTCTTTGGGGCATTTAACGGCGCTTTTATGGCGCGTCCTTTGACAAGGATACGAGAATGGCAACAACGCATGATTTTACCAACTTACCAACAGATTTCACTTTTATTTTCTGCCCAACTCGCTGCGACAGTCATTAAAATGTTGATGCGTCTGTGCTCTGTACTCTGTGTTGTTGGCCAAAAGACCCTCGGCTCGTGGCCTAATTGACAGGCGGCTCACATTACTCGCAGTTGCAGCAGGGGGCGTGGCATTTTGCGCACTGCGCGAACGCCTTAATTAGGTTATAAAAGTTTAATTATTGTCGACGGCAATCAGCGCAAATCATTTGGAATTTATGTCTAGCCCCGAATCCAGTTGACAGTTGCCAGTTGCCAGTTGCCAGTTGCAAGTTACGAGCGCCGAGCCTGATGTGTTAGCCAATTTATATACAATTTAAATGGCCAACGACTCCCTGAAAAGCACTCGGGGAAAACTCGAACCTCGAAGCTCCGAAAAAACATAGCAGCGCTTTCAGAGTTTAACATTGCGCATTAATGAAATATTTAAGCCGTGAAAAACACGGCCAGAGCACTGTTTGTCCTCTGTCCTCTGCTCTGTGTTCTCTGCAGTTGCAACCCATATCCTTACGTGTGTCATGTGGCAAGGGAAAACGGGAGCTGCTCGACACAGAGCCAAATACTCGGGAATTTGTATTATTAATATATAAAAGTTATACGCTATAAATAACATATCATTCAATTTATACTTGTTAACCAAAGATTGCATTACATTTTAAATATATATTTAATTTAGAATAATTTCAGTTTTATATCTCAAATAGTATGTGACACATTTTATATATATTTTCGCTTTTATATGAATTTCATTTTAATATGTTCCATATTTAAATAATACAAAAATATTTATATATCTTTGTTAAGCCTGTTTCTCTCAGTGTAGTTCTCATATTAAAACACTCTGCGTTCCATGGGGGATTTTGTGTTGTCAGGGAACCGCAGAATTTGAGTGATGAGCTTCAATTGAGTTTTGGGCCAAATGCGTTTATTAAAGTGTACTCTACTCGAACTTACTTAAAACATATAACTTGTAGACAGTTATGCAGGTGTGTGTGTGTGTATGTGTGTATGTGTGTGAATGCTTGGGACAGCAGCTCATCAAAGCGTAAAATCGATTTCGACTGCCTTCTCAATTTGGACTCTGTGTGCTCTGACGTCGTAGCTGGATATCAAGTATACGCACCAGTGTATCTATCAGATTGTGTGTGTGTGTGTATTGGCTGTGTGTGTGTGCTCGTAAACTATGCTGGCATATTTGCTAGTCAGACAACAGAGCCGTGGGCATAAATTGGATGTACGCCAAACTCATCAAAATTCAAAACAAAATGCGCAAAAGTAATTTGTATCTACATATAGTTATTTATTTTCTATTATTGGCGCAAGATGCTGCGGTTGCTACACAACAAAGCAAAACAAACAACAATCAGCATTCGATTTGAGTTCTATTTACAAATATATCCATTGGTAACAGTTCAAAAAGAGTTTCGATAACTTTAAATCATTTTACGAGCTACGTTCATGTGGTTTTCTCCATTTATGATTACATGCATTGTTAACTAAGCAACATCAATTACAATAATAGTAAACTATTCATATATTGCGCATACGCCATGTGGTCACCCATCAATTAGTGTCTCAATTGCGCATACGCCACGTTGGCACATTTGATTTCTGATGCCTGTCGCGTTGCGTTTCGCGGTTTGACAGTACAATTTTGCACTTATTGTTCGGGAAATGCAGCTGTCATTAAGTTTAATTTAAAAGAATTGTTGTTTGCTATTTAAGCTGCTTAAGTGACACTCAATGTAGCTAATTAGATTGTCTTCCCTTGCGGCAACAAATCGAAGACGTGACACTTTAAGTTGTCAATTAGTGGCAAGGCCAATCAATTTAGCAAATGAAAATGGCTTTGTCAAGACGCTTTTCTATATCTTAATACACTTTCCACACACATTCGCAACCCTTGCCCTCAATCATTCCGAAAATGAATTGTATAGCGAGTACTCATTAATGAATTGCCGCTAATCTCCAGTCCTCATTAATTTTTCATTAGCACTCAATTTTAGTTTGTTTGCTAAACATGCAATGCAAATACAAATTTGTACATTTTGCGAACATTTTGAATTATTTACGAGACTTGTGAATATATGAATAGTTGAGTTTATGCAAATTCAATTTGATTAACTCATAATGAGTGAAATTTTGCATCAACTTATTAAACATTTATTTAGTTTTTAATATTGCTTACCACATAAATCAAATCATTTTAATGTTCAACTAATTGCTGCGGATTTAGTTCTAAATTTAATTCTATAATTGCTATCTCCAATTAACAACCTAAATGCAAAATATGTTCGAAATTTATCTATTAACAATATATTGCACGTTTAATACATATTCACCTGATGAATTATTGCTTCCAAATTGTTATTTGTTGGTATAGCATAGAATTAACTAGGGTTATTTATTTATTTTGTTTTATATCAATAGTGTCAAATAATATTGTAATAAAAAAGTCAATTAACTACTACAACCACAAAAACTGATGAGAAATAAACACAAATTGAAAATTTAATACTAAATGTAACAGTTGATAAGAAGCAATAAAATATTTCATTGTATTCACTTCCAGCTCTATTCTCATCTTTATTTCGAAACATTAATAAGTTTATTTATTTAAATTTAAGTTCAAGACTCTTTTTAAATGTAATTAATCGCTGTAGTCGAATTGTCTGTTTACTTAAATAAATAAATATTATTATTTAATAAAAGATATATCGATTACAATTTTCAAAGGCAAAATGACGCATACTTTATTTAAAGTATTTATGTCTTGTCAGTCTCTATTTCATATTAAATTATGTCATAAAAGTATTTACAAGTTCCCCCACTCACATGTGTTTTGGGCAACAATTTGCTAACTTGTTCTGTCTGTCATTAATACCGTTTAAAGCCAGCTTGCCAGGGAGACAGACAGACAGACAGACAGACCGCCTGCTGTGCGGCATTTTGTGTTGGCCAGGAAAAAACCTGAGTGAAGTCTTTGGCGGTTGAGAAAAGTTTGAAGCAAGTCAAGAAGCAAATTCAAGTGCGGTTCGAAGTAAGACATTTGCCTCATGTGGCAAGCAGACATGTGTACTCAAATTGAAGAGCCAAACAGTGAGGGGAAACTGAGAGGCGAATTGAGGGGAACAACGAACCGAGTTAAGAGTCTGAAAGTCACGCAGCGCGTGTTTGACAGCTACTTGAAAGTTTGTCGCCCCAAATGGGCAAACAAAGATCTGTCCGTCTCTCTCTCTCTCTCTTCCCCAGTCTCTAAGTCGCTCAGTCTGACTATAAGTAAGCTCCCAAGAGAGCTGACATACTCGACTGCATGAGCCAGGTTTTGTTAGCCAAATTAGTGGCCACAGAATAAAAGGGTTTGCACTTTGCTGCTTGCCCAATAAGCCATGGCCCAAAATGTCAGAGTCTAGTAGAGATGTTGGCTAATTTCCAGAGAAATGGGAAAATGCTGTTTTCGGGGGAATTGAAGCTGCGTGGTAATGATGTGGAAAATTATGCAAAACGCGCCTCATGCAAATTATGATTGTGTTGATTATGACGCATTAAAGCTAAACGAAGCTCAGCCAGGAATTTGCATATTTCCATGGGAGACACGTCATCAGCAAGGACTTAAAGTTGCCTCCTGTCTCAATGAGAGTTTCTCTGTCTCTCTCTCCCTCTCTCTCGCTCTCTCTGCCTATGCGAATGGAGGCTGTTTACGTTGCCGGAGCATAAAATTACAAAGCATTCTGAATGGCATACTTTCAGGCAGTTTTATGACAACAACAACAACTACAAACATAACAACAACACGTAAGAAAAAACTAGAGCAAAGCCAAGTTGCCGAAAGTGAAGACATTAGTGCGAAATACGGCAAAGTAACCCAGAAAAATAAAGTAGAGAGTTTTCCTGGCTAACAGAAAAAACCTCGACAAAAAAATGAAGCAAGAAAGCTTACGTCAAATTCCCGACTGTAAAATACCCGGTATCACACAATATTATCATTTCATTGCCATAGGAAAAATAAGTAAAAGTGAAAAATAATGTTATCTTTTTCTAGTATTAACATTAAAAATACATTATTTAGAATAGTGTTGAAATTGGATTTTAGCTAATGTTATTTGCCTTGAAAGATATGTCCGATAGTTGCCCGATAGTTCTGTCCTTATTGTCATAGAAATTTTAACAGATTTGTGGATAACAGCTTAATGCCTTTATAAAATATATCTTATTAATTTTGTCTATAAATTTCAATATTAAATGTTATAAAATTGCTTGCATTTGGGATCAGAACTTACTGCAAACTTAACTAGCGTTACTTTACCTTTCCTGATGCGAATATGAATGCAATATACCCTAAAACTCCAAGAATACTGGGTAGAGAAATAAGTGGAGTGTTGGACACATTACCATCTCTCTTTTAGGCTGGCCAAAATGAAAAACCTACGTCGTTTTGGGCCCCACAACAAATGCCGTCATTTGCATGCATTGTCAGGCGCAGGTTTTTCTATCCAGAGTGGGAAACTCGAGCATAGGAAAAAAGGTCAAATATAGTGGGAAAATGGCTGAGGGGTGGGAGGGAGGGAGGTGGGATACTGGTCACCAAATTGGCACAATACGAGCAGTTGCGTAGGTGTTGATTCTGTGACCGGACTCTGAATAAGTTGGATACATTTCCCAGTAGTTGCTGATGTTGTTGTTGTTGAAGGCAATGACAAACATTATATTTGTCATTGAGTCGTTGGCCGGGTTCATTGTATAGCATGTGTGTGTGTGTGAGTGTGTGTGTTTTAGCCAACTAGAAAGCCACTCAATGCAAATTGGCGACGAACTTTTGGACTAGACTGAAAATGAAGCGGGATTCAAGGGGTTCAGGGGTGAGAGGTGAAGGTGAGGGGCACTGATCTCCCATGGCGAACTGTTGCGCGTCTTGTTGACTTTGAAGATGGCCTTTTAGCCTGCGAGGACTATTAATTTAAGACTGAATTTCGTAAGTAGACGCGTTTAAACTGCCAATTCATGCTGTGATATTAAAGCCGCCACATGACGCAGCAGTAAGTGAAAGCGGGAAAGCAATATAGCTATAGAAATAGGAGAGAGAGAGAGGGAGAGGGAAAGAGAAAAACAATCCCGTCTGAGTGTCGAATCAATTTCATTTAAGTTGCAAGTGCTTGATGCTGTCATTAAAAGTAAACTTATGACCGGAATATCAGCATTAAAAATGCTGTTGCTTCTCTCTCTCTTTTTCTCCCTCTCTCTCTGTGTCTCTTTCCCCATTAAAATTCATAAGCATAACAAATAAAGAAAGCGCTGCCAAAATTCGTTAATCTCATTTTCCCCGCAATTTATTTCATTTAACGAAGCAACTACAACAACAATAACAACAATGTGGCCAAGACATTTCAATAAATGCTTTGCGCCATTCATCATAATTTCCCATGTAAGGCGCAGCGTGTGGCAGTGGGCGTGGCACTTGCTTTTGGCCTTAATTCACTTGTTTGTTATGCGCTTAAAGTTTCACTTTCAGTTTCAATTTCTGTTTCTGTTTCCGTTTTTCTTTCTCTCTGCAAATACCAAAAAAAACAACAATATTTTATGTAAATATATCGTCCGCAATTGAGAGGGATCGACTGAAAGTTACCCAGTACTTAAGAGAAAGCTATTTTAAAAACAAACCAAACTTCGACAGAACATATTTTTTTCTCTAAGTATTATATTATAATATAAAAAAAAATTAGTAGTTTTCATGTATTATATATGGTAAGTTAAAAGAATAAGTTTTCGGCCATTTTTTATGCTGAGATTGTATTCCATAGCAAATATCTTTGATCCCTTTTAAGAATATGTTTTATCAAATTTTTATTCCAGACATTTTATATGGAAATCTTCTATCTAAGTTTTGTATTCCTGAGAACTTTTTACTTTCAGAGACAAATAAAATTGTATAATAATATTTTAAAGTTGGTCACAGATTTTTATACTGAATAATATTATATTCCCGCCTTGCTTTTATAATAAATAATTACTGAGAAGCCTCAGCACACACAGTGCTACACACACATATACACGCGTGCACTCAATTAAATACTGTGTTATATGGGACATTGCATAAATATTATAGCCTACTTTTAAGGGCAGAAAACAAGCGAAAATTGCGTGATACATAAAAAATACAATGAATGGGAGAGAAAGCCGACAAAGGGGCAACAGTGAAAAAAAGATAGAGATAGAGGGAGAGGAGGAACATGTTTTTTAGCGAAAAATAGAGTTGTTCAGTCATGATTGGGTTTTCATTTCCATTTTCGCACTGCTGTTGTTATTTTTCCAGCCAACTCGCAGTCAAAGTCAATTCACAGTCACTCGACTTGCATTTTCTCTCTCTCTCTCTCTGCCCTCTCCCCCTTTTTATCTCACTCTTGCATGCTAGCTGTCACGCATATGTTGTGCACACTCACACACACACACACACACGTGCGCAATCATACATATGTAGAGCACAACACGCAATGTAAGCAGTTAAACTTGAGGTGCTTTTACGTGCCCACAATTCCATAAAGTGCGAGACGGAGAGGGGATAGGAAAGAGGAAAATCTATTGCGGCTGCTATTGTCATGTCTTTTGTCAGTTTGCCTCCCTTCCTTTACTCTCCCTCCCTCACTCACTTTGCATATGTCTGTGGCACGCGGCAGTTGCAGTTGCAGCATCAACAAAATCCAGTTTAAGGCGCATGTAAAGCAAACTTCAGCTTGACATTAAGTCAGCGAGCAGTAAGATGAAAATCATGCAAAGGAAAGCGACTGAAAATTCAAGTGAGCACACTATAGTGCGAGTTTCCGACTATAAAATACCCGTTACTCAATTTAAATTCGTATATGTAGTATCTTTCAAGATTAACTGCATTCAATCCGGCTCTTACTTTTCTTTACAATCTTAAAACAATCATAATTAGACTTATATAAATTCTTAATGCGTTTAAATCTGCTTAGCAAATTAATCGTAGTAAAATAATCAGAAATCAATAATAAATTGACCTATATTAATTCTGAGTGCGTTTACTTCTGCTTGACATATTTGGAGAGTCTAGCTCTTATAGTATTTAAAAATAAATGAATTTAGCCACAGCCAAGGGGAAAACACTTTGAAGAATGTAGCCCTATTTAAATTCGGTCCACAAAATTTTAAGCCTCTAGCTCTTATAGTAAATGTCCTATGTTATTGTGTAAAATTTGATTGGTATTGAAAGAAAAGCAACTGCATTCCCCTCTCTCTTTACTCGCTCTTCCTTTCTCTCTTCCTCCTGCTTACAAAGTCAGCTGCATAATTTTTTTCGCACTGATTAAAGTAAACTGAAAAGTTTTCCTGCGCATTTGCATTGCAACTTCTCTTCTTCCTCTCTTCATCTACACTTCACTCTCTCTTCTCCCCTTTCTCACTTCTTCCCACTGCTGTCTGCTATGCATTTTAAATGAGCTTTTGCTGCTGCGTTTATTGCAATTTGTTTACTTTGGCGCATATGTCGCAATTTTGCCACTTTCTTTATGTCTCAGCGTTTTATCTGGATTTTACTTTTGCCACAATTTGTTTGGCCAAGTTTTCGATGCGTTAATGTGCTTATTAAGTTGCGACAAGCTGCGGCTGTCCCAGAGCCTTATAAATGGAGGCTAATGAGCTTGGACTGGACGTCATCATGGCTTTCCGTTGTTGCCTCAGTCAAGACGTCTAGACGTGGCTTAGGTTCATGGCAATGAATGCAGGCAGCTCACAGAGAACAGTTGGCAATTCTTGGCAGTTGGCAGTTGGCAATACAATGTGCTTAAATCTCGGCACAAATAAAAATGCTATAAAAATCACTCATACGCATTGTTGCCTAACCTAATTTGTTGTGTGTTGGCTGTGTGTGTGTGTGTGTGTGCGACTAGATGTCGCGTCTTCTAGCTCTCCCAGTATTAGATAAAGAAGGAAAGGCGTCTGTTCCTGGATCTAATAGGAATCCGGGACTGTGGGCGCGCTTATCGAGTCAACTCGAGGCGAGGACTAATAAAATTGGGTGAATTATGACAGTGCGACAGATAGCAGACACTGGCGTCACACAATCGCACAAGGAATTGACCAACTTGGGCAAAAGAGAATGGCCAATAGCCAATGGCCAATGACCGAGAGACAAACCCCAAAAAGAACTTGGCGGCGTTTTGTTAAATTAAATCAGAGCTGTGTGCAAAAACGTCTGAAATGAGGCACATAATCATGAAAACAATATCAACAGCAACTCGAGCAACTAGGACAACAAACAAGTACGAAGAGTGCACGCGAGCTGCTCGACCTTTAGATGCCCAGCACTTGTGGAAAACTGATGGAGAAACTAAATTGTCTTTCGATTTATTGCAGTTTGGATTGAAACGATTATAAAATAAAACAGAAAGCAAATTAAACAAGTATCAAATAGTAATAGATCATAAATACATCAGGTAATCCTTATGAGAATTCTCTAAGTTATAGCTTTAAAACTGTTCCTTTTAGGTTGCTCAAACTTTAATAGCCTTTAGGATGTAACTTTATCACTGGGCCAATATATTCTGTATCCTTTCAGTTACTGGGCTAAGAAAGGAGCCACTGTAAAAGAAGCCACTGTAGCTGGCAAAGCGAGCTATAAAAGCGACGCCCAAAAGTCTGCAACAGTTTTTGTTTTGCTTCAATGTCGCTTGCTTTAACTTTTGCCATGTCACACATACATTAGAGTGTGTGTGTTTGTGTGTGCATTTGTGTGTAGAAGTGACACAGTCTTGTAACTGTAAATGTGACCCAACAATTCAGCTTTGTTTCTCTGCCTCTGTGTGCTGTTTGTGTGCTGCCAAAGTTCAATGTCTGTTTGGCAATTTGAGCCGCTTCGCTTAGAAAAGTGTTTGTTGCCAGCGACTCGAACAATGTCAAATGTCGGAAACAATACAAATTCAACAACAACAACTATATGTATACAATGTGAAAAACCCAAACCAACTCTATTCAAAGGATCCGCCCCAACAGTTTGCACATTTTTGAGCTCCCCTTTTGAAATAAAATACAAATACACTGCAAAACATATCGACTTTTGACAAACTTGTCCATTGTCCTTTGTGCATATCATTTCTTTTATTCCCTTTCTTGCTACCTTCTCTTTCTCCCCTTTGGTTTTGTCGGCGCTTTTCAAGGCAAAACGAAGAGTGCTACTTGTTCAGTTAAAAGTTAAGCAACAAACAAAAAAGGACAAAATCAATGAAGAGCATTGGCTTAAAGCAAGAAAGACTACTCTTCAAAGATTTTATTTAAGAAATATTTCTTTGTTGGAAGTTTAATAAATTAATCAGTATTTTAATTTATTTGTGTTGCTTTAAATATAATTGGTACGAATTTCAATAAACTAAACCACATAAAAAAAAAAAATATTATAAAAATAGAATGATTTGTACAGTTAACTATTTTGTAGTACTAATTAGGTCTAAAGAAATCTATTTATATTGGTTTTTATCAACTTTTTATCTTGTAGAAACTTCTAAAAATACTTAAGAAGATTTACTATTTATGTGATATTATAACTAAGACGAGTCTCAAGATGAGATTAGCAAAAAGTTTCCATCAAGTTGACCAGATATTGCTGCAATTGATTGCCAGTTGTGTGAGCCTGAGAATTCAATTAGCGAATAATTAGCCACAAGTTTGCATGCTGAATGCCACATGCCACAAACAACAATAGACTCTGAGGTGTAGTGTGTGTGCTTGTGTGTGGGTGTGTGGCAAGGCGGAGAGCCCTTGTTGTGGCTATCAAGCACTTTGATGGCATCACATTGCAGCCAAAATTGGTCTGTCCAGTTCAACTTAAGTATGCATGCACTGAGAATAAATAACTCTATAAATGATCGACAAAATATAGCAACATATTTTTGAAGAGCTATAAGAAAATTTTAATTCAACTTTAAATTATTTTCTAATCATTTTAGTATCATATTATCTCTTCAATCTCATATTCACACTGCATTTCTCTCAGTGTGGTAAGCATTCATTACTAACTACAACTACATTGATTGCGCTGTCAGAATCAACGCACAAACACAACTCGAGGGCTGTATCCAAAGTTGCGACCGAAACTCGATAAACACACAAGTTGCTCCCCTTCGCTGCTTAATAAATTATATAAATTTATGTTGTTCGAAAATCGAATAAATTGGCAAAAAGTGCAAACTGTCAAAAGTAACTGCAACACGTACAATCTTAAAGGTCTTCCCATTTTCTCTTCTTCCTTTTTCGCTTGAAATTGTAATGCTTGCATTGCAGAAACAACTCTCGTGTCCCCTCTCTCTTTTCTCTCTCTCTCTCTCTTTCTCTATCTTCCGCCTCTCCCTTTCACTCTGGTTATGCATACGGCATGTGGTTCAATTATTATGGCCTCACACAGCATGCTTTAACGTATTCCTAGCATAATTTATGGCCTGGCAAGCGTCTACGCCGTAAATTAATTTTCGCGCCCAAATGCGTCTGGGGAAGGGGTCGAGAAAAGAGAGAGAGAGAGCGAATGAGAGAGATTCGGCGAGAGAAGTATCGCCAAAGTGGAGTCGATCGAAATGGAGTTGGGAGTTTGATAAATATCTATATACAATCTGGCAAATGTCAGCAATCTGTTACAACTAATTGTCAGTTGGCACACATGACGTATACGCAATGTGTGTGACGTCAAACCATTGCTTTCAATTATAGATTCAAAAGCGCACAATAAGTGCAGTTTTGGTTGACCGAAAGTGCGAGTTCCAATTTGAATTTAATTTGCCATTTAACAGATTCATTTAGGTCACAAAATATCTATTATAATACAATACGAGATTTCTGTTTTTATGATACAAATTCTACAGCGTTTTTAAAAATGTAAATATAAATAATTTTTTGAATTTAAATTTCTGTAGCAAAGTTTAACATACATTTATTTTTTCATAAAAGATATTGGAATTATAGACTAAGAAGCTTTAATCATTATGCTCTTTGCTTTAAGAAATTAATATGTCCAAACAATATAAAAATGTATCCTGTAAGAGAATTTTCCATTTTAAAAAAGACTTATAACACAATGTTTAATGGATTGCAAATAAATACTCAAAAGTGCGCAGTTGTTTAACGATTCACATACACACACAGAAATATATATGTTTTATAGTTATTTTGTGAGTGTTTAAAGTCGAGTTGCAAGTGTTGTAAAATGGTTAAATGTGAACGCCAAATGTGAATTGTCGAACTTTTGATTTTAATGTCTGTATTTAGGTGAAGCGCTTTTGTGTGTGTCAAATCATTTAGAAAACACACACTTGGGCACACTTACAGACATACACACGCACACACACACACACACACACACACACACACACACACAGTGAAATGCTGTGCATTCACTGACTACTTTTGGGTTAGTTACCGGATCGAGTAAATGCTGCTCTCAGCAGGAAAAATGCCTTTGCAAATTCCAGTTGAAGCTGCAAACGCCAGCAATTCTTTCAGCCATTGTATAAGTGTGTGTCTGTGGGTGTCTGTGTGTGTGTGTGGCATTGTCAACAGACTCGGCGCGTGGCATAAAAAATGTATTTTAGAGTGACGTTAAATATCACCTTTGGGTATTTATTATTGAAAATACATGGCGATATGGTCCATAAACATCAGCATGGAATGTGACAGAAAGCGAGAGAGAGTGTGAAGAGAATTGACTGTTGTCATTGTTAATCTGCTTAAATGTTGAAATATTTGAGGCAACTATGCGGCACATTTAGTGGCTGCTTCTAGCGAATTGTTGATGATTTCTGGATTAACATTAAACGATCTCTTGACAAGAATTTACGAGCCATATCCGTCAGTTGTCGCCATCTTTATCATCGCCATGGGCGCCATTCAGCAAAGCGTTTATCTGATTTCGTTTCCGCTTTTTGGCATGTTTCTCTTCTCTTCTCGCGCTTCTTTTTATTATTTCCATACGCCCCGTAAACCAAAGACATCGTTGACATGTGATGCGAATGCAAATGTGGCAGCAGTCGCAAAATATGTGCCACATACTCCTCGTACATTATGCGACTGTCAGTCGGAGACTGAATCTGAGGCTGAGATTTAACTCAACTGTTCTTCCTCTTCACTTCAGCTCTTCTTCTGACTTTATTCGGCTTTTTTTATGCTCATTGAAATGCGACAACGTCGCGACATCATTTCCCAATGACTCTCATGCTCGCATCACAAGTGTCAACAGTCAGAGTTTTTCTTATTCATGCGATTCAGCGGAAACTCCAGCCTAAAATCTGAATCATGAGCAACTTATGTAAGTGCGTTAAGCATTCATATGAGAATCGGCTCCTCGAAGTGTCTTCTGCTTCATCTTCATCTTCATCTTCTCCGTCTTCCTCAAAAATGTTGTAATAAATTCCGAGCGCGACACTAATAACATTAGCTCAATGGCAGCTACACTGATCGAAATTGCAGTATGCAAATACACCAACAAATGAAAATAAATGTAATAAAGACTTAAATAATAATACAGATTATTCTTTTTAAGCCAAATTATATTTTAAAATTTGTATTTATATAATTTTCACTGGTTCTCTTGAGATATACAAGTAAACTTAGCACATTTTTTCATCAGTGTACTCAGTTTCTGTTTTAGTTTTAGTTTTGGGCTCAGACACAGACTTTGCGCCTTTGGAAACGCTATAAAAATGGCGACACATCAAAAATAAGTTCTACATGCGTCACACACACAAGAATAAGTGTGTGTGTGTGTGTGTGTCGCTTTGTACGCACTTGAACTCATCGAATGAATAAAGAAGAGCCACAACTTTGGCTTACAAAACAAAACAAAAGTACGCTCGCAATCTATAGCTCTTTTTTACACTCCCTTCTCTCTTTCGCTCTTCCTCTCTCTCTGTCTTCAGCTGACACTAATGCACATTTACTGAAAATTAAATGCAGCTCAGCGCCATTTAGCAACAATAAGAAATTCGCCCCGAAAAAGTTGCTCGAAAAGCTAAAAAGTTTCTCATTTCTGGCAAAGGAGTTGGAGTTCGAGTAAGTGCTTACATAATCGCATTGTAAATCTATGTGGTATCTATTCCCTCTCCTTTCCCCCTCTCTTTCTCTCTTTTACTGTCCCTTTCACTGCTTCTGTCCCCAGAGTTTAATTGCCAGTAATAAAATTGGGGAATATGTCATGGAATGGGAACTTTAATTGAGTCATTAGCATAAGGTAATTATTTATCACGCAAGGCAATGGAAAAAGCAGGAGAGAGTATGGAACTTAAAATACCCTTTAAAAAATAAGAAGTTTAACTTAAGAATTTTAAAATGTTTTATATTATTAAATAAAAAGAACTGCTCTTCCAGAAATGTAAACCCAAAATGATTTCTTACTCCGCAATTATTTTCAACATTTTATTTATTTCTATGCATTTAATGGAAGAGAAGTTTTATTATTCGGTGTAGATAGGAAGAAACATCTGTTTAAATAGGAGTATACGATAACAGTGAAATAAATATTGCTGGCAAGTTAAAAGTAAATCAAAGCAAAACCTCCATCTTGTTCTGAAGTCGACTTCAAGAATGTTTTTTGAAAGTTGCTGCAAGATAAACTGCATTTAACATTACAAATATTTATTGCAACTGAAGCTTCTGGGGCAAATCTGTCTGTTGCCAGTCACTGTGTAAGCTGCCCCAACATTATCCCCTTCTCTTTTCCCTTCTTCCTTCCCTTTTTAACTTGCCACCTTAGAATGTGAAAGCGGAAACACTTTGGCAACATAATCGATACTTGAACATATTTAAAAGAGCTATATACTGTGTCTCTTGAGTGGCAGCAACTCCGTCTCTCTCTCTCTCTCTCGTAGCAGTGTAGACAATTCTGTGGCAAGTCAACAACGTATCGAGTGCAAGTGCAACGTTGCCACTCAATGCGTCAATGTGTGTTGTCAGTCGCAACTTAACCTTAAGTGCAGGGATCGTGAAAAATCCACGTCTTAACAGCTATATAAACGGTGATAGGGAGAGTGAGTGCAAGACGGAGAGGAAGAGAGAAAGCGAGAGGGAATATCTCAATTGGGCCATCTGTTTGTTATTGACTTGCACGTTTAAGCAAATACAAATTATGTAACAAACTGATTAACTTGCACGTACACTGCAACTTAATCAAAACAAATTTAAGTATATGAGATTATGGTAGAAAATAGATCCAATGCTCCTGTAAAATTTTCCCGAGTCTACTTAAAAGCGTCTAAAGTGCAATCGATACTTTTTTTGTATAAAGATGCTTTATAATTTATTATAATTAATTACAAACACGGGCAAGCATATTTAGTATTAAAAAAACTAATGATTGAATATAAATAAAATACGAATAAATTAAAAATCATATATTGTATAAATACATTTTTTAAATGAACACTTTTCTAATTAACCGATTTCTTTTTGTGTAAACATGTTTATAATTATCAAACTTTTTTCATTGAATTTTCTTTAGAACAACAAGATATATTTAATGTTTAATCTTTTTAAATAATTCCGAAATCTTTTAATTAGCAACTCAAATCTATTTATATTACTTCCCGTGGTAGTTATTACAAATACTTTAAAAATATATTCAATACGACACGACAGAGTAAATGTATGCTATAATATTGACAGGGACAAGAAGGTGTAGCTTGCAGAGGAGTGTCGTACAAAGGGGAAGACGAGTTGTGATTGATTCCTAAGTGTGTTTAGCCAACTGATTGATGGCAATACAAAAAGTTTTCAAGGCGTCGCTTGTGTACTTATTGACACCCTTATCTCCCGTTGATTTCCCCTTCTCACTCTTTATGTGACGACACTGTCTGTTTTGTGTTGTGTGCTGTCTGTTTGCCATACGTGATATCTGGCTGATAGTTTACTCATGTGACACATTGCGTATTAGTAATCATGCCGTTTGTTTGCATCCCGCAAATGTTTGTCCCTGATTTGCATAAACAAAGCGCTGTGCAATGCATTTAACGCTCAATTAATGTGGTCATAACGAAGAGGGAATAGCGGAAAAGCAAAAGCGACTACACTGAGAAAAAATTGTGCTTGTAGCGCAGTCAAGTAAACATAGGTCTCTGGTTATATGTTTCCAAACAAGATCAAATAATTCACTGAATTGTACTGTGAGCTATATATTTTTCTAATTAAATAAAATGACTATATTTTACAAGAGTGAATTCACATATTTTAATTTTTGTTAAACTTTCAATGAGTCTTAAATTTTTTACGACTACAAAGTGATCCTAATTTTTAATTGAATATTTAAAATATTAATATATTAAATATATTAAAATCGGTCACGATTAAAATAAAAATACGACTGCGTATTTCTTTTCAGTTTTTCTGAGTGTACTACTCCCCGTGGTAGTCAGATTCAATTTGTCCTTCCGTTCGATCTATTATAATATGAGAACATTTTGTGACGTTCATAAATTGCGTGAGTTATGTAAACTCGTTGTATAATTTTCCACCACATTTGCTAATTTGGTGAAAAGCCGCTGCCCGCATCAACTGGAATCGGGTTTGGTTTTGGGTTTGGTTATGGTTTGAGTTTGAGTTTGGATTTGGTTTTGAGAATTGGCCATGCATCATGTCAATTTGTAGGCATTGCCTTTTGCTGTTCAGCATTTTTGATTAAACGCAACGAAAACCAAAGCCAAAAATCTGACAACACCAGCTGTTCTTGTTGTTGTTGCTTTGATGTGTGTGTCTCTGTGTGTGTGTGTGTGCGTGTGTGTGTTGCCTGATCGATAGCAAAGTGGCTGGAAAAACAACAGCGACAAGTTGTGCCTCGTTTTTCCGGCGGCCGCATCGTTAATTTGCTTAAACATGAGCACGCAGCAAATTTCCATGCATAAACTTAAAATTAGCGCCAACACACAGTCATACACACACACGCACACCCGCACACCCGCACACACACTCACCGACAGATTTGTTTTGCATGGAAATCTTGGCACTCTGGTCATAAATTTCATGCCCGCTGATAAACAATAAATTAAGTTCAGCTTCAGCTTCAGCCGAACATGGCACGTATTTATCCGACGTCGACGACGACTTTACCGCCCAACGAATTTCCCACGCACATTTTCACACACATTTCCATGCCTTGCCCACACAACAACAATGACACACACATCACACACCAGGCATACGTGCAAAATTTCAAAGCTAATTTTGTTTGGGCATTTGCTTGCTCTAGGCCAGGCTTTATTCTAGTTCGGTTTGGCTTTTAGCCAGTTCCTGCTTACCACTTTCTCGATCTCTCTTACCCTGACTTTTTCCCTCTCTCACACATTCTCTCCCACTCCTGTTAATGCCAACGTATGTGCTTTCAAGTCGTCCTGACAGCTGCCATTGCATTGCTATTTTCATTAGAACTATAGATTCATTTTGAGATATCTAACAGAAAACGTATTTATTATTTTGCACGTTTATTTAACTCAACCTTTCAGTCACATTTATATGTTTAATGTAAAGATCTCATTAATCAATCAATCAATTATTTTTACTTTATTTACACTTTTAAAAAATGTTTGTCAGATAAATATATTATATATTATTTTATTAGGTAAGGTTAGGTTAATTTAGGTTATTTTGTTGTTAATAAATAGAACTATCGATCGGACTAATAATACTCAATTTGAAATTCCGAATACATTTTCCCTATATTTTTAAACTTACCCCGTAACCTGCAATAAATATTTTTTCTCTTAACCAAAAATAGCGATAGCTACATTAATCTTATAGATATACTCGAAAGGGGACTAAAGTATATCTGTCTTCATGTTCTTTATTCTTTGTTTCTTCCAGATATCAAACAGCAAATTAAATATGCAAATTCAGTTTTCAGTTTTCTGCTTTACGCGTAGTTCAAGTTTTTCTTGTGCTGCAAAATTTCTGCAGTGTTGCGCTGAAATTGGTTTTATATATTTTCTTTTTCGGGTTTCCCTTATCTTTTTTCTTCTTTCTTTTTTCGGAAATTATCTAGACTTTTTGGATACTTTGCATATTGCCACAGCCAGAGTTAGATTCGGTGGCACAGCGAATGTGGCACGTACAGAAATGTTGCGGGCGCACATTAAATTTAACTTTGTGTTCGAATTTTCGTATTCGCAGTAAATCGTAAAATTTGTCATGCCCGACCTCGTCACACCATTTTGGACTTGCCCCATGCAAGCTGTCTGCCTGCCCGCTGCTTGCATCCTGCCACCTCCTCCCCCCACCTGCCCCTTCCTCCATCCACCCACTGCGTACGCATGTGGCAAAAGTTTTGCGTATGTTTGGCTTTGGTTCTTGCTTTTTAGCCCAGTAGCCAAAACGGCACACGGACTGATGAGTGTGTGAAAATGTCAGAGACTATGACAATTGGAAATAAATCGACCTACTTTAAATTTAGATTTGAGTTATTGTGATTATATGTAGAATTCCGGCTGATAATAGAGTAATTATTATTATTATTCCGGCTAATGGGCACCTACAAGTCGAGCACCTCGCCTGCAGCTTGCTTACTTTGTTTCCTCTGCCTTTTGAGCGTGCTGAGCTCAAACTTTTTGTCGATTTCGTTGCGTGCTTTATTTTTTGGCTTCTGGGCGCGTGCGGAAAAGGAAATGTGCAACAGCAGTTTTTTGGAGGGGGATTCCCCGTAAAGCGTAGCATACTTTTCCGAGAGCGTTGTACATTTCAACTGCCTTGCTCCCAACTTGCCACGCAATCCAGTTCAAAGTTCGATAAACTGCTTGTTCCTTTCCCATTCTCCATTCTCCATTCCCCTTTCCCCTTTCCACTTTATGTTGCCTCATTCAATTATTCCTCTTCCAGTTCGTTGCATACGATGTACGCTGATTTCTTTACCGCTTTGATCTGCACAACTTTCAGTCCTCTCCGTCTTTGTCTTTATTTCCGTCTTTGTCTCCATCTCCAACTTTGCCGCTGCCTGTATTGATGAACTTATTTTGTCAAGATTCCTTTGCCGTCCTGCTTAACACGCATTTCTAACTTCGTGCTCTTTTTTCTCTGCTCAAACTTTCTACTTCCACATAGTTAGGAAGCCAACATAACTTTTGATTTCATTCCGCAGTATATAAGCTGCCGACTGTTCCGATAACATTCGAGTTCTTATCATTTCTTCTGCTCCTTCTCCTTCTATTTAGGAAGCCATATTAATTTTCAATTAAATTTCGTTTCATATTGCGGTCTGTTTGTTAATGCCGCATCAATTCCAAAAATGACCCCCAAAGGAACAATCGATTTTCGAAATAAGTGAAGTTCGTTCAATCAGATTAAATACGAGTATTAGATACTCTTTTCGTTTCCAAACACGCCCATTACATTTTTTCAGATACTTTGAATAACTCAAATACTCATTAACCTGTCAAAACTCAACCGATTTTAGTTTGGGATACCGTTTGTTCATGATAAGGCCGAAATAATTTGTCCATTGGATTTTGTGTTTAATTTACCAAATGTAACTAACCGATTTAGTTTGGTACTTTTTCTGACCCGAAATTAATTCTGCATTTGAATTTTATTTATTTAGAAGATTTAATTTTTTTTCCAAAATCCGCCATTTTTCCATACCTACCCCTTTACATTTTTTCAAAAAACCTTGAACTCTCGTAACTCTGTCAAAACTCAACCGATTTTACTTTGGAATACCATTTTGTCCATGATTGTGACCTCTAAATTCATTCTGCATTTAAATATTAATTATTTAGAAGAATTAATTTTTTTTCGAAATCCGCCATTTTTCCATACCTACCCCTTTACATTTTTTCAAAAATCTTGAACTCTCGTAACTCTGTCAAAACTCAACCGATTTTACTTTGTAATACCGTTTTGTCTACGATTTTGTGTCCAAATTGATTCAAATATTATTGCATTTAGAATTCTATATATATGGTGTTTTATTATCTATTTACGCTTTGAATAAAAGCTCACTTATAGCCTATAAAGCTGAGCTAATAGTTTGCTCATCAACTCGGTAAACATTGCAAAAGGATAAATAAATTTGAATTTTCAATATGTTGCCAATATTGTGTATGTTATAACATGTGGCTGAAGCTGAAGAGTTCCGGCTTAACATATGTACATATATGTATACTATATACATTTACAGAGCATTTTGTAAAGAGTTTGCAAACTGAACTGAACCCCCAATTGAATTGAAGCCCGACTGAAGCAGAAAGCAGCATATTCAAAAAAAGCGAACGGAGCAAACAAACAGAAAAACAGAACAGGAAAAAAGGGAATATAATTGTTTGTTGAAGATTTTTGTGTTTTTCTGCTGAATTTTTATGAGAATTTTATTACTTTTCAGTTTTAGCGAGGCAACAAAGCATATCCACACACGCGCACACACACACACACACACACACACACACACACACACACACACACATATTGTGAGAGTTTTACTGAACAATGGAAATGAAAATAAATTTCCATTTGGCACAAGTTTTTTATGTGCCGCAAATTTATTCTATAGCAATTTCACACACTCGCTGTCTGCCTCACTCATTTCCGCTCTCTCTTTCTCATTCTTTTCAGGTTATAATGCTGCGATAGCGCCAACGCCACCAACAACAACAACGACAACGATTTCGCCTTCAAATCTGTTGCCCTATTTCGACTTTGATGTGCCGAGAAACTTGACCGTTACCGTTGGACAAACGGGATTTCTCCATTGTCGCGTGGAGAGATTGGGGGATAAGGATGTAAGTAGACCCCCTGTTATCAAATTATCCTTGAGTCCACTATATATATTGTCTAATCTGAAAAACTCTTCAAGTTTTGCATTTAAGAAAATGGATCAGATTTAACTCTGACTTTAAAATAAGTAAAACTGATTAATAATACGGAAATAAATACTTTTAAAGAATTATAGAAAATTAGGCATAGCTCTTTCTGGACCTTAAATTGGGTTAGTCTCTCTGCGAAAATGATTTTTTAAAACTGTGAAGTAGCAAGCAATGTTATATTCAAAAGACGTTAAAGTCAAATATTTTTTTTTTGTTAGATAATAGTCATAATACTTTAAAAAAGTGTTAAAAAATGAATTGTCTTATAAAACGAGTCGCTTTAGTCAATTTGTAAGTAAAAAGAATTACTTGGAATTGTTTTATTGACAAATCTACCTTAAAACTGTGCTGATCTAATGCACAAAGCTACAATTACAGGGTATATAATTTGCTGCTGAATGCAAAATGAATCTGCTGAAAGTCTTTGCATTCAATTTGAGCCCAGTTCAAACACACACACAGTCACACAGACACACACTCGTTAATATGAAAATGGTGCACGGGATTTTCGTGGGATTTAGACTGGCAAACGTTCAATCATTCGGTCTGACATGGTCGCGCAGTGATTGCCTAACCAAGGCCAAAAGCAACAGCAAGAAGGGCAAGAAGAGGAAGACGAGCAGCATGGACATGATTGAAGGTCGTCGTGTTGTTAACCCTTCACAAAATATGCACGGCACTCGACTCTCGACACTAGAGACTAGAAATTGTCCAGTTTAGTGGGCGCTGGGGGGCGTGGCTGGTAATATGTCAACATCAGCAGCCCACGCAGCAGAGAAATTTCAAATAGATGCCAACAGGAAGAGTTGATTGAGGAGAAGCACTCGTTACTCTTGCCAATATTAAATACCTTCTCTGCACAGTGGCACAAATTAATTATTGACAGCGACAAGAAGCATCTATCATTATACTTCCGATAACTATCTATGCATACAAATATTTAAAGTTCTTTCTAATGCTTAACATCTTATAAATATAATACAATTATTTTGAATTTTCTTAAATTGAAAGTTGAGTTTAAAATCGAATATAAGTCACAATATGATCACATTTGGCATTTTTATTAAAAAGTAACTTTAATAAAAATTAAATGATAATTTTTAATTTTACTTTTATTATTCACCTTAATTTAACCTAATTAAATTCCTTGATAGCTTATTAATATACAAAGATCTGTTTGTTATCCATAAATGGTTATCAGGATACAAATTTTACTAATTTAAATATTTTCTTAGAAAAAATGATCACAAGGCCCACAGTGCGCTGTGCAAGAGCAAGAGGAAGAGAGCAGTGGGTGACTTATGCCAAATTACTGCTTGATTACGGGGGCCGAAAAATGTGTGCCACAAACGGGGAATGCACGACTAACAAGACAGGCGACAAGTTGCCCTTCCCACGATGTGTGTGTGTGTGTTGGTGTTGTTGTGTGTGTGTGTGTGCAGGCAGGGCGGCGGAAGGAGGAGTGGCAGGAAGGAGGGAGCTTAGCTAAGGCGAAATGACTAATTTATGAGCCATCAATCACGTGACTGCCATTTGACGTGGCAGCTTCTCCTGCACTCGCCTCGACTCGACTCAACTCGAGTCGACTCGGCTCAACGTTATCAGCTTTAATTTGCCGAGCTCATGCCGGAAACGGAAGTTGCTGTGAGGAAGCACAACACAAGTGCAGACACGCACCGGCAACTAGAGTACATCAACTAAAAGTTTAAGCCATTTAAGACAAGTTCATTCTTTATATATATATATATTCGTATTTCTTATATTTGTGGGTGCGGGTAGCGGTGGGGAGCAAGTTCATTAAAAGCATTGGGGAAAACAATATTAAACAAAGGACACTTGGCATGGAGAACAACATTGAATAGAGCGAAGAGCGAAGAAGCCTTGTCCTTGAGCCTTAATTACAAAACTGTCCAGGCCATTGGGTATCTCCTCCTATTCTTTCTTAGTTCCCGCTGTCCTTCTCCTTCTGCTCTTCCGCTTTCTCCTCAAGTGCAGCAGCTGCTTCCACATTGACATTGTCCTTGCACTCGTCGCTCTTGGGACTCGCATTAGAATTGTACCCCAACAATGCCAGCTCAATGCCCAACTCGGTGCTCTTGGACACGGCCAGCTTTTGGGAGGCTGCCACCTCCGTGGCTGCCACCTCCGTGGCTGGCACATTCCGTGGCAAGGAGATGGCACTGGAGGAGGGCGACGCATAGGTTTGCTGCGGCGAACGCCTCGACACATCCTGCTGATCATGATGCGTGAACATGGAGGCTGTCATCGAGGTCGTGTCCAAGGTCTGGGGCGGCACACGATTGGGATTTGGAAATGGTCGACGGTTCTCCAATATCAGCTTAATGTCCCGCGCCGATTGCCACCAGCTGAGAGAGGGGAATTCGCAGAGAGGGGAATATTGAGGCAGATTTGAGACATGTTCCCTTTGGGCTGGGGCTACTTACCGATACCAAGGCGTCAGTTGGGACTTGATCAGCATGTAGACATTGGCGAAATAGACTGTAATCTGGAGTGGAAGAGTGGAAAAGAAATCAATCACGATAGAATATTTAATTAGCCCTGCATTATTCTCATTTAACTATCTTGAAAGACCAAAACTCGTAGGTTTTATTGAAATATTTTAGGAAATAATACTTCAGAATTAAAGACCGATCATATATATGACAGCTATATGTGCAGTATTCTGATTTGAGTAAAACTCGCTCGGAATGCATTAAGTGTCGTTAGCTATGAGAGTTTAGTGCACACATTGCTCATACGCACCGTCATCAACAAGAAGAACAACATCCAGGATTTGGTCCAGAGTTTGCTGAGACCCCAGGATTGCGTGTGAAGCGCATAGTATTGAATGCCCACCAGCAATGTGCCAATAATGCCAAATGCCACCAGCGTCAGCAGCGAGAACATCTGGCAATCCTCCTGCAGGGCACGGCGACTCATTGCTCGGGAGTACCACAAACGCAGTGATTGCAGGCACGTGTAACTAGGGGAAGGCACAAAGTAACAACAATAATAGCAACAACAACAGCAACAGCAACAACATCAACAACAACTACCACAGTAAATCGCAATTAGAGTAAGCAACCAGTTTGTCAGTTAGCTGGAGACTTCACTGATTAAAACTTGTGACAGCGCACAGTGGCACGACATCCTTTATATTTTGATGAAATTCGAACACATTTAATACGAATACATTTCAAATCTCATTAAAACTGTATTGCCGATAGGTAATTGATACACTCTCATTGATTTAAAAGAAATGCTGTTTGAAATAGAGGCAAGTGAATCAAAGTAAGTTAAGCCAAGTATTTTGCCCTGGGGTATTTTCCACTTTTTTTATTCTTTATTTAATTTATTAAATTCAATTTAATTGATATTTTTGTTCAATTATTTTCTGATGATAATCTAAAATCCAACTTTTATTTTAAATATCGATTTCCTTGTTGTAAAATGTGTTGTAAAGTTGTATTTAATTTAATTGAGTTGTTATTCTTATAATCTGATTTTCTAATCTTATTCTAAGCGCTTATTCTAACACTGCAGTAAGTTGATTTTATAAATAATAGTATTTAGTAATGCACAAGTGCTGTCAAAATATATGAAGTCTGCACCACTGTGCAATGTGTGACTCTTAACACCACAGACCTGGCAACTCTGTGCTCACAACTCGCATATCTCGCACCTTGCAACATGCAACTTGCACCTGGGCACAGAGTGCAATCCAGGCTGATGAAGATGAAGGGCGGCTGTCAACCGACGAGTTGCACTTTGAACTGTTGCCACTTGGTTAGCCGTTAGGTTAGGTTAGCTGTAGTTGCCACTTACCGCAATGTCTGCTCCGTGTTGTAATGAAACTGGCACAGCTCACAGATCGTGCAACGCGAGGTGCTAATCCAACGCTCCAGGCAATGTACGTGCACATATGTCAAGGATCCCTTGCACAAACACGGCGACACCAGTCTGCAAACAACAAATACAACAACAACAACAACAACAACAGAACAACAGCAACGTGGAACGTTAACAGCAGAACAAACAATGGCAACATCAACATTAAAAGCGCGGATTAAATGTGTGGACAGCGGTGTAAACAGCAGGAGGCAGAAGCAGGAAACCGGAAGCAGCAAATGTATTAAAAGCAAACATGGCGTCGTCTCCTCTGCTTGTCGAGCTCGCTTGTTAATTTTTATAAATTTCACAAATTAATCTATATATAAAATATAAGTAAATCTATTCATTTAATACATGTACACAACACTTTTATGCGCATTTTAACAGATTAAAATTTTAATAAAATGCCACGCAATTAATTTTGCGGCTGCAAATTGTAATGTCATTTATAATACCCTGCGAAGCCGCTAAACATGGGGTATGCCGAATACACAAATAAAATATACATGAAAAACATATTTATAAATACTATAAGTAAATAATTTCAATAAATTTGTATTGAATTTAATAAACAATTTAAGAAGAAAATTTTTACAAAAGTAGAACTTTATAAAACTTAAAATTTCTATTTTCAGATCAGGAATTATCAGTCTAATAATTATTTTAAGATAATAGAAAGGTAAAAATGTGAGATACATAATAGCTTTTGATTGTAAAATTATTAAGCAAACTCTCAACATGCATTAGGCTTAAAAAAAATATCATTTATAAGACTCTAAAATATTTGATAGTCTGTTGACCGAAAAAAGAGTACAACAAAGTCGATTAGTGCTTAAAGTTAGCTGGCTAATTGTTATCGATAAATAGTTTAAGCTGTGTAGTTTAAGTTTCGCACTCACTGTTCGGGATTATCCGCATTGTGGCAGATGCGACAGACGAGGGAACCAATCGATGGCATCGAATCACTCGACTGGGATGCCTCGCAGTCCATGCCGAGACTGAGATTGAGATTGAGGTTGAGATTGTTGCACTGTGTGGCGCCATCGACGCAGCGTCGCAACTTGGCAATAGGCGGATCCAAGTGGCAGCCATAGTTCTCGGTGGCACATGAAATGTTGGCTGCCACAAGCGCTGCCTCCGTGCTGGACATCAGCAACTGTTCCCCGCTGCTAATTGCAGCATTCTGTGGCAAGAGATTGAACTGTACATTTGGCTTCAATCCCAATGTGATGGAGCATCCAGCCTGCTCAGCGGGTTGCTCCAATGTGGAGGCAACTTCTCTCTCCGTCTGCTTTGTGCTGGACACAACATGACTGTCGGTTATCGAATTAATGCAAGTCTCCACAATGATCATGGCTGGAGGTGTATCATCCAAATCGTTGTTGTTGTGGTTGCAATCATCAATGTCCAGCTGCAACGTTGTGTCCGGTTTCAACAGCGTGCCGTCTGTGACATCTGATAACAATTGATAACGAGTGATAAGAGTGATAAGCGATGAGATCAAACATACTTCAACTAACCAAATCTCTCGCTCTCCATCGCCTTTTGATGCTGTGCAACACAAACAATGTCAATGTCAATGTCAATGTCAATGTCAATGTCAATGTCAATGTCAATGTTCTTATGGTACAACAAATAAACCAAAAATTTTAACACATTTCTCTTGTAAAATAGTCAGATCAGTAATTATGTGAGTCTATGTGATTTGAGCCAAGTTAGGCAGCGACTGCTCTGTTCAATAGATACACAGTAAAAAAATCATTAAAATTAAATATATCTCGAAAATTAAATAAAAAGCACAAACAAAAAATAAAATTGCAAAACATGAATATAAAATTTTGCATTTTGATTTTCGGTTTGTGCTTTTATTTAAGAATTCAAAATATATTTTATTTTTAAATTTATTTCACAGATTTTATTTTTTTATTAGGAAATTTCTAAATACATTATATTTGTTGATATTCAAAACAATACAAATTAGAAAATATCTTGCTATAAGAGTTTTTATTTTTGTTTTTTTTTTTATTTATTAAGTGAAGAATCCTCATCATAATATTGTATCTTAACATCACAGGGTAGAGAAATATTCTTAAGAAGAATAGAGTAATAGAGAAGAATAAGAGTAGAATTTAAATTTCTTTATTTTATAATATAATATTTTACAACAGCTTAATCAATCGCCGTTTAAGTTTGATACCCGACTTTGTTTGCTGTGTAGCAAACTTATCGTTGGGTGGTGGGCGAAAGGGAAACGGGGGGAAGGGGGTGCAACGAAAAAAGGGCAAACATTAATTGTAATTGACAGACTGGAACCGCGCGCTGTCACCCACAGCAACTGCTCCGTGTCCGTCTCTTCTTCCTCCCTCTACCCTCCAATGTCTCCCTCATAAACTCAAATTGAAAGTGTAACAGTTACGGCAAATAACTTTGTCGTCGCACTGTTGCCATTACTCTCCCCTCTCTCACCACTCTCACACGTTCCCACGCATTTTAGCCAAGGCTATTGCACTCGAAAAGTCTGTCGAGTCTGCTCTTTGGGGGTAATTTATGCTCGCGCCCTTAGTTTGTTAGGCTCTCTCTCTTTCCCTTTCCCACCCTCTTTAGAGAGAGGGTATCTACTTGTCTGTGTGGCCATTACCATACGAACTGCTGCTCCCTCTGGTCCATATTAAATATCTTCTCCTTCTTTTTTTGGCTCGCACGTTAAGTTGTTTTTATGTTTTAATGTTTTTTGTTTTCGGTTTTTTGGTTTTTGGGCGCCGGAAGCTGCTTGAATCCGCTTGTTCAACTTGACTTCACAGGATTGTCCGTTCTCTCCGTTGATTTATTGCGCCGTGGCCCAGAGCCAGACAATGTTCCCAACATTTTCTCATAACAACATGAACACCCGCAATTTGGTCATGTTATAGCAACAACAACAGCAACACCAACCACAACAACAACAGCCACTAAACAACACCAGAGACAGCAGAAAAAATCAACTCTAAAAGCGAACCAAAAAGTGATGCAAGGATTTTCTGTGTACGAGTATATCAAAAGAACAAAAGTTTAGTCGGTGAACCCTTTTTAATGCCATGGTCGTTGTTTCTGACGCGTTGTCCCAAAATCAGTTAACAACTTTGTTTACAACGCAGCTCAAAAGCTGCCAAGTCGCATGCTGAAAATGTGGAGAAAAGAGTTGAAAGTTGTGCTCAGTGTTTAAGTGGAAGTGGAAGTGGAAATGGAAGTTAAGGTCTTCATTTGTTTATTGTCTGATAATTGAGATAAAATCGTGCATTCTTTACTGTCGATGTTTAAATAATGTCCAGCTCTATAAACAAATAAATGTTTTAAAGGTTGACTGAACCACTTAGTGGGCAAAAACCGAACAAAGTTTAATTATTTTTTTGAAAACTGTCAACGTATTTTTAATTAGACTTTCACATATTTCTTTCAATTAATTTCACTCAAAGTTTTAGTGTTAGTTCCGAGTGTGAAGGTGAAAACAGTGTTAAAAATGATTTTGTATGCTCTGATTAAATGTGATCAAAAAGTAAGCAAATATAAAATAGGGAAAATCATATAAATAAGTCCCCAACGATCGCTCTCTGGGAAAACCAATGTGGAAAGCATTGAAAATCCCTTTTCAACATGGGAAGAACAATAGCAATGAATTCACTGTCTGTTTTCATGTAAACGGGTAGAGTTAGTCAGCTAAAACTATTTATTTCCAGCCATAAAATGTGTTTGTTTCTATGTTCATCCCATGCAATACTCAGAAAAGTCGTTAATATTTAATTTTCGAGGCAAAATCAAAAGTGGCAAAAGTGAAAAGTTGATAAACTTTGTTTCAGATCCATTTGGCAACTTCTGTGGAGTTCACCTGAATATAAGTATGTATATATACTATATATATATAGGTATGCTCAGATTTGGACAGTAGTTGAGTTCAATTCGCGTTGCTTGGGGATTTGCCACAAGAGCTTGCCACAGGTTGCAAGCAGATCCCCAGTGTGTCAGCGATGGAAACTTTCTGCTGGGGGGGTATAATTTTCGTAATGTCCTTAGGTTTAAATAAATACCACAAGCATAGTTTTATATTATTTAACACTTTGTGTTGGTTTCCTTCAGCCGAAAACTTTGCCCAGTTTCCTCTTTTTTTGCAAGTGTTTTGCTGTTCTTGTTTTTGTCATCTTATAGCAAATGAAGGAAGTTTCAGTGTGTGTGAGTTTCCTGTATGTGTGTACAAACTTGGCGAAAATACATTAAAAACTTTGCTGACGCATTTTCTGCGTCTCTAACCAAGGCAGAGACTTAAGACTTTGCCCCAAGTTCGAGTAACTTGAGAGAGCTGCCACACAGTTGCAGTGGCTGCCACAGAGTTTCCATGGTTTTCTCCTTGGTGTTGCCCCTTGTACGTGGCAAGCAGCTCATTGTACGTTAGCCGGAAATGGTGTGAAAATTTCATTAAAATTGTAAAAGCCATGAAAATGCGCCTGAGTGTTCAGTACGCTTGTTGTCTTCCTATTTACAAATTGCCATGGCCCAAAAACTAATGAACTTTCCACACACACACACTACGAAACTGAATGTAATGCAATGAAATTAAATGAAATACAATGTAATGAAATCTAATGAAATGGTCATTATTTGAGATTTTACTACAATTATCCAGATATCCAGAAGGAGAGAAATGTACAGAAAGTTGCTAAACTAAATAAATAAAGACATCCACTTGCACTTTTGGCTACAAATAAAACAGGTTAATTGTGTACATAAAATATCGATTACTACTTTATCTAAAGCCAAAGGAATGAGTCTGATTTATTACCTACCTTTTCCCTTGAGAGAGGGAGAGAGAGACAAAGTTTCAGTTTATTATCTCAACCGTCAATATTTGACTCGTTTTTGGGCTAAAGTTAATTAAGTTCTCTTAACGGGTTTAAGACCTTTAAAATAGCATTTGGGTCAATAGGAAAGTCTTCAAAAAAATTATATTATGGCTTAATTATTTCAAATTTAATTTAAATTTTGAATTTTATTCACTTTGAAATATTATACATAATTCCTTTAATTTTGTGGAAACAAATTATTAAGTGATTTTTTTTTAATAATAATAAAATGTCATTAAATTATGCTGCGATGTATATTTAAAAAATTGCTAGCTATGTTATTTTTATTTTCAAATATTTTATTTTTAAATACTTACTCTGTAATTCATAAGAGACTTAACTGAACAGAAACTTTCCCAAATAACACATTTATTTTATTAATATATTGTCTTTGAGCTTTGCTTTATTTCTCTTCAGATCATTCCTTTGATAGTTCTCATTTTATGGTAGGGGAGTTTTATTTCCACTCGCTGTATTGATTAAGACAAAGGCATTAAGTAAACCTATTTACTGAGTAGTGCTTAATTCCGTAGTAGATACTGCTTATATGCTGGGAATACTCTTATTACTCAAATAGATTGGGTGCCAGCTCAAGTCCAACTACTAAAAGACTGACCTTGTGCTGTGAACCGGGTTAAAAGGATTAGTTTGAAGTCAATTTCAGGGAGTTCTTCTTTATATTGTAGGCGTTTAATATCGAATTCGACTCAGTTCGGTCGAAAGCATTCGGAGAATCTGAGAAAAGGAATTCAACGCGAAAGCGAAAAGTCTATGATGAAAATCATAAAAATGCCGCATAAAACTTTTACAAGCAAATGAATTTTATTTTTACGTATTACGTGACCATTTTCACTGCTTTCGACTGCTTTTGGCCATTTTCATAGCCGAGCTTTGTTGTGTGTTGTGTGTTGACTTTAGCGCCATCGCCAATCGAATGAATTTATTAGCATCTTCCAGGATCAGATCAGAGCCAATAGTTCTTGGCCAATGCGAACGGCAGCGAAAGGGATTCGTAGTGAAAAGAAAGGAATGGAAGGGAAAGGAGAGTAGACTAAGGACTAAAGGATTGTTTATTGGTGCTATTTATTCACAGTGTACTTTGGTAGTTTCTCTCTCCGTTTATTTGATGTTCTCGCACATGCTTGGATTGTTTACGATATTGGCCCAAAAAGTCCAAGTCATAACTGTTATTAATGAGGCAGGCCCAAACTGAATATGGCCAAGTTTAGTGTTTAAACTTTAAATTGGCCAAAGTCAGCGAAACTTTGGCAGCAATGTAATTAAAATTGAGCATCACAATGGCACAACGAGAGGGCAACTCTAAGCACATTAAATAAATTGGCAACAATGTGCCAGAAAGGTCGCTCCACAAAGGGAGCAGAGAATGAAATCACAGAGACAAAAACCATGGCTAATGCTTACCCCCAAAAAGAGAAGAGATAGGAATAAAGAAACGAGAAATGAGAAACGAGAAACAAGTTACAGGCGCAATCAAATGAAAATGTAATTCAAGCTCTAATAAAATCGGTCCCAAATAGAGGCCAACAATGGTCGAATTGCGACTATCTGCGATAGCGAATCGAAAGGCATTTGAAACAATTTGAGAAACAGAGAGAGATGGAAAAAAGCTGACAGTTCATCGTGAAAGTGTTTCCGGCTTAAAGACTTTTTGCAATTGTCTCTAAGTAATTTATTGAAGGATTGAACAGCGATAAGAGTCCAAATATTCCATTTTATTTGTGACTCATTGCACTGTTCACGTTGCGTATACGCAACCTTTTTTCGCAGATTATATATCCCTTGATTAAATGCCAAAAGCAAAAGCAAAAATCCAAAGATTAGCAAAACAGCAAAAAAAAAAAAAAAGCAACGGGAAGCAAAACCCAAAAAAAGTGAAACAGCTAAGAAAAAAGGAAAGTTTGCGATTTGTTTTGTTGCTGTTGCAAGTGTCAGTGCGGCAAGTGGCAGTGTGGCAGTGTGGCAAGTGGCAGCACACAGGATACACAAAAGCGCTGTTAAACGCACTTGGGCGAAACTTTTAAGTGCGGAATTTGTAAATTTTAAACTTTGCAGACACAAGACACAAGAAACAGTGCTAAATATGTGAGTTGCTCACAAGCTTCGTGGAAGTCTTTATCTGTTTTGTAATTCTCGAGTCTCAGCTCTCAGCTCTCAACTCTCACCTCTCGACATTTACTTGCAGGTCTCGTGGATAAGGAAACGTGATCTGCATATACTCACGGCTGGCAGCACCACCTACACCTCCGATCAGCGTTTTCAGGTGAGTTTCACACATTGTATTTTTTTTCCAATAATTAAAATAAAAATATAGCACACTTCAATTTACTTAAAACATATTTTTATTTATATTTTTATTATATTTATATATATTAAAATTAAAATATAAATACAAGTCAAGGAAAAAATATGTGTTTAGCTTAAAATATATGTTAAAATTAAAATATAAATACAAGTCAAGTCAAGGGAAAAATATATATTTAGTTTAATATATGAGTTTCATTTTTAATTAAAATATATATATTTTTAAACTCATTTTGTTTTATTTACTACCAGTTTTCTCTTCTAAATAATATGGTTGTAAATACTTTAGAGCATTATTTTTCTGTGAGTGTAACTGGCGTCTCTAACCTTATGCGGCATGTTGCAGGTTCTGCGACCAGATAACTCGGCCAATTGGACACTACAAATCAAATATCCACAACCGCGTGACTCTGGCGTCTATGAGTGCCAAATCAACACGGAGCCCAAGATGTCCCTCTCATACACATTCAATGTTGTGGGTGAGTATTACATAACAGCAACAACAACAATAGTAACAACAACAACTTGTTTCTAAACACTTGAGATACACTTGACCCAAAGCACTCGGGTTTGAGCAGCTGCTTAAGAATCTTGTGATGGGAAATTTAAAACATAGACAACACATTTTACGTGACTTAAATACAACTCAAAAAGGCATCGATATTGAAAGTTACTCCTATGAAAGAAAACTGAAATAAATTGAAAAATAAGTGAGTAATATTATTAGACAGGCCAGAGCTAAAATTACAATTAATCGAATCAAACAATAACCCAAAGATCCGCTTTAGTAGATTGACTTAGAACTATTAATAGACGAGTCAACAAAATGAATTTATTTATAGGTATTAAGAACTTTTGCTACTTTCGAAATATGTAATTTCAAATAGAGTTAAGTTTAAATTCACATTCATTTACAAAATTTCGAATTATATACTAAAACTTCAGAGAAGAATATGTAGAATTTATTCAGGAGAATTACATAATATTAAGTGTGCCTTTAAGGCACTCAAAAGAAAGCCTTAAGAGGGTTGGGTTTTTATATGCGCTGCATACATATGTAATTAGATATGGATACATTTCTACAGTTTGCTTCCAAGAAATACCTTGAAGTGTCCTTTGCCTGACAGTTGAATGCACGTGTCAGCATTTTGGGCTATTCCTGGGACCCAGGAGAACTTTAAAGTGCACAGGGTCAAAGGGCACGGGTCAAAGGGCACAGGGCTTAAGTCGTAAAACAAATGTGCACATTTACTTGTCGAAATGGCACAGTTTGTAACCCGTTTGTGCCAACAAATATCGACATGCTGTAATGCAAAGTCAGTTCAGTTAATAGTCAATGTAAAGGCATAAAGAACTCTTAGCCCCTTGGCAATTATCGTAACTCTCTGGGTCAGGAGCAAAACCACATCGAAAAATAGGCAAATTCGGCAGCTAAAATTGTGAATTTACCAAGCATTCAAAATTTGAGTAGAGCATGAAGGGGAATCATACTTATGTGGGAGGGTGTAGTCCAAAAAGTTGGTCACAAACCACTGAAGTGATTACTTTTGCGAGTAAGTGTTGTTGCTCTTAATATTTTATTTGCTCTAAGCACAGAGTAAACTCCGAGTACTTGTACATGTTACAGTCCTGGAAGGGATAATAGGAACGAACAATTTAAATTATTTCATTCTTAAAGTCATTTGATTTAAAATTTATAATGAAAATTAAATATTAATTGATCGTATTAACTAAAAATGAATATTTGTTTACTTTCGTAAAATAAATATGCTTAGCGTTTCTAATACTTTGTCCAGGAGTGTTTATAGGATGTCACATGCTGCAGCTTTCATTGGACTTAAGGAAGCCATACAATATGCATGTTATGTACCCATCATGTGTGTGCGTGTGTGTGTGTGTGTGTGTGTGTGTGTGTGTGTGTGTGGGAGCGTATCCTTTAGTACAACCTTTAAGACTGGCCTTAAAGTAAGTGAGTGAAAAAGAGAGAGAGAGAGAGAGACTCGACTGATGTGTGATTATAAAATTGCAAATTCGATTATGCGCAAATTGGCTTGTTGTTGCCGCTGTTAGCCTTGTTGTTCTTCGGCTTAAAGAATAACGCCCAAATGCTCTAAAGCTTAACTTGGCTTACGTTCGTTCCTTCTGGCCTGTCATCCCTTTTTGTTGCCTGTAATTAGCTTAAGTTTCTCATGCGTTTCAGAGGCGTTAGCACTACACACACACACACACACACACTCACTCTCTCACATTTGGCCCTATTGTAAAGTCAGCAGTTTTGTGGCTAATTGAAAAATGTTTTGGCTTTCTATCTAAGGTGCTGGCTGAGTGAACTGTGAAGCGATTTACGACTATAAATGTAACTTTTTATCTCTGGCCTATAAGTAGAGCTTATAGGGGACAGAGGGGGAAGGGGTTCTGGCCATTTTTGTATGCTTTGCTTATGAATTTTTCGTACAGTGCAATTTTTATCGCATCGCATTAGCAATGCAGTTTTGTTAAAAGCTTCTGGTGCGGAAGAATGCCTTCAATGAGCTTATTTGATTTCTGATCTCCCTTGCTCTGTCTCCATCCCTCTATCCTCTCTCTCTCTTTCTGTGTGTGTTTATAGAACTCAATGGGTGCTTTAGCCAACTGCACTGAACTTGGCCACATATTCAACGACTTTGGTCCACTATCAAATGCTTTGGTCAGCTTCTGATGTTATGAATGTTTTAGTTAGTCAAACATGGCCAAAGCGGTTAGGAAAACAAGTTAACCCGCACACATATGCGGGCAGGGAATGAAGACAGCAGCTTGACAGACTCACACACTGACAGTTAGACAGACAGTTGGACAGACAGTTGGACAGACAGTTGGACAGAACAAACGTCAAGTCATAGACAGCACAGGATCATAAATATTACATTTGCGGAAATGTAAATGACTGCCAAACGGTTGCATAAGCCACGCCCCCTACGCCCACGCACGCCCAGCCAAACAGGGCCAACGAAAATAAAGAAAAACTTAAGGAGAAATAAAAAAAAGAAAAGATAACTACGCAAATCGCATTGCATAGTTTCATGTGTTCATACTCATTTGAATGCCCAAAAAGAAATGTGCATATAAAATATTCGACATGCCACTCACGTGGAAGCTGCGGCACACTGGCGCAAAAGTCATTTGTTTTTGACAACATTTGAAAAAATATAGCATTTATTGACATATTGATAAAGTTCAGTTACGTTTAGTTTAAGAGATATTATCAATTTATATGCACACTATGTTAAAATATATATTTAATATTTGCTATCATACCTGAAATATAAGAAATGGTTTGAAAAAGATTTCCAGTTGTCAAAATTGTATATTCGTATTTGATTTAGGCATCCTAAATCTCGTGTGCTTATTCTCATACCTTGTACCACTGTGCCCGACTCGATGCTGTTGTCGTTGCATACATTTGGGCGTTGTGTCTGTATTTTTTATGCGCTTATGCAAATAAAAATTATGCACTAAAAATTCCATAAATTTGTTTGTTGTGTTCACTGTTTTTTGGCACTAGTGAAAATTCTATTACACAAAGTCGCGCAAAGTTGCAAAGAGGGAAAAACAAACCAAGCCAAGCACCAAGTTGACCAGAAGCGTCATAAACATCAGTCAAGACACTCTAGTAAGATGGGATGAGGTGTGTCTGTGTAGATGGAGGTGTATTCTTTAGATATTCTATTGCAACGGCTGCCACTTGAATTGCTTAAATTACCAAGTTTATTAGCCAAGGTGTCAAACTATGTAGGAAGTACTAGGAAGTCAACTGAAAGGTGTGGAGGAATTGAGGACTGAACTCTGAACTCACTGCGATGGGTAGATTTTAATTTGAAATTTAAGGCAAATTACCAAAAAAAATAAAATAAAGAGAAGAGCAGACGAGACTGCTGATAAAGAAGGCAAATTGTAAATGAAATTATGTACTTTGCGTGTGCGTCAAAACAGACGACAGCAACAGCAGCAGAAGATGAATCAGTAGTAGAAACAGCAGCAGAAAAAGGAGCAGAAAAAGGAGCAGGAGATGCGACTTAAAAAGGTGTTGTTGATGCCGTTGAAGAAATTTGTTTACCAGCGCGAAAGTAATCAAGCGTAACTATACAGAAAAAAGAGAAGAAAAAAAGATATCTTAAAAAATAAATTGCCAAGACAGTCAAGTCAGGTGGCTGCTGAGGGAGTGGGAAGGGGGATGATGATTGCAGGGAGAGGGGAGGGAGAAGGGAGCAGGTATGTTTGAATTTAAACAAAATGCTGGCAATTTAAATGCGTAGCCAGGCATAGAAATGAGAAGCTAAAGAAGATGTCTTGCCAAGTTGATAGCTAGATTGCTCTTCTTCTCCTGCTTCTTTATTTGTGAAGAGGAGAAAGCAACACTGTTCCCTCCGTCTCAATCTGCGCTCTTCTTGTTGACATTAGCAGCCAGCAAATTGCATGCAATCAAGCGCAAATAATTTCACTGACTTTGCAATAGTCCAGTTAGAGAGGGAAAACGAGAGGAGAGAGAGAGAGAGAGAGAGAGAGATAGCGATTCAATTTGTGCGCCTTTTTTATTGCACAATATTGTTTGTTTAAGACAGAGCCAAAGGCCAAATCATGCACTAAAAAGCCACTCTGTCAAAATGTAAATAAATACAGATAAATAATAAATACATTTTAAATATGTACTTGCAACTTATCTATGTGATACTATATGTGAGCATTAACCGCCCAATAAATATTATTTATTAAATTTAAATAAAAATTACGTTTACTCACGTAATTTAGAGAGCCTATTTAAATAAGGTTTTTATACAATAAAATATAATGGTGAAATTTATTAAATTAAATTGCCTAAAATGTCAAAGGATTAAACCATACAGCAGAGGACATTTCGCTAGGGAATTCTTTAAATTAAGTCCAAGTTATAAGCAAGTTGTACAAAGAAATAAGACATTAAGATAAATAGCTTAATGGTCTTGGACATTCAGTAACAAATTGTTAAATATTTAATAAGTATTTATATAATATTACAGCCGAGAGTTCCAAACATTTATGCTACATAATTCGATGACTATTTCTGTAATTCAGTGAATCGGAATGAAAATAAATAGACGATGGAAGAAGGTGTAAAGTTCACTGACCAGTCAAATTCAATTTATTTATAAATACATTCATAAATGTATTTGCTTATGGTGAAGAAGTTTAATATAAGTGATAACATGATTTAATTGGTCAAATAATTACACTGAAATCACACACAATACTCGTAAACTAAGAGACTTGCTTAATTACACGTTATTAATCGGAGCTTAGATCATCTTTAGAAATTACTCAAGTGTTACAAAACGAATTTGTCTATTTAACCGCAACTTGAATGTATCTTTGAAGTTGCTACTCATAAACCAGCACAATAAGCCAACAATTATTTGCATATTAAAAGCCAAATTCACTTCAATTACGCTTGGGCGCTTTAAAATTATGGGAATGCCATTGTCTTGGCAACGGGTCCCTAGTTTTTGCTACTTCATCTCTACTACTTCTACACTTCTTCAACTTTTACTTGGGGAGAGTCCTATGTTGCTTTGGGGTTACTTGACTGACCCAATTCCATGGCGAATTGTATTTATAACACAAAGGGACGCAGCGTTTTCGCCAAAATGAATTGAGTAGCATTAAAAAGTGCATTAAGTTATATTTATACAGAACTCCCACACACACAAGAACACTCTGAAACATTAAAAAAAAAAAAAAACAGACAAAAGAATATCGGTTTTTTCCAACCATCATTTATAATACTCTTTAGCTTTGTGATTTTTTGTTTTTCTCTCAGCTAATAAAGTTTTCCACGTAATAAAGTTTCCAATAATGGTTTTGAAAGAAAAATTATTATTTAATTTAAATTAAAATACAAACGCAAAATGTGCAGTATGGAAAGTTAACTTTAGTGAAAATATGTATTTAGTTTTTATAAATTTAAAGATTTTTCAGCAGATAGATATATATTGTTGAAAATAAACGAAATCTTCACAAATATTTAACTTATCCACTGTCAAAATGAGAGTATCCCTTATTGGGGTATAGAAATGTTTCACAAGATGAAACACAAATGAAATTGCAAACATAATTTGCGCAAGCAATAACGAAATGTTTTACTATTTGCATTGTTTGTGGCAGGCCTACAAAGAGGGAGATAGAAGTAAGAGAGCGAGAGAGAGAAGGAGACGGCAAAAAAAATGCTCACAATGATAAATTACTGGGATATTATTTGGAAGTAGGTGGAGTGCTTGCTAGACTCATGATTAATGTCTCGCGAATTATTAATAATAATAATAATAATAATAATCAGAGGAATGAAATTGGCAATGGCATAAAGGACACGATTATGTTTCAAACGATTATAATGATGACGATGCCGATGGTAATGATGATGATGTTTTGGCCTTTCATTTGGGCCATTGTTCGGAGCATTTTGACAGGCTCGGCGGGAAAACTCTCAGGAATATTCCCAATCAATTGTGCGACTGACTTTTACAAATTGAATTTATTTATTTGATTTGACAATTAATTCCAAGCAATTTGCGATTCGAGTCTCAAGATTAATGGCCAGATTAATGGACGCATTTAAAGAGCACAGTTTTTACCCACTTTAAATGTATTCAAAAAAATATATGTAGAAGGTGGGGGAAAACTGTTAAATTGTATGTCACTTAGCGCTGCGAAACGAGCACAGAAATGGGAAGGGAAATAAGAATGGGAATAAGAACAAGATGGAGGCAATAAATACTCGTATATGTTGTACATGTGTGCAAACATACATCAACATATGCGGGGCAATAAATTTTTACAACAGCAGCAGCCACAACATAAACCAAAAGACTGACCTGAGAATACCCTGCAAACAGCTTAGCAAAAAAAACACAAGTGTTGTTTTAAATAAAATGCAATCATAGTATTAAAACAGAATTTCAAGAAATGGAACGCATAATGCAATTTATAAAACATACCCTGAATTCATACTTAAAAAGAGAACATGCTAAAGTCAGTTTTTTTATTTAAATTTAAATCTTGCATGACATTTTACATTTTTGTGTGCATGCTACAATTCTTAGATACATTTTTAAGAGTAGCCAATCAATATTACTCAAACTTATCTATATTATTCAAATATGTTGGTTTTCATGTTGTAAAAACTAAATATTAGAAAATAAAACATTTATTTTAATGCTCTGTTCTGGGATATTTAATCATCCTAAGCGACTTCACTTTGTCAAGTCGGGCATGGCCTTTAACATGCGCGGGTACAGGGTATAACAAGCCTAGCTGCATTGTGGCACCCAAAAGTATGCCATGTGAAAAGTTCATTGCTCCAAATGTTTATGTTTATGGGCCTATGGCTTATGCGCATTTTATGCGCGAAATCAAGTAAAATGAAAATGCATTTTCATGACTCCCCGTTCCCGTTCCCGTTCTCTCTGTCTGTCTGTCTGTCTCCCTCTCTTATTCTCTCTGTCTGTCAGTCTTTTTTATGCTCGTCTCGCTGGCTGTCTATATACGGTATGTCTCTGTCTGTTTATCTTCTGTGACTGCACATATTCTAAGCCTCCTCTCTTCTCTCCCTCTCTCTCTCTCTCTCTCTGTGGATAAACAAGACTCAACCGAGCCGATTTTAAGTCCTGTTTGCCTTTATCGTGTTTTTCATTCCCATTTTTTGGCATATGGCCAGTTTAATGTGGCCAAAACGTGAAGAGCAAGTGAAGTCTGCAGCTTTTTGGCCAACTTCTGCCAACCCGAGCCTTCGGTCAACTAATGAAAACTTCAAGCAGAGCTGGGTCAATAAAAGAAACAGGCAACTCGACTGCTGACCCCATTGGTTTTTGGTCTAAACGCTGCGCATTCATAATGCAGGTGGCTCAAAGGCACATGGCCAATTGCCGCAAACAGTTAATCTAATTATTGTTAAATAAGCAATTTGCCCAGCAGGCCAACTACCAAGAATATTTCTATTATTACCAGAGGTCAACAACGAAGAAAGGAAGTAGGAAAACGTTGAGTTAAACTCGCACATATATATTTCCGAGCAGTGTCAGCAAACTTGGCTGAAATGAAGGCAGCGAAAACAAAGCATGCGGGCTAACAAACACACACATACATACAGTTAACACCTGGCACACTTCTGGAGAGATGGGGGTGTGTGTGGGGGGAAAGGGGTGGGGATACGCGTTGTCAGCTGCATGTGTGGCAATAATTTCTGGCTTTCTTCCTGCTGCTTCTTTTGTTTGCGCGCATTTGGGCCAAACAGTTGTAGCCAAGTCAGCGACTAAAGAGACAGGCAGAGAAAAAGAGAAAGAGAGAAGTTTAGCTTTTGCTGCCACAATTGTTTTGCCAGGTGTGCAACAACAACAACAACAACAACATCACCATGTAGTCAACACCCTCTGCGGGTCCATAAAACAAATAGATAATCGCCTGGCATGTTCGAATTCCATTTGGGGTTTGTTTTTCCGATCTCCACTCTTCACTCTCCACTTTCCATTTCCCACTTTCCACTTTCGGCAGTGTATTATTACCACGCTTGGCATTTAATTTAGATTAACATTTACTCCCTCAGATACTTTGTTAGCTTGAATTGCTTTAAGCTTCATATTTTCATATATCGAATACTTCTAATATCTAAAAATAATTTCAATTATATACTCGTGTGCTATTTGATAGACACAAATTTGAAACACGAGTTATCATAAATAAATTATTTGTTACATTTTTAATCCAAAATATAAAACATATAAAACATTATATTTGGATAATGAGTTCAAGATAATCCAATTTTATGCTCCAATATACATCTATATAACCAAAAACATATTTCCAATGATAATAACTCTGATATCCATAACAATACTTTTCCCTAACTTTGCAGAACTAAACTCAGATCTACTCAAAATTTTACATTTAGTATGTTCATATATACAGTAGTATTTCGAGTTTAAGTTTATTATGTTTAATATTTTAATTCAAAAAAATTAAGTACACATTTTACGTGGAACTAAGAAAATTTATATATTTTTGTTAGTTTTGTGCAAACTTGCTTTTTCAGCACCACACTGCTTCTGAGTCTCTGAGTACAGAGTACGTAATTGAAAAAATTGCTTTATTGCAAGAATCGAGGAGTGCAAGCATCAAGCATGTGCAAGAATAGTGATGATACTACGGTATTGGGTATTTCCTATAATAATTTTATAATAAATCTAAATAATCGTTCAGACAATACGAAAAATTAAAAAAAATTTATTTTGCCATTGATTGCTTAATGTTCTCATCAATTCAAAGACCATTGTGTTCTATTGATACGAAACGCTTGAAAATACAATTTAATTATATTTTATTTAAACAACTTTTTTATCATTAAATGTTTCATCGACGTTAGCGTAGAAATTTGTGTAAACTAGAACTTTTTTATTAATAACAAAGTCCATTTTCCATAAATAATCACCAGATGGCCATGGAAGTCGCAAAAGTTCATATTGCATATGAAATCCTTGCACTAGTAGAGGACTCTTCGATGTAAGAAATATTATTATTTAAGGAAAACTTTCTCTCTTCTGAATTCTCACTTACCACCAAAGGACATGTATGATTGAAGTTGGAAAAGTCCCGGATCATTTTATATAACATGATAACAACCGGATTATAAGGCTTCTCTAAGAATTTACAAACATCAATGTCAATATTGTAGAGCCATGGCTTATAGCCGTTTTCTTTTTTAAAGAGTCTTCCCACCATTCGAGCATTATAAATAGGATGCAGGAGTGTTGCATTAAAGTTTAGTATTGTTTTATGGCGATTAATCGCTCGTAGGCGACACTCGCGAACAATTAACCAGGACTCATTATTCGAGTGACAAACAAAATTCGTGAACTTGATTAACGATGCATTCTATATTAAATAAAAGAATTATGTAATAGATCTATTAATATTACAAATACTTGACTCACATTATAGCTGAATAGCCAAGAAGAAAGAACTCCAAGGATAATCAGTCCGATATTCATAACGACACCTTGCACTTATTTATATGAACTGAAATCTAGTTTCATCAAAACCTATTCAGCTGAATTTGTTATCAAATAATGTTAATTGCTATATAAAAATATTTGCATAATTACATTTTAATAACAAATAATCGACTTCAAATTACCGGAAATGAAGACAGAACTAGTTAACCAAATTGTTAATCTATATATATAAAATGCTTTGTCCTCACTGACTGACTGACTGACTGACTGATATATCACAGCCATGGCCAAACCACAGTCCGGAGACTTGAAGTTTTTTTTAAAAAGTCGAAAAAATTTCCAGATTCGTATGGGTATTTTAATTTTCTAATTCCACCTGCAACTTATTTAAAAAATAAAAAACATAAATTTAAATTGCATTAAATGCAAGCTCGCTAAGCAAGCATTGAAACGTTCAATGCGTGTTACGCATAACATAAAATCAGCTCTTTAAATTTTTACCTGCATTTTATTTTTGAAAATAAAAATATTTATTAAATCGAATTAATAATGCATGTTCGAAAATCTATGAACTATTTTTCAATCCGTAAAGCATTACGGGCTTATTGTTAGATGGCGCCACTAACAATAGATGGCGCCACCTCCTTAGTGGTCTGCAAATGACGAAATAATTTAAATAATAATATTTCTGATACTTTAGTGGGATCTGCGTCCGAGCAAGCAGGACGCAAAAGCGGGCCCACTAGTAACTATATAAATTCCTTCGATTGACTGCCAGACCTAATTGCACTTTAATAATAATTAAACGGCTGCAAATGGTCGTTGGCTTAGAAATTAAGACAGAATTACAAAAAATGATGCATAAAGAGTTTAAATTTTTAATTGATGTCAGGTAATGTTTCTGTACCTTTATATAAGCAGCCATAAAAGGTTTATCGGAGATTGCAGCAAAAGTTATTTAGTATATCATTAAAAATTTTTTAGATGTTTGTTTTGATCTTTGCATGTTCCGTGTATTTTAGGCAGTGTATTTTAGTTTGGCTTTGGGAAACCGTCGCAATGCAATTTATGGACATGGAACTTATATTCGTAGACTCAAAGACTCGTGTATTAAGTTCATGCAAATCATCGGGTGCCCAAAAGTATGCAACACTTTTTGCGTTTCACTTTTGGCAAATGGTTTTTCGTTGCCACTCGATTGAATAGGAAGCGAAAGGGGGATTGTTACAAAAGGAAGAGATGGTGGAGAGAAAAGTGGAGGGAAAAGCAAGAGCTTAACTCACATCACTGCCTGAAATAACAGTGCTAAAGTATTAGATGTACAAACGCGCGAACAGAGTGAACTTTCTTCTCCTGTAACCCCTTAACTTACTTCCCTTAATCCTTTTCTTACCTTCCATTCCTGACTACCGTTTCATTCCCCTACACAGTTGTATACAGATGAAAAAGTCAAGCATCCTGGACAGAATTAATCTGAAATTACGGTTATCTCGAAATCTGTTAAATCGAGACATACTTTAAACTTTCCGTCTTTTGAAATTTTACAAATCTATATAACAAATATTTTCAAATTATTTTCTGAACATGTTTTTCAAAAATATAAGTTTTTTATTATAAGAACATGTTCTAACATATTTTAAAAGTTCTAAAATAAAAAAAACATATAGTTTTATATTTTATACTATTCTTTCTTTGTATATCAAAATTTATATATATATATATATATATAAATATATTTTTATTAGATTGACTTTCACTCGCTTTTATTTTTTGTATTATTTTTCTAAAACATTACTACACAAACTCAGATATTTTTAATATGAATTGTAGAATAATACTTTATAAATTATTAGTATGAAATGCACAAAGAATAATAAGTTGTTTTTTGTCAGTGTGGTTGCAATTGCAGTTGATGTCGACGGTTGCAATTTATTTACGCTGGCTTTGCGGTTCTCTAGCACCTTAAGTGTGTGTGTGTGTGTGTGTGTGTGTGTTTGTTAAAAGTGGAGCAACGAGAGCTGCTGTTGTTGCTGTTATTGTTATTATTGTTGTTCCAATGACGCGGCAAGTTGTGTGTGTGTGTGTGTTTGGGTGTTTAAATTTTTGGGGCAGACATTAGTGGAAGGTAAGCATGGAAAATAGGATGATGGTCAAAAATAAATTAAAATTCCTGATTAAATACGATTTAAATGCAGAACCAATAAATATGCGAAATCATGATCAAAATGGTATTCCGAATCAAAGCCGATTGACTTTTGACAGAGTTATGAGAGTTCAAAGTCTTCGTAAAAATTCGCCTGGTATTTCTGATAAAGCAGGTGATATTTTATTGGAGATTTCAGGACATGAGACATCAGAAAAGAAAATGTTAATCTTTAAGTCACCATCGTTCAATTCAGTACGATTCGATTCAAGTCCATTTAAAGGAGACTTATTCCATTACAGCAACTGTCAACAAATATACCATACATATATTGAGATACAGTTCACAACAGTTCATAAGCTCTACTTTCTATTTATTTTTTCTTTCGAAAATCGCATTTGCCGTGCTGTCCAACACAATTTTCCATTTTCACATTTTCAATTGAAATCATTCCGACAGTTTTTGGCTGTAACAACAAAAGACACTTCAACATTGACACTTTGATTTCACTTGCTGCAAATGAAAAGCGGCAAATTTTTTAGACAATTCCCCATTGAGAAACAAGTGGGGAATGCTACAGTTGAGACTGCTCGACTTTGAGTTGCCCATAGGTCGTAAATAATTATTCTACATTTAAATATTTAAATATTGAAAGGTTTTGTTCAATAAAATATAGAGACAAATGAAATAAATGAGAAAATGTATTAAATTGTAATTTTTCGAAACATCAAAATTATTTGCTACTCCTTACATAATTAAATAATAATAAATACGCTTCACAAACCGATAAGCGGCTGTAATCTTCGGAAACTGCGCTGAAATGAACGCCAGACTTCTAGCTGCAGGTAGTACAACGGGGCGTATGAGTGCGCATTTTATAGCTCTTCCCTCTTCCCTTGCCAGTCTCTTGCAGATGTGGTTCTCTGTGTGGTTCCTGCTGGCTTTTATAAGGCATAACAAAAGCTTATCGCCAGCATAATAGAGACACGCGTCTGTGTAATAAAGTAGGCAGGCAGAGAAAGAGACAGAGACAGACAGACAAACTGACACACAGATAGACAGAAGGACAGAAGGACTGACAGAGAGTCAGGCAGATAGTCAAGTCGGGCGTTATCATTAACATTATTATTATTATTATTATTATCATTACAAAAGCAGCGCTTTGTATGTGTGCTGAACTTAAGTGACTTTTTGTTCTCCCTTTTTCTCTTTCTCTTTCACTCTGTTTCTGTCTCTCCGCTCGCCTGTCTTCTTTGCCATTGTTAAGCAGAGCTCAAAGCGGAAATCTTCGGTCCCAGCGATCTCATGGTTAAAACGGGCAGCGACATTAACCTCACCTGCAAGATAATGCAAGGTCCACACGAGCTGGGCAATATATTCTGGTACAAAGGTGCGTATGCGTAATTCCATAGCCGACATAGAAATAAAGCTTAAAATGAAAAACAAACAATTCAATTTATGCTCTCCTTTCCATTCCTTTCATCCAGGCAGCGAAATGCTCGACAGCAAGAACGAGAACGAAATCGACAGCTCCACAGCCAGGATTCGAGTCGAGGACGATTGGACCGATGGACTCACTTCCAGGTACACATACAATACCTACAGTACATAACTGAATGTAAAACAAAAACAAAACTCAAGTATGCGACTTCAAATGCCGAGCACTTAATTAAATTGTGTGCCAGAAATGTTAAGAACATTTCCCGATTCTAAGAATGGGAAAAATGCTGAATAAAACTAAATATCGAGAGAAGGGGACTAAAATGAATAACATTGCTATATTCTTAATGAAAGTCATTAAAGAATATGTTTGTCAATTTAAAGGGAAGATTGGAAAGAATATTATTATTGCATATTATTATTATTATTATTATTTTAGAATATTAAGATTGTTTTGGAATAGATAGGGTATAAAACCAATTGATTGGTTAACTAGATAGAATATTGGAGACACCAATAACAATAGTTAAGGAAAGTATAATACGAGATACCATAAAAAAGTGCGAAGGTATTTATTTTATAATATATATTCTCTATAATAGAAGAAACTACATATGAACAGAAGAAAAATAATAATGGTATGTGTTGTTCAATTAGTTGTGGTTATTATAAATCAAATTACAGGAAAAGTTAGTAGTTCAAATATGGCAACATTGTCACACAATATACAATTGTCTGCTACTTTTAATTTGCCTTAGTTTTAGTTGCCACACTCGGAAGTTAGACGAGGTCGGAGGTTGTATATATGTGCAGGAATGGGAATGAAGGGAAAGGGATTGCTACATGTAGTTGGTTTGCTGAGAGCTTACCCTTTTGGCCATGGCTACATGTGCTCACTGTGCTCATTTATGCCGTTAACTAACGACACTGTCGACCATAAAATGCAGATGGCAAGCAAAGAGTCCTGAATCTGAATCTGAATCAAAGCATTCTCTCCATCGTTCTCGTACTCCGGCAGAGCACGCTGCTTCAATTCCCATAAAGTAGCAAAAGTTTTTAATGTAGATGCTACAAAACGTTTGCCCTTTATTTGAGTGGGGGGCAAGTGTGTGTGTGGCAGGGGATGGGGGCGGTATTTGCGGCACATTTGACATGAAGACTGCAAAGAGCAGGTTATTCATTTGCTGGCATTCGCATTTGCATTCACTTTCAACAACCACTAACCAACTGAGCATGTAGAGTCACTCCCTCTCTCTCTCTTACTCACTCTCTCTCTCTCTCTCTCTCTCTGCTTCTCTCTGTAGATTAAAAATCAAGCGCGCTATGCCCGGCGACACCGGCAACTACACCTGTGTGCCGACAGTGGCAAAAACCTCCAGTGTCTACGTGCACGTAATTATTGGTGAGTATATGTGAGTTCTACCTGTGTGTGTGTGCATGCGTGTTTGTGTGTGTGTGAGCGTAAGCGTGTGTGTTTGACAGTTTTGCATGTTTACGACAGGAAGTTGCCTGTTAGCAGAAAGCGCACATTGCAATTTGAGCATTTCAAACTACACTGCATGCCAACTACAAAGCCACAGTGAAAGGGGGAAGCACTACACTGAACGAAAGGACACTGTAAGAAGTTGTGCACTTTCCGCAGCAATGTTGAGTAAAATTTTTAGTCTCTTAGAACTTAACGCTTAGAATCTAAAGTGATTCAGGAGAAGTACTAAGCATAAAAATAGGATATTATATATTTTTTTAATTATTAATATTATTTTTTACTAGTCAGTTTTAAAGATTCGAATTTGAAACAGATTTAATGCCAATTTCTTGCGGTGTACGTAAGCAATGCAAGCAATACTGTATGAAAGAAGTGCGGAAATTATTTCTTGTGAGCTGAAATGCCAATAATCAAGAGCTGCTTCAGGTGGAAAGTCACGCACACACACGCCACACACACACGCACACACACGGCACAAAACAAACAACATCAACATCAACATCAACAACACCAATAGCAGCAACTTCTGTGTGCTCAAGTGCACATATAACATATAACAACGTGTTGTTGTTGTTGTTGCTTTAGACCCAGGATTCAGTTCACAGGTTCGAGACTAATAAGTTTGTGATAATCAGACAGAAGGAGACTTATTTATTATTTCGATTATTTGGCTTTATTTGCATTTAATATTGAGTTTTTTCTATTTTGCTAAGATGGAACCTTAATTGCTTGATTTAAAACAGTTTTAAATTAAGTTAAGACCCACTAAATTTACTAATATTGCTAGAAAAAAATTAGAATCGATTAAGAATTTAAAATATGTTTGTCGTAAAGTGGAAACAATGATCGAACAATGTTTCTCTATGGATTTAAAAGTAAGCTTATTTTATTACCGAGTCTCCGGCAGTCGAGCATGCTCGTCTGAAGCCGTCTTGCTTGTTAGTTAGCTTGTTTGACAAACAGGAAATGCGCACAGGGAAAGTGGAGCAACTGCAGCAAGTTGTCGATTTTATCTGAGTTCTGATGTTGCCCTGAAGAAGAACCTTTGATGCCAGTTAAGTGTGTGTGTGTGTGTGTGTGTGTGTGTATGCTGACACTCGAGGCGATTGAACCTGTGCTGACAGAGGCAATCAAAAGACAGGCAACAATAATAACAAGAATCTCTGGAAGCACTTCTTGAATAAATTGCATCCGACATTATTTTTAGTGTAGCAACATTAACAATTAACTAATGAACGAAGTAACTAACAATGCACTTTTATTTTCCTTTACACTCTTTCACTTTACGTTTGTTTTTCTGTTTTTGTTGCTTGTCTTCATGTTGCAGGTGAACACCCGGCGGCAATGCAGCACAATTCGAGCAGCAACAGCAACAGTTTCTATTGCGGAATTTGTTGCATGCTGCTGAGCATCGTGTCCTGCTGCCTGCAGCATTGGTATGTGAGTGGTGCGACGGCCAAGACAATGCCATCACTATTCTTGCCAACACCAAGGCAATTGTCAACAGCAGCAGCAGCAACAGCAGCAGCATCAGCAGCAACAACAACAGCGACAGCAGCAGCAGCAGCAGCAACAACAACCCGCCCCTTTCCCAGAAACCGCCTCGATAGTCGACAACTTGTGCAGTGCATGAGATGAAGGAATGACGAAGGAATCCCCAAGGATATGTTCAAGACGATGATTTAAGGATGCTAATGATTACAAAGTTTAGTTAAATTCAAAACATGATTCGAACCGAATCGAATCGAAATGAAACCGAATGAATCGAAGCGAATCCAATCGCAACGAATCGAAATTGATTTCGTATCTAAGATAAACATGCACTTAGTGAATAAAACTCTCTAGTTTAAGCCGATTTCGAGTAAGTTTAGCCAAGCAGACGGAACACGAGATCAACAATGCTTAATTTAACATAAACAAAAGCCAAACAAGATTAAATATACTATGCTAAGAGTCTCCACATAAAATCTATCGAAAATATATATGATCACTTCTCGCATTTGTTCTTACACCACTTCACATGCCAATAGAAACAGTTTGCCGACATTCTCATTATGAATTAAGACTTACTAGCTATAAATATGCTTCGTATTCAACCTCTACACGTACGCATACTTCTGTCGCTAGCTGTACAACTCTTAATTGGATTACAGTCACGCTGTATTGTTATTGGATATGCATAGATATCAAATACCAAATAAATACATAATTTTCGCTGTAATAAATGCCATTCAAGCGTTTTTTTTGTTCTGTGTATTCAAACTATACTTAAAGTTAGTTTTCTTCTTAGTCTCAGTAATTTCAATGTTCATTTGATTTGTACATTTCAATCACTGCTTAAAAACTACATAGAAGATATACAAAATAATGGATTGAATAGTATCTTCGGCAAGCCGACGTATTTATACCCTTGCAGATGCATATCGAAGCTTTCATTGAATTTCCCTCTAACCGAATAACTTTTCAAATATACAAATTAAGTAATAAAAATTGAGCATTAGTTTTAAAATATTCAAATTTTTGAAATATTTATATTCGGTAACAAAAATTGAGATTAATGTTTATTTTAGGTAACAAAAAAGAGTATGGAAAAATAAATAAAATCTCCTCAGCATTTGAATATTATTTTAATTTTTCAAATATAGTTATTTGATTTTGATGCCTTGTGTTCACATAGAATATAAACAACAATTAATTATCGAAACCCTTAGCTCACTAATCATAATATGTGGCCAACGAATAAACACTCCGATTAAGTTAATTCAATAATCTCTGCAAGAGTATAATCCAAACGAATCCCTATTAAAATAAATGCATACAAATTAACAGGCTACTCAATTCAAGAGCTCATTGAATTGTCACTTTGAATAAAAAATATGAGGATAATACCGATTAATAAATCGAGTTAAACAATTTGTTTAAAGCTTTGCAGTTTGATAGGTTTGATAGTATTTGTATATAGAGAATTCCCAGAGAGATAATTAGTTTTGGCTGTTTGCCGAGCATATGGAAATGCAAATTATAAATGTGCTTAATAAAAGCTGAATGAAAATTGAACGGAAATAGATGGAAATTGATGGAAATTAATGAAAATGTGCGAGCACTGTAAATAAATTCATTAGTAGCGAACTGTAGTTTTAATTAACACTTAAATTATAATAAAAAAGAGCATAAAAGCTAAATACCATTTAAATGTTATTACTGTTTTCATTTGAATAACTGCGAACAAATTGGCAACACAAACAACAACCAAATGAGCAACAGCTAAAGAACAAACTATTTATAACATAAACAAATAACAAAAATATATACATTTCAACCACATCAACAAGGAAAACAAAGTTTAAAAAAAATATACAAAATTAGTGAGAATTTTATATAAAAACAAGGATATAAAAAGGGAGCGAAGATTGAAGGACACGAGATTTGTGATGCTGTTTATTCAGCATAAAGAATTGATATGTATGTATGTGAGTGTGTATCTGTGGGATTGAGTGGGAGTATGAGTGTGTGTTTGTAAGTAGCTAATTAAGTAATGGCAACACTTTGTAAATACATAAATTATTTAAAATTAATTTTGCATTAAATGGTCAGACGATAACTAATATCTATAATAAGCGTATAAATTATATAAATATATACAGGTTCATAAGAGATATATACACACTCATACACTCACACACACACACACACACATACACATATATCTTAAGCTGTAATGTGTCAGTATGTGTATTAACTAATAAGTGACAGAGCAAAGTCTATAGAGATCATTAACCTTCTATCAGCAAACAAACCAAAAAAATGAATTACAATAAACTATGTGTTTATGTATATGTTAACACGTATGTGTCACAGCATTGTAACTAAGCAAACACATACATATTTAGGTACTCATACATACATATACATGTAACACACTCACACACACACACACACACATTCACACACTCGAACAGCAAGAGATTTAAATGAAATAAGTGAAAAATAATTATGAGTTAGAAAAATTACTAAAAAAAACTGTGTTTTAATTTTGGATTCTATCAGGGTATCGATTTAATTTTATAATCAGACGTTTAAATTAACGACTGTGGAAATACTTGCCATAACGAAGTCTAAATACTCTTCAATGATCGATCCTCGTCTTGCACTCTTATAAAAGGAAAAGAAAATAAGAAAATCAAATATTTCTCCTGCACAAAATATAAAAATAAAACTGCGCTATTTTCTTGAATAATAATGCTTTACTTTAATGTTGGAATTTACTTCTAACGGCGGTCAAAACAACTAATAGATAAATGAACATCCATTGTATTTACTTACCAACTAATCTGATCCGATGTAGTCAAACAACATTAAATTCCAAAATCAAAATACTCGCCAAAAGAGTATAATAATCATATGCGCATAAATTAAAGTACTGTTATTGTGTTAGTCCCATAATCGGATATGTCAATCGGTTAAACGATGATTTTTAATCTATTTTGGCATTCATTGTGAATCTGAATCTTTAGGAATCCGACAAATTCGTTTTGCTCATTAGCATTTGACACGACAAATTAAACGACAGCTTGAACACAGTCGTAGTTTCAGTTTTAGTGTTAGTTTTAGTTACAGAACCAGTTCTAGTTCAGTTCCAAGTTAAATTCGTGATGTTGACTGATCTTTAATGCGTTCATTGACTTGGTCGAATGTGTGTCAAATTGGTTGTTTAATTTATGGAAATGGATTTCGCAGCGTCGTTGTCAGTCAACCTTAACTCGTTTAACTTTTATTCCATATTCAGATAATTGCAATATTTGGCTAATATTTACCGTTAACTCCTTTATGTTTGGCAGCATTATGTGCCAGCGAGTGTATAAATAAAACTGTCGCTGGTCAGACGAATCTTAGTATTTTGGGAATTGGTTTTCACGAGGTTTCCACGATGCAAGGAACCGTGTTTCGATATCTGAGCCTCTTCTTGGTTCTGGCCACGTTAAGTTGCCCAGAGGCAGGTGCGTTTGCTTTATGACAGAGTCTGGACAGCTTGACACTATATTTAATATATAAAAAGAAGAAAACTAGAAGAAATAATTTATAAAAAATATATAAAGACAGAGCAGCAAATAATGTAAAATTGGTCAAACTATTAGTATTTAAATGACTGCTAGTTTCAGCATTAAATTAGATAAGCTGACAACTCAATTAATGTTTTGTGAGCTGGGAAATGTTAAATGAAAGTCTAATTTACAGCACCCTCAACGCAAAAGGACGCCAAGGTGGAGCAACTGGTTCGTGTCTATCCCATCAATGAGGAACAATACGAGAAGTTGATGCAATTGACAAATGGCAAGAATGTTATATCCGAGGCGCGATTAACCAGCGCCGGATTCACAGCAGTTCGCAATAGTCTCGATTCCGGCTGGAATTCCCTGCTTAGAATCATGGGACTGACGACCACAAGTCGCTCGGATGTGGCCAAGATCGATATCGATGGTCAGCCCCTGTGTGTGATGAAACGCAGTTTCGATGACACTGAATCACGTGCCACAGCTGACGATGATTCTGTGATCAATTGCATCGTTGTACTCAAGAAGGATCCTGCGCTGGAGACACCGACAGTTGGTAATAGCAATCCCAGCTTTGCTCCCTACTGGTATCAGGAGAGTGCAGCTGCTACTCCGGTTCAGATGCCACAAGATCAGTTGTCCGTGGATCCACAAGCTTCACAATTGATGCCTGAGCAGGTGGCTGCTCCTGAAGCAGCTCAAGTTGACGACGAGGAGCGAGAGGTGCATCCCCCAAAGATTGAGAAACGCAGGAGCAAACCCAAGTACACGTCCAAATCCAAATCCAAGCTGCAGAAGAAGAAAATATCCATCAATGCAGAGGCATCGAGACAATATGGTTCTCCCTTTGCACCTCCAACATCTCCCTATGGCAGTCCCTATGCTGGTGCCTATCCCTATGGAGGCTTCAATCAGAGTCCCTTTGGTGGCCTCAGTCCCTTTGGCTCCTTTGGCCAACAGCCTGGATTTGGCCAGTTTCCATCGTACGGCCAACAGCCTTTTTATCCGCCAAGTCCTTTTGTCGGACAACCTTCTCCCTACAATCCGTATCCCTTCTTTGAGGAATCAGACGATGAAGTCGAAGAGGAAGATGAGGCCGAAGAGACCGACGAGGGTTACGAGGGTTACGAGGGTTACGGATACGAGGGAGAACCAGATGGAAGCTATGAAGAGGAATACTAGTTTATAAATATGCCATAAAATAATCTAAATATATACAACAACGAAGAAGTAAAACTGTGTTTTCAACTAGAGCTTAGGAGACTTTTAAATTAAAAGCTGTTAATAAACATTTTAGTTAAAATTTTATATTAATTGAGACTTAATTTATTTCGAGCACTATTTATTTTTGACCAGCTTTAAACTGGTCAAAGCTCAAAAGCTTTCCTCACAGAATATCAGTTTTATCATGCTTTGATCGTTAATTTGATTCTGCATTCAAATTGAAGTTTTGCATTTTTCCCACTTTTCGGAAACTTCAAACTGTCATAACTGTGGGAAAACTCAACCGATTTCGCGAAATGTAAATTTTATAGTTTTTTGAGCTCTATTTTGATTCTGCATCAAAATTCAAATATTAAATTTTCTCGATCACTGTTGGTTTCATTAATTTATCTTGTCTCTTTAATGTAAAGAGAATTTACCAATAAAATAACATTTGATTGCCTCTATCTTAAATGTAAATGGGGAAACAAAATAAATACTACGAAATACGAATTTGTCATATGAATAAATAACTATTATAGAAAATTCGTAAGTATTTATAGGTGAAATTTAGTCAAGAGTATTTTCATGCGAATCGTATTTGAAGCTTATCAATTCGCTGTTAAGATCTACTCAATATTCAATCGCAAAGAAATCGACATACATTAAATTTTATGATAGTTTCCTTAATGGTGTCTCCATTGTGTGTGTTGTCTAAAAGTTACTCGAATTGCCTTATTTATAATTGGATGTGACACAGATCCAACTCAATATTCAGAAAATATTCTATCAATGAAATGCGTTCCCAATTCGCCGTTGATAGACAAACAAAATGGACCATAAATAAACTGTTATCGTATAGAGACATCGGCCATTAAACATTATCTCTCATGTATCTGTGATCAGCTTGAAAGCAAAGCAGAGCCAATTATGGTGATTGGTTTATGCATTGAATTCTTTGAGAATTTGGAACAACATCGAAACTATGAACTAAGGGCGTGGCCCTTTAAGCATAATCTGATTTGAATATTAGTAATGTCGAATGCCTACAACATTTGTCAAATTTGGTATAAATATGTTTGTCAGATCTGTTGAAAGTTATTCTATCTCGGCGATCGCTGAACGGGGAAGATGAAGATGAAGATCCTACAATTTGTGGCAGTGATCGCGCTTTGCGCCATTGCAGCCAATGCTGGTAAGTATCTAAATATACAGCTCACCTATATCTTGTAGCTATTATTTATCCTGCTTGGCATTTCCATACGTCTAGCTCCCAAAGCGCAGCTGTTGCGTTTCCACGAGGTGACGCGGGAGGAGTACAATGAGCTGCTGCAGCTGACGAACGAGGAGGGACAGGTGTCTGAAGCTCGTCTTCTCAGCAGTTCCTTGAAGGGCATCAAGCACTTGGCCTCCAAGACTGGCCTGGACTTGTCCTCGTCTCTCTTCTCTGACTTTGGCAAGAATAAAAAGAAGGTCTATCCACTGTGCGTCATTTCCACAGATGATGATGAGGAGAAATCTCTGGGAGATCATCATCACCACGATGAAGGCGACAGTGAAGGCGAAGGTGAAAGCGGCGGTGAAAATGGCAGTGAAGATCCAGATGAAGAGGAAGAAACTCCCATCAAAAAGCCATCGACAACCTTCTGCACTCTGGTGGTTAAAGGCGCCACCTCCGACAGCAATGTGGTCTATCTGCCGAAGCCCAAGCCCAAGCCTAAGCCTCACACTAAGCCAAAGCCAAAGCCCAAGCCCAGCGGTCCACATTACACTGGTCCAAAGCTTCCTCCCTATTCGGGCTATCCAGGTTATCCACCTATCTATTGGTATCCCATCCCCTATCCCCCACACTGCCACGGTCCCCATTGCCCACCCTGTGTCGGTCCACATTGCCCACCCACCTGTGATCCTGTGACTCAGGATTGCGAATAGAATCAAAGTTCAAGATAAATGCAAATATATATAAATTATGGCCAAAAGAAGTGGCTCCTTGAATTGCTTTTCTTTTACTCTCTAGGAATATTTTGGAATGAAATTATTTCGAATTTATTTATCGTAAAAGAAATGTTCTTTTTAGAACCTCTGCCTCTCAAAAGAGTACAGGGTATACAGAGTCATAAATCAAGCCATTACAAACAGAAGAATGTATTCCAATTGAAAACTGGCAATTGCTGCACTTGAATTGAATGATTATTTGTAATGGCTGCACTCACCGAATGGGTACTCACAAATCGGGTGTGATCGAAACTGTTACAAGGTCTGCAACAAAGCATGCAACAAGGCAGGCAACAACTACAACAACAATAACAAAACAACAGCAGCAGCAAACTGAGAAAAGTTGATCTAGGCAACAAAATAGGGGCAGGCATGTAAACAACTGACATTACACTGTCACTATCACACACACACTCACACACACACTCGCACACACACAAGCGACAACACATGGTTGCCTTTTGTATGATGCTGCACTTGCAACAACAGCAACAACAACAACAGCAAGGACAACGCACAAGAAGAGAATAAATTAAAGAACAACTCAGAATAACCGCGGGGCAATTTGCAGTTGCTCTCAAACTGTATAAGTGTGTCAGTCTTTACGTGTGTGTGTGTGTGTGTGTGTGTGTGTGTGTGTGTACTTGATTTGCTTGCCTACGCACAGTGGGAGCCAGATTAGCTAATATTGTTTCAAAATTTCAAATGCCGAAAATGTCTTATTCAAAATTTTATAACTTTGTTTAAAATTAACTGATTTCCTTGCGGCTTATCAAGTTTATCAATATTTTTTTCCAATTTTGATTCTGCGCGAAAACTGTAATGAAAACTTCAAAATGTCATAACTTTATGAACTGATATCCTTGCGAAGTCTCAAATTCATCATTATTTTTCCCCTATTTTGATTTTGCATAAAAACTGGAAAATTAAATTTTTCATACTTTATAGCTCACGGTGCCTCTTCTGTTTGCTGTTAAGTGGAAGTGCAGCGCATCACATCGATAACAGACATGCACACACACTTAAGCAAACATCACACACTCACACACACACACCCATACACACCCATACACACCCACAGACACACACACGCACTCACATGGCTGGAATGAGAGACAAGTGCCTTTGGCCTCGCTGCATTTTAGCTGCCTGAGTTTGTTCCTCATTCTCAGTCGCAGTCGCTTCTCTCCGCTCCTCTCCTCTCCTCTTCTTTCCCTTTTACACAACACTTTCGCATCTCCCCTCTCCCTCGTCTCTCTCTCTCTCTCTCTCTGTTCGATTTACACCCTCCGCTTGTTGTGTCTATACACTAACTACAGCAAAATAATTACTTTCATATCCAGCGGCAATTAAATTCATTTAGTTTGGCACCAATTTTCATACAGCAACAACCACAACAACAACAAAAGCACCAACAGCAGCAACAACAACAACAACAACAACCACAATAACTAACAACAACAACTGCCTGACACGCTATTAAGACATTCATTCATTCATTCCACATTCAACGGCCTCTGCTTGTTGGCTGTTGAACCCCACCCCCTTCGCACACATACACACACACACACACACACACACACACACACACCCCCTTCCCGCTCTTCCTCTCTGTCTGGCCAGCAACTCTAAACTATGTCAACTGTTAACTTTTTTAGCCGCTGGCTTTACGCTTCTATGGCTTACATATTTTTCAAGGACTCTACATAGTTTATCCATACACACACACGCACACACACTCTACACACATCCTACACCCACAAACAGGCGTTGAAAACGAAGGCGAAAAATTGCTGCAGGCACTGTAAAAGTCTCAACTTGAATAAACGTGTAATGCTCATGGGACAGAATAGAATAAATTGATAAGAAACTGACTAAGGGAAGGAATATGCTCAATTTGTAGTTAACAATTACTGGAATGGTAAAATTAAAAAAACTATGCAACAATTTGAACACTCGAAAAATTGATTTTCCTTTAAATGATTTAATTATAAAGAAATCTGAATTATTAACATCTTATTTATTTGTAAGTAGTGAATCAATCTGAAGTATTCTCTAGTTATTATTTAATAAAATTTAATTGATTTTAAACATCGAAATGTGTTAAGTTTTCATAGAAACATAAATTTTTGATTTATTAAAGATAGTTTAAATATCTTGAATTTATTCAAAATGGGAAAATTTTTTAATTATTCAATTATTCGTTTGATGCAATCAATTTATTTTGCACATCGAAATGTGTTAAGATTGCAGTTAGCAATTATTCTGTATAGTATGAAGAATTTTGTATTATTTACAATTATTTAAACGACTAAGAAGAGAACTTGGAATATTCTGTAACTATTGTAAAGCTCTTTTAATGGTCAGATTCCTAGTATCTTTGTCAATCAATCTGGACAGTTAATTATCTTCATGGCTAATTATAGAATTAACTTTAATTATCAAATTGTAAATTGCCGTTAGTTACGACAGTGTTGCGTCAGCGGAAAATAACTGTGACATACATACTCACACACTCAGGGATACTTAAGAGTTATTGGAATACTTGATAATGCGGCAACTGCGTCAGTTGAACACATAAAAATAATGAGGAATGGGACAAGAGCCGAGTGTCATTTGGCTAAGACGAAGAATTTCATAAGTGTCCTGTGGTTCTGGTGGCCATTAACACACACACACACACACACCCACACACATTTCTCACACACAGACATTTACACTGATACGCACAATCAAATAAATACAATAAGAAATATTTACCAGGAAGTGAGCAGACACATAACGAGGCGTACAACACACATACACACACACACACACACACACAACAGACACACGTCAATCAAATATGGCGTCAAATAATCATTAGGCAGCACAGACACACAAACAGATATACATATACACTCATACACACACTCAGCCCAAGTTGTTTCATTTTAAATGGCAGCAAGTAAAAAACAGCAGCATACTGTGGTTCATAATTTAAAAACAGTGGGCAAAAATAAAATTTACTATTCTTTGGAAAACAATGGGTTATTTTTCAATTAGGAATTTATGAAAGTAATTTTTGCAGATAGAATAATATAGCTGAAATTTTTTGAAATGTATTTTGCACCGTTTTAGTTTTCACTATGAAATTTTAAATTTTTCAATTGGGAATTTATTAAAGTAGTTTATGCAAATAAAATTATATAGCTACAAAATTTTTGAAAAGTGTTTTGCAGCGTTTTAGTGTTTCCTGTCGTATTTTCAATTGTTTTTAAAAAAATTCTTGAAAGTATTAGGAATATGAATTTCAACTTTCAGACTGATATCTGGTTATGTAACAAAGTTACGGATTTTACCCACAAACTGTAGTCAATGGAACCACGGTGCGGCTGTTACAGAGCTTGAGGCTGTGGAAAATTCTGTAGGAGTTTGAGGATGTGTGTGTGAGTGTGTGTGTGTGCGTGTATACAGCTGTCATGTAGTTGCCGTTGATTTGGTGGTAAAACTGATTTGTGGTTTAGGCGGCAGCACAAAAACAGAAGCCACAATTGTTGAATACCCTCTTCAATTCGATGTCATATAATAATTGCCAAATTTGGTAGCACAGTGTTGAAAAATTGTTGATTTGAAATTGTGAAAAATGTGGCATGCAACATGCAACAGAACTTGGCTAACGAGCTGTGATTTTTAGCCAACAAACTGAATGCGATTGACGTCAATTAAGTGGCATAAGGCGACACAACAAGCAGTCACAACGTCAGTCACTCAGTCAGTACTTGAGTCAGTCAATCAATCAATCAATCAGTCAATCATGCGGAGAGAGGGAGCGAGCGCGATAGAGAGAGAGTCTGCTTATGGCAGAAGCGGCATTTGACACACTTTCCTGGCCAGATTGATTGCCGCCACTCAATTGGCAACACCACAGTAACCTTTTTGGCCTGATCTCGACTTGGCTTGACTCGGTTAACCGTTGCGAACGTTGCACGTGTCTGCAGCAACAGCAACAACGGCTACAACAGCTACAGCAACCACAGCAGCAGTTGCAGCTCGTTACACGCATCGTTGCACCAATGAGTGTTGCCTACTCTTGACTCCATTTTTCCGATTTATTATACCCTTCCCGAGGGTTTTGTAATTCGATTTGTATCTAACTTTTCTCTCATTGTAGCTATCTGGCAGAAATCGAATTCAGATACAGCTAATTGCTGATTAATTGCATTTGTCAAAACTCCAATGACAAATTTATATAAATGCCATAAAAAAGATCGAAGAAATATCAACTATTAGACGAAATTCCATAGTAAATTCTGTAGATAATTAAATACAAAATACACTGCAAGTGTATCAAATATTCAGTGTGTGCAGACAACTTTTCTCTCTAGATATTCTTTTTGAAATTCCTATTTTTTTGTTGCCTGACAAGCGATTAGAATAAATTGCAACAAGCTGGCAAAGCGACAGGACTTGCAACGTGTGCGACAAGAGCTTAGCTCTGAATATTGGCTTAACGCATGCATTTGACACAAGTGTTGCCTGCCTCTGCCTCAACAAGCTAGCAATGTCTCAATATATCAATACATGCCCCCTGGTTGCAACAGCCATTGAGTGTTGCATGTGTGTAATCAATTTTAGTGGCATCGCAAACTTTTTCAATCCGTTGCCATTCAATTAAAAATTGCTGGCAAAAACTTTTCAGCTTTTAAGTGGGCTCACTCAAAATACATACCTTATATACCATACATATATAAATATTCGATATTGTATACTAACTATATTTGTATAACTACTCGTATAAATTGCTTTGACTCGCTTTTTATTTGGTTTGATTCATGTGATTCGACTGCCAAGTCAACTTGATGAATTGCCATTCGCAGTTTTCGATGCGATTGAATCGATTGTCGATACAATCGACTATACGAATTAAGGATGAGTTGCTCTATAAGTCAAGAGTATAGCTATTTATAACTACACGACTTGAAGATGAGTAGCTCTTTAAATCAAGAGCATTGCTATTTATTACTATTTTTGGGAAGTAGGGAGATGACTCTTAGGTTAGTTTATGATCTCAGTAAAAATGAAAAACAAAATAGTTAAACCAGAAAAATTATTGAATAATAGTTCTACGATTTTTTGAAACTGCTTGCACACCAATTAAATTATTTAGTATATATTAATTCTAATTTACAGTCAATAACTCCCTTAACGAAAGGTTCTATAATGAAAAACTCACTTGATACCCAATTGACTTACAATCTTAGTTTAAATAATTATTTTACTTTACTTTATCTTATTATTTATTATTTGATTTGTATGAATTTCTATGAATTTTGTAAAATTCATTCTGCAATGTTTTAGAAATGATAAAAACAATTTCCAATGGAATTCGTTGCAATTGTAATTGAATATCTCCTATGATTTCTGTCTGTCTGGAAAATTGTTTATCCAGACATTTCAATTGCCAGACAGCCAAAGTGCTTGACCAGTATTTTTCTGCATTGTCATGTTCTTACACACACACACACACACTCACACACGCACAGCCAGAGTGTTGTAATAATTTTCCGGCCGGAAAAAAGACAAAGGCCTGACGTGAGTGAAACAAGAAGTTTTCTTTTGTGTGGCAAGACTAAATTGAAATTCCATGCAAAACTTAATCAAAAATTGTTTAACAATGCACAAGGCAGAGTACAACATACATACATACAGACACACATACATAAATGTGCAGGAATTACACACACACACACACACATACACACGCACACATCATAAGCACTTGAAAAATGACATCAAACTTTAGAAGAAATTGAAAAATAATAACAAAAAGTTACCTTGGCAGCGGCTGCTGTTGCTGTTGTTGCTGTTGCTTCATCTACTTCATCTTCAAGTTGTTGAGTTGTTGTTGTTGTTTGTTTGTTGTCAAGTTGTTGTCCTTTTTTTTGGCTTGAATCTTGCTTTTAATTTATCTACAAGCCCGCAGCTCTCGGCACTTGCTGATGTTTCTTCCATTATTCAATCTGATGGCGTCTTGATATTTTCTTGCTATCTAGCTGTTGTTGTTCTTCTTCTCGTAATTGTTGTAATTGTTGTTGTTGTTGTTGTTTTATCAGTGTTTGTGTGTGTTTGCATTTTAATAAAACACGGGCGCAACATCACATCGCGTTCGGCCAACTTGATGGCAAAGTCAAGAGCTAAATCTTATTATTTTATCCTTTGTTATTGCATTTGCAAAGCCGAACACTCTCCCTCTCTCTTTCTCTCTCTCTCTCACCCTCGGCCTCTCTTTCTCTCTTTCTATACCCATCCTCTCCCTCACTCTCTTGATATTTCCCCGTTTCAGTGCTGTCAATTTATCTCTTTTATAACTAAGCTAAGCTAAAAAGCTAGAAAAGTTCTGAAAAACTTATTAATCTTAATATTTAAAACAAATGAAAATACCATAATTTACATAATGTTTATCAATCATATTCGAAGATTGTTGGGTAAGAAATTATAATGCATTTAATCAATTAAAAAATATGGTAATTTTAATTAAATTTCAAGACTCAGCTTCTTCAAATATAATCACATTTATTTACAGCAAATTTAAGGATTCTGTAGTTGATTGACAAAAGTTAAAAGCAAACGTATAAAATATTAAAAACCTGCGTTTGTGAATTATAGATTACAAACCATATTGTTGCGTTAAAAATATTAATTTTAAGATATTTTTTTGATATTACATTTTTTAAATCTATTTTAATATATTTTATATATTTTCAGACTACATTAAATTCGTTTTTCTAGCTCTTTTTGCAATAAGATAAACTATTTTAGCCCTTTGAAATTGTGTCAACACTGTTCCCTTGTTGTTATCATAAATCTGCATGCTGTCTTATGGCTTATGGCTTTTGGCTTATGGCTTATGGCTTATGGCTTATGCTGTCTTGGTCTGGGGCTGACTCAGATTTTGATTCGGATTTTGGCTCGTCCGGCCGAGGCAGCGTCATATGTCAACTGCATCAATATTTGCATTTTGATTGAAACTTGCAGCTGGATTCAGAGCAGCAGTCAGTTTGTCAACCAGTCAGTCAGCCAGTCAGTCCGAGAGTCATTCATTTGCATATTCTTATCCTGGTTTAATCCTTGTGGCACTTTAAATAACTATATGTGACTTTAAGACATTTTCTGCTCCACAATTGAGTTTGAAATCCCTTTTTGGAACGTATTTTCGTGTCAATAGCAAATGCACTTATGCTGTTAATTTCACTTACATTGCACATTAAATGCAGGCAACACAACTGCCAACTGCCAACTGCCAATAGCCAACAACTGGCAAACTGTTAACCCACAAAAGCTATTTACCCATAATCAGTTCAAAGTGCAAAACAGAAGCTAGTTCAGCTCATGTGCGCTTCTCTCTCTCCCTTTCATTCTCCCTCTCTCTTTCTCTCTCTCTTTAATGGCTGTTGCCATTGTCATTGATGTGGGTCTTAATAATGTTGTTGTACCCTTTGCTGTTGTTGTCTGGCTTTGTCCCAAATTAGGTCAAAATGCGTTAAATACCCTGTGCCGAAATGCCAAATAAAACGAGTTAACAAACAACATTGTCAGCAATTTTTCTAATAAGCTCCCCGGTTTTGACTGTTTTCGAGCTAAACCTGCAATTGCAACAGAAAAATTGATTTTGAAACAAAGCAGATAATTGAAAAGAAAAATAGATACTCAGAGATATTTTAGAGTTTCTTACTAACTTCTTTAACTTTTTCTAGCCGCGTCATTAATTAGACATTAACAAAAATCTAAGATAATTTGAGTTAAAAATAGCTCCAAAATGTGATATTACATATTTAAGTATTTGTAGTCTTCTTACCGTGGGATTTTATAGAAATTCGTACACAATTTTAAAGGCCAATTTCTTCCTGAAATTTAGAAAATGAAGTGAACTGTCAGTCACTTTTAAAAATAAGCTTAAGACACATAATTTATATTTGAAGGATAAAATGTCATGAGATTTAATAATTTCTATTATTTCAGCCCAGTTTTGAACATATCTCAGCAGTATTTCGAAGTTAGCCAACACTGAAACTAACAAGTGTCTGAGGCTCTGACATCGATAGTTTCCCTTCGATTGGAAGCAATTGCCTGCTGTTGGGTATGAAAATTAATTGATGCTTGTTAGGGCATAGGAATGGATATTTACACACACTCCCCCACACACACACACACATAGATACCCGCACACTCACTCAATGAGATAATGTTGGCTAATTAAGCTGAGGTCGGTTGCACATATCGTCATTCTGGCTCTGAGGTTAGTTCAAGGATAAGAACAGAAACAATAACAACAACAAGAAGAGCAACAGCTGCATTTAATAATTATAAAATTTTTCAATTATTATTAACTCGCTGCAGAGTCATCCGAGTGCCCACTCTCTCTCCCCCTCTCCCACTCTGTCTGTCTCCTCTCTCTTTCTTAGTTTAAGTCGTCCTTCTGTCTGCTCGAGCGAGTTTCTTTTCTCCCCCTCGGGTTGGTTTATCGTAATTAATTTTGCGGCTGTTGCTTGTCGCTTGTCGTTTTCCGACTGCCGTTTCATTAGAAAGATTGTTTATTAAAAAAATAAATAGAATAAAACAATAAGAAGTACAAGCTGAGCACAAAATCTAAAGGAACAAACTCGCCGCCTGTCAGCGGCCTGTCTCGCTGATGGCCAAGTTTATCTTTGCATATGCGGGGAGCACCCACAACAACCCCCCCCTCTACACTGATAAAAAGAGGAAAGTATTATCCAACTCGAGGGGGGGAACAAACAGAGAGAACTCACGACTATCTCGAGCATAATCATAAAAAGTTATGCGCTTGCTAATTTGATTAATGGCATTTCCTTGGCCGCAATCCAAATTCGTAATGACTCTGGCTAGGAAATTATTATTACTTCTAATTACAACAGACAACAGACAACTTCATTAAGCCAACAACAACGACAACAACAAGGACAGCAACAACGAGAAGATGAAGAACAGGAACTGACGGGGCATTAAAACAATCGCATCTGGAAATCAAGTGCCGTAAATCATAAAATCTAATTAATGTCTGCCAAGGCTATTCACAACTGCGACCCACACACACACACACACACACACACACACACCGACTGCAGAGCATAAAAAATCGACAAGCATTCAGTATTTCAATTTCAATCTCATGTTACGCATACGTCGCGTTGTCCTATCTAACAAAAAATATAAACGAAAAAAATACAACGATATGGAAATATTGAAACATATCTAACTCATTCGATATTGATATTATTTATTCGAATCTGAACCGCAAATCGGTTTAGTTGGAATTTTAATAAACAATTGCAGTTGACAAAATACACGTGGCCAAGTTAAAAATATTTATTCAAGCGTTTGCACTCGATTTTCATTCAATTTTCATCACATTGCCAGTCAAAGTGACTTTGTTTTTACATAAAATCTAAATAAAATACAATATATTCCCCAGTTCTTCTCTTCATATGCAATCACAATGAAATATACATTGCAAATATGGCTATGGCATGGGTTTTGTTCGGAATAATCGAATGAATGCATGTTCAAGTTTTAACAGGCAAATATTTGTAACTTTATTCAATTAAATAAGTTAAAAAATATGTTCAATTAGCAATAGCCAATATGGTTTACTTGGCTATCAATCTATAAAGACTCTAAAGCAAGCGCAGTAATTTTCAGAAAAGGAACATCTTTCTAATAAATGTTTTTAGCAACTTGATGTTGAACTAATAAATTAATTAAAAAATATATGCGAAGCGTACAGAATAATTTCAAAATTAGGCAGTGGAATTTGTTATTGTTTATTGTACATATTACATTAAATATAAACATGTATAATAATAATTGTAAGGAATAAAATTTAAAAAAAATGAATTTTTATCTAAATCAAATTATTTTATACAACAGAGTGTCTTAAAATTAGATTGAACACCATCATTTATTATATACGAATAAATCAATTGTAAAGCCGGTTTAAAAATAAGCTACAAAGAAAAACACATGTTGCAAAGTGAAAGTCCTTAGTAAAATGGTAGCCAAGCTTGTTGCAAGCAGCACAAGTTGCAGCTTTTCTTGTAACTGCTCTTATATGTAATATAAATAAGATGTTGTGTAGGACTTGCTAACAAATATTTGTTGTTACTGCTGTTCGATAAATAGGCAATGGCATGATAGAGAGAACGGGAGAGAGATGGAGAGGGAGAGGGAGAGGCGAACTTGCCACATTGATGTTGCCACATTGCTGACCAACTCGCGGCATGCACAAAGCTGATTATCATGGCAATGACAAGCATATTGGTCACGTTAACAGCATGACTCCCCCAAGTGTTTCAGCGTGTCCCCTTGCCACACTTGGTTGCATGCACTTTACAAGCGAGCAGCAAGCAGTACCGTTAATAACTGAAACGTGCCTCAAATGGACCATTCGGCATTAACGCGCTCTATTTGCGTACAACTGTCTGCTTTGTTGCCAGTTTCCAGTTGCCTGTTGACTGTTGACTGTTGGCCGTTACTGCCCTGGTGCATGTGGCATGCGGCAGGCGACCAGTGTGGCATGCAAAGTGGCAACTCCATTTCAGCCAATTCTCTGCCTGTCATTTCATATTTTTCTTTCCTTTTTGCCTCTGTTCGCTGTTCGCTGTTCCCTGTTTGATATTTGCCATTTGCCATTTGCTATTTGCGTGAGATTCTCTAGTCCCGAGTCTCTCGGAGCTCTCACGTTTGGCGCTTAGTCACGACAGTCGTCGCCTGAGTCGCCTGAGTCGCTGTGATTAAGTTCTGTTTACATTTCGGTTATACTCTTCCATATGGCACTTCCATTTGCCTGCATAAGTAAATACATATCCAAATGTTGGCTAATTACTTCCATATACATTTATCTTAACAGTCGGCAGTCAAAGCAAATAATGTTTAATCGTAAATGAGGAAGTAAATCTTTGTATGTGCCTTGAAGTATATTAATAAAAACTTGTATTCCTAATTTAAGCTAAGACTGAAATAACTATATAACTGCTCATGGATAGAAACAATATAAATCTGCAACTATTCCCATTTAAATGTCTCTATTTGAGGTACCATTAAAGCTTCCCTGCTGCCCAAGACATGGCTTAATGCTGATTGATGCGATCGAGACTTTAACACCAGCATTATGGCTCCAAGCTGAGCTGCAGGGTTGCCAACTTGCATAATTAATCATACGCGCATAAAAATGTCAACTGGAACGAATGAGACGAGAGAAGCTGTTGCAACATGTTGCTCCCGCCCCCAACAACTTGCAACAGCAACAGCAACAGCAGCAGCAGCTTCAACGCCAACTGCAACATTGGGGCAAAGAGTCGCTGGCACTTTGCAGATTTCGAATCCCTAGCAACGTCGAACATTTACAAACAAATCAAATTTGCATCAGAATTTCATTTATCTTGTTTTGCTGTGTGGCAACTACACAGCTTTGGGACCTTCAGGGGGGAGGTGGGTTGTGGCACTGGCAGTGGCAGCAACGCTGTTAAAGTGAAATTGTATTTGCCAGTTGCAAAATCAGAAATAACAAGCGAAGCGACTAAAGTGTTGCCTTAAAGTGTGCGACCTTTAAGTGACCTGCATATCATGATCAATTAAGAGATTATATAAAAAACTGCACTTAGATCACTTTCCAACAAGATACATCACTGACAACAAGTAAGATATAATAATCGCATTTTAGCATAATTTATTCAAAATGGCTGTGATATCTCAAATAAATAAAATATTGTTCTTTGGCTCCTATTTTAATATGTTATAAATAATTTCTCCTTGTTAAGAAAGTTTTTTCTCAGTACTTTCAATTTGGGGACCATTAAAATTAATTTACTAATAAAAACATTTACTTTAAGAGATGTGGCAAGTTTTATTTAAAAGTTACAAACAACTAAACCCATTTATTATACTCACCGCAAGGATATATCTGCAACATATCTTATTTATAGAGTTGTAGTAAAACAAGAGTCTTTGTTGACTACCTAATACACCTGATATTTATAATCGTCCGACATTGCAACATTTTACACTATCAGTGTTGTTATCGTTTCCTAATGTAATCGATCAATTTGTCAAATTTTCAATGGAACGACAACCCTAATGGTTAACCCCATATGCCAGCACGTAGCAACAATTTGCCAGTCAACAACGCGCTGGCTAAAAACTGTGGCAGCATCATGTGGCAGCCTGGGGTTCAAGTTGCAACAACGACTTCAGCTTCTCATTTATTAATGTCAAGTGTAATTTCTGTACATATTTTGTTCGTCGTTCGCTCAACAATGGCAACTCTGGCAATAACAAAATAACAGGAACAACAACAAATAGAAGAAATTCAAAACGAAAAAAGAAACTATGTAAAAACACATAATAAATTGAGGCAGCATCAACGGATCAAAGGCCAAAGCAATGAAATCACTTTAATGAAACACTACACAACACACACACACACACACACACACACACACAGCACACACACTCCAGCACTTAATACACACAATACATATTATATGACTTTTTGTGCAACGGGCAAGCAAAGTTAATAACCGTTTTATGAGTCTATTAAAAAAGGATAATCGTTGGGTTCTATTTGCTTTTTCTTTTTATTCTTTGCCTTTCATTGCGTTTGTTTTTCCGGTTTGTTAGAGGGAGGCGGAGGTAGGAGGGGAACCTGTCTAGAAGCTCATGCAACGTGTGCGTGTGGCATTTATGTAAACGATGCCACAAAAACTTTAGCAAAAACACATCATCAACTACAACAACAAGAAGATCCTGACGGCCTCTAACAACAATAATAAAATAGGGACCACAACAGCCTGGCACTTTCTAATGCTCGTATATTATTAAACTCGTCTGAACCTGAACCTGAACCTGAACCTGAACCTTTATGCAAACCCTTCTTCCACCCTCCCCTTTCCAGCTCTTCAGCTCTCCAGCTCCACCACTTTTCAGTAACTTTACTAGTTACTTACTTTCTGTATAAATAAATAAGCAGGCAAATAGTGAAAACAACAGCAAAAAAGATCTGAAAAAGTGCTGGGCTTGAATTTGCTCGACTACTGTGATACCCTGTTATCAGTTTCGAAAAAGTCTTACAAATAGTCGGATTTCACAGTAACTCATTTTTTGTCTTCATATTGCTATACTAGGTTCCTCCTTGAATTATCTTTCTGTTTTATAATAAATGTTTATAAAATTAGCAACATAACTACAGCATAACTTAATATATAAAATAATAAAATGTTAAAGCCAGAAACTTGCATATAACTTCTGGTATCGTAAATATTCATAGTCGTAAAATATCGAACAACTTTCATAGAATTCATTGAATTTTATTTGGAATATGTAATAAATAACATTACACAATTCTAAAAATTTTCTAAATGTTACGGGTATTTCAAGGGTATACAAAATAAACAATACACGCTTTTTTCATCTTTTTATCGGATATTTCTACAACCCTTTAATGATTATCCTCTGTGTAAATCAAACCGCTCGTGAAAAGGGACGTGGCAAAAATTATGTAGATTAAGTTGAGTTGCCAAGTGTGGAGAAAGGGGATAAAGGGGGGACTCGAAAATAGTCTATAAATATTATTTATGGTGATATGTGTTTGCCCCGAACCTGGCAGAATGATAAATTATATAAAATGCCAAATTTTCGGGCAACATTTTTCAGGTAAAATGTTGTGGTTTAGGCTTTTAAGGTTTTTCTTTTCTCCCTCTCTTTCTCCTCATTCTCCCTGTGTGGTAGAAATCAATAATTAGAGAGAAGCCAAGGCTGTTGGCCCAGCTGCTGTGGCGGTGACTATCACTTGCCTCGCGTTTATTTAATTAAATTATGCGGCCGGCTTCATAAATCAAATGGCAAGTTGCATAAGCATCCCGAAAGTTGGCTAACTGCGTTGGCTAAACTGTTGCCAGGCCAACAGACTGCAAGCAATTATATAGGATTTTAAATGCACATGTGGCAAGTGCTCACTCTCTCTCTCTCTCTCTCTCTTTCTTCTTTCTTTCTCTCTCTCGCACTCTTTGTCTCTATTATTGTCGGCGTTGCAATGTGGCAAGTGCCAAACTTCCGGCCAAGCAGGGAGTCGACTTAGGAAACCATCTTAAGGCTAACGGAGTTGCCAGCATCAACTTCCCTTTTCCGTTGCATAAATAACAGCAAAAGTCCTGGCCATCCTAATGCCCATTCTCATCCCCAGTCTCGTTCTGCTTCTCCAGTTGCCAAACAACGACGCGACCAGCGGCAGTGAAGCAACACGCATACGCAGCGTATGCCCCAAAAGTTTGCAGCAGCTGCCACTAAATATTAAATATATATATGCACCATATAGTATGCTATCTTTGCACCCATAGATAGCCACCATACAATTATGAAAGCATGTGTGTGTGTGTGTGTCTGTGTGTATTCACATGCACATGCTTTGACTAAGATGAGCATTTAAATTTACCGACTGGGCATCGGCGAACAAACAGACACAGCGCACTTCCGCCCAAGCTAAGGCTACAACGACATCGACAACAACAACAACAACCACAATCATAGAAACAACAACAATATTTACAACTACAACATAGCACAAACAACTATCGTGATGTTCTCATATGCTTATTATCAGAGGTTCGCCTGCAAAGTTCTACATGTATGCAAATATTCACAACTTTTAAAAATCTACCAATAAAACAAGAAATATAATTAAAAATAAATAGTACACATAATCTCAATTTAAAAAAATGCAAACAATTTGAAATCAAAATTTTGTCAATCATTCATGAAAATCAGTGGGGCTTTGACGACGTTATGTATGATCAAAGTTATGGAAATTTGGATGACAGTTGAAAAAAATTAAAAATTTTGATTGAATAAAATTGAAATGCAGAAATAATAAGGATGTGAAATCCTGATAAAAATGGTATTAAGAACTAAAATTGGTTAAGTTTTGACAAAGTTATAAAAGTTCAAAGTTCTCGAAAAAATGTATAAGGGTAGGTATGGAAAATCGGATGATGATCGAAAAAAAATTAAAATATTTAAATTAATAATTTTTAAATGCACAATAAATTTAGGCACCAAATCATGAATAAAATGGTATTCCGAATTAAAATCGGTTGAGTTTTGACAGAGTTGGGAGAGTTCAAAGTTTTTGAAAAACATGTAAAGGGGTAGGTATGGAAAAATGGCGGATTTTCGAAAAAAATTAAATCTTTTAAATAATTAATATTTAAATGCAGAATGAATTTAGAGGCTAAATCATGATCAAAATGGTATTCCGAACTAAAATCGGTTAGGTTTTGACGAAGTTACGAGAGTTCAAAGTTTTAAAATTTTCTATGACTTTATTTAAGCTTTAAAGATTGAGTTAAGAGATTTCTGAAATTGGCAAATACCCAATTTGCACCATAATTTTTATTAGTTTATGAATTTGTGATTGATCAACCCTCTCATTTGTTGTGTGTACTCGCTTGTGTGTGTGTGTGTGTGTGAATTCATAGCGTATGCTGATATCAAAAATATTACTTCCGCCTTTTTGTTGAAGAATTATTGCCTGGGCTGTTTGAAGGATTCACAGAGGCAGCTAACACGCATTCACCTCTTTTCTCCTTTCCTCCTTCTGCTTCGAAGCTTCTCCTCCCACTTCCAGGGCGCCAAACACAATCTCCCAGAGGGTATTACACCTTTCCTGAAAAATGAGCGTGGTTTTCATTAACAGGCAACGACAGGTAAAAGGATATATCGTGATTTTCTACAATTTCTTGTGAACATCATTATCAAAACATAAGCAGCTGGGAAGTTCGAGAGTTTTCCTTGAATTTTCCTACATATCCCATTTCAAAGAACCGAACATAATTAAGAGTTGTTATTCAGCAGTTTTTACTGGTTGCCATCTGCAACCGCTGCAGTGCCCAAAATTGTGGCTAGACGGCATAAATCTGGCCAATTTCTCTGTGCAGTGGCAACAGTTGCTGCTGCAGTTCTTGGCCAAAAATGAAATGTTTTTGCAATAACAATGGAGCAGACTTCAGACTTCAATTTGCCCAATTTGACTGGAACAACCTGGCCACGTTTCCATGTCGAACGAGTCGAAACGAACTGCGGAGAAAGCTAACAAGACTTGAGATATTTGAGATACTCGTTACTTTGCTTATTTGCTACTTAAATGCAGTTCAATCTCCTTATTTGTTTCCCTACAGCAATGCGGTTTGAAATCATAACTCTGGCATTATTCAAAAGTTTCAATGAAACAGAGAAAGGGTTTTAACTTCTCATGTCAGCTTTAAAAAGGATGCGGATTTAAATTAACGCAGCATCTTTAACTGGAGTCTTCGATAATGATTTTATAGTTGATCCGATAGGATGAAATCACTATCAAGAATCCCGTAATTTAATTTAGATTAAGGAAATTGGTGGGGAAATTTATTTATTTTAATTCAAGAATTAAATAAAACACTTCCCGGATTATTCCCATGATATCAACACAGAACAGTCAGACATGACTGGCATCTATTTTGAATGTGGAGTATAATCGGATATTGAAAACATCTGCAATTAATTTGGAAATGATTAGGGCCAAAGAAAGGATAACAGTTTCAAATTGAATTGAAACATAAATCCATAATAATTATTTCAATAATTGCTGGCATGCATTACTGCAATCTAATAATGAACAACAGACATCGAATAATGTTTGGAATATGGAATGAATTCAACTGTGATTTTTAAAGTGCAATTTTAGTTTGATGCGTTGATTTATTTGGAAATTGATGAAAGCGACGCTGTGTTGAATTTTGTGATTATTATTCGCATGTCAGTTAGCCAATGAATAAATGAATAAATGAATGAATGAATGCATTGAATGCATTGAATACATTGCGGCTGGTAATTAAATATTCATCTGGCAATTGAAAAATGCGTGACAAATTTGCACGCATAACATGCTAATTGACATGTAAACGCATCTTTTCAACTGGCCAACTGTCTGTCTGACACTCTAATTGTCTGTCTGTCTGTCTGTCTGTCTGTCAGTTAAGCTGTCTTTGTGCGCAACAACAATAAACGTTATAACAAATGGCATTTCGAAATTGGAAATTCAATTGTCGTGGCAAATTGATTTCAAATGTCACATAAACGTCAAACTTGCAATAGATGGATACTGTTTTCCCCGCTTTTCACTTTCCCCTTCTCTTCACCGGGTTTCCACTCGACTTTCCACCTCAACGCTCAACTGCAGCTGCTGTTTTTCCAACTATGCTGATAATAATAATAATAACAATGCTAAAAGTGACACCACAATGCAACCAGACAGAGAGAGAGAGAGAGAGAGTGAGGCAACCTCCTGACTTTTGCCATGGCAAGATAGATGATTCGTCAGCATCAAAGCCAGCCATGAATTTAGGTGAACACCAATCAATAATCACATTCACTCAGTTCGCTTCTCTACTTTTCTCCTCTTTCCCCCTTCCTTCCCCCTCATTTAACCTAAGCGAACATGAAAAATGACCGATGGCTGTTCGAATAAACGAAGAGTGGCAACTTTTTTACTCCCTCCCACTTGCAGGTGTAGCTTTAGTTCGACTTGTAGGTGTAGTTGTAGGTGTAAGTGTTAGTTTAAGGGTGTTTCGGGTGTTTAGGGTTTTTCGAGGCTGTAACTGTTGTGGCAGCCATATTGGGCTTTGAGACCCGGCTCTCTTTGATTTACTTGACTGTGTCCGTGTTCGACACTTTGACACAAATCACAGCTGACCAGGCAACTCAGGCATCCACTTTAAATGGCAGCCTATTCCCTTCTTCCCCCACCCTCCACCTTCCTCTCTCATCCCTTTCACGTTATTCATGCATGCATGCATGTGTGTGTGTGTGAGTGTGTGGTTGCCAGTCAAAGTTCACATTTCTTTACGTCAAATGAACTACACTGCGCTACCACAACTGGGAAATCATTTGCCGGGCTGTCAAGTGCTTCAGAGGCATAAGGATTATAAATAATTCCAAATGGATATTTCAATTAAATATAATAATATATTTACTTCAAATTTGCTCTTTAAATTGTATCGTATTTTATTTTTGTATTTTAATTTATTTTTGTTCTCATTATAATTTTATTTTACTGTCACAATTTCCAATTTATATTTTACCGTCTGAATTCTGGGATGTTTTGTGTAATTTCATAACTTTGTCGCCTAAGTGAAAGGTTATTTAATTCATTTACCTTTTACCTGACGGGAATACCAACAACAATTGCAGGAATGTCACATACTTTTTTGGTCACGCGTGTGTGAGCAAACGTTATGGGGAATTTTAAAAAATAATAATAATAATAAGACGAGAACTCATAATAATGGGGAATGTGATGAAACTGGAGCACGTGTCGAGGATTTACTCGGCAATGTATCGCTTTTCATTTTCATTTTCATTTTCCTTTTCTTTTGTTTCCTTTATTTTTTGGCAGCAGCAATTGCCTTTCATTAGCCGTAGTAGAGGCTGACAGGATTTGTCAGACATTTGTCAATTTCGAGCATATCACAGGGGAAGGATAAGGAAAGATAAGGAAGAGTGGGAGGAAGGATGAGAATGACGCGACAGTTGTCAACTTGGAATGCGCCTTTGTTTGTTTGTGTTTCGACTTGCAGGCCAAAAAGCGAAAAGCGTACAAAATTCACGATAAATCAGAGAGACAAAAGCCAAACAGAAATTTCATATCGCACACACACAAGGTGAGTGGCAACTCCCCCCGCCCCTCACAGGTGACTCCGGCTGCATGTCTGCCGGACTGATGTGAACTCCGCCACGGAATGGGACTCGTCTCGACTCGTCTCCTCTCGATTTGTTTGCTGAATTTTGGCTTTGGTTGTCGCGACAGCAACAACTTCATCACTCAATGCTTGCCACATTCAGCGGCGACATTTACAAATTATGATTGATTGGCATACAAACTGTCCTCTCTTTCACTCCCCCCTCTCCATCGCACTTCTCTCTCTCTCTCTCACGCTGTGCTGAGCAATCAGAGAATTTGAGTTGCATGAGCCATAAATTCGCATTAGTCACACTAAAAAACTACTGACAAGACAAGTGCATAAATTCATATAAAATCCAGTCAAATTTATGACCAACTTCTGCCTCAATTGAAGCCACTTCATAAATAATCTGAGTGTGTATCTGTGTGTGTGTGTGTGTGTGTGTGTGTGTGTGCGTCGGTGTTTCACTTCAGCTTGCCAAAAAGGCTATTAAAATTAAATGCTGTACGGCGCATTATTGAAAAGAAGCAACACCAACAACAACACCGCATTCAGCCAATCATAAATCATTTGGTCAATTTTAATGCAGAACAAGACAACAAGAAAGTTTCAGTCGAGGAGCTCGGCTTTTAAATGCCCAGTATTATGTTCATTTTTAGTAAATTAAAGTAATTATAAAACAGAAACGATTATTATTATTTGGGTCTCTATTAAATTGGAAATCTGGTTTCGTGTTCATTTTATGACTTTAACTATGAGTTATATATTTGAATAACGAATCAATAAAAATATTTTAAATAATAGACAGATATTAGGAAATTATTATTTGACTGTTTTAATTGTTAAATTCTCTGAGGTCTAGATATCTCAGGGACAGACAGATGCTGCCACAAATTCACAAATGCCCTTTGAGTACTGGGCTATAGAGAAAACAAATGAAAATAATAAAAAAAGAAAGCTTCTTCAACACCCAAAAAGACAACCAGACAATGTTGGCTTCGGAGCATTACACGCTCACTTGCCCAGATAATTGGTGTGCCTGTCTGTGTGTGTGTGTGTGTGTGTGTGTGTGTGTGTCTGTGGGTGTGTGGTTGAGATGCGGCTATTGCTGGCGCGTGTCGATGATTCAACCTTAAGGGTATAATAGTCCGATTGTCCAGTTTGCATACTTTCAGAAAGTTTTGCTGGCAAACCCAAAAAAATATTTAATTAAAATAGCTCACTTTACTCTGTTGAAATCATTACAGTCTATTCATACTTATTTGGAATTAGTTTGCAGAAGCCCTAAGCATTTTATACCCTGTACAATTTTCATAAATGAGGTCCACAAACTTAGCAGTCGGTGTAAAATGATGTGGAGTATATTTAAAGTGACCGTACTGCGTCGTTGAAAGACACTTATCTACTGAAACGTACATTATATCGAAGAAAAGAAATTACTTTTAAGCTTAAAGTGAAGCAAACACATTTTAGGGTGACCGTATTGCGGGTGTATGAGTACACTAGAACAAATTTTTACTTCTGCTTAGATGGTGAATAAAGCAGAAGTATTAAAATCAGAGCTTTTACTGAAATAAGAGCTGAAATACTCCTTAGGGTGACCATACTGCGTATATACAAAATTAAACTAATATTTTATCATATTTTATAGTGAGAAACGAGTGAGAATTCATGAACTATTCTCAAGTATAAATGAAGTAGTTGGCCATTAGGGTGACCGTATTAATTTTACATTTGTCACTTATCTTCATAATAGTTATCTTTGACATAGCTAAAACTATCACAATTGTAGAGCAACTCTAAGTCGAACACGATGAAGTTTAAGCTTTTAAGTTGTTGTTAATAAATCATAAATTGGCGTTGCCATCGTTGGGCGTGCCTTTGGTTTAGCTTTGACTCCTTTGCTCCTCTGTCTCCCCCTCAGCTGCTGCAACTAGTCCACTTGCTCACTGATTGCAAAAGTTAAATGAACTTTAAGTTTTAAAGCAGCTTAGCAAAGCGTTTTTGCCAGCAACGTCTTATGCCAAAATTGGTTGGCTTTGCATATTGATGTGGCATTAGGTGCAAAAGTTTATCATTTCTCCCTCGGCAACAAGTTATGTTATGTTAGAACGACAGTAATCGCCAGCTCGACACAACTATCAAATTTGTGGCACTCATAAATTGGCTGTTACTGTTACTGTTACTGTTGCCACTGCCACCGCGTTGCGCATACGCACTGTGTGCCAAAGTTTTCTTTGCTTTGTCATTGACATTCAGGCTGCGTCTCCTCGAATGCTCGATAAACTGAGACCGTGACACAGAATCCGATTTTTATGTTGCCCATAAAGTTGCCGCCTGCATTTGGATTTTTCGTCGCCTGCCATTTGTTGTTGTTGTTGTTGCTCTTTTTGTTCTCAGCCTTTTTGTTTTATTTTATTGTCGCCTATGTAATGTCTAGAATCTACTGTTGTTATCCTTGTTGTTGCACTAAATCAAAGTCTCGTTTATGCGTCTGCTGGCCAAGTTTATTGCCATTGATTGTTATTGCCCCATTTTGGCTTTGCATAATAATTATTGAAGACAATTTGATTAACTTTCGCCCACTGTGTTATGCAACGTTCATTGTCACCGACAAAATTAAACACAAATTGAAAAGTCTCCAATTAAAGTAACAAAATCTGGTTGAATCTCTGGTTGCTGATTGAAGCTGAAACACTCTGTAGAAATGAATGTTTAATTAATATCTACATATTTTTCATATAAATATTTATTATATTATATTTATTAATTTCATTAATTACGAAATTCAATTGAAATATCATTATATTGTTGATATTTTCCTACTTATAAAATACGAATTACAAATCCATCTAAATAAAAATTGAACACAGCAGGTATTTTATTTAATTGTTTCTTATAATATTTAACTGATAATATTCGCTCAATTTATTTAAACTTTGCGGCTATTAAATGCCACCTCTGTCGCAGCTTGTGGCAAGCTGCAAAGCCAAACTTCAAGGGTGGCGAAATATATATACCCTGTCTATAGATAGAGGCGCATTGAACCGCGATAGTTGCAATGCGACAAGCTGCAGCGGGTCGCAAGGGGAGGCATGTGGCAAGTGGCAAGCGGCAAAATGTACAAGAGACACAAAGAAAATTGCAATAACAATTTGGCACAGACGAAAACTTGTACGAAAAACCATTCGAATTTGAGATACCATTTTATTTTGTGTATTTGTTTTTTTTGTTGTTGTTGTTGTTCATTTGCATAGAAAAATTTCAAATTAAGCGAAAAATGTGCAAAATACTGTGAATGCTTTTTCAGCATTTGTTTTTGCACTTTTTGAGTATATTTGTATTTTTTTGTGTGTGCTTAAAATGCAACAAATGAATGTCCAAATAAAAACGGATAAAGTACAAAGTATTTGCCAACTGGACAATTGGTTCTCTCAAATGAGCAGCCAGAAAGAAGCCGTTGACAAAAGGATAACAAAGGATGTCGGGGAGAAGGTTCACAGTTGTGCAGCGAGAGAGAGAGAGAGACAGAGAGTTAAAAGAGAGAGACGGGGAGGAGGAGAGGTGTGCTCAAAGTGTTTGTCTAATGACAAAGTAAATTGTTTGCATTTGCACTTCAGCAACAATAACAACAACAACAGCAACAACAACAACTGCTACTGTTTACTTAAAAGGACTCGAGTCTGTTGAAATTTAAAGTTGGCTATTGAATAAATAATGAAATAAATCCGTTTCAAGAGACAACCACAAATGAAAGAACAACATGTTGTTGTTGTTGGATCTGCTTAATTAAGACGCTGTAGATAATCGTCATGCTGTTGCTTCTTTCTCCTCATTTATCCTCTTCACTTTGGTTCTTTTATTTTTCATTTAATTTTTATTTTATTTGCATCGGCCCCTTGGCAGTTGCACTTGTCCGCAGAGACAACAAACAGATCCTTCTGATTGCAGGTACTTTTCCCTGAGGGAGATGGAAAAATAGTTGCTACTTAATGTCGCCTTTGTCAGTCAAACTGCAAAAGCGCAACTAAAGTTTCTATTGCAACAATGCCGCCAAGTTTGCAAACTCTTGATACCCTTTAATGATGCCAACAAGTTCGCAATTCACCAAATTAAAATAAAATGCACAATTTCGCGAAAAGTTTGTGCACTTACATAAATGTTATACATATAAATAAAATGGATTCCCTTCATTAAAGCGACTTAATAAAGTCCAATTTCTGTTTTGTTATAAACAACAAATTAAAAATTGTTACTATGGTAGAATATTTTTTAAATATTAATTCTTAACCACGCAAATAATTAATATACATATATATTACTCACTCATTACTCTATCTTTGATATTTTCTCATAAAATTTTACATTAAATTAGATAAGCATTTGTTAATTTTAACTTCTGTTTTTAAATATTTGCATATATAGGGGGGATTTTTTATTTAAGCTATTTACAACAAATAATAAATTAATTTCTTTATAGTGGATGTGCAAATAATTGTATTAAAATATTATTTGACGATGCCAAGGCACGAATATTTTTGAAGTGTTTCATTCAATCTCTTTTGTTTGAGTTTCCCATTGCAGTTTTCCCCACTTTCTGTCTAACAGGCAGCAATTGCCTTTGTGTTTATCTGTCTGTCTGTCTGTCTGTCTGTCTGTCTGTCTGTCTGTCTGTCTGTCTGTCCACTTGTCAGTGTCATTTTCTCCTCTCTTTCTCTCTTCTTTTATGCATAGCCTTTTTTGTGGTATCTGCATTAAGTCTCTGCATTCATTGAAGTCGCCATTGTCCATTGTCCGTCCGAATGGAAATTCGGTCGCCTTGCCCCACTGTTTACGGTTCGAAGCACTAACTGACAACAGTTTTCATAAATCTTGCACACTGGACACCATCATCATCATCATCATCATCATCATCATTAACATTATCATTATCATTGTCACTATCATCATCTGCAGTGCTCCTCATGGGCCCTGGGCCTTGCACTTGCCACAAGATACAGTTATCTTAAGTGCTCTAAGTGCAAGCTGTCACTCGGTTTGTTCCCCAGTTCACAATTTTCATTTGTTTGTTTTCTTTTGGTTTGTTTGTTTGTTATTCGTTCGCTCAGCTTGTTTTTGACATTTTCGCCAAGATAAATAAAATTCCCCAAATACAAATCTATATATAATATATATTTTTATATACTGTACACTATTTATTCAAGTATGTTGCATGCTACACTCAAATGCAATTTAAACACAAATGCAATTAATTTGTGACACTTGTGATTGAGTGCATTTTTATGCATATCGGGGGAATTTTACTTTCTTTTCTAGTCAGACATTGACTATCGATATTGATATTGATTTTGGTATTGATATTCAAATGCAAATTCCAACTTTCACCTCGAGTCGCATAAAAATGAAATTGGTCAAGGCCCTGACAGGTCAGCGTGTCAAAGCGCCGGATAACGACGCGGCTGTCATATGTTTTGGCCATAACAATCACGTTTAATGCTGACAGCATTAACAACAATGGGCGACAAATCCGATTCCCAATTCGATCCAAAAAACTCCCGTTGATTGGGCCATTTGTGAAACCAGTTTCTATATACGAGTATGTTGTTTTTTTTTCTCTTTTGGCAATTCAAGTCGATTTTCACATTCTTAGAATATTGCGAGTGAATGTGAAATGCAAATTAGACAACAACAACAACAACAACAACAACTCGATCTTCGACTGACCCAAATTCAAAGGTAATAAAATTGCGTGAATTTGCCACAATCGGCTTAGTCGACGCCCAAAATATGCTGAAATCATGTGGCAGCTAACGATTCTAACGATATTTGTGATCATCGCGGTGGCATGTAATTTAGTTCATCTATTTATTTTAACAGAGTTCAATTTAAATATAACGAAACTAGTTAAATCAAAATTATGTGTGATACAACGAATAATAAATAAATTATAAGCCAATTAAATAAAGATATATTGTGATTCATAAAATAGGCTTTTTTATCATCTTTAAATGCAAATTCAAAATAACTAAATATATTTTTTTAGAGTTTTGAAATAAAAAAAGAGATTTATCTTATGCTCTTAAAATTATAGCTTAAAATACAACTTATTTATGCAAATGATCTGCAAATCGAAAACTAGTTTTATGCTTTCGAAAAAGCAAAAATTATAAATATTTTATGAGTTTGGAATTAAAATCAACTATCTTCGACCTTTTAAACTGAAATAGTCTAAGTATTTTTATAGTTTTGAAAGCAAATTAAATCAAAATGAAAGAGGACATAAAATTAAATGTTATGGCTAAAATCAACAAATAATTATATCTCTTTTTAATACTTGCAGTTCAGCCACTGTCCGCTGCGAAGCACTGGAAACGTGCCCCGGTTCGTGGGGCATTCAACGTGGACATTTATGCGTATAATAAACCAGTGGTCAATTTGGTGGGGCAACAGGAAACGCTGGGAGGACAAGTGCTGCCCATGGGAGAACTGTTGGAGCAACTCTCGCATAGCAGTCGTCGGCAAATGTCTGTGCAAAAATCACAGTTCCGCAACCTTGACACCGATAATTACGTGGCACGTAACCAAGGTGTGGCCGCAGTTGCCCCACCTGTCACCCGTGCCGCACTCGCCACACTTGCCACACTTGCCACACTTTCCACAGTTGCCCCAGCTAATGCAACCACAGCTGCAGACCAGATAATTACCGAGCAAAAACAATCAAGTGAGAATCTTGGAGCAAGTGAAACCAACTGGCCCATAAACACACAATTAGCGGAGCTGCAAATGAATTTGAGTTCGAAAAACTCGCACGCAATCCGAAATTTATATTCGCACGAGTTTTATGTGCAAAACATGGGCAAGAGGAAAATTGTGCTACTTAACACGCTGAGCAATGCCACCGATTCTGACCGGGATCGTAAACCAGGCGACACGCAAGTTATGAGTGAGCCAATGAAATTGGAATTGCTGTTGCCAGCACTGCCAGAAAAGGAGCAGACCGAGGAGGAGGAGCAGGACGATGTGGATGAGGAACTGGGAGAGACAACTACGCCAAATGTGATCGAAAGGTAACAGAAACAAACTCCTAATTTTGTTATGATTTTTGTTGGAATTCAAAAGCGTATTTAAGGAAATGGAACCAATAAATGAAAGGATAGAATGCTTACAACTGTTATTTGGATACTTCAAAAATAGTATTTCTTAATAGTCCCGTCTCCCTAAAACTAAAGCAATAACTCAATTTAGAAATGTGTAAATTTAAAATGCTGTGATTTGGAAAACTAAATATTTGGCTTTGTCTATCTAAATCAATTGTCTCTACAATTTGATTTTCGACTATTATTATTGCAATTCCCAATTTGTTACATGTTTTTGTTACCAAATTTTAAACTTTAACCATTCTTTGCTACAATTTTTAAAGGGAATCGATTGAAGGTTGGAGTACACTGGAATTGCCACCCAATATTGAGGACTCTGCAGCAATTAGCACATTGCTGCAAATGGAAAGATATCGAGAGACAGCAACTGAAGAGTTGCCAAAGAAGAGTCAAGTTAGTGAGCAGCTAACTGATGGCACTGATGACAACAAACATGGCTCAAAGCAGGCGAACAATATGACGACTATCGAGGCATCTAATGCAGCTAATGGAGTTGAGAAGGAGACAGAGACGGAGACGGAGACGGAGCAAGTGAAGCAGCAGGAGAAGGAGAAGGTAATGGAGACTCTGGCTATTGCTGTTGTCAAAAAGAACGACAGTCAGCATGACAGTGAAGGACAAGTTGCCCCCGTGCCACAAGCAGCTGCAGTTGCAGATGCCGTCGGAGCTGTCGGAGTTCCAGTTGCAGTAGATAAACCTCTGACTGTGGCAAAGTCCAAGAGAAAGCGAACAAAAACAAAGAGACCCAATGAAATTGATACAAAGTCCACAACGACATCCACTTCGAAACCGACTCCAACTCCGATTCCGACTCCGACTCCGACTGCGACTCCGAGCTCTGCAGTTACGACAGCAAATGTCAAGACGACAGTGAAAGAATCACCGGAAATCACTGCTGACCAAAATGTGAAAGGCAAGGGCAAAGGAAAGGGCAAGGGGAAGGGGAAGGGGAAAGGAAAGGGAAAGCACAAGGGTACGCAACATGAGCAGGAAATCGAAACTACGACAAATTGGTGGCATATACTACCATATGCGGAAATTAGAAAATTTTTGAATACGATTTATGATAGCATCACCGAGGAAGACGACGAGCGTCGGCTTCGACTTCGTTCTCATTCTCGTTCTCGTTCTCAACGTCAACGTCAACGTGGTGCAGAGCGGATATGACTGTGTGTCCAGTCCAATTGTCACATTTGGGAAAATGGGAAATGGGAGGTGGGTATAAACTGATGTCCAGCGAGCGTTGAATTGAATTTCCGTTCATTGTAAGTGAATTGTGAGGGACAGGGATTGGGATAAATGTAAGTGTTGATTACAGCTAGCAAGTAAGTAACTACGTCTAAACTAAGGTCGTAAATAAAATAAAATATACTCATAAAAGTCGAGTTGAAGTCTCACATTTAACATCTCACATTTTGTAGCACTTTGAATGAATGCATTTGACATGAATGATTGCTGGAATTGTATCTGAAACAAATCAACACGGGTGAGTACTTAACACTGACGCTAAATAGAGTTCTGACTAGGGATTGAAAATAAAAAGATTATGAGCTTTACAAAAAATAAAACCAGAAAAATTGGGCATTATTCGTTTTATTTTTAATGTTGTATTCTAGAAACGTTATATAAAACGTGATTATTAACTTATTGTTTTGATGTAGATAGGCAACCTTGTTATAATATTTTTCTTGTTAAATCACTCAATTGTGAGTGAATTATTCTGCGTATTCACATCCCCTTAAATGACTGTCTCTAAATAATTATTAATTGTTTTCTCTTTCAGTGAAATTCAGTTTTTTTATTTACGAGTTCAGATTAAGTATGCAAATGTGATTAATGAGAATTAATCTATTGTCAGCTGTCATTTCACTCTCCAACGCAAAGTCTTAGTCACAGTTCATTCGAAAAGTCTGCGAATGACTTAATTAAATACGTTTAGGCATTTAAAAAGTAATTTATTAATATTTAAGTAAACAAATCAAAGACGAGCATAATGATGACTTGGTTCACGCCAAATAAAATAGATTTCGACAGTTTAATGGGCAAGAGAGCGTGTCAACGGGTCACAGGGGGTCAGAGGGGGGAGGGGGGTTCTCAGGTTAAAGTTGAAAGCGGTCCAACGGCTTCCAGTTCTGAAGACAACAGCTCAGCATGTTGTAAATTGGACATTAATGAGATAATAGTCTTATTTGTTGTTCGATAACCTGTAGGCCTGTTTTGGCCAGGTCTAAACACCAGTAGCCGCGGCAGTAGCCACTGTGAATAAGTCAATAGTAAAGTATCTTGAATCTTAAGTTTTTTCTTTTCTTTAACTTTGTGCTTTGTTTGCCCAGTACCTAAGCTGTGCACAGCATGATGAGTGTGTGTCCGTACTCTTAAACATCTAGATTTGTACAGACAATAGTCAAAGAGTTGGTAACTGGTTTCATATTTGAACTGTATTCTTCGAATGGGACCCACAAAATATAATATAACAGTTACTTATTTTGAATTACTTCAATTTATATATATTTTTAACATAAAATTACATTTTGTATATTTTTTAATTCAGATATTTGTTCAAATATTACATTCTATATATTTTATTTTATTTTTTATAAATATTTTTAACATCAAAATTATATTTCTTTTATTTAATAATATATTTCAGATATTTGTTTAAATACTACTATTTTTAATAGATATTTTTAACATCAAAATTAAATTTGGCATATTTTTTAAATTAAATATATGTGTAAATATTATTATTCTTTTTGTGATTAATTTACTCTTTTTCATTTTTTGTTTTAAATTGTTTAATTATTGGGCATTCGAAAGTCAAGCATCTCACTTTGTTTTTCTATTTGTTGTTTTCGTTTATTGAATTTAAGCAGCAATGCGGAACTTTTGAACTTGTCTATCTGTGTTTACATAAGCATCTTGAAGTTGGCCAACAGCTTTCGCCGTCTTTCGTGTATTGGCCAACTTTGGCCGTCGCTCCACCTGCGCATAGATGAACAATTTGTGGCCTGGCAGGGCAAAGATCATGGGAATGGACTCGGCTTCAACTCGGGGCGAACTAGTTGTAGTTGTAGTTGTTGATGTAGCTGCCACATTGTCGTTGCTGTTGTTGTTTAGTGGCAGTTGCACGCTGAATGTGTGCCCCTCGTACAGGTGTAATTGCCAAGAGCAGAGCTCGGGGATGAGCTTGCAACGTGCTGTGGCATTGCCAGCGATTAGCGCGACTTGGGCGTGGTTTAATTTGGGTATTTGCTGCAGTGCCTCATCGTTTGAAGGGGCAGCATCCACCTCCAACTCCGCCAGCGACAGCCAGGTTAAAAGCAGCAACAACATCCGCAGTATATCGCACATTGCCATGGCAACACCTTTTTGTCCAAGTACCTGCTGCTCTTGAGCTACGATTGCGACTACCAATTGCCCACAAATTTCAACTGAATTCAGCTGAGCTGAGTTGAGCTGAATTCAAACCCGTTTGGCTTTGACATGTCGAAGACTATGACATCCAAATGTATATTGTTACTCTCTGAGCCCTTTCGCTTTAAAGCCAAATACTATTAGCCGGCAATTACGTAACAGATATATCAGAACATATTCTCGAGTAGCCCATCCCTCTCACTTTTCTACTTCTGAAAGTACTCTCTCTCTCTGTATAAACCTAATCCATCATCAGTTATTCAAAACTTCTTGGAATGAACTCAAAGTCTATATATAATTAGCTTAAGTTTGGTTAACTTCTCTTGAACTCTTCATCAACCAATGCCAAGGAAATTTATTTTAAAATTTAGTGGCAGAAAGTTTTTTTCGATAGTTCATTCCGATCTTTTTTTAATACTAACCTTGATACACTTTCCAAAACTTAGATCCCTCATAACTTAAACAAAACTCAATCGAATTCCACTCAGAATGTGAAAGTAATCATGATTTAACCTGTAACCTGTAGATTCTGTATTTATATATTATTTATTAAAAAAGTTTAAATTTTTTCGATTTTCGCCATTTTCTATACCTACGCCTTTACTATTTTTCAAATACTTTGAACTCTCACAACTCTGTCGAAACTCCACCGATTTTAATTCGGAATACCATTTTGATCACGGTTTAGCCTCTAAATTCATTCGGCATTTAAATATAAATTATTTAGAAGATTTAATTTTCTTGGAAAATCCGCCATTTTTCCATACCTACCCCTTGACATTTTTTCAAAAACTTTGAACTCTCACAACTCTGTCGAAACTCAACCGATTTTAATTCGGAATACCATTTTATTCATGAATTGGTGCTTAAATTTATTGTGCATTTAAATCCGATTTTCCATACCTACCCTTATAAATTTTTTCGAAGACTTTGAACTGTCATAAGTCTGTCAAAACTCAACCGGCAAATTGATTCTGTATATATTTTATTTTGTTTTCTTTTTATTTTTATTTATTTCGAAAATATCAATTTTTCGACCACCATGCAATATAAGATTCTTAAAACTTTGAACTCTTATATCTTCGTCAAAACTCAACTGAGTTTCAAACGGATTGTACTATTGATTTTGCTATGAAATTAACATCTTGGCTAATTTCATATTTTCTTAGTTCATCTGAATCTGTTTCTTCAACAAATACATTAATCATTTTCTAATAATAGGGAAACCGTTTTCCCTGAGGTGTGTGAACATTATATAAGAGTTGTTTCCTTTTCGTTGGTCTTTTGGGTCTTTTGTGGGAGAATAAACATAGTTTCGGATTTGTTTATTTCGCGGTTTTTGTGATATTAAAATGAAGGGATTACCATTGCGATCAGTGAGTTCCACATACTCCGCCTCATCGGGTTGATTGCAGAGTTTTGGGAAGTTGAAGCATAAAGAGTTGACAGACCTTGGAGGCGAATTTGATGGACAGGTGTTGGGCTGGCCTTAAAATCTCTTCAGGATTCTCATCTAAAATGCTCGAGGCGACAGGTTGGTTTGTTTGATTTGTAGAACGGGGGGATTTGTTGTTTCGGGAGCAAATGTGGGAGGGATTGTTGACTCTGGCTTTGGTGTTGTGGTGGCAGCTGTTGTGGCAGCTGTTGTTGTGGCAGCTGTTGTGGCTGCTGTTGTTGTGGTTGTTGTTCTTGTGGTTGTCCTTCGAGTTGGTCTTCTTGTTGGTCTTGGTCGAGTTGGAGGCGGTGGGCGTGGCACATACTGGACGTCGGCGGTTATTATAATTAATAATTCTCCCAGTATTCATTATAATAGTCGTCTATCGCAGCCGGATCTACCTTCTTCTTCCTCTGAGTCTTCTGTTTCTTGTGTGGAGCATTAAGTGCATCCGTTATCCTTGTGTATATATCGGTCATATGCCAAACTGGAATATGCAATCTCATCTGACCAGTATCATTACTTGATTGACTCCAAGCTGGCACTGCAAACAGCAGCCAAATAATCACACGATGTATAAACATAACGAATTGCAATTTATCTATATGTGAAACTTCTTTCCCGATATGAGTCTAAGCCAGAACTCAGCTAACTCCTCCTAAATCCAAGTGCTTTTATATTGTCGCCAGGCGGGATTAATCTCTCTGTGAATTTATATTCATAAGACAATCAATTCTGATTTCGATGATTGATGGTTGCCTTAAGCGTTACTTCACATTCAATACTATTAAACAGAGAGTCTTTAGCTTGACAAAGAAATTGAACAATACCTTACGATTATCACTTCTTAAACTAGCTATTCACCTCATCTCAGTTTATTAATTGTTGCATCAAAAGATAATCAGAGAATAAAATTTCCATGCGGCTTTCATTCAAGAAATTGAAAAATTCCAAAGATCATAATTCGAGAGATCTGCATTAAAATGTAATTAGCTGTATTCTGATTAAAACGTTAATGGTTTACCACATTCATTAGTTAGTTTGTTTAGATAAATTCACTGAATATATGCACATTACGTACATATATTTCTCTGTAGAGTGAAGTGGTAACATCCTACAAAACCATATTATTTCATTTAATTTTTGCTTTGTGATATATTTAATATCATAACATAACATTATATTATCTCTTCACATCGCATGAGTAGCTTTCTAGTCTAATGAGCTATCGATGCAGCAAATCTCCATCTGAAACTGACTCGTTTGACAATACAAAAAAATGCAATTTTTTCATGTTGCACACATAAATTGATTGGGGAAAAATTCATTGAGTTTCAGGTTGATTACGTTTTCTTTTTTCCTTGCAGTTAGTGGGTTAAAATGGAAATATTAATTCAAATGTAGAACTTTTTAGAATTCGTTCCTATTGGACTTTTAATAGTATCAAAACTCAATATTTTATGTTTGGGTTACTTCATTAAATAAATTTATACATAGATTGTTTTTAGCGCAAACGTCAGGAACTTTTGAAGCTGTCACAATGTCTGTCCAATCAGACTTTATTATTTTATTAATATATCATTAAATATATTAAATATTTTCTATTATATACATTCATCTAATTAAGCTATTGTCCTTTCTCCAGCTGATATTTTTGGAGAGTTTACCTAGTTTCCTCCGTTGGGTTTGTCGGTATTAATGTCGGTATTGATGGTATTGATGTTGGTATTGATGGCTCCGTAGGCTTCTCTGTTGGTCGAGTTGGATTTGTAGGACGAGGAGGTTTTGGCTGAATGACGTGCATAGGATATTTTGGAAGCTTTGCAGGATATACAGGATAAGGCAGAGGCGGCGGTAATGGATAGTAGTAGTAGACTCCTCTGTTAGTGTGAGGTTTCGGGAAGACTCCCACAGTCTTCGCTGCTCCCACTATGTGTGAGTAGACAGGAACTTCAAGTCTATATCTTTCAGTCCTTGAGGGAATGCCCCAAGCTGTTCCAGCTATCAACAGCAAGATCCACATAGTTTTCACCAACATTTTGGTATGTTGACCTCATGGAAACTCAACATAAACTGAATTGATGCAACCGCATCTTGTTATTTTATAGAAGCGTAAAGAAAACAATGATCTGATTTAATCAAACTAATATATATATATTATAAAACTTTATTGTCTTTATTTAATCACAATCAATAAACGACTATCGCTTGAATAACTTTCTAGTCTAATGAGTCAAAGTCAGGTCTAAAATTGACCCCATCTTCGATAGGTCGAATTTGGTTTTCTATTGTAGTAAGTGTAATTTGGACGAGTCACAACAGGTCGACGTCTTTGGGAATACCGTTGTCTCTTCGAACCGGGCATTATCAATATCAAAGGTCTGCCATCTTTGTCAGTTAGTCTGACAAATTGTGCATCAGGTCGTAGAGTAATCGGCTGAGTTTTATCATCGTCATCGTCATTGTCAGAGTTTTCCACTTCACTCACAGATGCGGGATTTCGAATTTTAAAGCTATTCACATCATTATTATTACTAATGCGAAGAATTTGAAACGGAATTGGCAACGCGGTTGATGGAGTGATTTCAATAAGCGTTTCTGGCAACTCTGTTGCTGAAGAGCTGTCAGTGGTTGTTGGCAACTCTGTGGAGAAAGGAAAATCGGTTGTTGAGATAGATAGTTCTGATGTTGTTGTTGGCAATGCTGTTGTGCTGATAGTTGACTCTTCTGGCAATGCTGATGAGTTGGAGTCAATAGTTGACTCGGTTGAACTAGGAACTTAGTGACTCTGCTGACTCTGTTGACTCAGTTGGCAATGCCGTGGAAGTAGATGATGTTGACTCTGTTGGTAATGCTGTGGAGGTGGATACAGAAGATGACTCAGCTGGCAATGCTGTGGAAGTAGATGTAGACTCTGTTGGCAATGCTGTGGAAGTAGATGTAGACTCTGTTGGCAATGCTGTGGAAGTAGATGTAGACTCTGTTGGCAATGCTGTGGAAGTAGATGTAGACTCTGTTGGCAATGCTGTGGAAGTAGATGTAGACTCTGTTGGCAATGCTGTGGAAGTAGATGTAGACTCTGTTGGCAATGCTGTTGAGGTGGATACAGTGGTTGACTCAGTTGTAGATGTAGACTCTGTTGGCAACGCTGCTGTAGACTCATTTGGCAATGCTGTTGAGGTAGGAACTGACTCTGTTGGTAATTGACTCAGTTGGCAATGCTGTGGAGCCCAAATTGACTCAGTTGGCAATGCTGTTGTAGAAGATACAGTAGTTGACTCTGTTGACAATGTTGTTGAGCTAGGAGCTAAAGTTGTCTCAGTTGGCAATGCTGTCGATGTAGATGTTGACTCTGTTGACATTGCTGATGTCTCAGTTGGCAATGCTGTTGAGGAAGAAGTTGACTCTGATGGCAATTCTGTTGACTCAGTGGGCAACGCCGTGGAAGTGTCTGTTGGCAATGCTGATGAGGCAATCGTCTCTGTTGGCAATGCTGTTAAGCTGGGAATCAAACTGGACTCTGCTGGCAACACTGCCGATGCCGATGATGGCTCTTCTGGCAACTCTGATAGGTTGGAAGTCGCTGGTGACTCCGTTAGCAAAGCTTCTGAGGCCCCAATCGGTTGAGATTCCACTGAGGAGCTGATGTGCGATGCAGGTTTGTGAGGTTTTGACGGCTTGTTCGGCTTGGAGTTTTGCAGTTGTAAGTTATAATAGTAGAGCGCCAACTGATGTTGGTAATTGAGATCTGCCAAGTATTTGTTATAGATGTAGTTGTTGTAGTAATTATTCCAGTAGTTCCATTCTGGATTGTAGTGCGGTCGATTTCTAGAAGGTTTTCGAGTAGTTGGTGTCGCTTCAGGCACCACATTCGAAGTGCCTGTGATGAACTGCCTGAATATATCACGAATATTTAAAACTGGCAACTGAATTGGCACCACACTGAGCGTAGCTAACTGGGCTCGAACAGGCACCCAGGCTAGAAGAGCTAGAAGCCACACTCTGCTAATTAACATTTTAGCGACCTCACGTCACAGCAACTCGTTTAGAACTGAACTATTGTCAGCTTAGCCTTAATGCTTATATATAACTGAGGCTACTTAACACTGCATAGTGTGAATGGCTTATTTATCGTCTTAAGCCAGACACAAAACGCAATAAAATGTGAAAAGATTCGAGCTGAGCTTTATTGTCTTAGACAAACACGAAAAAAAGAGCATTTCAATAATGGCTTTTGATCAGCAACAGATGCACACTGAGAAAAATCTCTTAATTCAATACTTGAACAGAAAAAGTATTTAAATTATTTACTTAAATGTTATGAATAGAATAAGTAAATAATTGAGTTGGATATTTAAGAGTAAGTCTAAAATACGTACGCTTTAAATAAGTTTATATTTTTATTATTTCAGTTTAATTCGATTTCAAATAAAATACATTTTAAACTATTATTTTAATATAAACAACAATCACTCAAACAATCAATTTATATTCAGATTGACTTATTCTACAAATAACACTTAGTCAAATAGTACATTTTCGAGAAGTTTTCTCTGAGTGTAAACTCTCCAGATTGATCTAGATAGCATGCTGCTGTTGTTGACTTCTAAGGTAGCCGACAAACTGTGGCTCGAACAAGATTTTATTTGGATATTCGACGTCGTCTGATGATTGCTGATCGTTATCCAAGTCGTATTTGATGCGTGAACCGTTCTTAAAGTCAATATAATCGTAGTCGGCCTCATTATCGTCAATGACCTGAGCGTCCTTCTCAACAGTCGGTGGTGGGGTTATTTTAGGTGCCACTGTGGTGGCCACAGCATTTACCTGTTCCAGAAAATCGGCTAAGACAGCAGGATTTAATGTGGCGCCTCCATTGCTGGACATTGATTGTAGTCCCTGAAGAATTCCTTGTATAAACTGTTCACGTATCATCGAGTTTGCATCGTCATTCTGTAGATTTTGAGGCAACTCGTCGGAGAGTTGCGACATTGGCTTCTGTGTAACCAGAAGCTCATCTTGGGGTCGTCTAATAGGAATTCCTGGCAAGATGACACCTCCTGGGTTCAACTGCGGATAACTCAGCAGAAAAAGCAGCGGCAGAGCTGTGCGTTGTTTCGAGTCTGCCACATTTAGTGGCAAGCTGTGAACACTTAGCAAATCACAGATAAAAACAAGTAAAAGCAGTTTGGGAGCTCGTGAAATCATATTAATCGCTGTGAGTTCGCTGACCAACTAAATGTCGCTTTTGAAGATTTTGCATATTTAGCAAACCTAATCCGAAAAATATACAAATGCAAATGGATACTAAAATGAAAAAGACAAAACGTATCAAACGCAGAAAAAGTTTCTATATCTATTAAATTTTAAATTTCTCCTGCCAAAATAAAAGGCAAATTCATGTTTCAGTCGATCATTTATTTATGCACTATTAACAAATTAAAACCTAATGCGTTTGGAGCGCTGTTGTGACTGTTGCTGTTGTTTCCTTTGTTGTTTCCCTTGCCTCTTCTTGATACTCTTGTTGGTTTTTCGTTGTTTTGATTTAGTTTTAGCATTTGCTTTTCGCCACGTTGCAATGCCATCGCCCTCGACAAAATCATCACCATTTACATTAGCATAATCATCGAGTTCTCCAGTGAGGTCAACCACTTGATAGCTGTCAATATCTGCCACTCCAAGATCAGAGATGCTGATGCCCTGTAATCCCTGGGATCCAACATGTCCCCGATTTCCATATCGGGAGATCAGCCAACGGCGGAATTCGGCGATATCAGCTGCATCAATATGCACTGGTCTGTAATAACCATCATCGTGATGTTGATGATGATGATGTTGACCGTAAGGCGGACGGTTGTTATATTGGTTGTAGTTATTGATGGGCAATTCAGCCCCATTTTGGGGTAACTGCGAAAGCGTTAATTCCTGCACATTTAATCCTGGTATTATATTGAACTGACTCAGGCCATAACGCTGGTATAGATCCTCAAACGGAGTTCCCTGACCAGGTCGATAAACGTCGTCCTGACCAGGACGATATCCACCGCCGTATCCTGGACGATATCCACCGCCGTATCCTGGACGATATCCACCGCCGTATCCTGGACGATAGCCACCACCGTATCCTGGACGATAGCCACCACCGTATCCTGGCTGAGTTGCTCCATATAAATCAATATTGGCGCCAAAGAGCTGCAAATTCGTTGGTTTACCGGGATTGAAATTACCGACTATATCATTCAAAGAAAGCCGCTGATTTTGCGCCAATACACGGTTATCAACTCCATTTACTGTCTGGGGCGTTAGAGTATATCGAATATTTTGAGTTGCGGGTGAAACAAGAGTTTGTTTGACTTGCTGTTTTTGGTCTGCAACAGCAGGAACTGCCAGCTTTTCTCTAATCGAATTGAGCAGTTTGTTGTACGCACTCATCAAGCTTATAGTTGGTAACTCCAACATCACTCTGTTGGGTTCGGCTTGGCGAAGTTCCTCCTGGGCCGACACACAGGTCCCCAGATACAGTAGGACCAACAGTAACTTCCACATTTTGCACTATTTAATGAAACCGTTTAGCGTGTATCGAGCTCTATAACTGCAAACTGACTCAGGTCAGTTCAAAGAAAGCTATGCCTTTTATAACATGTTGCCAAAGTCAATACTCGTTGACCCTAGCAAATATTTAAATTGAGTTTCTAGTGGCATTTGCATAAATACTAATTGACAAGTCGCTGTTTTGTTTTAGCGCCTTCTACTTCTATAAATGAAAGTGTGTGGTAATTAATACACAAATCGTCCACATTATCAGGTCAAGACATTTGTATTTTAATCATTGGTGAAAGCTGAAAAGGACTTTAATTTCAAATTATTGCTGAGCAATTTACAATAATTTAATTACTCGCATTTCAATTTAAATTCAGTTGCATTTAAAGTCCAACAATTAATGGAAATCAATTGCTTAAATTGCCCATCACAATTTTGTGTTATTTTAATTAAATGAAAGTTAGAGTTCATAAATTAAATTATTGTTTTTCATGCTTCAATTCAATTCAATTCTCTAGGCCCATTTTCCATGAGGGAAGTTCTTAGTTCAATTCCAATTAAGTGAATACACAAATAAATTTCATTAATATATATTTTCATTGTTTTAATTACAATGCGTAATGAGCAATATAGCTATAGAAAAACCAAAAATACTCAGGTGATTACATTTCATAAATAAAAAATAATTATCTGATTGAAATAATTTTTTAGCTTTTATTACAAATTTCATTGATCCATAGTATGAGATGTAAAACGTCAGTTCGAGCTTAAACTTCACCCATTAAACTTCAATTCATTAAAACTATCATTCAACACTAACTAAATCATTACAATGGCCACTCAAGTTTCAACTCTGGTCTAGCTTTTGAAGACAATTGTTTTCTGAAATAAATAAAGATTACTTATTTTTCATAACAAATTTTAAATAAAGCACGAAGATTTGAAATAATGAAATACTCTTGTGAATACATTTTATAAAGATCTATTTTAATTGTATTTTTATTGAATTTCCAAGAATAGTTTTTGCTTCATTACAAATTTCATTAAATTACAAAGCGGCCTCCATATCGACAGCTTGAACTTGAGCTTCAGCTTCAGCTTCAGCTTGAGCATCAGCTTGTGCTTGTACTTTTGTTGTAGGGCGGGATCCAGAGCGATGTAGATTCGTTGAACCTTGACCTTGCTGGACTTCTTGGACTTCTTCTTGGGTTTTTGGCGACGCACCAAAATCGGACTTCCCTGAGGCTTTGGCATTAGCTGATCCTCCTCATTGATGTCAACCAGCTGCTGATCAGCTGTCAGATAATCTGATTGATTCTCTGTCTCATCGGCGAGTATGAAGGTTCCCTCCTGATTGCCTTTGAATGGTTTGTAAATTACAGGCACTGGCAAAGACTGAGACTGAATCTGGAACTGGGGAATCTGTTGGATCTGCTGAATCTGTGGCAACTGTTGGAACTGTTGAATCTGTTGAATCTGTGGCAACTCCAGAGTCTGTGGTCTGAACTGGGGCTGACTTTGAGCCAAAATCAACTGTGTCAGCTGAGAAATATCATTCGCTTGCAACTGTTCCTGAATGCGACCAGTTAAACCTCCCCCTTCAGTGACGGTTGTTCCGCCTCTGACTGCTGCTGGCGAGTAGGTAATATTGATGAATGGCGGGAAAATGTTGGAAAAACCACCACCGCCATAACCAAAATCGGAATATTCACAATGATGACCATAGCGACCAGGACGACAGTGATGATGATGATGGTCATGGCCATGAGAATATGGCCAGTAGACAATTGGCTTGATGATCGTTGTTGGCCGATGTGGACCGTGTGGATAATGTGGCACAGGGTAAGGTACCGGGTGAATCACTGGCGACTGCTGTGGATAGTTTGGATAAAATGGAAACTGTGGATACGTCGGCAGTGCCGATGGCTGTGTGATTATTATCGGCTTCGAGTCAAATTTCGTTGCTGGCGCTGAGAGGCCAATCGAAAAGAGACGTCCCTGGGGCTCAGGATCCTCCTCCTCGACATTCTCCTGTGCGGAACGGGCGTAAATCTGGTACGCCTGTGTCTGTGTAAGGACACAAAGTCCAAAGAGGACTAATATTGCGGTAAATCGCAGCATTCTTTGACCTATGGAAGAACAAACTAGAACTGATCTAAAACCGATACGCTAAGAGTTTTTATATAGATTACAACTGGACAGGTCGAGTTGAGTGCCACATCAGTTCAGTTCAGTTCAGCCTAGTTCATTAATATATCCTATTAATTATGTAAATGCCAAGTCAAATCATGTCAAGAAATATATGTTTATTAATTCAGCTGTAAATATGTGCATATTTTAATCTGTTTCTCAGACTCATGTCAAAGTTGATATTCCCGATTAGGCTTTTTTAATTCAATATTTTAATTAATTTCATTCTGTGAAGATCATAAAAATTTCTGCATAATTTAATACACAACGTGTGAATGAAAGTTTTTACAATAATATTTTAACTAATTGGTTTTATATCCCACACGTGACGTACATTCAAATTCTGAAAAGAACTTAAAATGATCTCAACTGATCCTCGTAGATCGGCAGCTCCATTTCAATATTCCTTATCAACACTGCCTGAATTTGTTCGGGATGAAGCAACAAAATTGCAGGTTCCTCAAGCGCCAAAATGTCATCTTCCAAATCTCGACCGAATTGACTTAGATTAATTATTTCTGGTTGCCTCTGAAAGCGACTGAAGATGCTTCTCCAGAACCTTCTGACCGGTCTTCCTTGATCGGGACTCTCAGTTGTTCCATTCTGGGCTGGTTTCCTCAATCCGCCCATCAACCAGGCTGGATTATTTGGTCCAACTTGCAGTTGTTGTCCATTAGGTGAATATGTCACCACTTGGACATTTGGTGATCCGAATCCAAGCCCAAAGGGTAAACCATTCGTCAGACTGATCAGAACTAGACTAAATATAACGGCAAACATTCCGTTTGAATCTGAACTGAAGTCTAAACACGATGCCCTCATTGTTCTTCAGCTTATATACTCCGATAATCTCTGGATACCTGGACTGTGATTAATTGCTGAACTAATTTTTATCGGGTAGAAAATCATGTCAATCACTTGTCACTGTCAAAGTTCGACTGTTACAAGCGATCAGTTAGATAGCGATTGACTGCTAAGCATTAACTAATTCACATCAAAATAAAATTAGAATTCAACAAATAATTTTTGGTTTATTTCATATATTATTCACAATATTTTTGGGCGCGGTATTTAGTGTGACATACATTTATTTATTTATTTATTGTTTTGTTCTCATCACATTCTGTCTATATTTTTTAAACTTTCAATTACAAGTTTACACTGAGCATCAAAAGCATGTTTCCTAAGATATGCTTGTACTATTGTGTTTCTTGTATTTTTCTCTAAAGTTCTAAGTTCAATAATCTTACTTTTAGAAACCGGTTGTTAGCAGTGAATTGTATTATTATTTAGACTTGCCGTGGATTTCCATGGTGTTCTAATCTGATTAATTTAGTTCAAGTTATTTGCATGCGAATAGTTCTTTAGTAGATGACTAGCTAATTCTTCATAATTTCCATATTCGTCAACCAAACGTGATATTATTTTATGGTCTTGTGGTTTTTATATTTTTACGAAATTGGGTTAATGTTTAAGGTGTGTGGAATATCTTGACATTTGTGCATAAATATATAAATACGCATGTGCTTTGGTCGATTCTAATCATTTGAAGAGAGACGCTCTCAAAATGAGATTCCAAGTGCTTCTCTGTCTACTTCTGGCTCTTTGGTGTGGCATCTCCGTTGCGGTTCCAGTTTCTGAGACAACGGAAAAAGGTCGTGATGATTTCGATGCAGATCTCGATGCAGATTACGATGCAGATCACGGAGATATCGATGAGGAAGGCAGCAGTCTAGCTCTCCTGGAAGCCGAGGCACTTGCTGAAGGGAATGTGGAGAGTGCGGACAGACCAGGTCATCATCGTCCGAACCGTCCAAGACCGGGACATGGTCATAGTCCTGGTCACAATCATGGTCACAATTCTGGACACAATCATGGTCACTATCCTGGAAACAATCATGGTCACTATCCTGGACACAATCATGCGTCACAGTCCTGGACATAATCATGGTCATCATCATGAACATAATCATGGTCATAATCATGGTCACAATCATGGTCATCATCATGAACATAATCATGGTCATCATGGATATTATCCCGGATATCCCGGATATCCCGGATATCCAAATTATGGCTATCCCATTTATTCTGGTTGGCCTTCTTATGGCTACCCATATTCTGGATATCCATACTACAACTATCCATACAACGGATACGGCTATCCAAGCTATCACTATCCAGGTCATACTTATCACCATCATTACTATGATCCTCGCTCAAGTGCAGAAGAAAGGCCAACGATCTGCAAGACGGTCATAGGAGTGGGAAATCTTTGCGCCACAATATGAACACAACGAGAAAACTTTTGCAATAAATCCTATTAAAAGAAAAACCTAACTAATCTAGTTTTTTTATTGACTTTATTTTCCTGGTAAGAATCGCATATAAAGAGGAAAAAGGAAATAAGAACTAATCTACTTAAAATGTTGATTAAGTGTAGAGTCTATCAATATATTTAAAATTAGTTATTAAAATTAATTTGATTAAATTTTCATGAATCTTTATTTCGGCATCGTAGTTTATGCGGTTTTCAGTGAGATTTCGTTGACATTCGCTCAAAGAATTAATCAAATAATAATCATCTCGAAACGAAGTCAAGTGGAGACTTTTTCAACATTTATTTAAGATTTATGTTTTTAACTGCCAAGTTTGATATTTATTGCTTGAGAAAGAATTACTAATTTGACAACGATTAAATTATATTCAAAGGTGTTGCCGCTTTTGAGTTGTAAGCCAACTTAAAAAGCTTAACTGATTTGCATTTAAATGGCTCACAGTCTTGACTTAGAAGTGTGTATCATCTAAGTAAAATTCTCACACAGGTCATTGCCTTTTTATTGCATTGCACTACAAGTGTTAACTGAAAGTAGTATATAAACTACGACCTCAATGAAGAGTTTAACAGTTGCAAGAGTCTTCCACCCACAAGATGAACGGGATATTTGTGCTTAGTCTATTGTTGGCACTTTGCAGTGGTCATTCTTTGGCCAGGGATAACACCGGATCTGAGATCAACAAGGACGTTCCTGGTGAAGATCCCTACGCTTATGTGGCGTACTTTCTAAATCCAAGAAGCCTTCAGAAGTCTCGTAATGGACAGGGACGACTTATCAGCTGGAATTGGAATCAAATGCCTTTCAAAAACTATCTCTTTCCTAAAGTAGATGCGGAGAAGGAAGCAGTGACAGAAAGTGATGGCGATACAGACGTGGAGCATCTGCAAGCAGAATCTTCTGCCTTTCCGGTTTATCCATTTGCACCTTATTATAATACTGAATATCACTATAATGGTTATCCTTATGCTCACCATCCCTATATTGGTTATCCTTATACTCACAATCCTTATGCTCACAATCCTTATTACAATTATCCACATCCTAAACCTGTTAAACCCAAATCTGCTTATCCTTTTCCCAGCTACAATTATCCTGGCTTCCCAAATCAAACTCCCTATGTCAATTAAATTGAGAAATCAAGAAATTAATCCACGATAACTGACTTGCAAATAAAGAAAATTAACGTATGGAAAATGTAAACAAATTATACTGAAATATACTCTGAAAATGTCTGTCAAATCGAAATAAAAATGTATCAATCAAATTTGCATTGAAAGTTGTCGTAAAAATGATAATTTCGCAAAGAATTGAATAAACTCTTTATTTCTGTAGAAGAAACAGTTAAATCAGAGCGAAATTTCGTCATGTTCTTACTTAAATTTAATGGCTCAACTGATTTGCATGCTATTTGGCTATTATTTGGCTTATTCGCATTCAAATTAGATTTTTAAGGCGTTGTCTTCTTGCTTATTGCAGATGGAATAGGTGGACAGCCATGTGGGTTAATTTTAATATGTTTGTAGCAAGTTATATTCCGAAATGTGATCCGGCCTTTTGTGATGTGAGACAAAAGCAGCCTATAAATACCAAATGCCAAAGAAGCATCAATCAGTTCGATAGAAGTGCTCACAAAATGAACTTGAAATTCGTTCAGTGCCTTTTACTGGCACTCTGCTGTGGCCTGGCCCTGGCAAAGACCGTGCCAAAGACGGATAGGAAGGTCCTGGTCTATAAACTGGAGGATGACGCCACTGACGATCAGCAGCTGGTCGATGCTGAGACTTTCTTCGCCAATCTAAGAAGCCAAAAGGAGGAGAATGATGATACTATTGCTCTGACAATACCAGAGACCGAGCAAGAGGAAGAAGAAGATACCGCCGAAGACACCGCACGTCAGGTGGCATATCCCTCATATTCCTACGGATATCCAGCCTACGGATATCCCCCTTACTACTATCCTTATCCACCAGCGGCACCAGCAAAGGATGAGAACAATCCAGAAGAGTCTCCCGTTGAGGAGCCAGAGGAAGACGATAAGCCAGAACCAAAACCAAAGCCAAAACCAGGACATCCGCACCATCCCCCAGGACACTATCCTCCTGGTTGGCCGCATCCTCCTCATCACCCCGGACCATATCCACCCGGACCATATCCTCCTCATCATCATCATCCTCCTGGTTGGCCGTATCCTCCTGGTTATCCCTATCCTCCCCATCATCATCATCATCCCCCCGGACCTTATCCTCCACACCATCACTATCCTGGTGGTTGGTACCCTCCTCATCATCATCATCCCAGGCCCAAACCAACTCCTAAACCTCCTAAGACTCCAACACCCGGGCAAATCTGCAAAAAATTCCTAACTACTGTCGTGTGCTTCTAATCGAGGAAATCTGTAATCGATCGAAGAATTATTTATATTCGAGAACTATTTAATGACAATAAAACTATTTCTGGCATAAACTGATTGGTTGGCTTTTTCATTATTATTTCTTTACCTTAGACAGCGAATCAGAAAGCTGAATCACAAACTATTTAGAATCCTTATACAATAATTATTTAGATTCAAATTTGATGGACAATCAGAAAAGATAATAATTGCATTGCAGACATGAGATTAATGCTCAACTTGTCTTCACTTTATGCTGCTTACAAATGGATTAATACTTCAACTATTCGCAAGAAATAATAAATATGTTGTTTTTACCACAAAGTATTTCGATTTTAGATACTAAAGTCTTTGAAAAGGGAAAAAATACTTGTCTCGTGTAAAATACAACTATTTATCTTAAGGTCTATCTATAACTGTTTGCAAAAATCATGCATGCAATAAAAGAAAAAAACTTTAATCACTTTATCCTAAATGTATGTTAAAGAGAAATAGAAGAGACCGATTGTTAACTGATTGAGAAGTTTTTCAAATTGCGATCAATGTTTAGATGGAATGTTTTCTTCATGCTTTTTTTCAAACCGAAGAGATTAAACTATTCGCACTAGATTAATGGAACATCATTTGAGTTATCACCATTAAAAAATCGCAATGTCTTTCGACTATAAAAACTTAACTCATTTAAGTCAAAATTCAGTTCGTTGCAAACATTCGCAAAATGAAGTTCGCTCTCTGTTTATTTTTGGCACTTTGTTGTGGTTGGACTTTGGCAAAGTCTGTGCCAAAGACAGACAAGGACTTTGGAGCCTTCCAGCCGGAGAAAGAGGAGGAGAACAGCTACGAGGATCATGTGGAAGACGTAGAAGGTTTGACTTCCTCAGGACGTCAACTTGGATTCAATCCATATTTTCTCTACTACTGCAAATATTACTATAATCCATATTATTGCCCCTTCAAACCGGGATTCAAACCTCCAAAACCCACAACAACTACAACCACAACAACTACAACTACAACTCCAAGTCCAACTACAACTACAACTACAACACCAGAAGCAGGAGCATTCATTGGAGCAAATCCAGGAGATCTTCCTGCTCCAGTGTCCTTCCTGCCGCCAGACTTTCCCCCCTTCCCTCCTTCCGATATGCAGACTCAACTTCTTCCTAATAGTTTCTTCCCTGGCTTTATTTTTCCCAAACCAACTCCACCAACCACAACAACATCTTCTACAACACCGGAAACAACAACAACAACCACTGAGCTGCCACCAAATTGCAGGAGAATCAAACATTTCAACGTTGCTGTTTGTAATTTAAACTAAACCATTCGTTGCAAAAAATATACCCAATTGCCTAGGACTGCAGGGTAAATAAATGCATATGAAGACATTTTCTACAAATGAATAAAGTTCCATATTTATTGAATTGAATTAAATTATTTATTAAATTTAATAAACTGTCATATATCAAATGCTAAATGAATTTATTTTTAATAATAATCAATAATAATAATACTGCAGGGTATATAAATGCATAAAATGAATAAAGTTCCATATTTATTGAATTGAATTAAATTATTTATTAAATCTAATAAACTGTCATATATCAAATACTAATTGAATTTATTTTTAATAATAATTAATAGTTTTGTGAAGTTTAAGTTACGACTCCGAAAATATGTGCAAAATATTAAATCTGTGATATTTGTTTGGGTTGCATCTGCCCTGCTATTACAGGGTATTTAGAAATGAGGCATTGTCATCTACACTGCTTTACATTTTTTATTTTATATTTAATCTTTAGAAAACGTTTTTTATGTTGTATCTCTATTCAAAAAGCGCTGCGGGCGGCATTTGAAATTTGGGTTGCAATTGACATTGGCAAGCTCATTAACACAATTGTCAGGCGCAGACATTTGGGCCAGGACTTTGATAATTGCCGACGATACATTTCGCAAATAACAGCATATTTGCAACAACAAAATACATATACACATATATTTGACAAATGTAAATTTGCCCAAAAAATAAAAAGAAAATAAAAGTTTGTTGACTTGAATAAGATTGAATTTTAATGCAGTGCTAGCGTTTCAAATGAATGAGTCTATCTGAAGGCTTATCACGTCTTTTAGAGTGTCTGACTGACTAAATAGGCTGTCTTATTTATCGAGTTTTGCCGACTTGCTGGCGACACTAATTAAATGTTCAACCCGACTCACTAAATCAAAACAATTCACAGAAGCGAGAATGTTGTTAGTTAACCGGGCTACATTCCACTTGTTATGTGTATGTTTTGTCAATCGTAAATTCAAGATATTGTTAAAAAACTTTGGCAAAAGCATAAATCTAGCTGCCAACAACAACGGGAGAAGAAGAACGAGAGTTTGAGGAACAGATAGAGATGGAGATTGAGATAGAGATAGAGAAAGTGGAACTAAGCTGGCCGCTAACGAGACAAAAGTCGCTGTTGGAAATCATTGAAAAATAATGCCTATAAATATGCTAAAGAAATTGTCTGTTTCAACGTTGGAGCTTGAGTTTTTCTGTTGCCCTTTGTGAGTCAATTGAGGCTGAAAGTCTGGCTCTGAATCTGAATCTGGCTCTCACTCTCAGTCACTAGCATTGAAAGGGAAAACTTTTGCTGCCATCAAGCGAAGGTCAACAGCGTAATTTGTTTACTTTATGCTGCCACTTTCCTTGTTATGTGTGTTGTGTGTAGCTGCCCTCTCTGTCTCTCTCTCTCTCTGTACGTGTGTGTTTGTGTGTGTTTGTGTGTATATGTGAGGGGTCTATGGTTCGCTGACTTCCGGAGTGGATCAGCTGAATGGAGGGCACTACAATTATCTGTGCTAACTCTAGCATAAACGGCAGCAAATGAATTGAAGATAAAACTCGTCCATTCCGAGGCTAAGATAAAGGTATTTATTAAATTTGTTATTTTTATCAATCAGCAGAATATTGAAATTCCAAATCGCTTTCGCAATTTGTTATTTTAAAATAATAAAATATCCAATTTCTTAGTTTTTTAATCATGGAATGGGAGATGGGATTTATGGGAAATGCTCGAAAAAATAAACTTTCTAAACAAATAAAATTTTAATATAAATTCTTGATCAAAATGATAATCCTTTGCCTTACTCCAGAATTCAGAAATAACTGAATTAGAAATCCAATTTATCAGTAATCGAATAATTTAGTTACATTTGAATCTGAACTTTAAAGACTTCAGTTAATTGGAGCAACTATGTATAAATTACATTAATTTGGATGTAACTAAAGTGTCATGAAAATTGCTTAAATAAAATGCGTGTAAACCGCAATTATCCACAGATAATGATAAATTTTATGATATTACGCGCTGCATGTAAATTACATAAATTTATTTATTTTTGCGTTTGAGAAAAACGCTATAAAACATAATGCATGCCATAAATATGCCAGAGAGCTTACCCCATAAACTATATATTTTGCTGTGCCAAGCTGCCACAATGGCACTCTCTTAGCCGTGGCATGCCCCAGCATGTAGCTGCCCCATTCGACTGTGGCCGTGGCTCAACTGTTGCCCAACTGAGGCCAAGTATGCCTCAAATAGACAGGATCCTTGGGCACTGACATCTAGAAGCTGAAACACTTTTTATCACAATTTTTATATTAATTAAGATTTAATTGAGAAAACTGTTGTAGCTAAAAAACAGCTTTCCTTAAATGAAAAATGTTGCTAAAATGTATAATATATAATGCTTCACAAAATTCCCAAGCGTATTATATTACCTGAATAATTGTTATAAGTATCAGATATTCCCAAATTTGTCATCTTTCATTTTTGACTCATGTAATGCTTTGAAATATAATATTACCCGCTGCAAGTGTATTTAAAAAATGTCCATTTACAAATATTTTTTGGTTCTTTTTAAGGGCAAACACTTTTGTGCTTCTTTTGTACCTAGCAATGTGAATTCTTGAGCCTGGCAACCGACACAACGTTGAGAACGACGGAAGTACTTGAAGGCGCCGGAAATACAAAATGAAGTTAGCATATCAGTTGAGTTACTTAACGTAGCATTTTTATGGCTCGCAGTATTTGTGGAAAGTGGAACAGCAACATCATTGAGTTTTCTTTTTTCATGTCAAACTTTGAAATACTTTATGATAATTGCCAGAAAAAGGAAAAAATGATATCGGCAAATTAGGTTAATTTAACTGTCAAACTCAAATGGTTTAATGTGTTGCTATGATAGATACATATTCAATGATAGCTATTAGCAGTCTTTTATATTTACTAAATTATTAAGTAAACATTGTGCTCTAGAGAAACATAAATAAATCAAAAGAATCATAATTCGCAATGGAAATTGTTAACTTGCATAGATAAGTAAATGCTTAATTGTTTTGAATATTTCTACTGTGTGAAAAATGCTCATAAACATTATTAAGTGTACTTAATTCGACTTAAATGAATACTCACTTTATTGCTAGCTTATGCATAAACTATTCATGTTGCTTTTCAATTAATATTTCAAGCATTGAACACTTAAACCTATGCCAATAAATCGTGAATTAATAATGATATTGTCAACCTATAACTACAATTTTTCATTAAGCCATTGATGCGTTTATTGTGTGTCATTAAATAAAAATTCAACTTTTAATAAGTCTAAGACCGAATTGCAATTGAGCTTCCAAAAGAGTACTTAAAGTTTTAATTAACAAAAAGACACAATGAAGCAGCAAAACAAACAGTAATTAATATTGCCTCACCACAGGAAAAATTGTGTATTAAAGAATATAAGCAAAATTCTGCTTGACTATACAAAAATACAGAAATGTGACATGGCAATGTGGTTTCTTTCATACTCTTACTGAAATGCTAATATAATTGTAGCATTACAGAAAACGAAAATTATAAATAGAAAATAAACTTGAAATCATAATTATAAACATTATATTAATACAAGTAAAAGAGCATTTGGAATTCATTATTTTTGCTGCTTCCCTTTCTCTAGAAATATTCTATTCTATTTCTGACTACTCAATATTTCCACATTTCAATATTTCAATGCCTCTCCATTCGCTTAATGATCATTAAGAGCTGTCATGCTCGACCGCCCACACAGTTGCACAGAGCGAGGCATGACTGTAATGAGTATTTGATATCTGCTCTATAAATGTATCCGTGTGTCAATATCAAAAAATGTTTGCCGAAAGGCTGTCAAGTTGTGGGACAGTGTGACACAGTATCTGCCAAAAGCAGTTGGCCAAAAAACCATTAAAGCCCTATTGAATTGACAGTGAAATCTTTTGGCAAGTGGAAAGTCAAATTTAATTCTAGAAACTGCTAGCATTTAAATGGCAAATGTTGGAATTGCTCTAACTGTTAATTGTGCCACGTGCCAAAGAAAAAAATAAATAAAAGGCTGCAATTATGCCTTTAATATTGTCATTACTATTAATATTTGTATGTATATATATATTTATTATTGACAATGGCCACAAAGAATGAAAACAAGCGAAAGTTTTGCTTTGCATTTAGAGCACACACAACAACAACATCAACAGCAGCAACAACAACTACAAATGGCGCCAATTCTCTGTCTGAAAATGGAGGCCTTTTCTCCTTTTTTTTTAATTTCTTTAAGAGCTAAACAGAAATGGCGAAATAAGCATAATTTCAGGCGCCATAAAAATAAAAACAAAACAAAAATAAATTCACACAATTTGAAAAGCGCAAACACTGAGCCGCAGCCACAACCGCAGCCGCAGGCAGAGTGAGACGGCAATAGGCAGTGAGTGAGAGAGAGAAAGAGAGAAAGGAAGAGAGAGCATAGGATATCAAATGTCTACAGCGGAAGCCAAAGAAAATGGCGTTAGCTAAAGTACAGCTGCAGCTGTTTAATGGCTGCGCCTCCGTATGTATGTGTGTGTGTGTGTGTGTGTGTGTGGGTGTGTGTGTGCGAGTGTGTGTGATTGTGTGTGTATTTTTAAGCGCGCTGGAAAATGAATTAAAAAATGTTTACGACTCGACCGCTTGATTTTCAGCACATTGCCAAGTGGCTGAGGCATCCAATGGCCAAGGAATTTGGTTTATCCCCCTTCTCCCTTCTCCCTCCTCCCACCCCCTGCAAATTGTGTTGCTGCCACTTCTGTTGTTCTCCTGTTATTGTTGTTGCCCTGTTTGGTTTTGTTTTTGCTGCTACCGCTGCGTGTTTTGCGGCGACGCTTTTACAATTCCATTTGGTGCCCTGCAACAAATGGATTTTGTATTAACGTCTGCAACAGCTAAAAGAACTCCTAAAGCAGTTAACACTTTGGTTTTGCTAAAGCAACGACAAATAAAATATTTGACCTGAATGCAGATAATCATCCATAATATCTAAATTTAAATAGTATAATATTACAATTTAGTAGAACTGTATGTAAGTCTAAGTTATCTAAATTGTAAGATAACACAATATTGAATTTCCTTTTCTCTATATGGTTAATGTACCAAGAAACATAATATTAGCATTTAGAATGCTTTTTATTATTAAACAGTCGATAGTTCTTACAATTTACTTTTGAATTTATCCCATCTTTATCGAACTGTAAACTTTTAATGCTTTTTTTATGCAAAGAATCCGTGGCAATTTATGTAATTTGTTCATCTACTTTACTTCTCATTTCGTTTGTTCTTTTTAACTTTTTGCTTTTTGTCGACTTTTCTTTTCTTTGCTAAGAGTATTCCATGTTCAGTTAATGCCCAATGTCGAAAGTCCGATTCCCAGTTCTCAGTTCTCAGTTCCCTGTTGCCAGTTGCCAGTTCTTTGTCTGTATATTTTTTTATTTATTTTTTTGGTTGGCCTTGGTAATGCGCATAAAAAAGTTTTAATTATTTCAACGCATACTTAGTCCCCCAATCTCCTGCTTGCCAACTCCTGTCGCTAGTCCAACTGCCAATTCCCAGCACGTGGAGCAAATGAAGCCAAACCAAAGTCCATTGGCTATTAATAATTGGAATTCTTTGGACTGCCGTTGAAAAGCAAACAAGTCAGTTGCATAGAAATCAGATCCGATTACGACTGCAAAATGTGATATTAGTTTTCTACATTCATTGATAGGTATAATCCTCAATCTCTTTGATGGTGCGTTGCATAAATTATTGCAGCGACTGTTGCTGTGGCAGGCAACAATTTTAAGGCGAGCAGGTTACGAAATCGCCGCAACCAATTAACGGTCGCATAAGCTGCACCCATTAAGAACCCACACACACACACACACGCACACACATACACAGTCTATTACAGCTGTAAGGCAATGCAATTGCTGTTTAATTGAGCGCACGGTTGCCACAGCCATTTATGTGGACCACGCCCTGGGGTTTTACAAAGTGGGCGTTCGGTTGGTCAATGCCAACAAAATGAGACAAAATGTTTCAAAGGCATAAGCGCCTCCATAAATTGCATACACTGCAAATCGTCGCCATGCGGTTACCCAGCGACTACAGACAAAGAAATACACTGAAAAATATGTTAACAAAACCCACATGTCTCTATAATAAAACAGTGTTAGCATCTAAATTATTAGATTGCATTTATTAGACAATATTTTTGATTCATGTTTACACTTTACATTATTATAAAGCTATTCTAATATAGCTACAACTTTTAATGGAAATTCGATTCCTTATGGATTTTTTTCCTGAAAATGAGTACAGAACTTAGATTGCTAAATTAAATGCAAATTTTTGTGTTATAAAATTTTATTTTCCCTCCATTTCTATTACATTTTCTGGTATTCTATTAAAACGGGTTTATTAAAAAAATAAGTAAATTTTATACAAAAAATGTCTTGATTTAAATAATCGATTCTCAGTGCAGGATCTATCAGTCACAACATTTAATAATATTTAGACCGCCATCCTATTTTCTTTAATTTTTCAAAAAACTGCTAGACCAACGTAAAATGTAAATAAATTTGTATTCTTGTAAACCAAAGTTAAGAAACTAGCTTTTTGTAGCAGTGTAGGAATACACGACAGCGCCATTTGACAAATTATTATCGAGTTGGCATCACTGCGTTACCAATGCTCGTGGTTTTTGGCTTGAATTTATGTGTCAGTCGGCAGTTGGGAGTTGCAAGCTGGAAAGATGGGAAGTTGCGAGTTGGGAGGTTGGGAGAATGGAGGTTGGCATTTGGCAGGTAACACAAGACTAAGCTTTGAGAGCCAGCTCACGTGCCACATTCTCTTCTCTCGCTGGCAGTCTATTAAATCAGTTCGCAGGCGGGAGAAAAAAGAATTATTTATGGAACGCATTTAGGCAGTGATAAAATATGACAAATGCCCAAAAATATGCCAAGATGCTGCATTGGCTTGACTACACCTGCTCCCTCCCACATCCCTTCTCCCCTGGCCTTATCTGCCTAACATGCATAATTTAAGTCAAATTGACAATAAATCACAATGCTGAAAATGCTGCTGTAAACGCTACCTGGCAGCCCAAACAGACGCGCTCTAAATGCTCGCTCAACACGCCTCGCATTGGACACAGGTGACACCGCACACACACACACACAAACACACACACAAACACATTGGCAATGCCCATTTTGATAGCCGGAAACAAAGCGGCGACAACAAGTGCGCCGACCAGGCCAACAATTCATTTTGAAATGCTTTTATAATTGTTATACCCTCACCCAGATCTGCATACATTTGGGTCGCTTCCTCCCTTCAATCTCATTATATAATCGACTCGTTAGTTTTGCACTGACAGTGGAGTTTCTCTCTCTCTCTCGTTCTGTCTCTTCTCCCTGTCAAAATTCGCTAATATTCCTAATTTCTCTACTCGCTGAGTTTCTAAACTCGCCTAGTTTTAATTCTCGTTTAATTTCGATACTCGCTGAATTTATCTAATCTATACTCGTTGAATTTTTACACTCGCTGAACTTTTATATTGTCTGAATTTTAATACTCTTTAAAAATATATCTCTTTACTCGCTGCACTCTTTTGGTTCTGAACTTGCTATTAATCTACAGTCACTAAAATTGGAGAATTAAAAGTACTTTTATGTGATAGATAGCATTATACGCCAGTTTCCATTTATATGTCTCCATAATGGAAACACCTATATTAAACGCTTGTTATCTCAACAAACTCTGCGAACTTTAAACGAATAACTAAATATATTTATATTCGATCTGATTTGTTTGATTGATGTTCGTTAAACTGGTTGCAAGCCCATAAAATATGTAAGTTATCAAAAAATATATATTATCAAGGGCATACGAGATTCGAGAGAGAGAGAGAAAGCACTTAATTTCATGTTTTATATATGTTTTTTTAAATATTTTGGCATCACACATAAAATACTGTCTCAATATGCCAACCAGAAGCGCAACGAAAATTTAGATTTATTTTAGACAATTTGATTGCCGATGGCCGCGTTTATTTTTTTATTCATTTATTTATTTTTATTTTTGGCTATTCTGTTATCCCATTTACTGTTTTTGGCCCCAGAAAATATATCCAAACATATAAATCTGCGGCGAGAGGTTTGGAAAATTCCAAAAATAAATTCGTACGTGCAGAAACAATTTTTCAGGCGTCGTCAGCATCGTCAGAGCGTTTAAACCAGCTGACTGTCAGTCGGTCAATGTGACAGGAACCGCGACCCTCCCCCCTTTATCCTTTACAACTTTGAAATGACCCTGAACGCAGCTGCTGCATGCAATTAATCACAGCTCGGCAACCAGGTGAGTCGATGCTTAGGACACACACTAAAAATGAATGGGAAAAAATGCAAAAAGCATAGACAAAAAATATAATAAAAATGCGAAAAACTGCAGTTGAATTGAATTTCAAGCTAAACAGGTTAACTGGCAAGCCAAGCCGAGTCGAGTGTCATTCAGTTAGGGGAGACAGAGAGAGAGAGAGAGAAAGAGAGAGAGAGAGAGAAGCAGAGAGAAGGGAAAACGAACCCTCTTTGCAAAGTCTAAGCAGTGTTGCCAGAAGTGTAATTGCTTAACTAGTTAATTTCATCAAAAACCAATTGGTAAAAGCAAAAACAAATATTTTATAAAGTGTTTGAAACAAGTGAGGATTCAGTTATATTTATATTAAAAAGCAGCGTAGATTTATATGCAACAATATAGTTTTTCTAATAGCGATAAATTTAGTTTACACGAAATCCTTGGAATTTGTAAATACAATTTAAAAATTCTACTTTTTTTGTGTCCATTTCCTAAATTTACTTTAAACGTTCATTATTTCTCATATGTTTCCTACTTCTTCCGCTGCAAAATGGCCAAACTGACAACACTGTGTCTAAGCCTTCGTTGAATGTGGCCGTGTGGCAAGTTCTTCTTCTTCTTCTGCAGCAGCAGCTTCTGCTGCTGCTGTTGCGTGCGTGCTTCAAGTTGAAGCACCTTTCAGACAGCAGCTGCCACTTAATTTTGCGCACTTTTTAGCTGCCTAAGATGTCTTGGGGTTGGGGGCGTGGCACATCAGTCAAAGTGCAAGTGGCACTTGTTGCCACTCCATGCCACATCGCATAAAAACGGAAACAGCAGTCGTTGCTTGCTACGATGCAGCAGCCTCAAGTGGCGCCACCAAAACAAAAAGATTGCTGCCGTTTACTATACTATACCTGCCTCTAGACCTTGGCCATGCCCCAAAAAAGGCAGCTGCAGTTTGCAACTAGCTCGCATTCTTGCCTCGAATTAATTGCATCAAAGAAAACGCAAAAATCTAGTCCAATATTTTCCTTGGGCTACATTTTTGGCCACAGTCAAAGCCAACAAGCGTCACATACGGCAAAGTTCTTGTCAGTCTCGACTTTGTTCTCTTTACGGCAATTATTTTTATTAGAAACGAAATTCATGTCGATGGAAACTACAAATTTCACAGACACAAACAAAATAACACATAGAGTAAGCTGAAAAATGTATCCCGAAGCTGAAATATCTTTGCGATTGATGTTTATGATGATGACGAAAGAGTTTGAGATGACGGGGTTACTAAATCCATTAAAGCATTGCTAAAAATAATTCCAATGAATCTAATATATATAGTTAAACCGTATTTATTATTATTTTAAATGAAAATGCTGCTGAAAGATTGGGAAGTGTATGTAAAAATGTAAGAAGGAATAAATCTGAAAAACCAAAATATGGTAATACATTAAGATAAAATTCAATACATTAAGATAGAATTCAGAGTAATATTCAAAAATAATACTCTTTTTATTATATTAAAATTTTTTTAGGTAGAAAAATACTTATTCTTTACCAATATAAATTGCTTATAAAAAATTATATGAAATGCCTAAGTATTCTAGGGATGACATTTTTAAAAAATAAATGCGACTCAATAAATAATTTATAGACACAAAAACATTTTTTTTTTAACAATCTTATCTTCAAACAGTGTTTAAAACGATAGACACAAATATACCGTCTGCCTCTTTCCTGTCACAAACAGAAGCTTAGGTTAAGCATACCTTATGTCGGTCACTGCTGGGCTACAGGGTATGAGCATTGCTTGTTTGGCCATCGATGAAGGCCTTCATATGGCAACTGGAATTATAGGAGGCAGCTCATGGACCCGCAAAAACAACCATAAGCGGCTCAGTGAATATATAAATGAATGTGTGTGTATTTATGCAAGTATGTATGATTGTATGTGTGTGTGTGGGTGTGTGCTTATTTGGCCAACATGGCAGAACGTCCCGCTGCCCGCAACTGTCGTTTATGCGCCAATGCATTGTGCATAAGGATATGTTTGCAATTTCCCTTGGGAAATTTATGCAAATAAAATAACAAATAAATTTTACAATTTCATGTGCACAACATTCAAGCGTGCACTCAGTCAGTTATTCATTTATTCAGTCAGTCAACCAGCCATTCAGCCAGTCATTCATTCAAGCATTCATTTCATTTCGTTACAATTTGTTTCATTTGATTCTGTGCTATTTTATTTTATTTGGTTTTTTAGTATTGTGTTTTTCTGGACTCAAGTTTTGCCTTTGCATGTTTGTCAATTGTTTTGTCTGTCCGTTTGTCGGGTTTCCTGTCTGATTTGTTTGTTTGCCTGTTTGTCGCATTGTTTGCTTTGTTGCCCTATTTGCATTTGCAATAAGTTTGCGTCTGTATGTGTGTGTGTGTAAATTTTATTGAAGGTCGCCATAAGTCGCAGCACAAATTGCGACTCCCACGACGATTTAGATCATTTCAAAATGCCAGCATTTAGAATATGTCTAGACAGCGACCTTGGTGAACAATGGCAGCGCGCATTTATGCGATTACACTCATCATCACTTAGGTGCGTGTGTGTGTGTGTGAATGTGTGTGTTTGTGTGTGTGTGACCATTGCGACTATCAAAACTTTAATTGCTTGAAGCGCCTTGAGCGCCAAACTTTTTTAATCATGAATGTGCGCATTTAACAGCTGGTCGACTTTTCACACACACACACACACACACACACACGCATACACACCATACACACAAACACACACACACTCGCCGCACACTTTTGCTTAAAGCAACGCGTTTTTCTCACTTGACTAGATTCATAACAACAAGAAAACTAAACCGGCTTACACGACCACCAAACACCCAGCAATTATCATAATAATTTGTCGATTAATGGACATTCACGATTTAAATATGTGTAGCATATTTTTGTGAGCTGTCTTAAATTATAGATTTTTACAAATTGCAGCATACTTTCAAGCGCTTGTGGAAATAACAATGTTTTATTGCCTACTTTTTAGGGCAAGCTAAAATTTTACAAGATTTTACATAACTAATCCGAAATGTAACTAAATTTTAAATTTATCAGGTGCAGTAAAAAATAAACAAAATTATCTAAATATAAAACGTAATTTATGTATTTACTAATTTGTTGCAAATAAATATGCATAAAATAATATTTAAACTATGTCGAAATGCATTAACACCATTTACATAAATAGCAACATTGACTATAGGGTATCTATGTGTAATAAGCAAATGTTGCCGTGCACCGCTCAAAGTTTGTGGTTATCTTCGTGCTGTTTTTGTTTTTGTTGCTAGTCTGTGTAGTCCAAATGGATTAGGAGCAACTTTGTCTGCAGAAAGTATGCAAAATTATTGAAATTGAGCATTCAATTTATTTGCAAATGGCTTGCCATATATTTCGAACAGCTTTTGCCTTGCTTTCCCGTTGTTATTTTTGTTTTTATATTTTTATTTTCTTTTTACAACAATCTCATATATGTGGAAAATTACAGTCCACACACACAAGCACGAATGGTTGCCAAGAAGGGTGGATTGGAAAAAGTTTAAGGATAACTGAAATGTACGCACGAAGGCGCCAACATCTATTAAGCTTGAATGGATAACACAATGGGATATGTATATATAACATTCACACTCACACGCACACATACATATATTTGTAGCTGATGATGTGTGTGTGTGTGTGTGTGTGTGTGAGTGTGCGTGTGGCAACTCAAATATGATGTATAAATTGAAATCAATAATTATTTCCATATCATTAGATGACAAAAACAAACACAAAGCAAAGGAAATGAAAACCAAATTATATGCTGAACAAAAAGTCTTAGATTGCTGAACAGTTCGATGTATATATATGCTTAATATATTTGGTGAGCATAACAATTGCCGAAATGTTGTTTACCTAAAATAATGCCGCCATTGATTTGGCTCGTAGGCCAAGTTAAATGATTGCTGCCTCCCACTCTCTGTTATCAAGAAGTTAATTTTCAATTATTTCCAATGCTTATGTTGACACATGTGTTCAAAAAACAAGACTGCCACTTTGAACGACTTACAAATACGCTGTACGTTCGAAGAGTAGAATCAAAGTCGAGTCAGTCAAGCGTATGCTAGTCTTTGTTTTCCCTATAAAAGCTGCTGGGTATCGGAAAGGTGGGAGAAATTCGCGTGAAAAGCATAAGCAAGAAAAACAAATGTTGTCGAAGAAATTTTCGCTGAAAAGGTGAAAATTGTTGTGCATGAAAGTGGAAATTTTAAACAAAAAATAACAAGAGACGTGAGAGCTGAAGAGAGAGGAAAACAAATCAAAATGTGAGTGTGTCTGAGCTGGAGTTAAACTCATATTGAAGCTGATTTGATTTTGTAACTGATTAAATTTGAGGAGACACAAACAAAGCAATTTAAGTGAAGAAAATAATGGAAAAAAATGAATGGAAAACAAATGATGTTGTTCACATGCAACGAATACTTTTCAATGGAATATGCTATAAATAATGCAGACAACGTTGCGTATGCGTTATGCACAGTACATGGCTTTAATTAGCAGTTACAGTTACGGAAGCAGAGCGGGAGCAGAAATAGCGACAATTACAATTCCATTAAACAAACTAACAAGCAACAGTCAACAATTCAATAATTAATATGCGACTTGTGTCCACTCTTGGGCCACTTTGACCCCAATTTATCAAGTTTGATTTATTGCGGAGTTGTAAAGTGCAGGCACCCCCTCCCTCTCCCCCTCCCTCCCCCTCCCTCTCCTGCTTCTGCCGCTCTCAAAGCTGAAGCGCTTGCCACAAAGCGGCTACAATTTGGCTCACAGCCAGGCGCATATAATTGGCCTGGCCAGAAGCATTTGTTTGGCTTCGCTTCGTTCACCTGGCAACAACAAGCAATTGCACTCCACTCGAACCCGATTAAGGATCATTGGCAACAGCAAAAGAAAATAAAAATGTGAGAGCGAGAGAGAGAGGAGAGAGGAAAGAGTGGAAAAGGCAACACAGCAACGAGCACACGGAGAAGAATAATTGTATGTATAAATAATTGATGGCAATAAACGAGTCGAATGAAGGCGATTTCGCAGTGAACTGCAATACCGCAAATGAGTCTCACCGTTAAGTGTCGGTTTGACTCCAAATCCCCAAAGGCGTATGTACTTATCGGCTATATATATATACACTAACACACGCTGTAATTCTCATTTACACTTTCACAACAAATACACCAAAAATTAAACACTTTGAAAAAGTTTTATTTAATTCAAAGGGATGTGTGACAAAGCATACTAAATAAATTTCTATTTGAGTTTGGAAAAATGGGCACAGTAAGTAACTTAATGATTTAAGGGATATGTTTTCTAACAATTAAAACTTTGAATTAAAGTGTTGAGAAATTAGAAACATTTACAGACATTTAAAAGATTGTATAATAAGTTATTTGTCAACACTTTTAATTTTAAAATGTACTCCTGGTGAAACTGAAAACGGGAACAGCGCGACTTATTCTCGTATTCTCAAGATATCGAGAATTTCATTTGATTTCCGACTAATTGACAACATCATTTGCAGTTCGTTCCCTACGCAATCACTTAAGCACTTGCTTTTAGCAATAATTACATTGTTAGCTTGTAACTACACATGCCACTTGCTCCATGCCCCTTGTCCCATGCAGCATGCCACATGCCACATGCCACATGCCTCCTTCGCACTTTATCATTTTGTTAAACATTGTAAACACTGGCTGCCAACATGAATTGAACGCGACTGTAAGAAGCTGTTGGCGACAAGCTCGTAGAACTGTAAACACACCAGGCAATAACAAAGAGACGATATTCTTAAAATGCTGTCTAGACTCCAATGGGTGTGTGAGTGTGTGTGTGTGCCTTTTGGGGGCGTGGCCGTGTCATTAGGGGCGCAACGTCGGTTCAATCTTTACCGTCGGTTAGTCAAACAACACTTGCAGTTCAATTTGCCACAGCTAAAGGTAGCGGAAATAGCATGCAACCTGCCACACACACAGAGCATGCAACACGCAACACTTAACACTAAACATGCAACATGCCACAAATTGCAGTGCCACCGAAAAGTTTTGTGCATGCAAATTTAGCATCATTTACTCGTAATTCCATATGCGACCATTTAATTCAATGTTTTTCGGCATAACAGTGCGCGACAAAAGTTGCGTGACAGTGTGTTAAGCTGCAATTGTGCTCGCATTCATTAATTATGTGTTAAGCTTGTGTCGCATCAGGTAGAGTGCTGTGGATGGTATTTGCTTAGAGATACCCTATTGGAAAAGATTTACTTTGAATATTTTCTGATATGTTAATTGAGAATAGTAAAATTGGTTGTAGTTGTAATACTGGCTTAATAAATTAAAATTAGTTAAAACTTTAAAGTATGTTCTTAAATCTATATTTATAATAATTACTTTGTCTGCATTCACTTTATATTAAAATTGCGACAAGTTCATGAATTTATTCAAGCTCCAAATTTAGTGAAAACTAATAAAATGTTCTTCAAAATTTTATCTGTTATTCTTAGCTCTTACTTCATTACTCATAATTAATTAATTTTATCTATAATTAGTAACTCTTTTCATTTATAAGTTACTTTATCGATACATATATAAATTCGATTATATCTTGACAATAAATCGAGATCTACTAGGTAGTTAAACGCATTAGTTTTACAACTATTCTATTAATTGGAAGCATTCTGCATACGCCACAGATTATTCAGGGCCTGTGTCAAAGTGCCACATGCATTTGCCACAAACCAAACAGGCCGAATGCCGATATTTTTTCTATGAATGGGGATAAATGGGAATTATCCAGGGTCTCATCTATGTATGCATATACATAGATATATTTTCAATGACCAAATTCCCGAATCCTTCTATATAATTACGTTGCAAACGCAGCGCTTTATTTGCTTGCTGCTGTTCATTATCGAGCTGGTGTCAAATGCCACTCACAATAAAGGGGAGACGGGTGACAGGAGAAGGTGGTGAGTGGGGGGAGCAGGGCAGTTGTTGGAAAATGCGGGAAAATCATTTGATGGCACCTAAGTTGCCTCTGTTTTGTTTGTCGCATAATGAAACAGCGGCGACTTTGACATGCTCACTGTTTGCCACAGGCAATATACCAATGGCCACAAGCCCCACACTCAACACACCCCACACCTCACCCCTTTCAGTTGCCACACCCCGCCGCTTATCTAAATATATCCACTACATGCATCCCTGCATGAGTTTCGAATTAGAAATGGGCCACAAATAGGCGCATCATTAGGCGCTTGCTCATTGTTTCTCGGTGGTATTAACATTTTCATTATCATGGCATCATAAATTGAAAAAGCTACAAAGCTCATTGTAGGGATGGGACCCTTTTGGCAAAAACATCGATATTAACATCGATAAATATCTTATGTTGGATCGAAATAAATCAATGGAGTAAAACACTAAAAATTATACAAAATGAAATTAAAATGTAAAAATAAATTTATACATTCGAAGAAATTGAACAATTTAAGTATGAGTATTTGATTATTAAGATTTGGACAAAATAATTAAAATGCATGCCAAATTAAAAGATATGTGAATATCTCACATCAAATATCCAATAATCAACTTTCCTTATTGATAAAATGTCAATTTCATACAATATTAATTTACAATCAAATGTGAATTAAAGAACTTTTCTGTCAGCTAATTGGAATCAACATTAGGTAAATGAAGTAAGAATTAGTATGCATACTGAACATTAGAATTCAGTTTTCCATTTCTTCTCCCAGCTGATGCTTTTCCATATTCAACAGTCGCTTCTGTTGTTGAACTTCAATTAAGTTTGGTTAACAATAAATGACATTAAACACATACATAATCGATAATTGGATGCTGCATAGCCCACATAGCCAACAAACTCTACGAATGAATTTATACCATGTATGGTATATGCCACATGCATTAGCTGTAGACACGGAATCTAAACTAACCATTTGCATGGCACTCATTCGCCCCATTGTACCAAGGTCTGGGATGTGAAATCAATTAGCAAACGCTGCACAAAAGTCAAATGTAAGTGGCATATCGAAAGTTATCGATGTCGTTGACGTTGCTTATTATTATTAGTATGGTTATTGGAGCATAAGCATCAGAATCAGCTTCAGTTTGAGCTAAAGATTGCTTTTGGGAAAGCCAAGACAATAAGAAAGGGACTGAACCTGGTCCCTGACAGTATTCAATATTTGAATTTAGTAACTGATACACATAACAATGGCCATTTGGCACACAAACTCAAACTGCTGGTTGCTGCTTGCTGGTTGCTGCTTCTCTTGGCCAACTTGGTAGCTGGGAGCATATCAAAGAAGCCATTAGATGGAAATCGTTTGGCGAAATTGCCACAATAAATGCTAAAATGTGATTGTGCTTTAATAGTGCCGCTTGACTTTGACTTTGACTCTGTCTCTACCTCTCTCTCTATCATTCTCGCTCCCTCTCCTTGTGTGACATGCGTGGCTAGAAACACCCACACACACACACACACACATATGTACACACAGTAATGCCTGCAGTAGACAGCACGTGGCAAGGAAACCCAAAAAAAAAAAAGAAACATCAATTGGAGAAGAAGAAAAAAAACAGATTGTCTCGTTTCTGTTTTCATCCTTTGGAATTTTCCGGCTATGAAGCCTTTTTCTGGAACGACTCTTTAAGTGACAGACTTGAACGTTTGTCCCATCTGATATTTTAGTAATTTAATTACACAGACAAAATAATTAACTTCCACCTGACGGACAATATTATCTGTGAGATTCATTTTATTGCTACTTAAAATCAATTTCTATTAGTATTACTTTATTAACCTTCTCTTAACCATGTTTTAATTTTATTTAAACTTTTTAAACTCTATTTTATTTAAACTTGGAACTCTCGTAACTTCGTCAATACTCAACCGATTTTAGTTCGGAATACCATTTTGATCACGGTTTAGCCTCTAAATTCATTCGGCATATAAATATAAATTATTTAGAAGATTTAATTTTTTTTAAAATCCGCCATTTTTCCATACCTACCCCTTTAAATTTTTTCAAAAACTTTGACCTCTCGTAACTTCGTCAAAACTCAACCGATTTTGGTTCTGAATACCATTTTGATCACGGTTTAGCCTCTAAATTCATTCGGCATTTAAATATAAATTATTTAGAAGATTTAATTTTTTTTGAAAATCCGCCATTTTTCCATACCTACCCCTTTACATTTTTTCAAAATCTTTGACCTCTCGTAACTTCGTCAAAACTTAACCGATTTTAATTCGGAATACCATTTTGATCATGATTTGGCCTCTAAATGTATCCTGCATATAAATATTAATTACTAAGAAGATTTTATTTCTTTTCAAAAAATCCGCCATTTTTCCATACCCCTTTACATTTATTTGAAAGACTTTGAACTTTCATAACTCTGTCAAAACTCGTCCGACTTTAGCTCGAAATATCTTTTTGATCATAATTTGACATACAAATTAATTCTGCATTTTAGTATTATTTATTTATAAAATATTACATTTTATTCGAAAATTGGCCATTTTTCCATTTAAATTTTTTCAAAGATTTTAAACTCTCATAACTCCGTCAAAATTTAACCGATTTTATATCGGCATAGAAATTTGATTGTTATTTTCTCTTTAGATTACTATTTTGTATTATTAATTTATAAAAATTCTATTATTTTCAATCATCATTTTGATCATTTTTTGGCATCCCATTTGCTGATGCATTAATTATAAATACTTTTTCCGTCATACAATTTTTAAATGCAAGATCCTGGACATTTTTTCTAAAGCTTTCAACTTTGCCATAACTTTATAGGTTTAACGAATATTTATTTAAATAGGGCACAGAGTATGTCATTGTCTGGCTCTTTCTTGATATTTTTCTCTTTGTTGCCATTTCCACTACAGTATGCCAAGAACTGTCGGCTGTCAATATCCATTGTGGTGCTCACATCGCTCTTGTCCAGCAAATTGCTACACTGGATTAGAGACTCTGTCTGCGTGATTGTGTGTCTGTGTGTCTGTGTGTGTGTGTGTGTCAGTGTGTGTGTCTTAGCCATTGACTTTGACAGCGAAAGCGATAGCGATAGCGACAGGCAAGTTCCATTTGAGGGGCGTCTTTCACATTGTGATATCGTAAGTAACTTTAGTTGGCGAAACTCTAATTGTTGTGCTGGCTAAAAGACTTAGTGCGATTCATCGTTGCAGGCAATTTATTTGCGCTGGCCTTAAAGTAAAAAATAATTGGGCATTTTGTTTTGGCCATCTATCAAAATGTATCAAATTCTCGCTCGGGCACACAATGCGCTGACAAACGGACTTAGGGCTTTTAAAGGTTTTTTTTCCCTCCATTGAACGGCGAACAAAGGCACACTCACACACACACACACACACACACTTACACTTACATATGTAACAGCTGATAGAAGCTAAAGGGAGCTGCCAATCTGAGCGAAAGCAAATTGAAGCAGAACAACCGCAGCTTGGTTTGTTTGCCCTTATCTTTCTCCTTTCCATCTTTGGAGGTTTCCTTTCGCTTTTCCTTTAGCTTTTCCCCGCACAATTCACACACAGCCGTGTTAATCCACACTAATTTGTTGGCCATAATTCACTTCGGGCTAAGCTGTTTCAAGTTGACTGCCCCGTTTTTGTTATACACTTTTCAACTAGGACTAGAGTATAGGCTTCAAACATTCTTAATCAAATTTAAATAAAATATTTGAATATCAACGGATTCCAAATTCCAAAAATTGTTCATCATAATATTATATTTTTTGCCACTTTCAATGTAATTTCTAAATATTGATTGGTTTTAGTAGAAAGAAGATAATTAATTGTAAATTAAATACAATGTAATACCGAAAAAGTGAAAGACTTTGAAACATAAATTGCAGAGTATTTAATCTTCGTTTATCTGTAGTTTTTTTGAGCCTATCTCCATCGTCTACTTTCATTTGTATTGTGATGAATATCAGGCAAATTATCCTTTTTAATTGACAGCTGTTATGTGGATTTCGGCGGCAACAACAATAACGGCCTCAGATTCAGATACATTTCGAAGTGGGCGTGGCAACATCAGCATTAAAGTCTGATTATGCGCTAAATTTATTTTTTGTGTGCTTGGCCAAAGCAAAAACCAAATAAAATATGAGCCAACGCAGAAGGACTAACAAATGAGGAAACTGTTTCCATTTTGCAGGCTCGTAATTTCTTGTTGCCGCCATAAATATGTGCGCCAATAAAGATCCTTTGGTTAGGTTGACTGGAGAGAGGGGAGGGGGGAGGGGAGGGGAGGGGAGCTATGAGAGCGTGGGGAGTTGCCCTCGCCCCGGGGACGCCTCAATATTATCCTTCAAAGCGCATTAGCCTGGCCATTCCTCTTGAGTTGAGTATTCAAAGTACCCAAAGGGACTTATAAGTCCTTGGCAATGTCTGTCTGTCGCTATAAATGTCCACAGCTAAAAGACAGACTAAATATAAAATAAAATTGCAAAAATTGCCATCTCGATTAATTAACTAACAGGGAAGTTGATTGATATATATAAGGTTAAACAATTTTTAAATATTTAATAATATTATATCTCAAAGTACGTATACATTATTAAAACTGGATTAGTTTTCTTCCTTTAATTAATAGTTTAAAGATACTGGGCATTTAAGAGTCGATCAGCCCGACTGTTTCTACTTGATTTTATATTTGGATTTTGTTTTGTTTTGTTTTTTGAAACGATTGCGTTGGCATAATGAAGCCAGCCTCCAAAAGGGGATGGAACTGGAGGAGGGTAGATCGGGGGAGGGGGCTGGTCATGCCACGCATAAATCAAGTAACTGTAAACGGCCAAAAAAGACAACGCAGACTTGGAAGCCGTGGCAAGGACGAAGCACTTGGAAAATGGACCGAGAACTGAGAACTGAGAACTGAACACCGAGGACTGTGGAGAAAACTAAGCCGAGACGGGCGAGAGCCTTACGTGCGCAGGATTTAATCGATGTACTTAGTTTATTGTTTTCAAATTGAAATTGCCAATGCAAAGCAGCACTAGCACCACTCAAACCACCCAACCACTCATCCAAGCATCCAATCAAGCAACCACCATTGCCTAAGCCAGTCAAATTAATGTCTGTCATGGCAAATTTAATTTCATAAATATTTCAGATTTTTCAGCGTCATATCTGTCAGTTTATTATTAAATTGATGAAAATCCGAAATTTATACAAATTTCAGACTTCAACGTTTAACCCAAAAGAACAAAAGCCAATTCAAATTCAAATGCCAAGTAAAAACATGTGGAAGTGTTTAAATATTTCTGTGTGTGTTTGTGTGTGTGTTTACTTGGACTCGTGTGTTTTTTATGGCCTCCATTTTACGCTCTCTCAAGGAACACCTTTTGAGTTGAGCTAACGCTTTGCTTTGCTTTTATCGCCAAAAGTAAATGTAAAAAAAACTTTTCTGCGTAACAAAATATTTGGCAGAAATTTCCAAAAAAAAAATAAATAAAATAAATAACTTGAAAACAGTGCAGCTCTCGTCAAAGAAGTCTTGAATACCCTTACAAATTATTCTTATTTTTAAATTTCTTGTTTTCTGCTCCTAACTTTATCTTTTCATATCAATTTTACATATTTTTTAAAAGATTTTTATGAAAAAAGAAATGTTGACACTAATATAATTAATGTAATTAACAGAACTCATTCAAAAGTAATAAAGTGAAGACAGAAAATTGCACGAAATATAAAGAAGATTTCATTTAAATTTAATAATGACAATATAATAAAATATATTATAAGCTATATGCGAAGAAGCCTAATTTAAATAGCACATAAAAACAAATTACGAATTAAGTTTTAATATTAAATAACTGAATTGTTAATCTTTAGTTTTATTTAATTTTCTTAAGGCAAATTGTATAAATTAATACACTTTATGTGTAATACTTTTAAAACAGTTTCTCGGCTTATTGCTTAAGCAGCATACTCTTTGTTAGAGTATTTAAACAAGGAACTTTTGCTATTAAATGAACATAGAAATTGCTTTGGCCCTTAGCGTAACGAAGCTGGAACATGGGGATCGAAGCTGGCCAAGTTTTTTGGAATTTATTCAGTAACAACATATTGTAACTTGAGGCATGACTCCCAGCCAACAGTTGCAGCAGCAATAGCAACAGTTACAGCAACAAGAACAACAACAACAGTCAACACGTTTCGCCTGAAGCTGTCTACGGTTGAAACAGCATATTGCCGGAATTCAAGCAGTACGTAAGTCGAGTCCGTTGTTTCCAGCTTAATGGTTTATTTATAAAGCTACAACGGAAATTTTAACGAGGTTTTTTCCTTGCAACTTTTTATGCACATTCCGTTAATTGCTCGAACCAATTATGTTTGACTTTTGCTCGTTCATTCAAACGAATACAAAGGCTGCAGCTAATGGACAGGTATGTCGAAGACTTGAGCCTTCAGTTACCTGTGCCACCTGTTCGGCTGCTTAAAAATATAATATGAATATTTCTGCCCCTTCAAGTGGAGAGTTGTTGTTTCTAATAACACTGTTGTTTCCAATGCAGAAAAATCATTTTAAAACATAGTTTCTTTATCTATTATATTATATTTTATGTATTATATATTATATTTATTGCTATGCATTCCTTTTCAGATTTGAAGACCTATTTCCTTAAAGCTCAAAATGATAATATGCGAAATTTATAGGAACTTGGAGCAGACTTTAAAAATGCTTTTAAGCTAAACTTAATAATCCAAATACTTGTAATTATTTGGAATTTCTGTGTACTCGGAATTTTACATTGAAACTCTGCCTTTTTGACTTAAAAGAGCTGCAAAACTGATTATTCTCCAAATTGAAATTAGATGAGCTCCAGATATTTGTTGAACAACATTTTATAATAATTGTTTTTCAGAGAAAACTAATAAAAAAATTTTACTAGAAACAGACATCAATTTGAGCTCATATTTAATTTCAATTAATGTTAAACTGGCATGTTACAATATGTGCATTTACAATAAAATGCATTTGGAGAGGGTTTTAAATAACTTTAACTGCATTCGGAAACTGATTTAATTATTTTCCTTAAGTTGCTTTAAAAATATAATACTTGACCATGTGTAAATATTCTACATATTTGTAAATGTTAATGAAATTTAAATGCCCAAGGCTCAAATGTGTTTTAAATATATACCAATTTAAATTGTTCTACAATATAGAGGTGTAATTCAATAATTACTTTAGAGAAATTTAAATTTTGCGGTTGCTTTTACTAAACTTAAAGCTCAAATTCTTGCGGCTATGAATTAGTTTGAGCCAATTGAAATATTGGCATTTGGAATGAAGGCAAGCTAACATGTAATGTGAGACATTTCCTCAATGATTACAGAACATTATTGCAAAATGTAATAACAAATGGAACACTTTGTCATTTGTCTTGATTGTTGTCCATGTGATGTCAGAAGTTGTTGCACAGATTTACAGCGCACACACACACACATTGGTATTAGATATGTGCAATTGTGTGTGTGGCAATTAACAATTTATGGTTAAGTTATATTTCAATCTGGCAAATAAATGTGCACACATTTATTTGGGTTTTGTGTGGTATGTGTGTATGTGTGGGTGTGTTGCATGCCTCATGCAACAGTTGAGCAAATCTCTGGAACGCACAAAATTAAACACATAAATTAACAGCGAAAGGCAAACGGAGACGTTGTGTTAGCCAAGTTAGCAGCCAAAGAGAAAATATCCCCTCGATGAGCTGCTCTTAAATGCGTGCTCTCCACATGTGGCGACTGCGCAGTGTGTGTGTGGCAAGTGCTCTTAGTTTCGCTGTTGCGATTTGCGGCATAAATGTGTTTAACTAATTTCAATGCACATTTATTACCTGCACGAGGTAATTAGAATTACCAAGGGTGTCGTTGTTGGCCAGGCTCTGCTTCATGCTCCTTGCTTCTTGATGTCCTTGAGGAGCCGAAAAGAAAAGCGGAGAATCTGTGGCACACAGAGAGGTGGCAGGGGGAAAGGGGGGGGCAACCACGCATGTCGTGCACATTCTGCAAAAGTTGTGTGCGGGCAAAAGTTTCGGTTGAAGCCATCAATTTGTGCGAAAGAAAGCAGGCAATGCTTACTTGCCACATGTGGCAACTGGCAAGTGGCAAGTGGCCTCAGGCGACGACACAGTTTCCCAATAACCAATAACAGCGACAAAAAATTGTGCACCATTAGATTTCATGCCAAGCGTTTCACTTCGCTTCAAGGCTGTCAGACTTAACACGCATACGCAGCGTTGGCCAGGCGCCTTAATACCTTGCCACATTGCCACACTGCCGCCTTGCCACCTTTTGCTCACTCGTGCTACGTGCACAAAATTAAAAGCTTAGCCCAATATGACCTTAAGTGTCAATTCATTGAAAATTTATAATTCCGACCAGTCTCCAAACACGATGCTGACCCTGATCTGAGTTTTCATCGAGCTGAGTTTGCCACTTTTGGTTTATGCTCGTACTTTCATGCTTTGTGTTTCGTCTTTCCTCTTCCTTTGGCTCAATCCCCTCTTCATCTCAAACTCCCGCTGTTGACAGTTGTCTGCCTGTTATTTATATCCATCGAACACCTTGAGAACTTTTCTCTGTCATACGTGTAGGCAGAATGCGTTAAGAATGCATAGCTTCTCTCTCTCTCTCTCTCTCTCTCTCTCTCTGTCTCCTGCGCATTTATTATTTATTTACCTTGGGAATTCATTCATATTTCTAGCTCAAGTTGTACAAGTTATATTTCAAGAAATATAAATAAATGGTTTAATTCGTTGTGATATTTTTACAGGTAATTTGCTTTCAATAGAATTAAACTCCATTACAAATACTTGACAGAAGAGATTTAAAATTAAATAAATATATATATTTTCGTATAAGCTTATTTTAAATTTAATAACTATTAAAAAAATGAGTACAACTTAAATTAAAGAAACTAATAGTTTTATTTAATAAAACAGAATAGTTGCAAATTTGCAAATAGGAAATAAAGTCTATTCAGATAAAACTTTCGATGCTAAATAAAAGAGTAAAATCGAAATAAAGAGAGATAGAAAACTTAGCTTTATTCTATGTAACTAAATCCCGTTAAAAGTTATTCAAGCAACACTTGTAGATATTTTTGTGTGCGATATTAAGGCGAAAAGGGAAAGCGGAAGGGAAAGAGGCCTGCAGATAAGATAGCCAATGCAGTTTCAGGACGAAAACTGGCACTACTTTTCAGCCAACTAAACTACGTAGGAAGCAACAACAACGACAATGACAATGACAACAAGAACAACACGAAGTTTACAGCCAGGCAAAACACGATCGACAATGCAACTCAGAGGCATGAGGCAAGTGGCAGGACAAAGTTCGCCTGAAGCTGAGAGGCAAGTTGCCGTTACCGGCACCGTTACCTGTACCGTTACCGTTACCGTTACCTGCTGCGCCCACAAAACTATGCAACACAACTGCTGCAAAATATGCGGAGGGAGGGAGAAAAAAGCCAGGCATAAAATAGTACTAGGAATGGAAACTGCAGGCGACGACGACGACGACAACGACGAGGACGTTTGCGGCAATGCAACTTATGCAAATTTATTGGAAAATACTTGGCAATATTTTTGCGTTTTTTAGCGCAGCATTTTCTTTTGTGCCATAACTTTCCGCCAGCTTCCCTTTCTCTCGTCTCTGCTTATACTTCTTGCATTTTATTTGTACATATCTGACGTCTTTTGCAGTTCATCTTCAATTTTATTGTGTGTTGGCAAGGCAAAAAGTAGAAAAAAGTAGAAAAAAAAGCAGAAATATAAAAAGCAAAGGTAGAAATAGAAATGTCTTAGGGCGTGGCCCAAGTAGGCGTAACGTCTCTTTGATATGCAAGTTATTTCAGCTCAATTTCGCAATGTGGGCGTGTGAAAGAGTGGGAAAGTGGGAGATTGGGAGAGTGTGAGAAGCGAAAGACAAAGGTGAAAGGCAAAGAAATTCCACTGGGAAAATCCATGTGCGCTTAGTATTTAGATGAATGGGTTTGAGTACCCGTTATAACTAGAGGGTACTCAGCTTGACAAGCCACTGAGAAAGGGTCAAAAAAACAATTAATCAAACTACACAACACAACTTTCAATGTATCAGCACTTAAAATAGAATACAAACAAATAAATTCACACAAAAGCATAGCGACAAAAAGAAAAACTTCTTATAGTTTTCTTTGACTAATATAATAAACACTTAAATAGATTACTTAATAAATAAATCTAGGAATAATTAAAATTAAATGCAAAATAGTTTGGAAGGCCAAGCAATGAATAAAAGATATTTCGACTAAACATAGATTTAGTTTTTCCTATTTTGATTCTGCATCAAAACTGGAAAATTGAATATTTTATATTTCACTGTCAATTTATTTTCCATATATTAAAAATGTCAGAATTTAGACAAATTGATTTGATTCAAAATTGATTCAGTTTTTTCAAAAGGTATGTGTGTTTAAAGTTGGTTGACTCTTAGATCTTATTGCACAGTTTTGTTTAACAAGGAATCAAATTTAAAGTATCAGGAAGAATTACAGTTTGACATGCATTGCCTGCATCTGCATAAGGGTCAGCATAACAATTAATCAACCTGCTCCAGAGTGAAATGAGGAAGTTAAGACCAGCATCTACAGCAGCTCAGTTCATTGTTTCGATTCTATCTGTTGTTGTTGTTGCTGTTGGGATATCATTAATTTGTTGGCCAATTGTTTAGTTTGCTGTCCAATGTTTGCAATCTTCAGAGCAGCATTTGCTTTTGTCATTTACCCATTTTCTGCACGACAGCACAAACATTTGTGCGGCATTTTTATTCTACTCTCTGATATGATTTGTTTTCCCGCTGTTGCCACTGCCACATGCCACATGCCACAGTCGCAGTTGCCACAGTCTCTGCCACTGCTGCCTAAGCTGCTTAAGCGACTTTTTCTGACACTGTAGCTGTAGCTTCTTTAAGAGTGCCACGTAATTAATTATAGTAAAATCATTTATTTTCCCTCTATGCAACATTCAAGTGCCACAGCACCTGCCCTTGCCTCTTGCCCCCTACCCTTTGCCACAGCCCTTGAAAATACTCAGTTCTAATGGATAACATGTCTATCTTAATTTAAATAAAGTATTGTCTTATATTTTTAATTTTTTCATACTTAAATTTCATCTGTGAGTTTAGTTAAGATATCCTAAACAATATAGAATATATTTCAGTTGATAGATAATAATAGTACGTTCTCAAAAAGATAGAACTCAGTTCGGTTGATAGATATTAATAAGGTGAACATATTAGAATACTACATGACATTTTCAAATAGATAAGTTTGGTTAACATAACTTATGTTGTGTCAAAGTGTCAGGCTTCTAGGTCTTACCGATCAGTCAGTCAGAACAAGCAGTTTTATATATTTATTTATATTCATTTACAATTTCAAATTCAGGTTATTTATAAGTTCTCATTTACTTCGCCTGTTTGCGAGTTAATTTTCTCATTAGATTCGCTGTCAGAAGCTGTTCTCTCCCTCTCTCTCTCTCTTTCTCTCCCTCTCTCTCTGAGTCTCTGTCTATCGATGCCGCAATGAATAAACTCAATTAGAACACTTTGTGTGTCCCATAACTGAAAATTGTTGCCTACAGGCAGTGAGACTTAATCGAGACTTGCAGCTTCTACTGCCTCTGCTTGCAACGTTGCATGTGCAACGTTCAAGCTGCCACATTGTAGTTAAACAGACACATCAATTAGCATATACGACTACGAGTTGCTGCACACAAGGTGACTGCTGCACTGCTACTGCAAACTGTCGAGCTGCTCCTAATTTAATTAGCTGCCACTCCAGTTTGCCAGTTGGACTGCTGATTCCAGGTGTGCAACAACCTACCTCATTCACCCCTCACCCCTCACTACAGATTCATCAGTTGCAGCAAACTAATTAAAATTACGAGCGCTAATAAGCGAATAAAAGTGCTTGAATATTTGCTAGTCGCTGGATTTGTTGGCACACATGGCGTATGCGCAATTCGCGTAGCTTTTAGTTCAAGCCATGCAAATTTCGATACGATTAAATCTCCATCAAATGGTAAAACTGAAGCCATTCCGTTTCAGCTGATTGCCAAATTGTACGCACGAGTCTCTCGGCATTTTGATCCGTCTCTCTGACTCTCTGACTGTCCGTCGGTCGGTCGTTTGATCCGTGTGTCTGTCTTTGTGCCAGCCTTGTTGCCGAATCAATCAAATGCTTTGTGAGTAAATCAATCAGACAGTCAATTGTGCAGTGTTCGGGCTACTGAAATTGCCAGCCCAAAAGCGTATAAATCACGTATACGCACGAGTGTACACTGCGTACACAAGGTCAGACGAATAACACGAGCAGCAATAATGTTGCACGCAAAACTTCCACTTTGTGTAGAACGCTCCGACAGACAGACAGACAAACGAAGAGATCGGGGAAACGAAAGAAACAAATGATGAAACGAGTTTAACTATTTTTCAAAGGCCTGCAAATATTTGCAGTTGCAGTGCAAACCTGTTTTAGCCAAATGTTTACCATCTACCTTAAATTCATCCATATTCGCATTAACAATTGAGCCTAGGAAAGACCAGAAAAATAACTTAAACCGTATTTGATTAAGTTCCAATAAATACCTGAAATACATTCCGATGAAATACACTTTTCATTTATCTAAAACCGTTTTAAATTAAAATATTGAGTTTAAAAACTTACAAAGTTATTGAAATTATTTTCAATTTAATGTTCACAATAATAAGTTCCTAAATTTATTGTTGACATATGAATAATATAATATAACGTCGAATCAATTTCTATATTTAATTCATAATTAATGTGCACGTAATTTAGATTGACCCTAACTATATCTATGCAAAATAGTTAAAGTGAAAATATTAAAATGTTAGAGCATTTTGAGCTGGTCACGTTTTGGGCTTAAACCGCCGCTTAAATTATCACACAGTTTGCATAGAAATTCAATTATTATCCGAAGCTGTCACTCGATGTTGCTTGTAAAATTGCTCAACAATTTTTAATAACCATCATAAAAATTCCAGTCGGTAGGCTGAGGGGAAGGTTTGATGGCTAGAATGACATACCTGTAAGCCGGCAATCGATCATAATACCTTTTGATATCGTTATTAAGCTTTTAGCGCACATTAAATTTACATTACACTAAACGCTTAATGACCAAAAAGTATGCAATGCCGCTGCAAGCATCCCTTAACTGAGAGCTCCCTTATCCTGGAGGGTGGTGACTGGTCTCACCATTACTTTTGGCAGGACCATGAAATTTATACGCTTGTTAGCTCATAGCTGTCCAAATGGCTGCAGCGTGTCCATTAAAATGCGAAAGAAACTTCAAAATTGATGCACCACCATATTTTCCACCCACCTTCGACTCGCGCTGAAAAGTATGCTATTAAAATTATACCTTGCTAAAAGCGAAATTACAAGCGAAACCAGCACAGCGAACAAGCAAATGGACAGGCAATGAACAAGGCATGAACACCTAAAGAACACACAGCACAGACAGCGAGAGGGAGAGGGGGAGAGAACAAAAGAGAGAAGCCATTGGGTATGCTCATAAAAGTTTGCCATATTAATGAGTTTTCATATTGACGTGCCCAGCTTCTAGAAATGAACATTAGACAAACTTAAATTACGTAGACAGACCAGATAGAAAGCGGTCAATGACTGATGATAACTGCAGCTTGAGAATGGGAATTGAATCATTGCGAAAACATCGCAATCATATTTAAGCAACTACAACAACCATTCATAGTTCTATTTATAAAATGAATAATAATCACTTAAATTCACTATAACGCTAATGGATTCAATAATGACATAGAAATAAAAATAAAAATCATTCCCATACACTTCAGGTTTATTAGCGGTTGCGTAACATTTCTGGATTGACATGATATTTTATTTAGATAACAGCTGTCTCAAAATAACTATAAAAATAATAGGTCCTAAATGGAATTTAAATTTACATTATTACAAATAAATTCACAAGTTTCAAGTATACATTTTGTTAACTCTTTTCTCAGCTGCCACTACTATTTTATTTGGCATTGTTTTAAACATTTTAAACAATAAACCGTTTAATTCAGGTCCACAAAATAACTTTATTTTTAAAGCAAAGTATAAATTATATTTCCTATCATTAAAATTTTAATACCAGTATTATTTTAACCGAAATGAATGACGTATATTTTTTTAAATAAAGGTAAATCATTGTAAAAAATACATGTATGCAACGCGTGTAAGTTGTGAAAAATATTTGCACAAAAACAAATATTTCCCACTGCAGTCAACAAACAGATACCCTAGAAAAAGTTATTAAAACTGACATGGGACAAATGACTTTGACATTGACAGTGATTTCAATGTAAAAAATGTTTATGATGAAAATTCTATTCATAAAATTCATTTTAAAAAATATTTATTTTATTTGACAACATTATTTTGATCAATATGCTGATTGGAAAAAAATTTATCTTTGTCGGGTCGAAAGTATCAATTTCGGTCTGCTGTTTGTATCTGCAATTTTTTACAGGGTATATGTATAGCAAATAAAATTGAGTTGGCTTTTTGCTCAAAGCAATAATGAAATGGGAAAGTCAGCGGGCTTCAGTTTTAGCAGTTTAATAACTTGTTACATTGTTAAAAAAAGTGCGAACACGAATTTTATTACTACAATTCAAAGTCATGATGAGTCAAATTGTGAATACTATGAGTAAATATTATTTAAACATTTTGAGGGATTGATATTGGCGATTGCAAACAAATTAGTGTATATAAATCTAATGTGTAGAAAGTTTTCAGTTTGAATCCAGGTCGATGGTTGCCTGATGGTTTATGTTGTTGCTGCTGCTGACGCGACTCTTCGCATCCCCCCCCATCCCCTCCCTTGTCAGAGGAAGCCCCTTTGACCCACCCACATTGGGCTGCCATTTAAGCAACGTAACTTGAAATAATCGAACTCATATATAAAACGAGGCATGCAACTTTCAGTTCCCAAAACACCCGCCATCTGCCAGCCGCATGCATGGGAATTTACACACACACACATAGACAGATATCCAGCCGTGAGCTGGTGTGTGTGTGTGTGTGTGTGTGTGTGTGTGCTGTTGGCTGCTCCTTAGCATAAGTAATAAATGTACTACGCCGCATGAGAGAAATCGCTTGGAATGGCAGCAAAATAAATTATCGAGCTTCGATTTCAGTGGCCCAACTACGAGCAGCGCTCCATTTTCATTTTGTATTTCTATTTTATGATTTTTCACGTTATTTGAATACCCTAAATAGCGGGCATAACTGGAAGGTATATTAAAAATTGATAAACTTTTTTATAAAAATATAATTGGTTAAATAATTTTCCAAAAATTAAATTTGATTTTCCACGAAAGTTTCGCAACGCAGACTTCAAAATATTCATTTTAAATATTCCATATTCATTGCAGGGTATTCTACAGCCAACCCGTCTAAAATACAAAGTCTCACTTTTATTTTTTATGATGTTTTTGTTCATTTTTTTGGACTAAGGTTATACAAAATTGATGGTTTGTAAAAGGAAACGTTGATCGAAGGCGTAGAGCACATGCATCTGGTTGTCTGTTATTTTCAACTAGATTTAACTTAAATTACACACAAATTAAAGTTTAATATCTCATCTGTGTGTGTGTGAGTGTATGTGATTGTGTTGATGTGAGTGTAATTTGAGATGAGGCCTTGTTTACCAATTTGTTTGCTTGCTTCTGCTTGTTTTTTATGTTAGCCCAGTTTTGGCTTTTGAAAACATTGGGGTTAGTAAAATATTTGTCAGCGCATTGAATTTCAATGCTCGTGAGCATCGAACAGTGTACAGTGTACACTGGTCAGCAAGGTCACAGCTAAGCGCATATTTCATACATTTCAATTATTGAACAATTGACAAAGCGATGTTTTTGTTTCTCCCTCTCCATCTCTCGCTCCACTCTCTCTCCCACTCTCTTCCTCTCTCTCTTTCTCTCCTTCACTAACTTTCTAACTCTTTCTCTGTCTCGGCCCAAGGCTAAGCGAACAAATTGTGAAAATGTTTCAATGCACAATGAAATTTAAAAGGTTTGCATGCTTTTTATTTTATTTCTTGCTTTTGGACTGCGACATCTGTGTTAAGGTTTGTGTGTGTGTGTGTGTACTCAGGGCAGGTCATGTCAAGCAAATGTTCAACACTGTCTCATTAATCATGCCAGCCTACACACACACACACACACACACACAGATGCCTTCAGTTTTCTTTTCGTTTGGATTTTGCGCTTTTTGATTAAAATTCAACTTTTGACTCGTGCATTGTAATGGCTGACATCATTTGCTTGCCCCACCTGACCCATCCAACCACCAACCCACCGTCCGACCGTCTGACCACCTGTGCCAGCACACACACACTCACACACACTCACACACACACAAACACGCGCTTATTGTCCAGTTTTCGGTGTATGCACGTAGACAGCCTAACACCCTTGGGCCAGTAATCTTTCAACTACAAAAAAATATATAACAGAATAGAAAAACAGAAAAATGACTTAATATTTGTATTGTCCGTTGTTTGCATACCCTGTAAAAATTCCAATAAATTGCTTTGAAAATTTCATTGCAATTAAAAATGATTTTAATATTTTACTCAAAGTGCAAAGCAAAGTGTTGAGGAAAATCCTTAATAAATCTCTATTTGTTATTTAAATTCTGAATACAGATTACTGATATAGAAAAAACAATATCGCATTGAAAACAAAAAATAAACCAAAGCTAATCAAATAAAATATCTACTTTAAAAATCACACATTGATTTTATTACAGGGTATGTGAGCATATGAATCTCTCGGCATATTCATACTTTACACTCACAAAAATACACACATATATATGCTTTTTTATTTGACCAACAAACTAAGAATAATTTGAACTTTTGGTGTTTGTTTATTTGTGTGTTTGTTGTTGTTGCTACTAACATTTTTTTTTTTTGGGCCAAACCGAAACGAATTCATTTATTTCAAAATACGGTATTCATTTTTGCTGCCTACTCTTAGATGACAAGGAGGGGGCGAAATGTAAGAGGGGGGTTTCAGCTTTTAGGGTCCTTTCCATTGTGCAGCTGTCACGTCCGTCATCAGCATCAGCTGTCAGACTCGGAAGCCGACTACGTGCCGTGTGCTCAATTTCTCACTCTTTCTCTCTCTTTCTCACTATATATTATTAGGGTGCCTCAAGTCATATTCCGTAATCTACCATCAAAACTAAAAGGTTTTCAGTAAGAAACATATTTTTTAATTTAATTCATTGTCCACACTTTTTGAGTTAAAATATGTTTTTTTAATTTTTTGTATTTTTAAATTTTTCATACTTCACTGTCAATTTTTCCATACATTCACTTTGTTGTTATTATTAAAAAAAAATATTCAAAATGACAAAGCTTTGTCAAAAATGATCCGATTTCCTCACGGTATATAAAATTTATTATTATTTTTCCCCTATTTTAATTCTGCATCAAGACTCGAAAATTAAATTTTTCGTACTTCACTGTCAAATTTCGTGCACAGAAATCGATGCACCCTAATATATGTATGTGTGTGCCTGTGTGTGTTTGTGTGTGCCCAAATGTTTGCTAGTTTTCATTACATGCTCACTTTTGTTGCTGCTCACTCAAATTGCCATCAAATCGTGTCTGTTGGAAAATTGTTTGCCTTTGACAAATGAAACAGGAAAAGTGAGCAGCGAATTCTGTGCTAATTATGTAATTAATTTGCCACTTTTTGTTGTTCTCAATGCGCTTGTAATTGATTTAAAAGTGAGTCTAAAAGCCTGCACAAATATTTGTGCTGCTCTTCGGCACTTGGCCAAAAGCAAAGAATTGCAACCAAAAACCATTGCGTTTAAAATGCTAACAAAAGAAAAATCATTTGATGTGCAAATACTTTGGGGAGCTGGGCAAAAAGGTCGCATTTCATCATACAGAGGAGAAGAGACTTCTTCTCTCTTACTCTTTCTCTCTTTGTCTCTCCCGGACTAATGACTTTGGCCATTTTGACAGCATCAGTAAACCACAAAAGTATTTTGCGCTAATTAAGACAAAATACAATTTAATGTGCATACAAAATGGTTAATTTCTGCATTGCGAATGTGTTCCGAAAAACGGCAATTTAAATGCAGATTTTTAAGTAAATTTCTTAATAATAATAAGAGTCCATAAAAATGTTTACTTAGTTTGTACAAAGGCGGTAACTGCTCTCTAAAAAAATATATTATTTCGCAGAAAATAAAATCATTTTTGAGGCAATTCAGTTAAGTATAGAATTACAGAAATAATATTTAAAACATTTAAAATGAGTATATTTATTTGTTTAGAGTTGGACATTAATATATAGCAATAGTTGAGCTTCTCTTAAGCTCACCTTCAAATTGAACTTAACACATTTTTGGAAGCTCTGTGGTTTTTGTAACAGGAACATTGAGAGCAATATTAAAATGCAGATGCAGTGCAATTATGTTCGTTGGGTTTTCTGTCTAAGTCTGAAGCCACATTAACCATAGCTCATCGCTCAATGTGTCAATTCCTGGAACAAACTACATGCAACTGCCTTCCAGCTGTGTGGCAAACAAAAGCGGCAAGCGGCAAACGGAATGTTGCAACAGCAGCCACAACAAGTTTTCCATTGCTGTTTTCAGAAGCCACATTGCCAATGACAAGCGGCAAGGGAGTGAAAACTGAAAGCTGAAAACAGAAAGCTGTACTGAAAGCTGACTGCAATTTATATACATAGTTGTAGATAATACACACAGAGAAAAATTACCTGAGGTTTAAAAAATGACCGCTTCATTTTAAATAAATCAATGTGGAGTCAGTGACTTTATTTATTTTTCAAGTAATAAATTATATAAAATATTTTCATATAAATTTATATAAATAAAAAATACAGGCATAGAAATAAATAAATTATATAAATGTTATTTAATTCAATTAATTAAAAAACAAATTAACTCAATATTTGGAAGCTTTCCTAATAAATAATATTTAACATTCTTAAAAATTAGAAAAATATCAGGACTACAAAAGAGTTTTAAAAATGAATGAAACAAATAAATTACGTATTTTTCTCAGCGTATTGTTGTTGTGAATTTTCAATATGCATTTACAGGGAATACTCGAATTTTACAAGTCCTCTTGTTGCACAGATATTTCACAAGTGCCACAAAAAGCGGCAGCTCCACTAACAAGCGGCAAATCGCTTCGCAGCAAAACTAACATCCTCAAGACTAATACTTCTTCCTCAGCTCAAAACTCTCTCCTCTGTGTTCTCCTATCTGAAATCTTGGGAAACCGCAGAGCCAAAGCTAAACTCGAACTGAAAACCAAATGGGGATGGAAAGTGGAGAGTGGGAAATGGGAAATGGGAAAGCAATCGCTGCGCATTGCGGTCAACAATTTTGATTGTTTTGTGGCCAAGTTAAAGTTAGCATGCCAATATCTGAATTGTGGCCCCAAAATGTTGGCCTCTATTTTCATAGATTTGCCCACAGTTGGTTTTCTGTTGATTATTGTCTATGTATGTGTGTTTGTTTGGTTATCTCCCTCCTCTCTCTCTCTCTCTCGCTGTCGGCACGGCAATCAACGGTAAACAATCATAACCGCCACAGAGAAAGAGAGAGAGAGAAAGGAGTGGAATTCTTTTGATAAAAACTATAAAAAATAGTCGACTCTGAAATATGCTCAATCGAGCTCCGAATTCTCCAATCTACTGTGAAGCTGATGCTCATTGAGTATCATTGTGTTGTCGTTGTTGTTTGTTTGTTATTGTTCTCTTGTTAATTGTTGGTTGTTGGTTGTTCATTGTGCGCGAGACACTCTTGAAGCCAGGCTCAAAGTTGTTTTGATTTGGCTTTGAGAATGTATCCAAAGTTGATAGACAATGTTTCATATGTGGCTTTAAAATGTACCATACATTGTTACATAGTTTATGTCTAGAATTTTTATAGTAAAGTTAAGGAACCGCACATTGTTTTGTATTAAAAATAAAAAAAGGAGTTTTCTAAATTAAAAAAGATAGTTTCCTTAACTTTTAGAATTTCATATAAGAAAATAATATATTCTTAATTTCAAAATTGAAGTAAATTCGATCAATCGTTTAACTGTGTTACATTTTTATTAAATTGAGCTACTCCGCAGTAGTTAAACAACTGATATCTAGTCACATCTTTGTTAAAAATATTAGCATAATCGAATCAAAAATGTATTCGGTTTCAGCTGCAATTTCATGAACTGGTTCGACTGACTGGTTCGTTACAAGTCGAATGATAAATGTGCTATACCCAGAAAGACACTCGCAGTTGCTGTTAAAAGCCTTTTGGCAGCTTTTATGTTTATGCCCGCTCCAAATCGCTGAACTTCCAACTCCCCACTCCCTTCCTCTCTGACGTAGAAATGAAGACGCAGTCGGGAGTCCAAGTGGCATACATTTTATGCACTTGCAATCAATTTGCGGCCATAAATTCCATGTGGCCCAAACGCTCGACTCTCTGAATTTGGCGAGTTTGCGTCTGGTTTGAGTCTGTTCTGATTTGGTCTGCTTTGAGTCGCCCCTGGACGCATCTTGTTCACGTCTGCGACATGGCCAAATAAAAGCTAAAAGCAGGCATAATGCTTCTCCTTACAACCCTTTGCTGCAGCAAATAAAAATTTATTACCCCTTTCGCAGCATCGCAGGGTGAGAATCAAATAAAATATTGGCTAATAATCGCATAATAATACCGAAAGGATTCACAATTCGTTGGAGGGTAGGGACACATTATTGTGGCATTTGGCATGCTCTGGGGACAGACAGACAGACAGACAGACAGACGAACACACGCTGCGTATACGCAATCTACGCACTGCGAAACCATTTGCACTCTTGCCATTATTCGGCTACTTTGTGGCAAGTTAATAACACTGCTCAGCACTAAGAACAATTTCTAAGCTCTTCATTATTTAAAAAAATACACTGCTTTTTACACTAATACATTTCTTTTAGTTATACTATTATTAAAGTCAATTTTATGAAATTTTCAATTTATAAAAAAATTCTATAATTATTATAAAAACACTACTTTTGCTACTAACACTATTATTTTATTTCTACTATTATTAAATACAATCTTCTAAAATTTTAAATTCTTATAACAAAAAACCATAAAGGGGAGCTAAAATTAAGTTTTTTACTTAATACTCGGCAAAGAATTTCTGCTATAAAGTTGTAAAACTAAATGAAATGAAAAATACAAGACAAGAAACATTTGCAAACTATTTATGAAGCCATACAAATGCTAATGCATGCTTAAAACTATTGCACAGTGTAATGTTGTGCTTTATTTGCCTTGCCACGCCTTTTCCCTAGAGGGCGAGTGGTGGTCGGGGTTATTCATAATGACAACTCGTTTACTGCCCTCGGCATCAACTGACTTGCTGTTAAAAGTGCAGGAGTTAAGACTCCCTTTCTTTCCACATCTTATCCTAATTGTTGTTGTTATATTCACTGCGCTTTTAGTCTTGCCACAAGGATGTGTATCAAATAAAACGTTGCCCCAGTGGCAGCTGATAAGCTGCCATCCGTTAAACTGCTGCACACTGAAGTTGCGTTTAAGTGCAGATTCCACCCAACCCAACTTACCATCCTGCCAGCATCTTAACTACCCCTCCCCACCCCCTCCCGCTACCTCCCTGGTGGCACAACACATGTAGTGCTTCATGGCAAGTGCCTATGGTTAAGTTGTTGCACGTTGTGCGCCTGTAAAACTTATCCTTCTATTATTATAAGCATGTTATAGTCCTTTAGTGGAGTCCTTACGCTATTGTCGTTCAGTTTGTGATACTTATAAAACATGGCATTTTATTTTTACAAAATAAACTAAGAATAAGTAGAGGAAATATTTATTTAAATTAAGAAAAATCTTTGACAATCCAATATTTATTTGAAATAATAATAGTCTTTGACTTATCACTTATATATATAAATATACATATATCATAAATATATCTAAATATATTTAATTTTTATAACATTTCTAAAACCCAGTTCTGAATATTAAAATATTTATGTTTCGTATTTTAAGGGAATGTAATTTAACTCACTTTCTACTTTTTTAATGCTAAGCAAGTGTCATCAAAGCAAAGCTGGCTTAAGTTTTTATAACAATAGTAATAGTAGAAAGTTGTAGTTGTAGAAAATCCGATTATGTTGTGAGCTAAAACCTCAGCAAGTGTAATGTCAATTCGTGTGGCACTGTAACTAGTTCTTCCACTTAGCGTCGTTGTTGTTGCTGGCAGTGTTGCACCTGGTGAGCTTGCAACTTGCAACTTGCAACTTGCAACTTGAGTTAAACTTGCAATTTTACATCGTTTTTAGCTGTTGATAGTCTGCAAAAGTTGCCAACTCCTTTTTGTCAGATATCAAGTCGAGTAGCGACAAAGCTTTAATTACGCTGCATTGGTATGTGTAGCCACACACACACACACACACACACACATGCATTTAAAACGCGTTTTGGCCAACACGCAAATCGTTTTCGCTGATGTTTTAAGCTTTGCATTTTTTATGGGATTTGACTCAAGCTTTGCCACTTTAAATGGTGTAAATAGAAAAAAATTGTGAAAAGCGGAAAATACATACAAAATGTGTCAGCCACAATATGCTACATGCTGCTGTGCGTGTGTAAGTGGGTGTGTGTGTGTGTGTGTGTGTGTGTGTGTGCTAACGGGACCAGCGGCCACATGCGGAAATCACTAAAGGCGTTTCCTGTCGCAGCGCCAACAAATGCTGTAAAAAATCATGAAAGCAACACGCAGCTAACATTATGCTGTTTCTCATGTTGTTGTTGTTGGCAGCCCAGTGTTAAAAGGTTATATAGGAGTATACATTTCTGGCAATCTCTGTCTATCGGTATGAGCAACTGCAGCACAGAGAATTTTAAAGTTAGATTAAACTAATAGATAATATAAATACTAATATGTGTGTTTTACAATTCTGCAGATGGGATAAGATGAAGAATAAAAATTGATGTACTTATAATATATATATTTTACATATATACTTATTATTATGTATACTTAACTTTTCCAACACACATTCCGAAACTTTAAACTGTCATAACTTGGTCTATTCTTAACCGATTTACTTGCGGATTGTCAATTTATTTAATATTTGATCTCTAACTTGATTTACGTCAAATTTGACTACTAAATTTTTTCATTCATCACACATTTTTTCCATAAATAATGATTTTTCTAAAATTTAAACTGTCCCAGCTTTCTCAATTTATAAACAATTTCCTTGCGAAGTATTAATTTTTTGAATTCTTGAATTCTTTTAATTCGACATTAAAATTGGAAAATGCAGAATATTTTTGCTCATATTTTCCATACTTTCCTTAAGTGTCTTTTTTTTTTGTCTTCAAAAACTTCAAACTGTCATAGCTTTGTTGTATCTTCTATTTAATTTTGTATTTTGCTTTTTTTCATATTGACACCTATTTAATTTGTTGCTAATTTTATTTCTAATTTCATTTATGTTGTTTCAATCAAGTAGCTGTGTAATTTGTGCTGGGCACATCAAAGTCGACTCCCATGTTTTTTGCTGTCGCAAATACTGCTATTGTGGTTGTTGTTGTGCACCTATACATAGATAAGCCCGCACGTTTAACGTATTCAGCTCTGAGCCGAGGTCAATGGGTCGTTCTCTTTAAACGTTCCCCTTTCCCTTCCCTCGCTCTCTCTCTGTCTCTTTCTCTCTTTTGAAGCCATGGCAAAATGTCAGTCATACTTGTCATAACTTGTTATCACACACACATATAGACACACACACACACACGCACTCACACATGGTAAGCCGTCAAATGCCGCAACACTTTGAGTCTGAGTCTGGCATTCGAAATGACGCAAACAAACCGCACAAACTGACGACTTTCATGCTGTGCGAGTGTCTGTGTCTGGATATGTGTGTGTGTGTGTGTCTTTGGCATATTTCTAAGAAAATCTTCCCACCCACCTTCACACACACACACACACACACACACGCACAGAATCATGCTGGACGCAGCCATGCAAAATATGCCAACATTAAATAACTTCACTTTACTCTAAAGAACTTGTTTATGCTCTCCCTCCCCCTCTGCTCCGCTCCCTTCTCCGTCAGACTCCTCACTCTCCCCCTATAGGGATTGGGAGCCTTTTGACATCTCAGCTAGCTGGAATTTCACTGAGAATCCCCTTTGTAAATATATGTTGATATCATTTTTTGTAGCATACTTTTCAGCGTTGCCTGCATTTAGATACAAATGTATCTTTAAGCAGCTGCTTTGCTCTTAATGCTTTTTGCATGTGTAAGCCAAGATTGTCAGTGTCCGATAATGTGGCTTTGCATTCCCTCATATATATATATATATAGTGTATAATGTGAATACTTCCAAGATGTGATCATTGCAATCTCTTAAGAATTTTCCTCAGTTTGTCAGTCAGATTCGATGGGATTTGCAAATGACATTGGCAAATGGAGAGCTGACCAAAGACAAGCTGTGACATTTCGTATGCAAACTGCACGAATGTGCCAAAGTCAATATTGATTACATTTTTGCGAGAGGGGAGGTTGAAAATTCTATTAGATTGAGTGATTCGAGTGGAATTCATTTGAACGCGCAGATAAATTAAATCGAATACAGAGAATATGTTTCAATTAAAGACTCGTCAGTTGTGTAATGAATTAATATAACATTTGTAATATATATTTGTACCAACCAATTTTATTTGCAACACCTTTATTTAAACAAAATTAAATATTTATTTATTTTTCGTTATGTATTTGCAGTTTTTAATGGTTTAAATAGGGCTCAATTTTTAGTCATTAATAATTTCAATTTAATAATCCATATTAACATAAACTTTGTTAAAAAATATGTTATCTACATATTTGATTTCAAGTTTCCAATTTTTACAATTATTGCGGCGACCCTCGCTTGCACTTTGACCATTGAAATGTGTTAATTTATTACCTTAAATACTTCATACTCACGAACAATTTCCGTTGAATAAAAGCAGATTGTATTGTTGTAATGTACAATAAATTTTATTCAATAATAAGGGAAAATGCATTTACAAATGTAAATTAAAATTAGGAAATTGAAAGAAAATTCAATGTGTAATTGTTTAATGTTTTAACTTACACATAAATGGTAATTTGTAGGTATGTAATATAAAGATACGATAACTGTACAATAGTAATACGAAAATAATAATTTACAATAATGTTTTTCACACTAAAACATAAATTTTTTGGCACACATTTTGACTATAAATACAAAGTTTGGTTCAACTGCCGTATGAAAATATTTACATTGATCTGTGATAAATGCAGATAGGGAAAGGGTGGGAAAGAGAGTGGGAGAGAGTGGGAGAGAGTGGGAGAGAGTGGGAGAGAGTGGGAGGGAGACAGACATATGCACTTTAGTATATTTTTGTGTTTTATTTCACAAAAATGCAAAAGTTGCATGTAAAATGAAATGTAATTTATTTATTGTTACTTTGTCCTCAATTTTGCTTGGTCGGAAATATAAAAACTACTACGTTTATATTGACAAGCATTGAAGTTGCATGAAAGACGGTTGAGAGACAAGTAATAACACTTGACGCACGTTTCGGACTTCCTGTTCTGGCCCGGAACGTGCTTAGGGCCATTCAGGTGTCCTCAAAAACTAGACAAAACTCTCCTGACGTGTTAAATTGAATTTCAGCGATGATGACGATAGTCTTCTGCTTCTGCCAGCTTGTGCCTCAGGCGTCTGATGTCCACTGCTAAATGTGCCCTCTCTTTCTGCTGCTGCTACTGCTCCTGCTGCTCCTGCTGCTCTTCCCGTTAACGCTGCGGCGCCTAAGAGCAGCTGTTCCTGCTGATGTGCCTGCAGCAATTGTCGCGCCAGTTGAGAAATGTCTCCACTGTAGCCACCACTGTGATCCAACTGGGCAGCTCTTCCCACCGCTCCTCCTCCCGCCCCAGTCGTGTGCATGGCCAGCGATTGGCGTAGTAAATCCGGTAGACACCATTGCTCCAGGAGCTCGGCGCCCAACGTGTGCGAGTGCTGAACGAGTCGAGTGAGTGTGTGTAGAATCGCCTTAATACTTCGCCGCTGGGCATCACATTCGGCACGTGAGTCGTAGGTCTTGTAGAATTCCGTTTGGTAAACGGACGTGATGAAATTTATGATGATGCCATTGGCCAAGTGACTGTGGCACTTCTTGTTCAGCGACATGTTCTGCAGCATCCCGACGATTTGTTCCTGTGTTTTCCAAAAAAACGATACCAAACACAAATGTTGATGAGCAAAAAAATACATACTTCTAATACGTATAAGTAACAATGTGTGTGTGTGTCTGTGTGTGTGTGTGTCTGTGTGTGTGTGTGTGTGTGTGTGTGCGAAAGGCAAATGAAAAATCGTGGCCAAGATTGTGGAAAAATTGCTTTGCAAATGCACAAATAAATTTTACGAGCTACTTCCACAAGCAATGCTTTCAATAAAATTGCTCCCAAACCAGGGCTGGCCATCGATATCTTTAACGGCAACGAATAAAATCAATATCTTAAGTCGAAATAGAATTATTCAATTCATCTTTTCGTTAAAATAAATGTATGTGCAAAAATGTATAAGACACTAAAATCTGATTTCTTTGTATAACTAAAGGATATTTAAATGTTGAAATGGAATTACCAAAATTTAAGGGGAATTAATTAACATTCACATTAAATGCAAATAAAAGAATTCAAAATAGAACTGCTAATGAAATGACCATTCATTAACATTAACTAAAGTAATGCTCATTTTATAAATATTTCATTGGCATTATAAAATGAAATCATTATTATTTAAATCTACACTGACATCACACTCCCAGTGAGCTGCCCAGCCCTGGGGTCCCTTGTATTTTAATGCTCAAAGGCAGCACTTACATAGAGAAAGACACTGATGCCGCTGCTCTGATGCTCCAGCGTGGAGATCAGCCTGAAGATGGCCTCATTGGACATGATGGAGTAGTGCGAGGTGACCTCCATTCGGCTGAGATTGTTCAGGGCTGCGGCACACAACAACAAGGTCTGGGCACAGCAGTCGGGCTGCAACAGAGCCGCCAATCCAGCGACCAGAGTCTCGGCACAATCCCTCAGTCCTGCCACACGATGGTCCGGTCCATGCCAGCCGGCTGTGATCTGTGCCAGCAGAGAAACCGCCTCTCTCCTCTCAATTCCGCCCCGTTCCAGGCTGCCGTCCACCTGGAGAATGTCGCGGACAATCTCAATGCCGCCACAGGCGCCCAACTGGGCAATCGCTTGAGGGTCACAGCATAGGGTTGCCAACGCACGCAAAGCGAGAGCTCGAACCGAGCTGAGCTTGTGGTCGAGCACAACCAAAAGCAGAGCGCGAACTGCTTCGTTTTGCACAAAGGCATCGGAGAGGGAGGCGAAACCATCGTAATCAATGTTCATCAGGGTTGCCACCATGTTGATATTCGCACGCAGCAACAAATCACAGCGACTCTGCTCGATGCTCAAGACGAGCACACGAGCTAATCTCTCAAAGATCAGACGCAATGTGATCAAAGTGTGACGTTTCAGCAACTGCACATCATCCAGCAGGGATTCCAGATTAATGTAGTGCTGTCTCTCCAGCGAATACCTGTAAAAAAATAACAGTTACGAAATATTATTAACTAAGTTGATTTTTAAGGCCTTTCAAATTTGTGTTTTCTTATTAAAAGTTTCCCAGTTTTGCCTACTTTTAATTTTAGTTAATAACTTATACTTTGTGTTCAGGACTCTTTTTATTCTGCATATTTTTGATATTGTTATTTATTATTAATATTTTTATATTTATATTTTATATTATGCTAGAGGGCCCGCTTTTGCTTACTCACATTGCTCAGACGCAGACCCACAATTAAAGTTTTACAAACATCTTAATCAAAAAATGTTTAAAGAGTGATTTAAATAGAGTGGTAAAATGCATATTTTCATTTATACATATATTTTATATTAATTTCTACACACCTTGTATCCCTGCTGACAGTTCGAATCTGCTCCAAATGCTGCTCGTAGCGTCGCCGCTCAACACGAGCATCGTTGAAGAAGATGGCGCGACGTTCCAGCACGCAGGTGAACTCATCCAGATGGGTGAGCAGCCTTGTGGCACCACTGAGTGCCTCTGGCAATGTGGTTGCCTGTTGTCCGCTCAGGACTCGCTCGCTCCGCTCGAAATGCGACTGAAGATCGAGAGCTTGTTGTTGAAGTTGACGCATTAATTTGGCCACAGCACTTGTGGTGATTGTGAAGTTCTTATATGCCTCCTGGGCAATTGACTTGTGTTGCAACATGCACATCACTTCCGGTTCGCAATTCCAACGTTCCTCGTCCAGCCAACACTGCACCGCCAGATTCTGTTTCATCTGCGACTTGACGGGCTTGCGTATCTTCGTCTTTGGCGTACTTGTGCTCGCCGTAAAACGACTGCGCAGTGGAGAAAGTGCCTCCAACTTGAGAGTCTCCTCGGGATCCTGGCCAGCTGCGCCGAAGGTGACGGTCTCGTTGTTGTAAGGAGGAGGCGCCTCGCCCAAATAGACTGTTTCATTGTTGTAGGGCGGCGGGGGAGTCACTGGAGTCACAGGTTCCTCATCTGACATGATTCCCTATAAGAAATTATGCAAAATTATAATCAGAATTACAGAAAGTAGAAACGAGTTTTAGAAAACAAACTAAGATAATGTAGGAAACCAAATTGAGGAGAAATTAAAATGCGATAATCTAATTCACAATCAGTTAAAGAATAATAAATTTATAAGGATATTTGTTATAGAAAACTAATCTTGAAACGAAGTTCATCAGATGAAACTGATTGAAAGAAAAGCAATAATAGTTATCACTTTAAAATACTTAAGATCGCAGTTAAATTAAAAGAGTTTCTCATTATTTTTGTCAAATTTTGTCCACTTATACAGTTTAAATTTTGCCAATATGAATCTAATATAGTTTTCTGTCTAATTTAGTTCAGTTTCCCAACTTGTATATATTTATATTTTGGTTACCTTAGATATTTTAAATTTTTAGATAGTATTTGGCGCATAAATTATACATGATATTTTTTGAATATAAATTACCTCTGACATTTCCTCCTGCTCCTGTTTCGCCTTCCTCGCCAAACGCTTGCGACGTCGCACTGCAGGACGTGGCGGCGTTGCCGGACTGATGTCAGCTTTATCATCCAGCTGCAGGCTGTCCAATTGCTCAAACAGGCGACTGTGACTCGCCGACAACTCCTCATCCTCCCCATCTCTGTCCTCAACTTGGTTCTCTTTCTGCTTTGGCGTTGCCACCCCGTTAAATGAAATGCGACGCGTTACACTGACCAGCGGCGAGTAGAAAGACGAGTTGCCCACCCGCCGTATGACAGTTGGGGGCGTGGCAACCGACCGTAATGATGTGGGCGAAACACTGGGCGTGGCTGTTGTATTTGTTGCTGTCACCACAGCTGAGTTCCGACTATTGTGTTGCTCCTCATTGTCCGAGAATCCCGAATCCTGTGGATTGGAAAGTAAAAAAAATGATAAAATTCAATTTAATTGTTATGATTCCATGAAATACAAATTATGCAAAAGAAAAGCACTATCAAAATAAAGTCTTCAATTTAAAGCTGGTAATAAAAGAAATGGGTCGTTAGTCATTTCACTAGTTAAGACTTAATCAATGACAAACTTAACTTAAATATTTAAATTAGTCAATTTTGTGGTATACAAAAGGTCACCTAACGATTTCACTAACGAAAGCTCGTTTTAGCCGTTTTCACACGATAATTATATTTAAATTTCATCGTAAACGTTGAGTTTATTATAGTAAAATCTAGAAACTATGTCACCTAACTATTTCACTAACAAAAACTCTTATTTAGCTGTTCTTACACAATAATTCTTATTAAATTATATCGTAAAGATTTCAGTAAGGAAAACTCCCGCTCTGCCATTAATCGGAACACATTCCACATGAATTGCAGATGATTGGTTAAATATATATTTTGATAACGCACCTGACTGCGCAGACTGCCGGGACTGTCGTGTTTGTGCCACGATAACTTGGAGCTGTTCTGTTCATCGTCGACCTCCTGGATGCTGGACAAGTTGCCAGCGTTGTGGATGAGATGACGTTGCAAGGCGCTGTCCAGAGATGCGGGTTGTTGCAGCTGCTGATGATTCTGTAGATGATGCTGCACTTGCGGTTGCTGGTAACCATAATTGTAATGCGAGTAGATGCCGCCGCTGGTTAAACTGCTGCCCGTCTGTTGACCCTCCGAGCCCCACCAGACTTTACTGTAGCTGCGTTGAAAGGACATTGCCTGCAGGCGGAGTGAGAGAAAGAGGGAGATATAAGTAAGTGAGTGAGTGAGAGCAATGCAAATCAGTTGTGTCAATCATTTAATAAATTGCCTCATTTGCTTAACCGCTTTAAATTCATTAAGTTTAATGCAATTGACGCCTGCTTAATTTATTTTCAACACGCCCCCAAGGGTCCAATGGCATTGGGGCAAATGTCAGCAACTATCAGCAAAAGTTTTCAAGTGTATTCCCATGTACACACGCACACACGCACACACACACAGACAGACAGCCTTAAATGTAAACAAACACACACGCAGACAGACTTCAATTTAATATCCGTTACACAAAAAATTAAATTTCCGCCATGCGACGCCACAAATCATTATTTTAATCAATATACAGTTTGTGCTGTAATTATATTGACAGTCAAAAAAATTCTCGCATTCATGTAGATTGTTTTTAGTTAATAATAATTGTTTACTTTGTTTCAAGAGCAATAATAAAACAAGTATAACTATTATTATTACAACAGACTACATTTTAAAATTCAAATAATAGATGTAATTTATTTTTTATTATTAAAAAGTGTCTGATTATATATATTTTAAGACATGTTTTCGGAACCACAATAAAATATATTAATTTTCAAAAAAATACATTTCATACTTTAATATATTTTTAGTTGTAAATTGACTTTTATTTAATAAAAACAATTAAATGTTCATTTTTTCTTAGCCAAGGTAATTACTTGACATACTGTGTTTTTGTGCTCGGCAATTTGACCTGCACAGAGATGTCAGCTACAGTGAACACCCACGAAAGGAGACATAGAAAGAGAGAGACAGAGAGAGAAAGAAAGAGAGAGCGACACTTTCTACTCTGTTTCAGTTAAGTTTTGAGTTGTGAGCTTAATGCAAAGTTGCTGTTATCAAAATGACATTTGACATGTGGCAGAGACAAAATTAGAATGCAGCCTGCCCCATGCGGCATGTGGCATGGGGCATGAGGCATGGGAATGTGGCAGCTTCTGTGTGTGCGATTCTCTGCTCTATCTGCACTTACATATATAATTGTGTTATAATTTCAAAGTAATTGATGTGATGCCAAATTTTGTGGCCAGGTATTTATGCAGATTTTATGCTTCTCCCCCTCCTAGCCATTGAAATCAGCGCACCTGTCCAGCTTTTAGCTTTCAACTTCAACTGGAGTCCCATCTACAGTTTATTCGGGGTGGGGGAGGGAGAAGGGAAAGGCGGTGTGGCAAATGCAAATGTTGGCCAAAAGCATTTACGCTATATTATGCAAATGAAATAAAGTAATTATGCCGCACATTTTCAGTACCGAGTGCTTTACAATATTTGTTGCTACCGCTTCTACCCCTCTACCCTCTATCCACTCCCCTCCTTACCGCTTCCCCTCCTCCCCTCCTCCCCTCATCACCTCATTCACTTTTTGGTGGTTTTACGACTGTAAAATACATTTTTGGGTTGACAGCAACCAAATATACATTTTGCGGCTTTCACTTGTAGCAACAACATATTTATTACTGTTTATTTATTTTTTTCGTTTTGTCTGCTGGCTTTAGCATAATTATGCAATTGGGTCGCCCAAAAACGCAGTTAACCGAAAGCGTTTAGTAAAGTTTCATTTACAGCCAAAAAGTATGCAATGGTTTTTGGTTGTACAGCTTCGCAAAAACTGCACAACTATTGACTGCATAATATATTTTAAATAACATAAATATTTATATTTTATTCATTCATATTAATACATATTCATTTTTGAATTTTTAAATAATTTAAATTTTATTTTTAAAGGCAAAACATACCTACGAGAAAACATATAATATTAATGAAATTAATAGATGTAATAGCTAGCCAAGAAAATTGTAAACATTTGATTTGTCGTTAAATGAAACAAAAAATAAATAAATTTAAATAACTATTATAGAAAAAATACATGCAAATCACTAGACTTTGCTGTTGCATTTAAATCTATAAGATCTATGATATCTGTGAGATTTATAATTAATCTGTAAACAAAGAAATTTAAACTTATTTAAAATTAAATTGAAAATATCAATAGATGAATTCCGAGTCGGCTTTTCATTTGCATTTGCATTAATATTGGTTTATTTATTTTGCGCAATTCTTGTAAACAAATTCATTGTAATTTTTTTTCTGCGCTTGAAAGTATGCAATGTAAATTTTCATTTAACGAGTCGCGGCATAAAAAAAGATGGCGGCTAATTAATGAAGAGCTTTGCGAGCAGTCGAAAGGGGGCTGGAAAAACGGGGAGGGGCATGGCACGGCAGGGAGGGGGGAATGCACGCCCTGTTAAGGCTTGCACAATAAATATTGCGCAATTCTCGTTTGCAGCAAGGCGATAAAAATTAACGGTACTTAATACCAATATGGAAAATCATTAAGTGATTTATGGCCAAACGCACAGAAGCAGAGCGACAGATAGAGACAGTGATAAAGAGAGTAAGAGGAAAAGAGACAGGAGTATAATGCAGGCGATTAATATTTGTCAGCGCTTTTAAAGCTCTTGAAAGAATCACACACAAAGTCATCGAAGCGAGCGAAAGCATATTAAATGTTGCAGCCCTGGCTTAAGCTTATTAATTATGAATCTCATTAATTGCGAATTCCATTAAAAACTTGATACTAACAAGATTATTAATGGGACTACACGCATTATGATGAAATTTGGCAGCCCTAGTTAAAGTTTTTCAGACCAGATTTTTTCATTAATGGAATATTGGTTTTATCATTTTTAATCATCAATTTAATTCATATTCCACCCACTATTCGAGCCTGTAATTCAAACGTTCAAAAGAGTATTACGTCAGCTTAAATTAAACATTTCCTTCACTGTAAAGATTTCAACTACGTATTTTGTTTGTTAATAATTTGTTTACTTTCACACATGTTTGTTAATAATTTGTTTATTTATTAAATCTGTTAAGTATATACAATATATGTGCCTAGCATACAGATAAACGCATTTTATAATACAAATAGACAGCTAAACAATGTCAAACTTGTGTTTTTCTCTCTAGTTTTCTCACAATTTCTAAGGCTAGAGAAAAACTTGCAGTACGAGTAATACATTAAGTTAATATCAAGAATTAATTTCCAATAAAGGCCACAGACAAATAACAAGTCGAGTTTACAACAACAATAATGAAGGAAAAGTGAATTAAACAAATAAAAGATAAAATAATGTGAATTTTTAATAGAAGGAAAATACAAATTGTGTTGAATTTTTTGCAGGGTTTTCCTTGAAATTTTCAGTTGGTTGGTAGCGCGAATGTTTGATGTGTGTGTGAGGGGATGTGTGTGTGTGTGTGTGTGTGTGTGTGTGTGTGTGAGTGTGTGGCAGTCAATTAACAAACGCGCCACATAAATTTTCATATCGAATACATTTCGTTTTCTGGTATTTGTTTAATCAAGATAAACGAGCTGTGCGAATATGAGAGTCCGCAACACACACACCTTCCACATGCCACATGCCACATGTGGCAGACACACACTGTTGCAGGTAGTGAAAGCCAGCACCAATCTGTTGTTGTTGGGTAAACGGGGATATATTTATTACACGCCTCCAATCTCAGTTTCCATCTCCAACTCCAACTCCATCTTCATTTCTCTCACTCCAGTTTGTGCCCCTCAATGTGGCACATCGTTGAGCAGCAGCGTTGTTGTATAGCTGGGCGCCTTTGTGGTGGCATGCAACACCATCGGCTTGCCATTCACATCAGACGTCTCCTCCACATCCACATAACCCACTGAGGTCACTTGAACACTCGTTTTGGTCAGTTGCAAGGTGCGTTGCAAGCTGCGCGCTTTTGCCTCGCGTTCAGGCTGCAAGTGGTGCAAGTTGCCATTGCTCTGGCCTTGATGTTGAGAGTGGCCTGTGCTGGATTCCACATCATCATCGTCGCTATAGTCGCTAGTCATTGAACTATTGTAGGAATAAGGAGATGTCAAACGTCTTCCTCCTCCTCCTCCTCCTCCTCCTCCCCCCTCCACCCACTGTGGATGAGGATTGCCGCTCACTTTGGCTCGATCTTTGTTGCAATGTTGTGGACGATGCATCTGCTGTGATATCCTCCTCGGAAATATCATCAAAAGCCGGCGGCGGCGTGGAATTCCCCGATAACATGGTCAATCCCATTGAGCGTGCTCCCGTTCCACTTGCCATGCCCACTCCGGCAGGATTGTTGTTGGGCGTACGTAAAAGAGGCGTTCGCAATTGTGTAGCCGACGCTTTACGCTTCGAGGGGGAATGTTTAAGCGGAAATGTTGGTGTCTTCTTGAACACCTGCTTGCCCATCGCATCCTGAAAGCGCTTGGCATAAAACGACGGACGACAGACGGACACCGTGTCGCCATTGTACAGTATACTCTTGAATGTGTGCTCCAGTTTCTTCTCTAAACGATACGATTGCAATATATCGATAATGCCAATGTACAGCATTAATCTCTCATCGTTCTCCGATCTGGCTGGAATGCCGCCTTTCGGCTCATCGACGCCCTCCTCGACCGTCGCATCCAGATCGGCGGTGATCGATTCCATCGCCGTGGAATGTGCCACAAGACGTTGCCGATTCATGCTGCGTGAGCGATTCAAACCGGATGCGGAAGTGCCTGCGAATTTAGTGGTGTCAATAACGTATGACATTTGTATTTGTAATCAACATAAGAACTGGAATTTTTCGTTGCATCGATGCTGATAACTCATCTATTATTTCTCTATTGATTTTTGGTTGAGATTGTTTTCTTATATTTGCCTTTCTTTTAGTCTATACGAGAGGGCCCGTTTTAGCGTCCTCGCTTTGCTTGTACGCAGGCCAACGTTTCAAATGCTTGCTTAGCGAACTTGCATTTAATGCAATTTAAATAATGTTTTTCTATTTTTTAAGATAGGTTGCAGGTGGAATTAAAAAAAAATCACCCATACGAATCTATTAAATATTATTCTGATTTAAAAAAATTAAAATAAGTCACTAGGACATGTGGTTTGGCAATAGCTGTGATATTTCAGGTTCTGACTGCAATTCTTCTATATACATTATAAGACCCTTAGCCAATTTTATATTCTGTTTGTGTCTCTTCCTTTCTTCAATTTACTTTGATAACTTTATAGCATTTTCCTATATTTAAATCCCTAATTTAATTCTTTACAAATCTCACATTGTTTCCATATTTATAGTGTTTCTAATTTTGATATTCTTCGCATTATTTCAAGAAATTCACAACATCGATGCAACGTATTCCAAAAATACAGCAATGTCTTTTTAATTTCTCTACCTGGAATGGAGGCATTGGAAGCAACTGTATGCAGTTGATGCACTTGATCTGCCTCGGGAGCATCATCATCGTTTACACCTCCACCTCCTTCCCTCTTCTGCAGCTTTGCCCGCGCATTACGTATACGCTCCTCCCGCTTTTCCTTAGCCGCAAGGTCTAGATTATGTATGCCCACCAGCAAAGAGTAATCCATAATCTGAAAACTCTCCAGCACCATGCAATCCCTTTTAATTGTATTCATTAAAGCTGTGTATGTGTCTGCTTCAAGAAAAATGCCATTGGGATGATGCTCGGCAAAGTCAAGATCCTTAAAAGTTGGACTCGCCTTTTGTCGCTCCGCTTTGGAAGCCTTTCTTCGAAATGTCGAACCTTTCAGATCGTATTTGCAGTGCATTTTAATGTCCGAAGGCAGTAAATTGTTCATGGCCACCAAGCGCACATTCTTCGAGTTGTAATGGAAACAGTAGAGACCAAAGAACTTGGGAAGCAGTGTGCGTGGATTCTGCGAGAGATTCATGTAGTAGCCAGGCAACAGTTTCTGCAGAAATTCACACTCCTTTTTCTGCACCGTCTTTATGATAAACTCATCGTCATCCGTCAGATAGAAAATGGAACCAGATGCTCCGGGATTCGACAATTCACGCATGGGAGATGCAACCATGGAGATGAGAAAATCATCGGGTTCAATGTTGAATAGATCGCGAAAATATCGAAAAGCTATCGGAGCATAGACCTTAAATCGAAAGTCGCTATAATGATGAGCGGGTGTCAAAGAGGATCCATCGGGGGGAAATGCAATAGTTTCCATCTCCCAGAAATCGTTCATTAATAGATCTCTTTTGGGTTTCGATGCCAAACTTCCGACCGTGTGTTGTATGCCCAATTGTATCGATCCCATTATCTGTTTGGATTGTATCTTCTTGTAGGTAACCTCTCCTCCCTCTGCCACCCGACGATGTCCGAGTTTCTTCTCGTGTCCTCTGCCTCCTCCCGTTGTGGAGGGATTCCTTGAGACTGATGGCTCCAATTGTGTGGCTGCAATGTTGTTTAGTTCTTGCTGCACGAACGACATTGATTCCAGGCCTCCATGTGCGTTTGCTGCTTCCTTGAACAGTTGACGAGAGGTTCCCGCTGTGGCAGGTGTTGCAGGAGTTGCCGGAGTTGCAGAAGTTGTTGCAGATGTTGAACTTGTTGCCTGTGTTGCAGGCAACGGCGTTGTTGGTGTGCTGGCTGCTATCGTTATGACGGGCAGCTGTGTTACATAATTCTCCTGTTGCTGCAACTCCACTTCTAGCAGCTCCTTCTCCTCCTGCTCTTCTTGCTCAGCCTCCTCCTCCTCCTTCTCCTTGCTGTCTTCTTCCTTTTGCTTCTGCAGTTGCAGCGGCTGCAGCTCCAGTTCTATGTGATCCGCCATGCTAACACTGTTGCAACAACAACAGCAACAACAACAGTGGGGAAGTGGGGTAAAATTAAAGAGTATTCAATTAGGCGGCCAAGAGAAAACAAAATGCATTTTATCTGTGGCTCACAAGCTGTAAAACTGTAACAAAGGCAACGCGTATTTTTAATTGCAGCTTTTTAAATGGCACATATAATATAATTAATTATTATTGTTGATTTCTTACATTTATTTTATTCTGCTTTACTTTCTATTCATTTTATTTTCGAATATTTTGTATCTAACTAATATTTGCATTTAAATTTTGTGTTTCTTCGCATTTTCTTTATATTTTAAAAATATTTTATACACTTCTTATTTTATTTTATCTTTGTAAATTACCAAACTCTTTAATTTTCTTTAAACAACTTCAAGCTTTAATATTTCAATCGCTAAGAATAAAATCAGACATTTAAATGTAATTTTAAATGTTGTGATTGATTTCAAATGTTAATTAATTCATTTGTCACCTGCTTCTGGATAACTTTGAATAAATAGGTTTGGTTTGTATGTATTTGTTGATGATTAAGCTTCCAGAATTAACAACAATTGTCACGTTTGCAATTGCACAATAAACTCAAGGTACAGTGCACACACGCTACAACGCATCGGCAAACAACAAGAATATGTGTGGCCTGTTCAACATATCGAGTGTGCACTGTCAACAAGTATAAGTCAACTGCAGCCAGTTAAAGCTGCATTCAATTTGATTGCAATTGTTGAAATTTCCCTTGATATTATTTTTCTCCAAACTTGGAGATTACTCAGCAGGCAGCTGGTGGCACAGACATCACCGCACCACATCACCGCACCACAGCACCACTCTACAACAAATACGCTGCTTATCAGTGTTTACAACAACAATTGCAAACAGTTTTATCTTACGCATAGAGAATATATTTAGTGCAGCGACTCGTTTAGATAAAAATAAGAAAAAGGTCATTTGTGCATTTAAAAATTAAAAATATATATTTCACACACATATTAAAATAATAAAATACATTTACTTATATTTATAAATTTTTACCCAAAATGAATAAATAGAAATCTTTATCACAACTTAAACTATGCGCATTAATCATGGAAATTATTGAAAATATTTGCAATAAATATACAAATCAGTAAAAATAGAAAACAAAATGAGAGAGCAAAAGTCAAAACAATATTGATAGAAAAAACATTTGCTTTGATTTTTATTTTCGAAATGGAAAGCGAAACACAACAAATAAGCAAACACACACTCACATTAATAAAAGTGTATGTATTTGCTATATTTTATTTTATTTTATTTTTGAACTTGTCAAACGCTCTCTTGGATACAGATACAGATAGAGAAACAGATACGGATGCGGAATTATGTATGGTATAATAGGGAAATATATATAACAAATTATGTATATATAAGTGTATATATATTTATGCCTCGGCTATCTATGAGCAAAAATGACAACGGAAAATTTTCATAATTATTTTGCTGAATGAAAAACTGAAATGTGTATAATGTGTATTCATCATTAGTTAAGCAACTGCCAAACTGTGGGCGTTGGAATTTTATCTTATCAGCTACGGCTGCAAAATATAGCAGACGTCATTGACAAGCCAAAAGTATTATTAGCTTCCGAAATATAGCTAATTAATTGAATTACTTCATTTGGCCAAAGTTAAATAACAGTTTCACTGTTTAACAGCGGCCGTTCATATAAAAGTTCAGTGCGGAAAGAGTATGGCAATAGTTAACAGTGGGTTTAACAGTCGATTGAATTGTTGTTGCATTTACAAAGACTGTTGAGCCAATGTTAACACTGACACTGTTGTGGTTTTTTTTAAACTTATTTATAGCTAGATCTAGCTTATTCTACAGTTAAAAGGGTTTTTATATGAAAGTAAAATAATCTAGCTTCAAAATTAATTGCTTTTTTTTACTTCAAACAATTTTAATTTAATTTCCAGATTTTGGAATTAGAATTATTATGTTTCAAAATTCAAATTAAGTAATTTCAAACATAATATTTTTGGTGGTTATAGTTCTTACATACATATTTTAATTTTTAGACATTTTGTTGTTTAAATTGAAATTTACTGTCAAGTTCTAGCAATACTGGTCTAATATTGTTATTACTGTTTCAGGGAAGCTGAAAAAACCTTAGCTAATATTTTGTAAACGTTTGTTGTTGCCATTTGTGATATATGTATGCTTGTAAGTTTGTATATGCACACATTTATGAGCTTGCAATTAAATCGCGTTGTTGCCTTTTGTTTCAGCCATTTTGCTGCCATTTGAATAAATTTATTAGCGTACTTACACACAAAAGTGCTCGAGGAGGGGCGGGGGGAGGAAAGACGCCGCCAAAGGTCACACGCACACACACAGCGGCCGTTTATATGTATGCGTGTGTGTGAGTGTGTATTCCGCAACAAGTTGTGCTTGTTGTTCTTGTTAGTTTCGTTTAGCACTCCAGCTGAGTGCTATGAAACTTGCGCGCTTCTCTTTTACTCTTGCTGCAGTTGCTGCGCTTCTCTTCTTTCAGTTCACTTCGCTCTTGCTGCTTGCTGTCGTAGTTGTTGTTGCTCTTGATTATAATTCGGATGCGATCAATGAGCGTAATTGTTGTTGTTCGATATCCAGTTAATGAATTGCTTTCATAATTTACAAATTCAACAACAATATCAATGAATGTATGTGTATATTAGTTTCTGTGTGTGTGTGGTCGATGACGTCGGCGGCATTCAACACAGCAACAATTTCTTTTATGTTTCGCGTAGCAGCGACTGCGGCAGCCGCCTTAAAAACCCGAACATTTTAATAAAAGAGCACGCGCAACACAGAAAAAAACGAACAACAATGATGTGAGTTAAACTATAAAGTCTTCTACTATTGTTTAATGTTTGAAAAACAAAGTGAAATCTTCTTTTCTGTATATTTGTTTCCTCTTTTTTTCTTCTTTATTTTATTTGCAAGCGCACATCACAGCTGTCCAAGTCATACGCGCAGTGTGAGTCAACTGATTCAACTCAGTGCTCACTAAGCGTGTGTCGACACTTGTAAGAGCGGTGCAGCTATATGTGTCTGCAGTGCATGCGAGAATGAGTAAACAGGTCTAGTGCAGCTGTTTATTTATAGTGCTGCAAAACACTTACAAACAGTTCCGCCAATTTGGCTATTTTTCAGCTAATTTTGACTATGTTCAAAGTTGCTGGAAACATTTCAAAATGTCTATAAGTTGAAGACAACAAATTGATAAACGACTTTTATTATTTTTAGTGTTATATACATGCATACTATATAAATTAATTTCAGTTGGAATTCTTGTCTATTTATTGCAAATTTTCCCAATATACAGCCAATTTTTTTGACTGCAAAGCTGACAGCACTGCTGCCAACAGGGGCGCCATCTATCAGACAGCTGAACTAACTGCTACAACGATCGCCAGCTATCGATAAGCATTTGAAAAGTGAACGTTACATTTTGAAATGGACAAAATCTAATTAGAAATAATAATATTTGTAATAGAAGAGCCGTCGCACTCTGTGGATTAACTAATTAGATTATTAGATTATGCCAGGCACAAAGTGTGCTCAGAAGCCAGCTAAAAACACAGAAAACCAAGTCGGCTCACCCATTTTGTGGTGTTAATTTACAGTAACGATTTAATGCGGCTCATTAGCAACAACAACAACAACAACAACAACCACCAGCAATAACAGCAACATCAACTGCGACTGTAATTTACAATTGATTAAAAAAATAAGAATAGAATCGATATTTATTGCCGGCGATGAGTAATTTTCATAAATGTTCCGCTCATTAAAATTACAACAACAACAAAGAACAACAAAAGCGAAGCTCGTTAGAAAACATCAACAAATTGTCACGATTTTCTTCATTTATTTTAATTTTTTTAACAATTGACTGCGCCCCGAGCTGTGTTTAATAGTGTACAACTTGATGTAAAATTCAATTTCGATTCCGATTACAATTTGCAATTGTTTTCCAGTCTCAAGGGGTTTTTTTTTAAGGATTTCTTAATTATATCACATTTTGTGGTTTCTTATTTATACTTCTTCCCCTCTCTCTTTCTTTTCTTTGTAGCTTCCCCATTCTCTTTAATTAATAGATCGATAAGCAAAAGTGTCGATAAATCAAATTCATATGCAAATTGTAAAATTGTAAATAGAATCTTAATAAAGTTGTTTCAAACTGGTTTTTCAGTTATCATTCGCAGCGAGTATTATTCATATGGCCATTCGTATTCATTGTATTCGTTTTTGTATTCATAGCCGTCAGCAATCTCGATATGTGATGATTCTATCGAGGGGGAAGCAATTAATTGCGCTTTATCGAAATGCTTAGAAAGGCGATAAGGTGAATTCCTTAATTTACCTATGGACTAATGCATACCCTTTAAAAATGAAGTGGTGATTATGTTGCTAATGAAACTTTGAACATAAATCAAAAAAAGAAATATTTTAGTTGACTTTCTTAGATTTCAATTTATAATGTAAATTGAAATGAAATTTTCATATATTTTAATAATTTAATATGAATAATTGGGTTATTCTCCCTTTATTAATTTTAGAGAAATACTTAATCGACTTTTATTAATACTACTACATTTAAAAAAAACATTAAGCTAAGACAGCATTAGGGGTATTCCTTTTGTAAGGCTTTTCTTTTTATTTCTCCTTTGCTTTGAGTAAACTCCTCACACCAACTAATCCGCTACTTATAGGGTATAATTGAGTCTTACAACAAACTGAACTCATAATTTATGCAACACGCGACGCAACAAAAGCGGCGACAGTTAACGGCACTTTTGCTTTAAGCCATATACAATGAGCCAGCAGACAATTGGTGCCATATTTATTAACGTCTTCGCATAACGCTGGAAACTTTCAAGAAATGGCGATAACAAAAGCGATCATCGATAACAAGTGCTGATAAAAATTCACAGAGATAAGGAATACCCATAATGTTCATTAAAATGCACGTTTCGAGTGAATAAATGAATTTAAAAAGTGCAAATGAATTTAAAGAGCAAAACTTTTCCACAGAAAAGCAGGGAAAATAATGATTAATGTGTAATGTAATGTAATTAATTAACAAGTACGACTCTGGGTAATATAATATGTAAAATTATGTTAAGTTCTGAATGATTCGCCATGAACTTTGGACAATTCAAACAATTCAAGCAGCTTATCGATTGAATATTTGATTTCAAAGGGAAGTTAACAATTTTACTTTCATTTGGAAATGCATTATTATTATAATTAGTAACCAAAGCAATCAATGAAAGTGATTTCTTTCAATTTCAACAGTTTTCATCCATCAGTTTTTGCTGTGATTCTGCAAATAATTTCACTGTTCATTTAATTTACAAATTGTAATTCATTATTTTTTTTTTTTTTGCGGATTTTGCGGTAATTCAAGCAGAGATTTACTTAATTAAGCAACACTTGAAATATTAATAGTAAAAACAGCGGTCGCATTTAATAGTTGTGACATTAAAATGACAAATAATAAATTGATAAATTGCATAAATGTGGAATGCGAATTAAGCGCAATTTATTTAAATCGCTATGTTAAGCATTTCCCATTTGTTAATACGCATTCTGCCAATTTATATTGATTGTTATTATTATTACATGTAATAATATTAATGTGAGGTCAACTTCCGTCCCTATTTCAATTTTTTTATACTTATTTTTGTCGTCTGGCAGCTGTTGCATTGATTATAATGCAAATTATTTATTTATTCATCCTTAAACGGAAGCATTATCATTTATACAATGCATATGTAACCCAGGAATAAAGTTAATTTACTATGTTTCCAGTTGCAATTTCACGAAGTTCTTTTCAATGTTATTTTCGAGATTTAAATTATTAGAATTCTTATAACCGAAGTTTTTCATCAAAATGATATTAAAATATCTAGAATATATGTTGAATAGGATGTGTGTAGTTTCTTTTTTCATTTCAATTCTGTTTAGCATATTATTTTACAAAAATATATCATTTTCTATGTCATTTGTGATGTTCTTATGGGGAACAACTCTTATTGAAATAATATTAAATACAATGTAAAGTTTAACAGAGTATTAAAACTTCTGTCAACATTTTCTTTCTCTACTCGGTATTTTTTTAATCTTTCTGTATTATATATCAGTCTTTTTGTAGTGCATAATTAATTGTTGTCATTCAAGTGACAAACAATTAAAGAATTAATCAGCTTTTAAATAATTGTGCAATTATGTTAAATGCGGTAACCAGTTTCTTTGTTTTTGCCTTATCAATTTATCAATAAAAAAACATTGGAAAAACCTAGTCAAGTATTTTTTTCGGTGTGTGAAGTCATGAGTCACGAAAACAGCAACATCAAACAAATTGTTGTTAACAACAATTGCGACAATAAACAATTGCCAAAGTGGCTCTTAAATAGAAGTTCGCATTGTCAAGTGGTGAAATTTATGACACATTACGCAACACTGTAACAGTTAAACACTGAGAACAATGCAACACTGGAGATTCGAGAATCGAGATTCTATTTCAATTTTGTTGTGCTTTGTTGAAAGTCGCTCCATATTAGGAATTGGCATTTTCAATGGAAAATCGATTGAATGAAGCTTTAATTCACTTTAATTACACCTTTCTATTCGATTACTAACGGTAGCTAATGTTATCGACACCATTGTCATTGATAAACATCTCAGAATGTGAATGTGAATGTGAATCGGAATCTGAATCTGAATGTGAATCTAAATGTGAATGTGTATCGCGGAATTGCCCAGTAATAAAAGCGTAAAACGGGGTTTCAAGTTTGTGACAATGTCTGTACTTTTTGCCTTTCTTTAACAATTAAGTTTTACAAAATTAACTAGCATTATTTTTATTAAATTTATTTATTATTTATTTTAGTTTTTCTGCAGCTACTCGGCAGCCAACAATCGAGCATCTTTTTTATAGCATTGCAGTTATTTTAACTGGAACTTGGACTTGGACTGTGACTGGTTTAGTCAGTCAGTTGTTGCATGCCACATTTCTTTTGTTGTTGCCACTTGCCGCCTTGTAATCAACTCGAATAACGCCTCGACTTGCTCAGTTATTCAGTTATTCAGTTCCTCAGACTGATTTGTAATCTCTAATGACTTCTCTTTAGCAGCGGCTGCGTGTGTGGCACGTTGCATGCACCTTGTGGCACGGAATCGTGTCCCATTCAATTCAATTCAATTCACTTCAATCAAAGTTATCAACAACAAATTGTTTGTAAACAAATCGAGCTCGTTGAGTCTGACAAATTGATTAATAACAATTAAAAGTCATTACTCAACGAGGGTTGCTCACTATGTTGCCGAAAGTTATGCAAAGTTTCACTTCATCAAAGGAACTTTATACGATTTAATCACTAATTTCTTTTTTCAAGCGATTAATCAAAGAAAACATTTTTCAACAACTTTTAAACTTAGAAAAGTTAGAAATACAATGGGATAAAACAGAAAATAGTGCTACGAAATGGAACATAGATTATATTTTATATATATCAAAGTGGTAAAAGACATTTGGGAATAAAATGGAATGGAAGAAGTTATAATAAAATAGAGTGCAAAAGAAATTAAATACAGTCAAATGATTTAAGATAAAATTTAATTATTTAGATGATCTCTTCAATTTTATTCGAATTACATTTAAGTTTAAGTTAAGATCCATTTCCTGGTTTCCCCAAAACACAAATCTTTGTCTGATGAGTAGACAATCTACTCTGATCTTCTTATGTGAGTCATTCATTCATTTATTCCGACAACTCCACAAAATGATGACGTCACAGAAGCTAATTTGTTGTCATTCTAAATAAATAACAAATTTTAATATTATGCGATTTTAAAAAAAAATATAATTTAAGAATTTAGTTTCTAAGAATTGACAGTTGCAAAATTTGACAATTGAAAACTATTATATTTATTATTTACACAACATTTGAAAATAACAATAATTAAAATGCATTTAAGATTTTCCATATCTTATCAATTGATAATTAAGATTGGCATAAGTGTGTCACTGATAAGCTTGGGACATTTTGCCATGCTTTATGTTTTTGATTCTTTAAAATTGTTTCGATTAGCAACGAGAATTTTCAAAGTTTATCGACATTTTCCATTCCCATTTTCCCACACTCGTGTTTCAGCTCAGAAAATAGATGATTAATCAAATTGTGATCAGCTCAGCAAATGATCAGTCACAGGGGGTGGGGGAAAGCTGCCACAAAAGCTCACCAGGTTGTTCCTACTGAGAAGTGACTCATCGGAAAGAGAGCGAGGGAGACAGCGAAAGAGAGTGAAAAAAAAACATAAAGATATAAGAATAACAAACAAAGACGCTAAAAATCCCTGAGTCATAAATGGCGCTTACTTTTTTTTTGGGGTTGGGTAGGGGACTTTGGGGCGTGGCAGTGGGTTTATAAAACCCTCATCCCAAAAGTGAGTGCTCGTAATTCCATGTAGTTAATATCAGGCCAAAAGTCAGGCTCTTTTAATAGGGGGCGTATTTAAGGAATGTTGTTTAATAATTTTATTATTCTTACTTTGTTTTTATATCTGTTTTTGTGCTTTTATTGATAAGCTACCATAATATTGGATGTCGCACACTTATTGGGGTCAACATAAACATAAAAGTCCCAAAAGGCACATATGTGTGAATATATGAGTGTACTTATGAATATGGGCATGAATATGCCGAATAGTATTCACTTTTATGGTCAACTTACCGTTGCTTCTTTGCGGTATCAATAAAAAAAGTTGAGGTAATCCCAGTTTATTATTAATAACGTTGTTTAGTTTATTATTTTAAGCACGTGTCATTTGATTATGTTCAGTAGTTATCTAAACAAGCACATCGAAAACAAAACACACACACACACACACAGTCTGTCAGTGGGTTAGAAACACCCGCAATAATTAGTTATACACTGCGATATGCACAAAACAGCGCTTAAATACGTAAATACGAATTTGAGAAATGAATACACGCGAACCGATCGCGACGTTGCGTCTGCGTTGTTGGAACGTTCGCTGCCGAATGCTGAATGACACTCGTGCTGTCAGCAAGACTGTTTCGAAGCCCAGCAGTGAGCATCGGCTCACGAAGAGAGTGCGTCGAGGAGAGAGAGGGAGAGTGGTAGGTGGCGTGCATTACCTGAGAGCGCAGCACAACACGCGCTATCAGCTAAGCAGCTGCTGCTGTCGCTCTTTCAGTCTCCCCTGTCTCGCTTGGTTCGTTTATTGCTGTTGCTGTTGTTGTTGCTTGCTTAATTCATATTGTACACAAGCTTCGCATAATGCAGCCGCATTGTTCGCTCCATTGCTTGTTGTCGTTGTTCGTGGTGGTTTTGGGTTCTGCTGCTCCCTCTGCCGCTGCCACTGCTACTGCCGCTGCTTCTGCTTTCTTACTATTTCTTATCACATACTGCACAGCTGTTCAGCTGCTCACCCAAACCGGTAGCTGCGTTACGCTCACTAACGGTATGAACCAAGAGAGAGAGAGCGAGAAAGAGCGACAGCAACTGAGGTGTGATCCTCCTCTCTTTCGCTCTCTCTCTCTTTCCTTTTGAGCATGCGCGACATTCCATTCATTTGAACTCTCAGCTGCCTTGATTTTCTTATGCCTTGCTTTCTTATGTTGCTGTTGCTGTTGTTCTTGTTCTTGTTGCTTATTATTCTGCTCTGTCTTGCATAATTACACACATTTTTGGCGCTGATTTTTTTGTTGTTGTGTCATTTGCATAGCAGATGAACACATTAATAGAGCGAACGAGGAGAGTTCAAAGAGTTGCAGCTAAAGTTATACATTATTTAAAAATGATACAAATTTAAATTTTAACTTGTTTGTTGATTGACTAAAATATCAAAAGATATTTGGAAACTTTAAACTTTAAAATGGCTTAAAATTATAAATATTGAAGTTTCTAAAAAAGAAGCTTACAAGCTAAACTTTCTTTTCAACATATACATTTTAATATTATATTTATAATATTCATAGTATTTCCGTTTCGTAATTCGTGCTTATTAATAAATTTACAGAGCAAAGCAAAAGTGCTGATAAGATTAAAAATAGTAGTTTGCGACCAGCAGAATTGTGTAAACTTTGCGGTAGCTGATTGATCAGTTCGATAAACAAACGCTCGAGTTTCGTCGCATTCACAACCGAAAGTTGAATTGTAAACAATTTAGTGTCAATTATGCAATTGACAAGGCGGTAAATGGAATTAATGTCGCCCACCTCAAAGCCAACAACAATTAAAGCGACCCACGCTTCAATATTAAATAATTTGCCAATTTTATAACAATTTACAGTTGACAAAGCAAAACACAAGTCATGTTCAAAAGCTCAACTTCTCGAGTGTGCGTGAAAGTAGTACAGCATTGCGAGAGTGAGTGAGGAGATAGGTAGGAAGAGAGCGTATTTTTGGTGAGAGTAATAACGCGAGTACGCAACGTAAGTAAATTAAAATTGAAAACAAATGAGCATGCAAAGCAAAGAGAGGGAGTGAGAGAAATGGAGTGAAGGATATCTTATAAGTAAATTCTAAATTCGTATATTGTTAGAACATTTAATTAAGTAACTGTGCGTTTTCTGCTTCTCATACTAAATTGTTATAGTAATTTCTAGTGTATCAGTCTCTAAACTAAACTAACCCAGAGTTGCAAACAACAGGGTATATCAATTGTTGTAGTTGCAATGGAAATAAAATTTACCGACGAGAATGTCGAACTATTTGCAAGGAAGAAAATCGTGCTGAGTAAACATACGGCAGTCACTGTATGCCTGCATGTGTGTGAGTGTGTGTGTGTGAGGGAGTCACCAAAAGAAAGTTGAGAGTGCACACGTTGAAAGGAATTTCGTAGAGCGAGCAATGTAATTTGTCAGTTCAAAGACCTTTGCACAACAACTACAGCAACAACAACAACCAGAGGGGGAGTGGGAGAAGAAGAAGAGCACGAAGATGCAGCAACAACATCAACAACAGGAAGAGGAAGGGAAGGGGAAGGGGAAGAGGATGCAAAAGGATCTACGTGCATATTTTGTCCGAGATGTTTACACTGCCGACATCGATGACGCCGCCGCTGACGTCAGCGGCAGAGAGAATGACAGAGAGAGGGAGATTGGGAGAGACAAATGTGCCAAGTGTGCAGACGTGAACCAACATACTTCCCCCTTCTCCCTGCCCCCTTCCCCCCTTCCAGCAATGTAGGGAAAAAAATGTAATCAATGTATTTTTGTCACGTTAACGAAATTTAGACTGTTGAGAAAGCAACAACAACAAGATGAACTAGATGTGGAAGAAGCAGAGAAGTAGAAGATGTCGCAGAAGTAGAATAAGAAGTTGAAGTGCAGCTGCCTTCGGATTTGTTATTGCTGTTGTTGTTGTGCCTGGAAATAAACATAAATTCAGTTGCAGTTGCCGAATTTGCACCGTTGTGGAAATCCGAGCAGCACAAAGGATTCAAGTCACACACACACACACACACACACACACACGCACACACACATAGTAATTATCCTCAGTCAGAAACAGAAACTCAACTAAAAAGTCGCAGCTGCCTTTGGCGCGAGCTCACCTCATTCTCCCTCTCCTCTCCCTTACTCTCTCTCTCTCTCTCTCTCTCTCTTACTCCCTCTCCCTCTCTCTTTCTTTCATACTGTGCAATTGCTCAATTGCATGTTTGTTAGTTACCCCATCCCCTTTACCGTTTGCAGTGATGTGTGCCTTATGCCACGACTTCCGAGCATACACTGAAAAAAATTGTAATTTACAATATTTTCTGCAGAAATTTTAGATAATTGTTTTAATAAAAACTTAAGAGCTTTTCCACAAAAAAAATGCATTACTTATTAGTTTACTTATTTTAAGATGAAGTTTTAAAACTTTAGCTAAATTAACTCTGTGTGCAAAAAACAATTTTTGATTTATTTTTTTTTTTATTTAATTTGTAAGCCAATTCTCTTGAAATGAGAAATCGCTCTTATTTTCGATTAGTGTAGAATTGTAGTGTATTCACCCCCCGAAATGTGAGACTGAAGAAAACTTAAGTGCATTATGCGCCATCGTCTGCCAGCTGTCTGCACCCCTATTGCCATCATCCTCACACACTCCCTCCATCCCACTCTCCCAATCTACTTCTCTACCTCACACCGTCGAGTAATTGAGTTCCACGTTATCGCAACTATTTCGATATGCCGTTGCATTGGTAAATTTACGAGCACGGCATTTGCTCGACTATTTATAGGCCAACTAATTGCACAACGCTACCAAAATTCGAGTGCTTAAGCTAACTATCGATAACTTGACAATCTAACTATGTTTTCTACTGAAATTTTAAAGATAAGTGAGCCGAAAACTGTTGATTATGTTTGGAAAGACTCAAGGGGATTGACTTTGGAAATATGTGACATATGCTAAGTTAATGTATGAAAAAATGCAGCTTATGTTGAAAGTATTTAATAACGTGGACTAATAGGAAGATTTTTTTTAAACACCTAAAATTTTTTTTTAGTCACCATTAGTAGACAAAACTAACTAGAAGAAAGAAAAATTTATTTAAAAATTTAAATATTTATTATGTGATAAAAATTAATACTGCTGATTTTATAGAATAATACAGTCGAAACATGACCTATCCAAAGTTCGACACCGTCGTCAAATATTTTGATGAAATTTGCAAGAACAGCGAACCACGTTTTGTTTATGAACATTAAACAAAAATCAGCGAATTTAATTATAAATTGGCTAATAAATTCCATTGACTGTTTTTACTCTTTAACACTATAAACTCGTCCAAACATACACTGAGATAAATCTGTCACAAACGGAATGACTCATGCAAATGTGTCAGCGAAATTATTAAAGAGAATCAAAGAGAGAGGAAGAGAATTGTGCTGATTAGGTGCTGTCTCTTTCCACAGCAGACTCACTCAGTCATCAAAAAATAATCTGAGTGTATCAATTTCAATGCTTCGTAATTTGACTCCTTGAAGACGCCTCAAATTGCATATTATTATTTATATTTCTTCACTTTTAGCGCTGGCTCAGCATTTTCCGCTTATCGGCGGCGCCGCTCTGTGTCATCGTAAAGTAATATCGAAAATAAAATAATATAAAATGAAGAATAATAAATATGCCAGGCAGCAGTAAAGAAAAAGTAATTTAACGACGTCGCAGCGCCAATCAAAACAAGCGTGCTAGCAGCGACGCAACGTCGCCGCAGCGACTGCAACAAGTCAGCGTCGACGTCGCAGCTAGCGTCTGCGTCTGCGTTCGCGTCGCTTGCTGTTTACCTTGTGTCAGTTGTCAATGCGGCGTGAAAAAAGAGAACTGGCGTCTAAAGTTCCAGCGACTTGAACTGTTATCAGCAAGTGTCGCTGTTGTTGTCGTTCTCCCCTCCCCCTTCCACTCCTCAACACTTTGCACTCTTCCTCCTTCACTCTGTCATTTCCACTCTCTTCGGTGCATTGACATTGTTGCAGTTGCCTTTTTCTTGCTCTGCTTTAAGCTTTAAAGCAATTGCTGTGATTTTCTTTGCTTTGCTTTTGATTTAAGAGTAAACCAATAAGTTTGCTAATTAAACTGATTTAAGCAAGATTTATAAATTGTTAAAGAGCTTTGCACTTGACCATGTCTTTGTCTTTGTCTTTGTCTTTGTCTCTCTCTTTGTGTTTGTTGAAAGAGCTCAAGTGTCGCTTATTAAGTCATAGCTAAAGCTTAAACTAAAGCAAAGTTCACAAGCACTTGACGCACACACACACACACACACATAAGTATGCTAGACAACTTGTGCATGTATTGAGCTGAGTCTGCTCTGCTGCTTCGCTGCCGCTGCGCTTCCTCTCACTTCCTCTTTCGCTCGCTTTGTCTTGTTTCCTTGTTGTTGTTGCTCGTGGTTGCGCCTTGTGAGTGTGTGCTTTATAGTAATTTACTATTTTAGTGGCTTTTGTTTTAACACAGAGCGAGAGCGAGAGCTTGAGCTGCATTGTTGCTTAAACTTGCGCTGAAAAATCACACAATTTACAAGTGTTGGGGCAACAACAACGCAACAACAGCAACAACAACCGCAACTGCGCTGTGGCCTATCTGCAACAATAACAACAAAGACAACGGCAACAAGTTAACAATGCAGCGGCTTTTATGTATTAACAAGGCGAAACTTGGCGGAATGGAGGAAGAAATTGTAGAGATGGAGAGAGGCAGAGAGAGAGGAAGAGAGAGAGGTAAACAACAACAACAAAAGCTGCGAAACTGGCGAAAAATAATACTGTTGACAATGACGCAAAACAAGCGAAAACATTGCATAAACTTGAGCGCACACACACATACACACACCCACGCAACCTTGTCTACGTATACAGACACGTGCAGAAAATTAGTAACACCTCTTCAATATATTAATGGTATTGGGTTGTAAATTCATTGAAGCCTCTTTAATCAAACAAGACTTACAGCTAATAAAAAGAAGATTTCAATAAAATTTGAATAATATTGTGTATCAATAAAAACAGCAATAAAAGCACAACATTTAATTCTTTTAGTGTTTTGTAATTAATTAGATTGTCATCTAAAGTATTTTAAATAAAATGGGAAATACACTAGGTCTAGAAATTGCTTGTTATTATTTTAAAGAATATATATTATTAAATAAAATCTGTATATCAGTAAATTTGGGGAACTTAAATGCATCCATTAGTAGATTTTTACACTTTAAAGACTTTACTTTCATTAGGTTTATTACATCAGTTTTATTTTCGTCACAGTGTTTGGCAAATGAAGCTGTTCTTATTTTCTTGCACACTTCTGTACGTAGGTGGATGTGTGCGCTTGAATGTGTTGAAATTTATGCTGTGGAAAATAATGCGATGCCAGCGATGAGAGCTAAGATAGATAGAGAGGAGAGAGAGAGAGAGAGAGAGAGAGAGAGAGCGCTGCAGCTGAAAGCTTAAAAACTCTTTTCGCTTTGCCATTATGGCTGCTTATCGGCATGTCACTGTGTGTGTGTGTGTGTGTGTGTGTGTGTGTGTGCAGTAACATATGTAGTTCATGTGCGTTTGTGTGAGTGTGTGTGTTTTTGCGGCCTGTGCGTGGATTATATAACAACTCGCTGCATTTGAACAATGCGACGCATTTGTTGTTGCTGTTGTTGCTGTTGTTGTTGCTGTTGTCGTTTTGTCCTCCGGCTAACACACAAATTTAGACTTTTCTTGCTATTTCTTTTCATACCCATTGATCATAACTATAAGGATCAGGATAACTATCCTAGATTTATTAACTCTTAAAAAAAAATTAAAGTTAAAAAAATAAATTTAAAGGAATGATTTATTTTGTTAAAAAAGTATACTTTTAGTTATATATTGTTTTAAATATTAGATAATTTTGTACTGTAAACAGCAACAACTAAGGGAACAAATAGTGGGGAACTTGATATTTCGCATGAGAATCGAAATAGTTTTAACCAAATGTTATATTATTTAAATTATTGCACTTAATGGCATCAATAATGAAAAATAATTTAAACAATTAACGGGTAGCTTTAAATGTTATAAGTAGATAAAAGCTTTTTAAATTTATAGCTACAATTATAATAACCAAACTAATAATTAAATTTAAAATCATTAATATAATTTAAACGATTAACGGGTAGCTTCAAATGTTATATGTAGATTAAAGATATATAAATTTATAGCTACAATTATAATAGCTAAAAAATATTTAAATTGAGTAACGAGTATCATGAAGTCGGGAACTTGAACAAACTCTTCTAACTTCATATTTTTTTGGCAACACTTTTAAGTTTAGCCAAGTTGCATTGTGTGTGTGTGTGTGTGTGTGTGTGTGTGTGTGTGTGTGTGTGTTTCTGTGTGTGGAGAAGCCAAAATATTTGAACAATTTGCGCTGCAGATTTCCTTTTGGCAGCGGCAGCCACAAAGCGTCTCGCTAACGGCCTTTTGCTTTACGGCACTTTCTCCCTCCCTCCCTCTCCCTCTCTCTCTCTCCCTCTCTCTTTGTCTATCTCCCCTCTCTCTCTGTCTCACTGCAGCTATAGCTATCTTTGTCGTGTGTCGCTTCTGCATATGGCAAACTCGAACTTCCTGCTCGCCCTTCTCACTTTCTCACTCTCTCTCTCTCTCTCTCTCTGTCTGTGTCTCTCTATCTATTGCTTTCTCCTTCTGCTGCTGCTCTCGTTTAGCATCGTTAAGCTTTCCACTTTCCGCTTTTGTGTGTCGGCCACATTTTTCGTGCTAATATCGTTAAAATGTTATTACAACGTAGTTTTTGCTTTAAATTTCGTTGCATTCGCTTCCTCTTCCCATTTCTCTCTCTCTCCCTCTCTCCCTCTCTCTTCCTCCTTCCCCGTTTCGGGAAAATTATCGTTAGTTTTGCTGTTGTAGTTACTGCTAGCTGGATTTTCGCTACATCGTGTAAAATTAATTGAATGTAGCTGCCTGCAGAGCAGATGGCCAACACGAGATGGCCAAGGAAATAGCTTTGGGAAAACTCTACTGTACAGTGGTGTGCACAGTGGGGCATATAATTTAACAGCTCAACATGGCTAGTTACTTCTAACAGCGCCAGAAGTATAAGTACTCTGTCGTTATTAAATATTTATGGAACCTGTCGAAGCATTTAAAATAATTCTATAATCCAAATTGAGCTCAGAAAAATATGCTTCAGTTTGTTCTTTTTATTCGCAAAGTTTCTAGTATTATATTCCTCCATAACTTGTAAAGCAACGGTACTTAAATGAGAACTCTCCTACAAATTTTGTTCTTTATTTAAATAATTTTAAAATGTGATTTTGTCAGCTTATAAAGCAAATAAACTTTTTGTAAACCGATTTTTAGTAAAGTTTAATCATATTTTTATATAATATACTCAAATTTTCTAAGTTTTTTTTAACTTTTATGTAACTTTATTGTTAAGTTAATATTTTATAAAAATTGACTTAGAAACATTCTGAAAATCTAAGAGATATTTCAAACTTGAATTTTATACATTTTTGCTATTAATATCTTTATCTTTAATTCAAATTCTTATTGCTTCTGATTAACTCTTAGAAATTGCATTATACATCTTGATGATTTCTGGCAGTGCATTCAGTTAAAAATTATGACAGCTGCGTAGTTTTAAATAATATTAAATGCCTTGACAGCATCGACGAATGAATTGAAATAATAAAATTAATAATTTAAGTTTAAATGTAAATGGAGAATGTCAGTCAGCATTTTTTCGGAAATGAGAATGCAGTTAACTTTACATATATATATATATATATATATATAAGCATATCTGCAGATTAAAAATGTCAGTAAGATTTTCCCTTTCTTCGATTTCCTCTTTGCCAAAAGTAAACACGAAAAAGTAACTTAGAGATACGACATGTTGAATCAACACGGCAATACTTGAAGTAGTTTTATCTTATCAGGACACTGCCTCATGCGATTAAGTGCCCCTGCAACAAATCGTTGGACCTGCAAGTGGAAAAGGGAGAGAGAGAGAGAAAGAGAAGGAGAAAGCAATGTGATAAATATTTGTTTATGCTTTAAGCTTGCAGCGATAAGCGTAGATACTTTTTGTTATTTGCTTGACTGACTCGAAAGTTTGTGCCCCCTTGCCACACATAAATATGTATGAATATATATAGTAGATAATATGCAACCACAACTAAGAGTCCACTCGGTAAAAGGCATAATAAATATGAAGTGAGTTGTGGCTCAGTTTAATAATGTTTTGCAAATATTTGCACGAATAAAGCAAAGCCAAGCATATTTTACTTGGAAAATGAGTCAAGTTTATGCCACATGGGGAAGGGAGGGGAAGGGAGAAGGAGAGAGCGGAGGGTAGGACAGGGTTAAGGGCAGGAGTACGCTTAAAGGGAAAACTCAATTTACTCCCTTTTCGACCTCTTGCGCAATGTGAAAACGACCCACGCACATTGCACTAATGATTTGATTGTGATCCTTGAGTTACATCAATTGCCTGGCAGCTGCCACATGCCACATGCCACATTGCCACATTGCGTGTCTATGTCGGCCCACTAAATAAGCAGTGTCTGCATCTAAAGTGTTGCAGATACAACGTTATTAAACTCCTCAGCATTTTAAGTGTTTCTCAATGCGAATCTTGTCTTGAGCTGTTGAATCTGAACTACAATTTTGGATAAAGTCGTACGAAATTAATAGAATTGAATGGCCGAATGTATTAGAAGGTTTACCTAAAGTCAAAATTAAATTAGAATTAAATTTTGGTAAGTTATGAAAGACTTTGACAAAATTGGAGAAAGGTAGATTAAAAGGATATTCGAAATAAATAAATTGTGAATGCAGAATTTGGAGGTCAAATCATGATCAAAATGGAATTCGAATTTAAATTGGTTTACTTTTGATGAAGTTATGAGAGATCAAAGTTATAGAAAAAATGTGAAATGAAAATGAGATGATGGACAAAGAAATAAAATTTTCTAAATATATAATATTTAAAGGCAGAATGAATTTGGGGCAAAATAATGTTCAAAATGGTATTCGGGATTAAAATCGGTTATATTTTGACAGAGTTATGAAAGTTCAAAGTTTTTGAAAAAATGTTAAGGGGTAGGTATGGAAAATTGGCGGATTTTCGAAAAACGTTAAATTTTCTAATTTAATAATATTTAAATGCAGAATCAATTTGGGGACAAAATAATGATTAAAATGATATTCGGAACTAAAATCGGTTGAGTTTTGATGAAGTTGTGCATATTTGAAGTTTCTTTCAACTTTAAATTTTAAATGAATGGTATAAATGTATAATAATTATAACATGATTGTAGAGAGTAGAATAAATATAAATTATGTAGCATATTTTGTAAGTTTACTGTATTCTTAAGAGAAAGTTGAATGTCTCTTAAGAAAGTACAGTTCCTTCTGCTCATTTTGAGAACTTTTCTTTTAGATATTTTTTAAAAGGACATTGTTGAGGGGAGGGAGAGCGAGGAGTTTTATTCCTGTCGCCTGCTTATCAGCGATGAAAAGTGAACTATTAGTCAGTGGGCCATGGCCAAAAGGCGCTCAACTGAGACGGAGCAGGAGAGGTGAAGAGAGAGAGAGACAGAGAGAGAGAGGGGAAGGGGCAGCAACACGTTGCGGGTATCTATCAACATTCGTGGCTCGTGTGGGCGCCATGAAGCGTGGCAAGACGTCATGTGGCATGTGGCAGCGTCGGGACACGCGTCCTTTGAGTATATTATGATAAAGGAAGCGACAGAGAACAGAGGAGCAAAGGGAGTTGAGCGAGGAGAGAAATAAGAGGAAGTGTAGGCGTTTTTCTTGGCTTGGCTTAAAGTTAAAGGAAATTAAAAGGAGCTGAACAACAGCAGCTGCGCCTGGAGTTGAATAAAGGAAAAGCCGAAAAACTATTCAATTCAGTTTGCGGTTTATTTATTTATTCCCTTTTGGCTTATCATCTGGCCGGAAATGAGGACGCTTTTTGCTTTGACAGTTGCACTGACAAAGATGCAAATGTGCCACTTATACATAGACATATACATATCAGTTATCATTGAAGCTTTTGTAACACACACACACACACACACACACACACACTTGAACACACTTTGTTGTGCATTGTTGTGTTTATCTTTTTGGCACCCGCATGAGAATTTCTTGGAATTTGTCTGCGAATTCGTTGCCTTCGTCTTTTCATCAATCAAAACACAAATATCGATGCCCCATTGACAGGATCTCATTGAGGACACGCTCCAGCGCATTCATAAAATAGTTCAGCAAATCAGCAGGCTGATAAAAAACCGCAACTCAACTCAAAAGTCACCGAAAATCATTCACAGATATGCGGTCAACAAAAGAGACATATAGACTGACACAATCATATCTGATGTGTTTGTAAATTATTGTGTTAGAGCTGGGGAAAGTTAAGCAACAAGAATATCTTAATTTGATTAAACGGCAAATGCAAAAGATACAGCTTAAAATACATATACAATTGTAGATACTTTTCTTCTCTTTTTAATATTCATTTTACTTACAATCTGTCTTAATAATAAGTAAATTTTATATATGTATATACAACAAATTATTCAATCAAATAAAACCAATTTGTTTGTTTTTAATTTGAATTTTATAATAACTTTAAATGTTTTTATGTTACATTTCATTGATGTTTCTGTTTTTTAAACTCTGGTTTAAATTTTAGAAAAGGGGCAACAAAAGAGATATAGAGACTGACACAATCGTATCTGATGTGTTTGTAAATTATTGTGTTAGAGCTGGGGAAAGTTAAGCAACAAGAATATCTTAATTTGATTAAATTCGGCAAAGGCAAAAGATACAGCTTAAAATACATATACAATTGTAGATACTTTTTTTCCCTTTTTTTAATATTCATTTTATTTACAATCTGTCTTAATCTGACAATAAGTAAATTTTATATATGTAGATACAACAAATTATTCAATCAAATAAAACCAATTTGTTTGTTTTTAATTTAAAATTTATAATAATTTTAAGGTTTTTATGTTACATTTAATTGATGTTTCTGTTTTTTAAACTCTGGTTTACACATTTTTAGAGATGCGGGCTGTTTCGTAATATATAACAAATTATATATTAAAATATTTTGAGGTTTTGATGTTGCATTTAATTGTTGTTTCTTTTGTTTCTTACACTTGCTTACACATTTTTAGAAACGAATGCAATTGTGGAGTAGTTTGAGTCAAGCTGCTTGAGACTGTACTCTAGCCACAAGTCAGTTGCATGCTACAAGCTTTCAGTTAATAGATCCACTTGCCTCTCCTTTTTCTCCCCCCTTCCTCCTAACTCCTCCCTCCTCCTCCTCATCCTCCTTCTCCTCCTACTCCTTCTCCTCCTTCTTGCCTCCTTTATTGCGGTTCCAGTTTTGTTTGGCATTAAAATTGCATGAGCTTGAAGTTGATTTGAATGTGGCAAGTGTCCAGTTGCAAAGTGGGGCACATAGGCGCAGCCACTCGCTCTCTATCCCTCCCTCTCCCCTCTCTCCCTCTCTCTGTGTGTTGAAATATATATTACTTATGCTACCACATGGCCATATTCCCAGGTTGCGTTCATGTGGCGCATGTCCTGCACAGCATAAATTCTTGCCACTTCTTGCCCCATTTCCCTGCTCTCTCCTGCTCCTTCTCTCTCTCTCTCTCTATCTCTCTCTCGCCTGCTCGCCACTCAAGTATGTGCGTATTGATAAGTCGTGTTAACAATAGTAACGGCTTTTTATAGCCTTGCTACTAGAGTTGCCACCACTGCCACACATTTTAATTTCCAACCCTCTCTCGCATTTGAAATCAACGTCGCGGCAGATGTGCAAATGACGACGCGACGCTGCGACGGCGCAGGACACGCTCGACAGCGGCAGCGGCAGCAGGACATATGTGGCATGCCTCATGCGGGACGCACTGCCTCTTTCCTCACTCCTCTCGCTCTCCCTCTCTTCTGAGCTGCTGCAGATCAACCCTAGAGCAAAATATGCTTGTTGTTTAATTACACTTTTTGTCCTTCCATCCAAAAATGCATATTGTAATCATATCAAAAAAAAAAAAGACAACAGAAAAACAACACAATATTATTGTTGTTGTTGTTGTTGTTGTTGTTGCTGTTGTGAGTTGCGGTACAGGCACAAGTCGATCATAAAGTTGTGGTTGGTGTTTACATGTTTCATATGCTACGGAAATCCTTGATGAAACTTTAAAGAGTTTGCATACATTTGGTTTCAACGGGTATATGAAATGTTTATTACTTTTTTTGGTATATATTTTAACATCCGTTAAAAACACAAAACTAAACTAACATAAATAAACTTCTTATTTATCATGAAACTAATATAAGAAAATTTCCATTTATAATATAAATTTCATACATAGAACTTTAAATTAATAGCTGTTAAATGCAATGAAGATTTAAAATCAATTATTATATATAAAATATATACTTAATGCTACATAATTAATTATTATTTTATTATTTATTAATTGTCATTTATCTAAAGATCCAAACAAAATTAAGCAAAAAGTTTTGGCTACAACGAAAGTTAATTGCAGGGTATCTATAAGTCAGCCCACTTCCACTAAAATAACACTGCATATTCTTGGTTTCTTTATTTCTTTTTTTCTCTGTTTGTTAGTTTGCAGGTTTTTCCGAAAGATTTTTTGTGAGCCAAATATTGGCTTTACTCTTCATGTTGTTGTGCACAACAAATTGTAGCTCAATGAAGTGTAGTTTACTGTAAAGAACAAAGCTTTAATAAAAGTAGCCCAAAAATAAATGTATAAAGTTGTTAAATAAAATAAAATCATTAATATAGGTAATCAAATTTGATAAACAATTTCAAATTTTTAATGTGAAATTCAATAGATAAATAATTATGAAAATAACAAAATAAAACTACGAATAAATAATAATATTAAAACAATATCAAACTTAATTTTAATGTCTGCAATTGACACAATAATTGAGATCCTTTTCATTCATATAATTTATACAAACAATCTAAACCAATATATTTTGTAATTTATTTCTCTACTTAAATGTCCTCTACTGTACAAATTGAGTATAAACTGTATGTGAATTTCAACAACGAGTTTGACAATGAAATTACCTAGAAATTGAATGAATCATTGAATTTATTGCATAGTTATAGACTAAAGTTGTGAGCTTTCTCTAAAATGAATAAATGCAAATTGCCAATTTTCCAATTTTATTTGTGGATAATCACTTTAGCTATTTTTTCCGTCTATTTTACAATAAAAACTTGAAACTTAACAAATTGTGCAGCAAACAGGAAAATATTTTGCAACTGCAGACCACATAAAAGGAATTTTCTCTGTGATTTTTTTATTGAATAAATAAAAATGTGTTGTGTGTGTAGCTTAGACTGTCGAGAGTTCTTTGGAAAGTGTTAAGAAAGTGCAGAAAAGGGATAAAGATACGTATGTAAAGAAATGGTTGATACTCATACTCATTCATACAGTCGCTCATTCATTCGGGCAACTATTCACTTCATTCATTCATTCATTCATTGCCTATGCAAATCCTGAGGCACAGACAAATTTTACACCTTGGGGTGTAGTTTGCAAAGTCCTCGGATAATCCGCATTAGTTGCACAATGGCCAGAGCATGTGGCATGTGGCATATGCCCAGTTCAGTTAAGTTCAGTTTAGTTCGGTTTAGTTTTAGGTATCGGTATCGTGTTGTGCCACAACCACGTGGCAGTTGCAACAATTGCAGCCAGAACATTGACAACGACAACGACAACGACAAGGACAACGCAATGCAAATTGAATCGTGTTTGTCAATTGTTCCAAATGTCCGACTGTCCAAATGTTAACCTCAATGGAAAAGCTCAACGCCCGTAGAAATGCAATAAAATATGTATTGCATATGGCAATTTTAATTTCTCAATTCATTTTATTTTACATGCAGAATTCTTCGTGTTTGTTTTTTCAATGGCATCTAAGGCATCGCAGGTAATACAACAATTGGAGAGGCAGCAGCCACAGCCACAGTCACAGCCACAGCAGTGCCACAAATAACAAATTGCTTGTCATTGGCATCCATTGGGCCACCCAATAGACCCACAGTCCCACAGTCCCACAGTCCCATAGTATAGATCCATTTAGCTATTTCCAGTCAGTTGGTTGCCCGGTTTAACCGACCCAACCTACAATTCCCAGCTGGAGGACATTGCATTTACAATTTCAATCTCTATTAAAATTCATTGAATCCCGTACATTAGTTTCCTTGCTGTCTTCTCAACGCACAGTGTCCCAAGACCTATGCAAACTCATTGATTTGAGTTGCAAACACACTTGACAGTTCAAACTTATATATTAACTAATTTCTTAAATGAAATTGATGATGAAATTAACTGTTTAATCCTAAAATAGATTTTTCAATTTTACTGATCATTTTCGCTTATTTAATCAAAAGATTGGAAATCAATTTAAATGAAATTTTAATATTACTGATCGTACTCAATATTAAGGTAACATAAATATGAAGATGTCTGTATTTATAAATAATCGCTTGTGATCCTCGATTTTACTGATATAAATACAGAGATATATTCTTAAACAATCGCTTGTGCTCTTAGATTTAACTGATCGTAAGCAATTTAAGGCAGCATAAATACTAAGATGAATTTCTAAGGAATATCATAAGAAACTTTCGCTAATCAGCGATGATTCCTAAGGACTTAATCAAGTCGGGAACCTTGCGTCTTTGCAGCTTATCATTGGAGGTCTTGGGCAAGGCGTCAATAAAGTAAATCCCTCCACGAATGTGATAGGCGCCACTTAGATGTCGCTCCACAATGCTCCTCACTTGACTGGCAACCAGTTGACGACCCTCTATGTCGACTGTACGGACCACAGCACAGGCTGTGAGGTTGCTGGACACCTCATCGGGAACACCAAAAACACAAGCCTCATTTACGCCAGGTAGACGTAGAACGAACTCTTCAATTTGCTCGGGATAAATCTGAAAGTTGTTGTACTTGAAGACATCCGTGTCGCGAGTCTGAATGTACAGGTAACCCTCGCTATCGAGGTACCCAATATCGCCAGTTCTCAGCCATTGGCCATCGGGACTCAGGGCCCGTTTTGTGGCCTCCGGATTGCGATAGTATCCGGCCCATTTGTAGCGTAGATGGGCATAGATGATGCCCACCTCATTGATGCCCAGTGGCATTCGCAGGTTGTCCAACACTCGCAGTTCCACATTCCGCATGACTTTCCCCTCGCTGCCCAATGGACCTCCCAGATTCTTGCTGACTCCTCCAACCTCGGACAGTCCGTAGCCCACAACGAAGCGCAAGTTGCCGATCAGCTCGTACATCCGTCTCGACACGGTCTTGCAGACCTTTGAACCCGCTCCAATCAACACTCTAACTGACTCCAACTTCGCTCTGATCTTCGGCAGATCCGTTTGGCATTTGGAGAGTAATGCTATCTGATGCGAGGCAAGGAACAGAAAGGTCACCTGGTGTCTCTGAACAACCTCCAGCAGATAATCCACAGTGTAGGGTCGATTCGTGATGATGCGCTTGCATCCATTGAGCAGCGAGGCCAACAACATGTAAGTCCCAGAGATCCAATACAACGGACTGAAGGACATCACCACAGTGTCCCTGGTGTAGGTGTTGGGACTGTCAATCGGAGTCGAGAAAAAGAAATACGAAAATCAGTTCGTTTTAAAATGTATCTTAAAATTTTGACTACAGTTTTCACAAATTAATAAATAGATGTAGTATATTTTCTAATTCGAACAATCATTTCCCAATTCTTATCAACAAAACTCGAAAGCACTTTTATAACAAAAATAAACCCTTAAAAATTCTCTGGTTTTCAGTTTTCACAAACTAATAAATAGATTCTACTTTTGATAATATATTTCCTAATTCGTATCAACAAAAGTCGAATATTTCTATATGTGGAGAAAGCACTCATACAACAAAAAAATAATCTTTTAAAATTCTCATTAATAAATAGATGTAGTATATTTTCTAATTTGGACAATATATTTCCTAATTATCATTAACAAAACTCAATATTTCTTTTATGTGTCGAAAGCACTTATGTAACAAAAATTAATATTTAATTTTCATATTAAAATACAGCTTGTTTTTAAATATTTACTTCAGTCTAATTTAAGCATGTAAATGTAAATTGTTCAAAGATATGTCAAATTAAATATTTAACTATTTTATTTGTGTTTATTGAATTAGATATTTTATTTTAGGCTATTTTTCGAAACCAGTTAATTATAGACAGTTTAATTATGAAAGTTTAACGATTTCTTAACAGAATGTGTAGGAGAAAGTGTTGTTTCGAAAGATTTACATTAATATTATATTAAAAAATATTGTATATATTCAACTTGCTGCACTTCTTGACTTACTTTTTGCAATTGCAGATGAGGCTGCGATGGGAGCGAGTTACTCCCTTTGGCATGCCTGTAGTTCCCGAGGAACAGACAATAAATGCGGTGTGATCTCCATTAAGTTTAGGGCAGGGCACATAGCTAACGAAGTGAACAGTTCAGTTGGGAGAAATACCCATTGATTTCACTCTCAAAAACTTACTCAGCTGGCGCTATACCCTCGTTTTCCTTCAGCAGTTCGCTGACATCGCGAACACCTTCAAGTTGCCCATTTATCAAATAGATCAGAGCTGGATGAAGCAATCTATCATTCACGGCTTTGATGGTTGAATAGTTCTCCACATCGCAGAAGATTAACTTGGGCTCTGTGATGTCGTACATGTACTTGACGGTCTCTGTGGAAGAAGGATTCATTTACGGAATACAGAATTTTTGGTGCAATTTTTATCAGTATAAATAACTTATAAAAACCAAATTTTATACCTAGAATTTGATTTTTAAACCAACTCGATTAAACAAACTGTAGTTGTTGTATTTTCAATACATATATATTTCTGATTTACGATGTGATATAAATCAAACAACTCATAAAGTATAAAATTAATCACATGAATCTTTCACATTTCTTATATTGAAATTAGGTTTTTAAATGTTTCTTTAGTCTCATAGATTTGGAGTCATTAAAATACGCACTAAACGTTTTAATTAATGATAATTAGATATGGTTTAATATTCAATGTATTTGCCCCGATATTTACCGAAAATAAAACCCCTTTGTTAACACAAAGAATCGATTGAAGTTTTGACTCTTGAATTGCTTTTCTATAAAGGTCGAAACATCTATATAAGTATCTACTGTATATTATTTATTTATTTAACTAAACATCTATCTTTTTACACTTCTATCTAAGTATCTGTCTATCTATGTATAATTCCATATAGGTAACTTTCCATCTATGTATCTCACCCTGATCGAAGTCCGGATGCAGTGGATTAATGGGCGTTCCCGAGAGCATTGCCGCGATGGTGACACCTGTCAGGTGGGTTGTGTTATTCGCCGAGATGCCGATGACATCACCACAGTGCAGACCCAGTTTCCTAAATCCCTGGGCAATTATTAAACCCTGTTGTGCCAGTTGAGCGCCGGTTAATTCCATTCCCGTTGTATCGCAATGTTGCAGCACTTTTGACGCATTCAAGTTGAGCACTCGCATTGTCACCTCGCCGAGTGTCATTTCGGGTCCGTAGAACTCCTTGCCCCTTGGTCCCTCCCAGGTGCGTGTGGCAGCATCGTAGTGCACCTCGCAGGAGGCGCCACCGCCACTCATCTCTGTTTTAACCGAAGTTTGTCGCTCAACTAAGTGTTTTACTGCGTCTCAAAATGTTTTTATACATGTGAAAGCCAAATTGGGAAGTCGTAAATAAATAATAAACAAAAGCGTTTAATGTTAATTGTTTTGTCACGTTGCCAGACATCGAAGTCGGAGTTAATGTTGCTCTCATCTTTGTTGTTGTTGTTGTTGTGGTTCTCTTCACATTTTCTTCTTTGTCATCGAAGTTGAAATCAATAGACATCTAAGTAAATTAGAGCCAAGCATCAATTAAACTTTGTTCCATTGAAGTATCTATCGCCTGACTAGTCAATTTAAGTAATTCATTTAATTAAGTGTAAGATTGTGTAATTGGCTTTCCCAACTTTGAAGGCAAAAATCTTCAAAGACAAAATCTTCAAAGGAACCTCACTTAATGGGTGCTTTCTTTCTTCCTGAATTGCGATCATTTATTTCTTAAACTTGATGAATACATTTTCTCCAATTGCCTGTCGATTGTCAACTTGATCGTGTTTAAATTAATATACAAACACATTACTTTCTATAAAAGTTTTTAAGTTCCCGCTTAACTTAATATGTGTCTTATTTTTAGTAATTTCCCCTCTTCCTTTTATTCTACTAGAATGAGATAAACAGTTTATTTTACTTAGAATAGTTTATTCTTGGAAAACATAATTTAGTTATGATTTATGCCATTTTATTACAAGTTCTCTTTAAAAATGTGTGGAGCCGAGTTCTTTTTTGAGTTCAGCGAGGATTCTGCGTCTTTGTATCTTTTTATTCGTGGTCTTGGGCAGCTCGTCCATAAAGAAGACGCCTCCTCTCAGATGGAAAGCCTCACTGAGATGCTGCTCGACAATGCCAGTGATTTTGTCCGCCGTCAAATGTTTTCCCAGCTCATTCTGAGCTCGGACTACGGCACAGGCTGTTAGATTGGTGGATATATCATGGGGAATGCCAAAGATGGCAGCTTCATGGACACCCGGCAAGTGGAGAACAACATCCTCAATCTGTTTGGGATAGATCTGAAAGTGATTGTATCGAAAGACATCCGTGTCGCGGGTCTGAAAGTGCAGGAAACCCTCGTCATCGAAGTAACCATGATCACCGGTGAGCAGCCACTTCCCATCCCGAGTCAAGGTCGTCTGAGTGTCCTGCGGATTGCGGTAATATCCGCCCCATCGTTGATTCAGACGTATGTGAATGTGTCCCGTCTGATTGGGACCCAGCGGATTTCCCTGCTCATCTAATAAGCGAACTTGTACATTACGCAACAGTTTTCCCTCGCTGCCCAAAGGACCACCGACATTTTTGCTAACTCCTCCGATTTCCGAGAGACCATAGAGCACGGCGAATCTATCGTTGCCCAGCAGTTGATACAGCTGCCTCCAGATCGACAGGGGCAACTTGGAGCCGCTGCAGACAAAAGACTGAACCGATTTCAGTTGCTGCAACATTTGCGGTTCTTGCAACTTGGCAAGCCGTGCCATGTGGTGTGGCACGGTGAGCACAAAGTTGACCTCGTGTCGTGCCACCAGCTCGGCAAAATACTCGACACTGAAGGGACGATTGGTGATCACGCGTTTGCAGCCGTTGACCAGCGAGGCAAAGAGCGTGAAAATGCAAGAGATCCAATAAAGAGGGCTGAAGCAGAAGAGCACCGTCTTGGCCGTGAACAGCTGCGGGCTGCGGGAAGAAAAGGGGGAAGAATTGACAGAGTTAGAGTTACACTTGGCAACATAATAGTATCCTCAACTTAAAGAGACACTTTTGTTTCTAATAATCTTTAGAAATTCGTTTAATTAACTGAAAGTTACACTAAAAAGTTAATCTACGAAATATCAGTTGGTAATCTAGTCATTAAACTTATATATAATGTATATAACACTCGGAAAAGTCTTTCATCTTTAATTAATATATTCGCGTTTGTTTAAAAGGAAGAATAAAAATATATTAAACGAACAGAAAATATTATATCAATATAGGGGCAAAATAATGATAAATTTGATATTCCGTTAATCAGTTAAATCAGTTAATTTTTGACAAAGTTATGACGTTTTGAAGTATTCATAACTCCGACAAAGGAAATGTATGAAAATATTATTGGAAAATGAGTTGATTGAGTTTAGAGCACTCCATTTATTTTTGTGTAAGTTATTTTCACATAAAAATGACACATATTTTAAACTAATTCAAAGTATTGCACTTTTTTCTCTAAGTGCAGACAGCTTAGGCAAATTTACGACTTACATTTTGGTGTTGTTCAGCAGACTGCGATGCGAGCGCGTGACGCCCTTCGGCAAACCGGTTACCCCCGAGGAACTGATGATGAAGGCCGTGTCGTCGCCGCTCAGATGCGGGCAGGCAAAGCTAACGATTGACAATAACTTGAATTGGGTAAGAAGAGAAGACATGAACAACTGGAATCACTTACAGTGTCTTCGGATCGTAGCCAACAGCGCCGTCTTGCAGCAAGTCCTGAATATTGCGCACACCCGGCAGGCTGCCGGTAAGGAGTATAAGTTCCGTATTGAATTTGAGACTTTGTTTGACAGCATCCAAGGTCGCATAGTTGTCCACATCGCAGAAGATGACCTTCGGCTTGGTTATCTCATACATATATGCCACAGTTTCTATAAAAACAGAAAAGAGAGAAGTTGTTTTATTTGAATTATTCGAATAATAGTTAAATAAAATATCTAATAAATTAGAGGTAAAATATAATAATATTTGCGGATGTAAAATAGTGTTAATAAAGCGACGTACCTTTATCGAACTCTGGATGCAGAGGGTTAATTGGCATTCCATTCAACAGGGCTGCGATCACGACCTCCGTGAGGTAGGTGGTGTTTGTGGCAGAGATGCCAATGACGTCACCACGATGCAACTTCAGCTGCTGAAAGGCATGAGCCAGAAGACGACTCTGCTCATAGAGCTGGGCTCCCGTTAGACTCTCCCCCGTGGGATCAAAGACCTGCATCACTTTATCCGCATGTAGTTTTAATATTAGCAATGCCACCTCGCCGAGTGTCATATCGGGTCCATAATACTCCTTGCTCTTCGGTCCCGACCATATCTTTTCGATGCTATCGTAGCTGGTGTCCGTCATGTCTGTATTTTCAGTACTCAACTCTCTACACGCTAAATCTACTGATCGACTGATCAGTCGATTGTATATATGCACTCTATATATAGGCGACCAGCTGGTTCCAACTTCTAATTCTCCTCTGTTAATTGACTCGACACGTTTTTGGTCCAAACAATTTTAGACACAACAATTCAGATGACAGTTACAAATTGACACTGATTATCTTCATTTGCAGACAGAAGTTTGTCGCGATAAATGTAGAGAGTAGTTCTCTAAGTTGAGATTGATGAAAATATAGATTTTCTTTCTAATACTGAAGATCCAGTTCCATATTTTCTCTAAACTAAACATTTTACTTCAGAAAGTAACTTTTTGGCAATCAGAATCTTTAAAATAAGTTATCTGCTTTTTAAATCTGTTTCTTTAACACTCTATTGTCATGAAGATAAACTCACTTAATTATATAAATTATTTTATAGAATTACTCTCGCTAATTGATTGATAAGCAAGATATATTCTTGTATTTTCTATCCTAAATTAATTGCTTCTATGTTATTTTTTTCCTAAAAATATCAACATTTTACTCTAGTTTGATATATTAGACTTATTATAATCAAATTTTGTGCTCTTCTCTTAAAATCCACACTTTCAATATGTAATTTTCTTTAACTTTGATTAATTAACTCTTCCCCAATTGTATTGATCCCTCAAATTTCTATTTTTCTGTTTCAAAATGAACAACTTTAACTACAGTAACTCTGTTTTTTGCTGCACCTTAAAATATTTACCTGCACTGCATTTTTAATGGCATCTTGCACCACTGTGCAACTGCAGCGATTGCATAATTTTAACGATTAAACACAGTTTGATCTCAAGGTTTTGTCGCTGTCGTTCTGTTTCTGTCTTTGGTTCCCTTTTTCACCTTCCCTGCATCTTTTTCCTTTGCTTCTGCCTCTGGTTTTAGTTTGTGAGACGCACAGGACATGGAGCTTTGAGGAAACGGGACACTCGGCGATATAGAGTAGCGCATCCTTGATGCGTACACGCTTCATTTGTGTGCTTAGTTAGGAAATCAAGCGTGTGCTGCAGGACATGTCATAGTCAGGGAAAGAATCAGGGAGAGTCAGGAAAAGACTCAGGAAAACAGTCAGGAAAGAGTCAGGGAAAGAGTGAGAGACAGAGACAGCCTGTCTCCTAGTTGCAACTTTATATGCAACTGCTTCTCAGCCTCCCGTTACATGGCAAACTTCAACTGGGCCACAAGTCGTTCAGCGAGTGGTGCAGATGAATGGACGTTTCTCTTACCTGTCGTTAGCTGCTTTCAAGGATGTATTTTCCATCTACCTTTCAGTGTGTGTTTGTGTGTGTGTGTGAAGGGGGTGGGGTGGGGGACAGAAATGAATTTGCCTGTAAGCTGCACAAAGTTCATTTATTGATTTTCATGCAAGTGAAGGGACAAAACTTAAGCTCTCCTTTAAGCCCAGTATCTAAACAGTGTGCAGGCTAATAAGTTAGTGATGTTATGTTATGCAGTTATGCAAACAGAATAAGTTGTATTGAGTGCAACAAAATATTTTAGGAGTTTTAATAATTTATACGCATTTATAATATTTTCATATTTATTTTTTTAATTAATTATTTATTTGAATTAATTAAATACTCGTATATCAAGCTATTAATTTGATTGGCATGCAGAACTTTTTGACTACTTTTAATCTGTTTATATAAAGTCATGTATATGACACTGTAAACTGTAAAAACTGATTAATATAGATCGTGATAAGATTTGTATATCAGTAGAGTTATGTGTATATAGAAGAAGTATTTAAACTAATTCAAGTAATTAATTGAGAATTATCAAATATGTAAAAAGAAAAGATAATAAATTATCTGTGAAAAGAATACACCAATATTCAATTTATTAATAATGTTTTCTACTTATAACTTAAACTAATTTTGTTACGTAAACCTCTTTAATTTAAATCTATATTGTGTAAGTAATTACAACTAAATAAGAAAGTTCGTAATTGTACTTTTATTGGGTTTTCTATACTTTATTACTTTATGATGATTAAATCGAACGTCTGGGAATTTATTAGTACTGGGCATCAAACTGTCAAGCAACTTGACTTTGTTGTTGTTGTACTTTTAGGCAACAACTTGGCAAATAACACAGCCCGCTAAATGTGCATACACAACAACAACAACAACTTGAGTATCTGTCGGGTTGAGTGATGAACTGCAACGTGGCTAATAAAACTTTGGGAAACAACTTTGATATTGGCTTTTGATGAGGTCATTAAACAGTCAAGCAACAAAATGACAAAGCCACAACAACCTATACACAGACAAGAGAGAGAGAGAGAGAGAGAGAGAGAGAGAGAGAGAGAGAAATCTCAGCAATTAAGTGGGAGAAACTGACACAAAACGAGCTGAAAATGCGCGACAGCGCCAAAAAGTTGGTGAAAGCCGCCGGGACTCGCGCTCTCTTTCTCTCTCACTCCATCTCTGACTTTCTGTCTCTCCCCTCTCTCTCTCTCTCTGTCTCTGTCTCTGTCCAAATGTAATCAGGCTCAACATTATAATTAACCGCAAATGCAGTTAGAGCCGCGAGTTCTTTCGTCCTGAAAGGCGACCCGCTTTTAGGTCCAGCCTCGGGGCAATATGTTGTCGTCATCTCCATCTCCATCTCCATTCTCATCCCCTCTGCCCACTCCACTCTCCCCTTGGGGACCTCCCACACCCACTGTGCGCTGTCCAGTCTCAGCTGCTATTAAAACTTTTACGACAAGTAGGCGAAAAAATTACTTAATTAAAATGATTGACTAACAGAAAAGTTTGTGCGAAATCATTTTTACTTTTTGCATACCCATTGAAAATGTATAAAAAGGGGTAGCTTAGTTAGGTTAGTTAGTTAGTTTAGTTAATATTTTATTTCTTTTTATTTATCATATTAAAAACTGAATCTCTGTTCATCTTTAAGATTTACCTTAAGAACTTTGCCAAGTTGAAAACAAGTCAATTTTATTTAAGTAAAACTAAGTTATTATCTAAAGACACAATTTTTATATTCTCATAATTGAATGCAATGTACTTGAGGATTAATATTATTACCAACCTTAAAAAATGACTGGTCCTAATGTATAACCGTCTGTTTACAGGGTATCTGATAGCATCAACTGCATTTATCTAATTTGTCTGTGTTTTTTAGTAGCTCGCTGCGGATACTCGTAACTAGCTGAAATACTTTTCCGGAACAATAGTTCTTTCCGGTTGGCGGTTAGCATACTCTCTCCCTCTCTCCTCTCTCTCTCTCTCTCTCTCTCTCTCTCTCTCTCTCTCTCTGCCTCTCGCTCTTGCAGCCACACGTATTTATTGTTTGTCTTTGGCCGCCAGCACTGAAATTTTTGTAGAAAACCTCGAACCGCGAACATGACTTCTAGTCGGCTTTTGGCCTGGCTTAAATCGTGCCTCAACTGCACTGATAAAAATATGTTCTTACATCAGGATTATGGTCTCAGAAATAAGCTAATTAAATAAAAATAAAGTTCTTATTATTACGATCAAGAATTGTTATATTTTTGGAACCAAATAAACCACATAAAATAAAAGGTTTTTTAATTAATTTAATTTCATAGTTGATTTATATTAATATTTGTATGTATTGATAAATAAAATTGTTTTTTAATTATATAATATATTTTCTTGGTATTTTCCCAACAATTTATGATATTTTTTCCGGGACCATTGAAAAGGTTCAAATTATTCGTAAATTGGATTAATTTTGTTTGGTTGGTTGGATTTTTTTTCCAGTGTGAACTTAGATACGACTGTGAATGAGAACAAAAATCCACAGACGGCATCTTGTTGTTCGGCTAACAAATTAACGAGCGCCTCAAGTGTTGTTGTGTGGTTTCCTTCATTTTTCCTTCATTTTCCCTCATTTTTCCCCATTTCGTTGGACTTTTCTTTCCCTTCGCTCTTTTCTATGCAGCGAAAAACTTTGAAGTGTTAATGAATTGCAATGAGTGGGAGAGAGAGAGAGAGGGGAGAAGGAGTGTGGAATAGTGGGCGTGGTCTTGTCAGCTACTAGGCATGGCGGTGTAATGACCGTTGGTTTCTGCGGTTAATTTTCCAGCTTGTAATTGAAATTATGATTTAATTGAATTTGCTGCGTTTGCTGTGTTTTTGCTTCCACCTCAAGTGAGCAGAGAGAGCGAGAAAGTGAGAGAGAGAGGAACTCAAGTGTAGTGCCAAAAGGCAGAGTGGTAAATGTTAAGTGCTACAGGTAAAGCGATTTAGTTAGACAGTCAAGTGAACATCAAGTCCATCATCATCATCATCATCATATTTATCCTACTGACTGAACTTTAGCATTTACTCGACATTTAAAACGATTTAATCCCCTAAGTGCATCTCTTTAATTAATGTCGAAATCTATGCTTGATGAAATGCATTTAAGGGGCACTTTAATTAGGAAGAAAACCTTTGCCTCTATGTTAATATATTAATTTTGTTATAATTATTACTTAGCTTAGCACTTAAAGTGCAAAGTTCACTTAAGTGAGATATTGATAAATTGTAGAGGACAAATCAAGTAATCACACAATCAGACGATCTTTTACTCTAACTTTTAAATAAAATATAACATCAAATGATTATAATTATTACTTGTAATACAGAATCTCTTAAAACGAAATTTATCTTTTAGTAAAAAAATTAATATTAAGTCTGAGCAACTTCAAATAAATTTCAAGTATTATATTTATTTAAATTATATTTATATATTTTACAGTCATAATCTATTCACACATCTATTAAATACAAAACGTGTTGTACATTTTCAGTATATAATGTGGTAAAAACTAAAACAACTTGAGTTGGGAAAATCTGAAGATGTCTTGTCTTTTAAATTAGTTTGGAATTCATCGAAGGTTCTTTTAACTATTCCCCATTGTCTACAGCTCTTACGAAATCAGTGCATGAAATCGTTGAGGAATTGCAAGTGTTGCATGCAGCAGGCAATTGTCAATATTGTGGCAAGCAATTGAGTTGAATTAGGTTGAACTGAGTTGGTTCTTGCAACATACTTGGTTGAGAACAATTGAGGTGTGATTATGCAGCAGAATTTAATAATTCATTGCAATTATGTGTTTTGGGCGTGATTACAAATCGCTACAAGACTAATAATCCGTTCAAATGAGCAATTAACAATTAATTTGTTCGCCTTGGAGGCAAGTGTTTGTGTACAACACACACACACACACACATTCGTGCACACACACACACTTGTGCATAACTGATGCCTGCGAAGAGACATAAAGTGAACAGAGTCCTTGGCTGGAATAGGAAACTGAGAGCAGCCACAAAGCAATTACATATTTGATTTCAAGTCTGAAGCCCCTTGGAAACAACGAAGCTGTTAATGGAGTGCACACACACACACACACGCACTGCTAGAAAGAGATAGAAAAGTGGGGAGAGAAAGAGAGAGAGAGAGAGAACTCCCCGATGGCATATAAAAAGCATTTAATTTAAATGTTCTTGATATGCCTTCAAGTTGGCTCTGGCATTTGGCCGGAAAAGCCAATGGGCGCAAATTTTAATTACAAAATTCGCACATATGTCCGTTATGTAACCAGTTAACTGGAAACGGGAAGCTGCCAACTGAAATTGGAACGATAAGGAAAATGATTTGAAGATGGAGTCGCTGAAACGGTAATTGGAACTTTCATCGCCAAAACTGCGCACATTGCGGAAATCTCATTCGCAAGCAAACGCAAAAGTTGCCTGCCATACACCTATATATATATATATATATATATATATATACATATGTACAGCTATATCTGTTCATATACAAATTCTTTTATTAACCCATTCATGTTTATGTAGAGCTCATTTTATAATCAAGCTCTTATTCGCATGAGGGTCGAAAAAAATTAAATTTTTTAGATAAATAAAATTGAAATGCAGAATGTATTTGGAGGCAAAATCATGGACAAAAAGGGATTCCAAAGTAAAATCGGTTGAGTTTTGGCAGAGTTACGAGAGTTCATGGTTTTTGAAAAAATGTAAAGGGGTAGGTATGGAAAAATGGCGGATTTTCGAAAATAAAGGAAATCTTCTAAATAATCTATATTTAAATGCAGAATGAATTTAGAGGTCAAATCATGATCAAAATGGTATTCCGAATTAAAATCGGTTGAGTTTTGACGGAGATATGAAAGTTAAAAGTTTTTGAAAAAATGTAAAGGGGTAGGTATGGAAAAATGGCGGTTTTTTGAAAAAAAATGAAATCTTTTAAACTAATTAAATTTAAATGCAGAATCAATAAAGATGCCAAATCATGGACAAATTGGTATTTGGAACTAAAATCGGTTGAGTTTTGTGGGAGTTATGCGTGTTTATGCGTATGAGTTTGTACAAGTATTAGCTCACGTATTATTATCAATAATTTACTATTAATGCAGAGTTAATTTTGAGGAAAATAACTAGAACCTTAAATGAGCGCGTGACACTTTCATTCTATGATTTTAATGCTACTGTTTGCATAGGTGAAAGTCAAAAGCAATTCACAGTGTCACACGGTCGTTTCCGTCGAATTCCCTGAACTGACAATTAAAATGTTCATTTTGCGAGTTTTCTTTGTTTTACCGTCAGCTTTCACACACATATACACATGTATAGGTTGAAAGAGAGAGACGTAAATGTAATTGCAATATTGAAAATGTCTGCGTGTTGTTCCCTTTCATATTAGCTACTGTGTGTGTGTGAGTGTGTATTAAGTGGCAGACATTTACGGTTGTTTGCCTTTGTGTTTTATTGACATAATTGCTCATTACATGATGGGAAAAACCTACACACACACACACATGCACTCAAATATTTAAGTGTTAGTGGGAAATTGAAATTAATTTAATCGTTGCATACTTTGCGGCGCTTTCAGTTTTTTATTCGAGTATTTGATTACACTCTTTACTCATGAATATTTCTATTTTTTCAGTATGTCTCAGCTTTCAATTTTAAATATAAAAACGGTACTCAAATGATTATTTGTTTATTTTTTAAGCATATACAATTATAACAAAACCATTTTGTTTTTTTCTTTAACTTTGGCATATCTCCAAATCAAAATTAAAGACGCTTTATTAAATGATACTTGATTTATATTTATATAATACTTATTTACATCAATTTAAAAACAGATTTATAATTCGGCAATCATAAGATTAATACTCACTCAGCTGTTTATACTTATTATCTTTGGAGTTTGATTCAGGAATTTAACCTGGCAATAACTAAAGCAAAGCTATCCTCAATTGCTTGAGATGTGCAGCAAAAGCAAGCAAAACATAATTAAACAAAATTTAAAAAAAAGTGACAGATAGAGAGAGAGAGAGGAATAGAGAAAATAGAAAATAGAGCATATATGAAAAAATTAATTTTACTTTAGCTCTGGCCGTATAAAAAAATGATGCTCGAACTGCATAAATAAAACAAGGAAAAAAATGAAAAAATAATGTTGAAAGAAGAAACAATTCAATTCATTGGCTGTAGATGTTCTGGTCTGGTCTGGTCTGGACAGACTTGGCCTGGTCAACGTCGCTGACCAGAAGACAAACTTTGTGCCAACTTGGCATAGAGAAACTCAGCGAGCGAGAGAGAGAGAGAAAGCGAATTATAGAGACTCCAATAGAACTAGGAGAAAATGCTGAAAGCAGTTCTTGGATATTGTCTGAGCTGTGTAACAAAAACGCTTTGAAAACAACAATTACGCTTATTAACACAGCTGACAGATACCCTATAGACCTATTAAATAATACATTGTAAATATGTGTAAAACAATTAAAATAAAGTACAAAGCTGTATAGTAAATACTTATAAAAAAAATTGGGATAATTACAGTGACTAAATTCAAATAAAATCATTTTATAGTTTAAAATATGTTCACATAAAATGGCAAAACTAAAAGATGCCTTTAATAGGCCTTAAATTAATTTTCTATCCATAAAATGTTGTTGACTCTCGTTTAACCAAAGTGTCATTTGTTGCATTTACAGGGTATCTAAGCGACTGGTCATGCAGCTAACCACAGCTATTCAATTCAACTAGAAAATACAACTCTGTGTTGCAGTTTCTGTTGCTGTTGCCGTTTCTCTGTCTGTTTGTTTGGTGCTTGTTTGTTTATGTGGCAACCACTGACTCTTTCCCTTCCCCCACGACAGCCGCTTTCCATAGCGCTGACTCTTTCCCTGTCGCTGTTGCTACCTCTGCTGTAGCCGCTGCTGACTTAGCTGCTGCGTTTTTATTAGCCTCAACGCAGGCACAATGCAAAAGCTGCCTTCCCTCCTTCTATCCTTATTTCTTCTGTCCTCCTTCTCCTCGCCACTTTCTCCTCTAGGTTCACTGGCTGACTGTGCGTATAAATAATGAAAACACAGCGGCAACATTCACTGTGGCAGCCTTGCAACGTTCGTCGCGCCAAGAAGCATTAACAGCAACTCACACAGAGTTAAAAAAAGAGCAGGGAAAAAAAGAAAAGGAAAACTCAACTCTAGTTGAGTAATTTCGTGCAAAAAACCGCATTTAAAGTTTTTAACAGCGACGGCAATTGGAGCGCAGCAGCGGCGAAAACTTTTTGCTGTCAGTGTGTTAAGTGCACCCACAAACACACACACACACACACACACACACACACACACACACATACACTCATTCAGTTAGCATTCAATGCATTGCAATGATCATTAATCAGCAGCTCTACAAATATAAATAAATAAACACCAAAAAGCGCAATTCACAACTTGCAACTTGCAACTGGCAACTTGCAACGCGTGGCACGAATGAACTTTTCTTGGCTTTCTGTCATTTCAATTCATTAGTAGCTAAAATTTAATAAATTATGCAAATACTAATGAAAATGAAAATACTACGCGCTGCGAGCTGCGCAAATGAAACAAATCGAATCAAAAAGTAGCTAAAGTTTCACGATTTTCCATTCATTAGTCAAATAATCCATCTATCCATGTATCTATACATCTATCTATCTCTGTTTCGCTACCTCTCTCTCGTTCTCTCGTTCTTTATGTCCACATTTGATGGTACTTCATTAGATCTCTAGATTCGTACTGCATTAATTGTGATTCATGGAGTAAAACTAAGCAAATTTTGTTTCGCTTTACATACACCCTGTAATTGAAAGGTTCCATAAAACGGACATGGTCTATATGGAGAACAATTGTTGAAGAATATATTAAAAACTGAAACGAATTGAATTTTTATCTTTTATTTAAAAATTTTGGATTTAAAAGTGTACATTTTTTTAATAAGACATTAAATTTAATTGAAATACATTTGCTCATTAAATGTATATATCAGAAGATTACACTGTAATGTGAATACAGGGTATCCCTCGGTCAAGCACTCTAGACTGCAGAGTTTTTTTAAAAGCTTTGTCGATTAAAAGCAGAAAATAGTAACATTTTTTTATTTAAAAAAGGCTATTCATGATTATACACATACTTTTTATAACATTATCGACACAATTGTATTAGTTTCTGTTACTTTTCTCTGCACAGCTTTTGGGTACATTTATGTCACTAATTAGAGATTCAGAACATCTCCGTTAAACAACGAAACTGGAAATGAAACTGAATAAAAAAATACTTTCTTTACTTCCTTTCCAAATAATCTCTTTGACAGCTTAAGAATTAATGCCTCATGTTTCTTCATTCTCCGCTGAAAAAGTTATTTTTAGAAAATTCTCTTAAGGAGCAGAGACAGGTTTGAATTTGCTCGGGGATAATCTTAATGCCCAGTCCATCAATAACATAACAATGCACATTCAAGGATATTCGTGTAGGCGATAATTGTGTCAGCAGTCGAGGGTAGGACAAATGGTTTCTAAGAGTATTAACTAAATAAATAACCAGCAAAAATACGTTAGAAATTGAGACACTTTAAGAAGACAAAAGAAAATAAATGTATGTTTAAAAATAATAAAAACAGATTCAGATAACGCAAATGGGAATTATGAGAGAAGATGTTATTAGTAATATTTCCATGACTTATTTCATTAGAAGTATTTAATATTAAGTAAAAATTAGCTGTAATATCTCCATAACTTTTTGAAATAGAACTATTTTATTTTAAGTAAAACATATTGTTATTTCAGCTTTGAAAATTGGGGAAATTCAAATAAACCAAAATGGAAAACTTCTGCAAATCGTTTTTAAAACATACTTTTATTTAAAATTTAATTTATGGCATATTTTCGAGGCGACCCTGGGGGGAGAGAGAGGCTGACGAATGTCAGCGGCTCTCGGGGTCGCAGGTCAACGTCGAGCTTTGTGTCCTTTGTATCGCTCATATACACATATAATATGTCCTTGTCAGCAAAACGAATTATAACTTGCACTCCGAGCTGAGTTGAGCTGAGCTGACTTAACAGTTACATTATGTACTTGAGCAGGTAAATAAATGCGATATATACCAAATATTACGATATATATATATATATATATATATATATATATATATATATATATGTATATACAAATCACAAATGAGTTCTGGCGGCAATTTGTTTTGCGCTCTTGAGTCGACAAGGTTCTTCTCGATGTAATTAGCGAAGTTTACTGTTATTTTTATGTGCCACATCGGCGAGTGGTGCAAAATAACCTACAAATGGGGTAGTTGGGTGGGTGGGGGAGGTTGAGTGGTTGCAAAGTTCGCTTTAGTGAATTTACTTTCATTAGCGTTTGATTAACGCTTGCAATTTCACTTTGAGTTCTGTTGCGCGATGCGAGTCATGAATATGCAGCAAACCGGGTAAGGAAATAAATCAGTTAGTGCAATAAAGTTACGGCAATTGTATGACAGGTGGAGGGGGTGGGCACAGGGGAGCGGGGGGAGACTCTGAGTGGAAAATTGTATGTCAATTGAATGCCCAGAAATCAGTGTTTAAATTTGCATGCATTTGCAAGGCAATCGGAAGCAAAGGACAAAAGCGGAAACAGGTCAACGAGAGATAACAATATCAGGGAAACAGAGACAGAGCTAACGGGGTGCAGGTAACGGTTAACGGTTAACGGTTAACGCGCCACGTGGCCAAGAGTGCGACAGGAGCAGAGAACATGCATAAAACATAAGGATAACGAATGCTTAAGGACATAAACTGCGACTAAAATACACTGTGCCAAAGAGAGGGAGAGCGGGAGAGAGGGAGAGTGAGACGACGATAGATAGAGACAGCAAATGTAGCATTGTATAATTAAAATTGCATTCAAATGCAAATCCAAATACGAACACGAATACGAATGCGAAAGCGTTAGGAAACCGCTTAGGCGGCAAAGAAGAAGGAGAAACCAGGGAGAAGCGAATTGAGGAGAACACACAAAGAGAGATTAGAAAAAGGTTCATGGTGCAAGCAAACTGCATTCATAATTGTATACTTCATTGATAAAGTCCTTTTGGCCTTAAATCCTATTAGCTGTAAACGCAACACACATTAGTAAAGCGAAAGAGTTTACAAATTAAATCCAAGCACTGGCTACACTGAAAACATTTTCGTTTTAAATATGAGGAATATTTTAGGAAACTAAAACTAAGCGGATTGCAAAAGAAATGAATTTGTCTCTTAAGTTGTAAGTACTTTTTTAATGGTTTCCTATTTTAAAAAGTATATTTTTGAAGTGTATTAATTATGGTTATAAATGACACAATAAAATGGGAAAAATTGGAGAATTAAATGTAGAAATTCGTGTAGTGCATTTAACAGTTTGAAACTAAAAGTAATTTGCAGAGAATGCTTTAATTAAGATTAAATCTGTTAACAAGATATTTAATAAAATTGAGTAAAATTTTATACTCTCTTTTTAGAGTGCAGAACGAAGCACTGGGCCAGAAACAATAGCACATCCTGCTTAAGGATAGCTCTGCAAATATCTGAGCACGAATTATCACAGCATACGGTTTGTCCAGGTTTAGATCCAGGACAGCACAGGACACACAAATCGCATCCTTTTGTGCCGCGAGCGAGCAACTGAAGCCAGCAACGAGTCCTCTCTGCAATTTATGGGCGAAAATTCCATGCATTCTGGGCCAGGTGCGTGCAGGGGGTGGAAGGTAGAGAAAGAGAGGAGGAAGGTGTTTGAAATACGAGTATTGTAAAATGCGACAAGCATATTGAATTTTTATTGAGCTCTCGCTGGCAGCAAGCATAAAAATACAAATAGGAAAACGATTGCAGAATGTGCGGAAATATGTGCGGATTGTCAAAGAGTTTTGCATATTTTGGTTGACTGCATTTTCACACCTCTTGGCCACGGCTTAGTATCAGGTAACCAGCTAACCAGCTAACCAGCGAACCTTTGCGGCTGCAGCTGAGAAGTCTAGGGGATTAAACCGAAGGCGCGCGCGAGTTGCATGCCACACAATTTAACCAATGTGCCTCAGCTGCACGTGACCATTGAGTCAAAAAGGGGCAACAGGTTGCATGGGAAGCGGAGTAGCAAAAGGAGTAGAAGTTGGAGTAGGAGTAGGAGAGGAATCATCCGGCAGTTGTGCCACTTTAGCTATTTTACAGCTAGACTTGGTTGTTTGTCACAGTTGGAATATTTTAAAAACAGTCAAAAGACATATTTAAAAGAAACTATTTTAAAAAGAGAATTAGTATTTGAGATATTTCATCTGTTTATTTAGACAAACGAAAACCAGAAACTTATTTTAAAACTATTTCTAACTCTATTTTAAGAGCACAGAATAATATAAAAAAAGAATAATTTTCTGATCTAACGCATACATTTAATATTATTTAATTATTATATAAGTTTTAAACATGTCTGATGAATTTTGAAGTAGTTTTCTAAAGGAAGTTTGCCATTTAATTTTTATGTATTCCTTAAATTGAATAAAAACTAATAAATGTTTTGATTTAAGTATATTTTAATAAATATTTAGCTATTTTTAGCTATAGAATTATGCTTTTGTATTAACTACAAGTTAAGATCAAATTACTGCAAGTATTAGATGTTTGTTAAGCTTGTTCAATTCAATTTCTGGCTAATTCTAGCTAAATTATTTTGCGCAAGCCGCTAAAAGGTTGGCAACACTGCCGCCCGCAGGTCGCGTGGCAGGCGTATGTCACCAGTATGCAGGTGACTCTTCTAGTTGCGCCGTTGCTGCCACACAGATAGGGACACTGACTAATTTCACATGTGGCACACGTGCCTGAAGATGCGGCAAGTAGAACTTGCAGCCTGTTGTACTTGCAACTCGTAGTCCATGCTGCGGGTCAGCGTCTAATTGATATGCATTGTTCGGGGTTGCTGCCACATGTGGGCTGCCACAAGCTGCTAGTGGCAAGTGGCAAGTAGCTGACAGCAACTATCAAGTTACAATCTCAATCAAAATGCGATTAGTGGGAACAATTCCAATTTTGATGACACCAGACACACAACTTAATGAGCTGCAAATAAGTATTTGCATTTGCTGCCAGCCACACGGATATCTCCTCCAGCTCCTTGTGGCACAATGGCATGGGGCACGAGCCACGTGGCACGTGGCTGGCGTTTCAATATTTGCGGCATGTAAATTTGCACAGAGCTCGCAATGGAGCGCAACAAATCGCAGCTCAACTGCAGCTGCATATCATACTTTGCATATTAATGTCCAAATCCAATTGCAATTGCGATTGCTATTGCACTTGCAACTTGCAGCACCAGTAGCAGAAGCAGCAGCATCATCATCTTGTGGCAAGGACGAATGTCAAGCGTCACGCACAGCGACATTTTTCTTAAGAATTTCCCACACAGATCTCGGCTGCAAATGAAAGGCAAAAAAATTATTTGTTTGCTTTGGTCGCCTGCAAAGGAAAGCTCAACTAAAGTTCTCCTTTTACATTTATTTCTCTTCTCTACTTTTTTCTTTTCTTTACACTATTTTTTTCTTTTATTTGCCATTTTTCCATTCGGTTTCTTTTTCTGTCACAAAATTGCAATATCAAAGCAAATGTTGAATAAAATGCAAATGAATCACAGTAAATTGGGAAAATTTTACCAAAATATTTGGAAAAGAGAGAAAGAGATTTAGAGGAAGATTGAGGGGGATTCAAAACGTTGGCAGGTTTGTTATTGTAATACCTCAAAATGAAGACTTGCATGCTTAACATACTTTTATTCAGTTATGAACAAAGAATGCAACAAACTTATTTTATTATTGAGAGTTTATCCGCTTTATAAACTTCCCTATAATTGTAAATCTCTGCTAATGTCTTCCAAATTTTGAGCTTCTCTACAGGAAATTTCTTTTTGGTCAACTTCTCTGTCAAGACTGTGAAAGTGAATAACTATATAAGATATTTTAACGTAAATACTTTGGCTGATTAGACTTTATAAGAATCTGACAACCTACCTAATACCAATTATTCTGCATGAAGTATTTCTGTAAAGAGATTTTCCCTGTCAGAATAAATAATAAAGACCATATTATTTATATTAGGACCACCGTGCGCATAAATGCTTCTCTATTTTTAAGGATCTACTCATTAATTAATATATAGTTCATATTTCTTCAGTAAAGAGATTTTGAAATCAGTTTTAAATATTTTTAAAAGCGCACTTAACACCTAATGACTAAGTTTTCCTGCTCTCATCACATGATTAATCTCAACTGTTTTCATTTACGAGTATTTCACACGTTTTCAACTGAACTGAACAAATCTTGTCTAAAAGTTGTCAAAGTTTAGAAGAGTGCAGAATATTGATTAGCACACTCTGAAAGCTGCAAAGAAAAAAAAGAAAGTAGGATGCTGTTTTTTATCAAATGCTCTCAATTACGAGTTGACATATAATTTTGAGTTGAATCCCTTGAGGGAAAATCCATTTAAAATACTGAATGTCGTTGTGAGAAAGGAAAATGAAAGAGGGAGGAGAAGAGCAGAGGAGAAGGAGACGCAGAAGGCTTCAAAGGTGTATTAAGACCCATTACCATTAGACAAGGACACTTTGCTTTTGGGCTAAGGCCGCTCGTCCCCATCAAGAGCTGCATGCTATGAAACTTTGCGACCATGCGACATTTCCATGATTTTTTCACGAGTAATAAACGGGAAAGCGACAACAACACTGAGAACAACAACAACAACAACAACAACAGCAGCAAAGGCAATGCCAATACTTAATGTCAGTCACGTAGCATGAACACTTTGCGTGCATTCACATTGCAGGCGCACTTGCCACTTGCCACTTGCCAGTTGCCACAGCTGCCCCAGCATCATCAGAAAATGTGCTCAGCTCTCGGCATATAGCTCGGCATATAGTCTCTATGTCCATGTCCGTGTCCGTGTCCGTGTCCGTGTCCTGGCATAACGGTCAGTTGGTTAGTATGCAAAATGCTTCATCTTCATCCTTTGCAGAGCTTTGTGTTCGCTTTGTTATTCCATCAGTTTTATTTTATTTTTTTCCCCTTTTTTGCTACTCGCCATTGATTTGCCTTTCACTTTGCAGCGACTGATGGCAGAGCAAACTAAAGTTATTAGATAGCGAGCAGAGCGAATGAAAAACTTAAAAATCCTAACTGATAAAATCAACAAACTCCTTGTTGACTCGACTAATTGTTACCCAGCAAGTAGAATAATTGCATTTATTTGTTGAACCCCCAAATATTTATTTATTTGTATAATTATTTAATTATCTATTTATTTATTTACTCACTTATTTATTTATTTAATTATCTATTTCTTTATTTACTTATAAGCTTATTTATTTAATTACCTATCTATCTATCTATTTATTTATTTATTTTATAATATATTTTATTTATAAATTTCTTTCTTTCTTTATTTATTTATTTATTTATTAAATTATCTATCTATCTCTCTTTTATTTACTTATTTATTTACTTATTCAACAAAGAGAAGTTAACCAAAGGTAATTTAAAATCATCTTAAATCCAATAATTTTATTTGTATTAAAAGACTTAAAATAACTTTAATACAAAAATAAAATTTAAACTGCAGCGAATCATAAATTTATTTCACATTTATGTATTTTAAAAATATATTTGTAAATATGATTATATTAAAAGAAAACAAAGATTAAAACTAATTAAATCACTATCCAAATAAACAAGATCTTTGTGGGATAATTTTACATTTTAATAAAGTATTCAAATAAATTACTTGTTGCTTAAGAAAATGTGCAGTTCAATAAAAGAACTAGTTTCTAAATTATATAACAGTCTGTTACATAGCAATGCATAAGTATTCCCACCCCATGTTAGCCTAGATATGAGTGCAAGGTATACAAATTGAATATTAAATTCGTATACGATTTGGAAACTTGTTTTTTGCGCTTTCAGCTCGACGTTTTTCGCTCGCTTTTTGCTGTAATTTGATAAGCTTGCCAAAAAATATCCCTCGCACAAATGAGCCGATACACTTTTAATAGTTTTTGTGCTCGACTGATGCACTGAAAAACTTTGAGAGCAACTTCTTCAAAAACTTTTGCGCTCAGATAAACAACAACAACAACAGGAACAACAAGAGCAACAAAAGGAACAAGAGGAGCAGGAAAGAGCATAAGAAGTAGAAGAAGAACTACAATAATAGCCAAGTATAATAACAAGAAGTGAAGCAGAAGCCAGCTAGAAAGTCAAAGCGAAGTGTTGACAGCTTGATATTACGCACACACACACATCCACAGAAACACACACACACAGATACACACACATATATTTACACGGCAATCACACACAGCAACACACACACAGCCGCACAGTCATGTGTAGAAAGTTTTGGACAGCTCAAATGTATTGTATACAAATGCACTTTCAACGACTAGGACTAAAACTGAAAGCACTTTCTCCACTCGCCCTCTCGCTCCCTCCTCTCTCTCTCACTCTCTCTCCTGCAAGATGGCAAGTCCTTGGCCAAAATAGCCAAGTTTTCCTTTTCAATTTGAAGTTCTGACAAAAGGCACAAGTAGGAAGCACAAAAAAAAGTAATACCAAAAGTCGACGTGCAAAAGTTTGAGCACAAAGCAAAAGCATTGCCAGAGTTATGTTCGGGCATTATTAGAGATTGAATTAGATTGCATCTTGTGGATCGCCAGAGCAGCAGTCTCCAATGCAAATCTAGTTTCCACTTCCTCTCTCTCTCTCTTTGCCACCATCTCCGCCTATTCTCTGTCTCTCTTTGCTTGAGCTGCTGAAACAGACCAAGTGTCAATCATAAGCTGCAGCTGACAGCCTTAGCTTTGTTTTTAATCTAAATGGGCTTGTTTGTATACCCTGTAAATGCATCACGAAAATTAAATATGGTATTGCTTATATGTAAAATTCTCAGCAATAAATCAATGTTTAAAAGTTATGTGATTAATTGACAAAATCTAATTGTATTTTTTTTATCAATTAATTCTTTTATGTAAAGTTCCCAGAAGTAATAAAAATACAATGTTAATATAAATTTGTTTTTATTTTAAAACAATTAAAAATACCTTCACTTTTAATAATAAAATACCTTTCTCTAGTTATCCATATTCCTATATTCCCTGTCTTACTTTAAACACCTTTTCCTTTTATTCGGTGTATAATGAAGCAAAAACTTCCACTTGATGTCTATTTTTTGTATGTTTTCTCGCTTGCCCACATTTTACAGGGTATAAAATGAGCGTATTCTGTCACTTTTGTGTTACACAAAGCCTCCGGCTAATATCAGCACGTTTCAACATTTGATTTGTGACATTTAGACAACAACTAATGCCGCATTATGTTTGGCAATTTGAAGTGAGCGAATAATTTTGGCAGTTTTCCAATTTGACAGTTTCCCATTCATCGAAAGTTTCAATCAAAAAGTTTCGAAAGTAAACACAAAATTTACCTGACTATTTGTATACAAAGTAGCAGGATTAATCCTTTTAATTTTAAAAGTTTTTCCAAAAAAAAAAACAAGAAAATGATATTCAAAAAAATGGCAAACATGCGACGTTGCACACACAATTTTTAAAAGTTTTTTAATAACAAAAATCATGTCATGAAGTAAGCAGCGTAAGCGGAAGTAGAAGATGAAGGGCTAAAGACAGCGCGACGTGGAGCTGAAGTTATAAATCTTTTGGAATAAATTTCAACATTTCCTCACGTAGTCTGCATACATTTCTGCACTTGGTGATGCCCAGAACAACAACAACAACAACAATAAAGCAACTGCAACTGGAGTGACTTCTTGGCCAAAACGGAGAAAAGTTTGGCATCAACTGTGCCCGGGGGCAGTTGGCCGGCCACTCAGACAGACTCGGCAAAATATAAGTTATAATAATTTCTTTTCAATTTCCTCAAAGCAAATAGCAGAGGAAAGAGCTGTAAGGAAGAGAAAGTGGAAAAGGGAGAGAGATTTAAGGCCAAGAGCAGGAATTTGGAAATGCAACCGATGGGACAGAGGATAAAAGCGAACTCGAGTCCTTGTATCATCTCTGAATTTCTTGATTCAAATTTAACACATTTTCTAAGAGTCGCTGGAAATTTACATAATTCCAAGCAAACAAGCAATTTGTCCAACATTTTAGCCATTTCAGTGACGGTTGTCAAGTGCAGGCTACTCGACAGCTACTTGCAACTTGCAGCTTGCAACTCATCTTTGCCAGTGCACAAAATACTCATAATAACTCTTGATAGCATCGTCGAGGCATTTACAACTTGTCCCCGTTTAATTTGATTAAATTTTGAAATGAAAAACAAGCTTGACGAACGACAACATCTCGGAACACAATTGCTGAGAGTCCTTTTTGGCATTTTGAAAATATATATATTTTAGTTGAGAATCGCCAAAAGCAGAAACATGATTAATTCTTGAATATATTTCTGAAATTGTAAATAAATGTTGACTGTGACATTAAATAAATACGTTTGTCAATCAGCGAGAAAATCGCCATGAAGAAATTAAAATGAATGGAACAATTTGAGGCAACTGAAAAGAAAATGTTCGACGGGATTTTCACGACTTTGTCAACACTTTTAATTACAATCTTAACGAATTTTAAACCGTAGAGAAAAACGCTTTACAAATCTCTTACCAAATTATGATTTGACATCACAGAATATAAAAAGTGACAAACTAAAAATGAATTTATCCTAAAATGATTTGAATAAAAAAATAGCATAGTTATATATTTTTTATATGAATATCATTTAATATGTTAAATTTGTAAGCAATTCATATAATCAAAAATTAAATTCACATAAGAGAAATATCAAAATATTAGAGATATTTTTGTTCTTTTTTAATTGATGTTTTGGCTACCGTTTTATCAAGTTGCACTTTATATAATCTCATGTTTGATAACATAATCATTTATAATAATCACAACCTTTGAAATTTATCGGTTAATTGTATTAATCTAGCCACAGATTTGAAACTTTGATCTGACAACGAGAATAAAGTCATCTGTATCTGAACTTTGAAAGCCTTGAAAATGTTTTCAAAATTTGCTGCGTATTGGAGTTTGCAAAGTCAATTTCGTAGAAGTAAATACAGATTGTGGAGTAAACACTGGAAACAAGCCATTGAATATCGATTAAAACTGTTATCGATAAAAGCCATTGGACTGTTATCACTTACAGAATACACAAAAAGGACAAAGGTGAGTATTTGTTTTTGAAATGCATAAGAATGCGGCATAAATTACAAATTTATCAAGTTCTAAAATGCAGCTGTTAACTTGGCCAAGAGAAGTTTTCGTTGTGCGATAAAAGTCATTGCCAGCATTTCTGGCAAAAATAATTTGCTTGTTGCAAGTGCCAAAAAACATGCAAGGACTTGGACAACAAATATAATAAATTCAATATTAAGTTGTGCCTATGTCAACATTTCATGCAACACGCAGAGAGATTGAGCGGCAGACTACAGTGGCTGCAAACATATTTGAGACACTTATTTTACACTTGCCTGTGTTTTGTTTCGGCGCCAAAATTAGAAAACTTAATTTTTTGTTGCTCACTGTCAATTGTTCTCCACTTTCCCCTTTTCACAAATATAAAACTCTCATAACTTTGTCAAAACTCAACCGATTTTCTTGCGGAATGCATATTTAATCATTATTTAGCATCTAATTTCAATCTACATTCAAATCTAATAACTCAAATTTTTTTTCGAGCTGTGATAATTTTCATAATTTTCATTTTCATTTCATTTTCTCGCAGATCGTCTATATTATTATTATTATATATCTTTTTCGTTCTCAAATTAGCTGAGAGCCACTGTAAATATGAACACACACACATACACACACGTAAATATTTATGCTTTGCAAGTGAAAAGTTATCGCTCGACAAACAGGACAGTAAACCAAAAGAGCGAGAGAGAGGGGAAAGAGAGAGAGAGAGAGAGAGGTCGTAATTTTTGCTGGTAGCAGAAAGCTTGATGTTAAACCTAGAGGCACAGAGCCAAAAATAAGCGAGTGCAGCCTTTCTCTGTTCCACTCGCTACACCCTCGCTCTTCTCTCTTCCACCCCCTCTCTCTCCGTACCCCCCCCACAACCCCTGCGTGAGCTGCTGTTTATGACTTGCTTTGCCAGCCATAAATAAACTTACACTGGCAGGTAATCATTTTCCGCCCAACGCCCCCGTTTTGCCCCCTCTTCCCCTTTTACCCCTTCCTTCCTCTGTCTGCACTCTTTGTGTGTGCTGTGTAATTTTTTCAGTTTGCTGTGTGTGTTACACGCTGTGGTCTCAATTTAATTACTGTTGCACAGTAATATTGATGTTGGCCCCGCAGCGAAGACCACCTGTTCGAACTTCAAACCTTTTTACTCTTTTGCCTGTCAATTGCATGAGACGGTTGCGGCTCCTTTACCTTCTACCTTTTACCTATTACCTTATTGCGGAATTCGCTGCTTCTAGGCCAATTTCAATCAAAGGCATCTCATTACAATACTGAGTCAAGTTAAATAAATATACCAGCCAATGCTTCGAATTTTCTAAAATATATTCTCAATTTTTTCGAATTAAATTAAATTCATACTAAGTGCAATATTCATTTAAAATATCATTGCCAAAAATTTAATTGTTCTTAAATTTATCTTCAGTTTTTCTGACATTTTTAAAAAGTATTGAATCTTGTTTTGTTTAGCTTTTTAAAAACTTGAAAGTTATACTTTAATTTAGCTAAATAATGATCCTATAAAAAACAAACTACTTTTATAGTTACTATTCCAAATAATGAAATTTTCCTTTTCTTAAAAGATATTAATTGATGCTAAGAAATTTATTTTTGTACTTTATTTCACATTTTGTTCGTATTAAATTTAAAACTTAACTTCCTTCTTTTGTTGGTCGACTCACCCACACAGCACATATAAATATATCTGTAGCTTGTTTTCATTAAATTCAATGCATACTTTTAGGCTTATTTTGTTTATCAAATCTTAAGCGGGCTTAGACTACTATTTGAAACTAATAAGTGTATTATAATTCGACAACAATATTACAACTGCTTTTTCTGCTCGTTTCTTAACTTAATCGGCTTTTCCTGGAATTCGTTTTAAATCTGTTTATACCCTGAACTTCCAGCGGGAACGGGTAGATTAAATATATAGAAATTAAATTGTTAGCAAAATAAATGGTCTTTATTTTTAAATATGTATATTTAATCAATGAGTGTGTGCTTATAGGGTATCTCTCAGTAGAGCACTTGCATTCTGTTATAATCTAACCTATATTTCATCATATTTTTGTTACTTTCGCTGGACTTTCATTTGGATTTTATGAAACTCGGGCAAGCTTATTATTTTATAGACTCACTTGTAAAGTCCCCAATGCAATTTCAGTTCAGTTCGGTTTTACAACTTTTAATGGGCTTTGTGTAATACATTTTAGACTCCCACACACACACACACACACTAGCACATGTGTTTAGAGTCACGTTTAATTACAAGGGAAAATATTTGCATGCTGGCTTTGACTTTGGTTTTGGCCAGAACGAATAGGCCAAATAATAAGCAGGTAGTCCAGCTGAGTCGAGTCAAGTCGAGTCGGGATTTGGGCCAGAAACATGCATTATGACTATTTTATGAAGCACACGTCGCAAACTTTGTCAGTTTGTCAGCCAGGATGCAGCAGGACTCTGCATTTGCCTTGCTTTTAGTGTCACTTTTAGCAATTTAGCAGCTGGGTATTTATTTAAGTTTTAGTTTCAGGCGCATTCACGCAGCTTTTGGTCCTTTCATAAAATGTTGACCTCAACGCACATCGATGTGTGTGTGTTGTTCCCATGTTGGTTGCTCGTTAACGTATTTGGTTTATGACAGCACAATTTCAGGTCTCCCTTTCACACTCCCTTTGCCGCTCTCTATGCAAGTCTCAGATTCATGGAACTAACTAAATGGCTCACTTTGGAGTCACAAACATGGGCCATGTCAATAACTGTACTGTACACTGCCTGTTATTCTGTTGTTGGCCTGTTGTTGGCCTGTTGTTCAGCTGCTGTTAGCCTCCATTGTCCAGCACACGCAATTGCCCAGTCGTCCATAATGTCGGCACTGTGTAATCCTTTCACTTGGCTTGCAGTTGACAGCTTTGACCTGCCCACAAAAGCAGAGGTCCTATTGATATTTCACAGTCAGTGGCATTCGATGAAAGCCCGTTTTGCAGTTGGCCAATTCAATGCAAATCAGCTTGAGTTACTTGTTTGACTCAACTCAAACAATTCACTCAGAAGATGGCTTTTCTTCTTCTCCCATCCAAAGGTCGTCAAAGTCTGTATCTTTTGAAGCTGAATCTCACCAAATTGTGTTTGCCTGACTGGTAGTCTAGTAATTTATATATATATATTATTTTTTTTAATTTAAATTATTAAAAATTTTTATTAAATATAAAACTTAAGATTTATTCATAAATTTATTTTATTAATAACGATCGCATACGTATATAACAAAAATTGCAGAAAATAGAACTTTACGAAAATGAAATAAAGAGAGTAAATAATTTAGAGCTGTATAATAATACAGATGATAAATATAATTTTAGGGCGTTTTTTGTACTTCACTATCCACAAATTAATATCAGTCAGTCCAAGATATTTTTTTTCTGGATTCATTAATATTTAACTACAAAATCTGATGTAAAGTATTTTATTACTAATTTCTAATTTCAAAGATAATTAACTTGGATTTTCCCCTAGCTAACATGATGCTGCTGAACTTGATAAACCTCGTGTGGAGTGCACTGATGGCCTTCATGTCACTGATCATGAACTATGCCTACGAATCGAACTGCGTGATACTCGTGATCAGCTGCAGTATGGCCGCCATATTCCTCTTACATCTCAAGTGTGGCAGCATTCTGTTAACTGATATAACCGAACCAACTCTCACGAATATCTGCAAAATTCAGCCGTCACCGATCAACATTGCGCAAGGTCGGGTTTACAGGGTATACGATGACAGCTTCGATCGCTTGGAGTGGATCAATTATAATGAGTTGCCACGTGCGATGTCAATGCAGAATAATGGAAATACTTTGATGATGCACATAACAAGTGATCCCAATTGCCAGCCACATTTACGTGGTATCTCGCTGCTGGGCAACTATTATTTTGTGGAGGCGATATTCAAATGGGGCGGATCGGAGCATCTGATTGACTCGCGTCAATATGCGCTGGAGTTGCAAGTGTTGCATGCCACAAATCTGCGAAATGCCCCCTTCGAGTACTTGACCATCTCGTATCTGTTTGTCGAAACACGCCGCAAGAATCCAGCCATGGAGCAAGTCATTGAGAATTTATCTGCCATTGTTACTGCCGGTTCCATCATCGAGATGCCGCCCTTTGACCTCGCCTCCCTCTTCTGGCCCTTCCACAGCGGCTACTACAGCTACAGTGGGACCTATGCCAACGGCCACATTGTTCTACCCACCCAGTGGCTCATCTGCAGGTCCATCTTCCACATCAGCGTGGAGCAACTCTATCAGTTTGAGACCCTGCGCAATTTTCAAGGACGCGCGATTGCTCAAAATTCTCGCACAGTGCAGCCGCTGGGCAAAAGACGTGTTCAATTAAATGAATTTGTTTAACTTTTAATTATACTTTTTTAATCAATGTGAAATTCAATCAAATTTGTTCTTGTTGTGAGCGAGTAAAACCATTAATCGCATAAGTTTAGCTTTAACAATGTACAACTATTTCCTGGCAGCATTTCCAATAGTTTCTTTTTATAATAAAATATAAACTAAATAATATCTAAAATTAAATGATCAATAAATTTAAGTTTTAAAAACAAGTTATTTAATAAATCAATAGCTTTTGTTATTTAAAATATTTACAAAACAATTAAAATTGTTTGAAAAGTGATTAGAAATTTAGTTATATAGTATTCCAATATATAAAAGAACTTTAAATTAATGAATTACATTTTTTAAGATTTATCTGAACTGCTAAAAGCGTGATAATTTAAATTAAAAGAAAGAAACAAGATAAAATATTTCAATCTACCAAACTTTCAACTTGCCTTAAAAATTTAGTTGCATTGTATTTATTTTAAATATAAGCATAAATTCCTTTAGTAAATAACTTTAACCTATTCTGAGACGTCTTTCTCTGGCTGTCGAAGGAGGACGATATTTATTCAATTCTAATTCTATACCACTATATGTTAAAGTTATTATAACCCGGATTCGCATTGGCCATGGCCAATACGATGCCGTAAATACGGAAGAATTGAATTATTTCAGTCTAGACTGCATCGATGTCGTTGTCGTCGTTAAACTGAAAGTCAGACTGTGGACAGTCAACGATTTTATAGCAAGTCTCAAGTCGCAACTATTGACTGGGTTTTGCCCGGTGTAAAAACCCAATCGATTGCAATCTTTAAGACTTGCAGTCAGTGTCTATCCCAATTCTACTTGTGTGAATAGCCAACTATCTGACACAGGTCAGATGAAAGACCTCAACCATTTGACTGGACCTGTCTGGGAATGCAATGAAGCACATAGTCAAAGTCAGTCAATATTCAATTTGAGGCAGACAAAAAACGAGGAAAATTCTATAGCTAACTGTTTGAAATACTTGCTCGAGTTAGAAACGTAAGAACTAATTTTCAATAAAGCTGGCGAGTGAATTCTGATTGCATTTCGACCATCATAATTCTAATGGGCCAACAAAATCTGCTTTGATACCTTGTAGCTTCACATGGCTGTGAATTCCAGGAGTCCGTGAATCCGTGAGTTGCCCGTTGGCGCAAAATACTCCGGCGTAAACGTTGCAAATTCCTCAAACCATCGCTTTGTGGCCATCGCAGTGCAAACAATGTGAACAGTTGAGCTCACAACACAAGCAGTGCTGCCAATCTAGCTTTTTAATAGCTAGACTTGAGAATTTGTTGACTGCAAAAGTTGGAAAATTTAAAAAATGATTAAGTAATTTATTTATAATTTATAAAATATATAACACTTGAAAAAACCGAACATATTAAGTGTAATTTATATTTATTTTTCATTTTGCTGTTCAAAGCTACTTCTTCTTATATTTTATTTTGTATTAAGTTTTATTTTTTATTTATTTTGTAGACAATTTGTAATAACTTATACTACAGTGATTCATAATTTCTTGGAAGCATTTACATTTATGTGTACATACTTAAACATAAATAGGAAAAGTATTTAGTACTTGTATAAATTACTTATAAATTGATAGCTATTTTCCAGCATTTTTTACAAATATTTCTAGCTAATTCCTATGCTATTTTAGCCCTTGAAATTCTGTCAACACTGCTGCTTATCAGTAATTGAACGCATACAACTGTTGCCACACACAACTCACAGTCAGTTGAAAGCGAACATAGAAATTGTTGTTAGCCGGAATTTGGTGCAGTTGAAAATCAAAAGGATTAGAATTGAGAATTGAGAATGGAATTGGGAATGGGATTGGGATTGGATTCCGGCTCCTTCCAAGAAATTTGCAGCCAGTGGCGATTCGACGTCGCAGTCGCCGCAAAGTCGCCGCCAGTCATACGAGCTGTTAACCGGGCTAACTTCTATTACAATTTATTTCAGGCGTAAAACCAGCCAAGGAAATATTTGCGGTAAAAGTTTAAAATAATTGTTGATGTAACGAACCATACAACGTGGTTGAGGAGTAGAAACAATAGCAACGAAACCAGAACAGAAGCTTCCCCTTCTTCTCTCTTCCTTCTCCTCCCTTCACTTCCCTTTGCTATGCAGGACAACTAAATAGTTTTCGCTTTGTGAAATTGTTTAAAGTTTTGCGCTGCTCAGACGGGGAAATTGGAAACATAATGAAGGCGGTTCTATGTTTGGTTATGAGTCCATCACGTCAACAACCGTTTTGGCCCAGTTACTCGACTCGACTCTTGGTTTAACTCTTAGCAATTTCCATTATTTAGAAAGCATGTTTAAAATTAGACTCTGGGTATTTCCAGTTGCATTTACTGTCAATAATCAATGCATTGAAAACCACAACATCAAACTATAATATTAAAAATAATAGATTAAGCTTTAAGCTGATAGTGAAGCTTAGTACAATAAAAAAAATAAAACCTGTTCTAAACGTCATTTCAATTGTTTTGATTTTAATTGCGTATTGACAATTCAATGAGGTAAACCAAGCAGGTTACACTGGAAAATACCCTACGTTTTAAGTATGAATAAATATTTATTTGAATTACTTGAACCCATCTTTACATGTACTAAATATAATTCGTATTTGTGTTTTATATAATCGAGCTTAATTGCATAAAGATATATTTTACTTGTCGTTATCTTACCTATATTTAAAATAGTTAACTGTGTAACAAAATTAATATCAACTCTAGGAATTATTAAATCATCATGATTCAATTTTTTTTTACATTTAAAAATAAAAGACCGACTGTTATAGGAAGTTAACACACACAATTTCCTCATTTCTGAAAACCAGTTTCCATTAATAAAGCTAAGCCAACACAACTTGAATATATTCCATTATATTGTTAATACTTTTTGCAATTGATAGTTTCATTTAATTTGTTAGTAGGTATTTTTGAATTTCTGTTAAGCCAATAAAAGCTACAATTTATAATTTTAATTCGAGCCTGGAAAGCAGTAATAAATACATTGTTTAAAGTAATAAAACTGAAAATTAACAGAGAAAAGAGAAAGAGTAAAAACACAGAGATATATAGTTTTAAACACTCATTTTTATTTAAGAAATTGCGACATTGATGTTTGTATTAAAAATTAACCAGTGCGAATGTATTGCACGTTATCAGTCTGAAGTAGAACAGTGCCAGCTGTAAAGTAAATAAATAATACATAACAATTTAAAATCTTGTCAACATTTTGTTGTAGCTGTATTGAACTTACGTTTTGGCAGAGGCTCAGCGCTAGCCAAGGCAGCGAACATGGCCAGAAGAACGGCAGCAGCTTTGAAGAATTGCATATTGATTGAAGTTGTCTGTAAGATTGATACTGATTCCATGCTGAGATCTGTGCGATCTTTTATACCTGAGTCGGCTGAAGGTGGGAATTTCACAGGTTAAGAGATCGCTTAGCTAGCGACTGACACTTAATCTCACATTTATCAATAGCACATTTGTTGATTACTTTTAGTGGGAATCGTAAACCGGCTGGGTTTTCTACGCATTCGTGCAAATAGTGCATACATTATAGTTAATTTGCATTTTCTATATAGTAATTTTTCAAAATAAATATATTGAATACCCTGAACGTTGGGGAGAGGAAGGTTTACTGATTACTAAGAGATCTTAACATGTTGAAAGATTAGAACATATATATATATATACATATATATATTTATATTTTTTCAGAAACAAAAAATATACATTGAAAAACTCATATATTTCTAAATGTTTTTGAATATACTAAAATTATTAATAGTAAACTTCTTAGAAAAATAGTTTAGCATAATATTAGTATAATAATAGTAGTAGATGATTCGAATGCCATTGTACTTATTATATTGTAATTTTAATTTTTATAGTACAATTATATGCTCTTCTAAGTAAGCTGATATAGTATTCTAATCCAAGAGTGAATTTAAATAATTTTAAATAACACAAATGTAAGCTGCAGTTATCACTGCAGTCGATCATGTAACAGGGTAATTTCTCAAGACTTTGCGCTGATTAGTGATTTGACACTGGAATTTCCAATTCAGCTGATCGCGCTGTTTGATCAACTATAAAAGCGCAGTTTCCACCACCTGCAATTCATATCAAGAACAATCAGCAAGAACCCGACATGAACTGCCTGAAAATCTGCGGCTTTGTCTTTGCACTAATTGCAGCTCTGGCGAGTGCTGATGCTGGTAAAATTTAATAATACAAAATCCAATAAAGATTTAATTAATTATTTTTCGATTTTATAGCTACACAGGTTCTGAATTCTGGGGGGCCATACGCTGATCCAAACGGATAAAACGCAGTACATCCGCAATAACTAAGTTGTCAGTGTATACAGAAAAATATATGTAAATAAAATGTTTTGATTGGGCGCTTAAATTTAAATGCAGACTCTTTTAATTGACATGCAGTGCATGATCGGGTATCGACCGACTGCCACATTAGGCAAGTGTAGAGTTTTTACTCTCTGCTTGATCGACTATCGACCGACCGCCACATTAAAACAGCTGTGATCATTTTGTAAACAAAGCAATTAAGTTGCAAGCCAATCTTGATTTATTATTGCAAATATTAAAGTGAGCAATATAAATTGTTATTATTTCATCTACAAGTCTACAATTTGCACAAGCACAATTTGTTTAGCTTATGCGCAAAAGGGATTATCTTATCGCAGTCTCTACACAACAGTAACAAAGTGTCAAGCGGCAGCCAAAAGGAAAACGACAATAGCAATAACAGTTGCAAGCAAACCACAAAAAGCACAACCACAACAAACCACAATCGGCAGAAATCATCAACACTGGCGCGCCACTTTTGGGACTTTCCTCCAGGGTCAGACGTGGATGCGAATGCGGATGGAAACTCGTCCATGTCACTTGCATTTTGACAGCGCCAACGAACCGCAAACACCCGCGCAAAAGTCATGACAGCACCCGGTCTACCGTCTACAGTGGCAACTAAAGTTATGCTCCCTCCTCCGCCTTTGTCCGTGGCAACGTCAGCCAAGACTCTCAACGCGCTGCTGCAATTGCCCGCTCAGATGGAGCTCAGCCAAATTGAGTTGATCTATCGGGCGGAGGGTAATGCAAATTTGGTGCTGGCGTTGCCGCAATTTAAAAAAGTTTTACGTTTGCCAAAAATGATATCCAACAACAGTCAGTGCCAGTCTCAGTCTCAGTTCCAGTCGGAGTCTCAGTCCCAGGACAGTTGCCAGCCGAGCAACCCAACAAGGCCGGAAAAACAGCCCGACGTTTCCGACCCAACTAAAGGTTAGAGCTACAATTATACATATACAGTGTGTCAAGTATTTGTTTTGACAAGATCAAACTATACATACAAAATAACAATTTTTATAAATTTTAAAAATGTTTACACATTACATATTTAAATATTTTAGATTTTACCTGTGCTTACCAGGTACTCGTGGCATCCTCTAAGTTTAACAATTCGAAAAATGATACAAGTAAATTATTTATTGATATCAAAACCATTTCTTGCCCTACTGTACATATACATATACATATTTTTAAAAGGCTGGCATGTTATTGTTGGTAGTTTTTGGACAGGAAATGGTTGCGTGCAACTTCAAACACCACAGCAACAACAGGAGCATCAGAAGCTACAGTTCCCAATCCTCATGGCCACTTCCATTCTCATCTTCATAGCAAAAAGCAAAAAGGAAAATCATAAAGCAAAAAGCAGAAGCAAACTGAACTGAATTTCTCTCTGGTGCGGGCCAATTTGTGTATTGTGCCATGCTTATTGTCCGCTTGGTTGGCTTTTACTCTTGCTTTGTGCTTACTCCTTCTAAAAATGTGTGTAGGTGTGTGTGTGTGTGTGTAGAGTCAGCAACTGTTTTGTGACTATGACTGTGTTTGTGCATCCTTTGGCCATTGCATCAAATGTGTTTATTTCATTTATCTTATTTTCTTTTCCCTTTTTTTTCTCTATTTCTAGCTGGCGTCTTGACAATGCCGGATTTTATGGCTTATATCGAGATAATGCGCCGTCTATTAGGAAATGAGTTTGTCTGCGAACCGGATATTGTTGCCATACCAAAGGAAAGCGATAGATTCTGGATAAACGAGCACATACGCAACCAAAGGCCGAGTGAGTTCATCGTCATCGTCATCGTCATCGCCATTGTTGCAAGCATTTTGTATTTGATCAGCTGCAACTTTTCTACTTGCTTCACTTGGCCTTTGGCATGTCAGAAGAATGAGTAGAAGTGGAGTTGGCCATTGGCCACTTTCCCAAAGCCTTTGAACCGCCATAGCAATCAATCATAAAAGAGCTCGCTCTCTCTCTCGCTCTCTCTCTTTCTGTATCTCCTGCTCTCTCTGTGCTCCAGTTTCTAAATTGTACATCAGAATGTGGTGCATGTGCACATGGGACTGATTAGTGGCATCCTTGTCGTGAACCGGCGCCACAACCGTAGCCAATAGTCGCAGCTATATATCAAAATTCGGTTTATGTTGCCTGCAAGTTGAGGCAACTTCACATGGTGAATAGAAACAGACAGACATAGCGATAGAGAGAAAGAGAGAGTGAGAGTGCAACAGGCTGCATCTCCTGGTCGTCCTGGTCCTTTTCCTGGGTCATGCCGCAATTTATCATTGCCAGCCGCTAACCCAGAGGCATCTATGTATCAATAAACGAGACTACTCTCGAACACAGAAAGAAAATAAGTAGTATTTACACTAGGGAAGCTATTCATAATAAGCTATACTATTAAAAATACTTAGTCATCTTTATTATATTATATAATATATTAAAGTAGTTTTATAATTATGGCGAAGATGCACAGATTTCTTTAAAAGTATATAACAATGGCGTAATTCGGTTATCTTGTTTGTATAACTTAGCCAGTGCTTATTTAAATTAAAAAAATAAATTGGAAATTCAAAAGCTGAAATTAGAAATAGTGTTTGATGTCTACTATTTTTTGTTCACTGAATAATTTAAGTGCCTGAAGTTTAAGAATGTTCAATTACTAAAATAATTCTACTTTCAAACACAAAAGATTTTACTTGATCTTAGATTGAATATCTTATTTTTTTTGTTTGCCAACAAGCTTAAAGTTTTATAGTGAAATAGTTAAATTTTTTGTTCTATGTAACTATGTCGACTGTTCTGTTGCTCTCGACTTTACATTCATGTTTGCTTCTCTCGTTTTTTATATGATCATTTTTTGCACTTGCAGTTGCACGTCTGGATAAGGAATTTGTGGGGCCATTCGGTCTGATGCTGCCAGATGTGACCCAATTGCCTGCCACATTCGATGTTTTACTTGCCAATTTACAGGTGAGTTGCCGCTGCTTCTGCTGCACTCGATTCTCGATACTGGATACTCGTAGTTCGTAGCTCGTAACTCGTAACTCGCTTCTCTCATGCGGGGGCGTCATATTGGCGCTCGGCTCAAATATATTGTATATTTTGTACAAGGACAATATTGGCATTTTTTCGCCCATATGCGCTCGCTTCGATTCTGCGGTTTAGCCAACGTCCAGCTCAAAAAAAGAGGATGGCAACAACAACTACAAAAATATATATAGATGTTTGTTGCCAAAGCTCTAAACCAGGAGGACATGGACATGGACATGGACATGGACATGGATATGGACATGGAAGCTAAGGCAACATAAATCAACGGTTCTTTGTTTTGAATTAAAGTGGGCAACAGTGTAAACACGTTGTTGTTGCTATTTGTTATTGCTGTTGCTCTTGTTTTTGTAGTTGTTGCTGTTGTTGTTGCTGTTGTTGTTGCTGTGAAAGTGGAAGCTACAAACCATGCCTGAACCCAAATGCCCGTTTCGGTTTGTGCGGTTATAAAAGACGCCGAAATTGCTTTGAATTGTGCTCAACATACCCTGTACTTATCCATAAATAATAAATACAAAGGTAGCTCGAACTAACTTTATTAGAATTGAGTAGCATTCGGCAATCAATCATTTATTTATTTCAATTTACAATAACTCAAATACAGTTTTTGTATATTTCTTAGAATAAATAAACAAATATGTTACATAGTTTTTTGCTTGTCAATTACATTTAGTTATAAAATTTATTTCTATAAAAATGTAATATTTATGAAATGACTAACAATGGTTGTTGTTCTGATTGCTTTCAAATGTTCAAATATTTGATTACAGTTTTTACTAAATTTTAAATTTATTGAATCGAATTAAATTCTTTTTTTGAATTGGCTTTAAAAGAGTGGCTTTTAAATTTGAATTTTATTTATTGCTTATTAAAAGTATTGCAATGAATAAGTGTGATTATGTTTACTTTTTAAAGTATTCATATCTCAACCCTATTCAGTTTTGATATCCTATCAATTAACGTATTTCATCTCTATTATATTTACATATATATTCAATTTCATACTCGTACTCATATCCTTTTGACAGCAAATATTCTCTACCTATATCTTGCCCATATCTTAATTGTATCAGTATTAATTTCTTATTTGTTGAAGCTCTTTCATTATTTCAGTCAAATCCAAAGATATTTTGCAATAAATTTGCATTTCGCAATCTCAATCCATCAGATATTTGACTTACTATACAATATATATGTATGTATATATATTTTATATATATATAATGAAAGCATGCGTTGACTAATTTCCGAATATTACTTTATTTATTCGAAATTCAACAAACCGAAATTGAAAACCAGCTGACGACATCTATCGTGAAATGCTTGCAACTGTAGTAGCCACAACTCACGCTAGATGGCGTTAGCTAAAGTCCCGGCAGACTACAGGGTATCTTGGCAGTCGTTAAGGTGAAACCAGCTGCTCGACTCTTCGGACTCTTCGAACGCGACCTCGTCGCAATGGTTATATATTCAATTTATGGCTTTGGTGCCAAAGCATTGACCGAAATAAAATTGCAACTGAAGGAAAAAAACAATAGTTACGGCGCCATAACTAACGCCATATTGTGTGCCGGACAGGATATGACTATGAGACCACGAACTAGGAGAGAACACGGAGAAGTTGGCGGAATGAAAGGGAGAGCGAAAGTGCCGCTTTTAATTGTGCCTTTAAATGTTAATTTTCAATTTCAACTTGGCACGAGGAAAGCGAATATGAAAACCTGACTGAGGTGTGAGTAGGTATGTGTGTTGTGTGTGTGTGTGCGTGTGTGTGTGTGTTCAGCTCTATAACTCATCATACAATCAGCGCGGCAAACAACAACTTTTGTTTTATGTCGCAGCAACGCCAAACAAGCTGGACAATAACTGGCAGTTACAGTTCATGTTCACGCTTCTGTGGCGATAACCTGGACCTTGTCCTGCTCCTGCTCCTTGTCCAGGTCCTGCCCCCAGCTTCCAACTTCAATTGCCAGGAGCTGCTGCTACTCGCCCTTATTTTATGTGTGTTTGTTTGCTTGCTTTTTTATTTTTTTTTTTTTTTAAATTTTTTTGTTGTTGCCCAACAACTTCACCTTTTTCAAGTCAAAATGGCGTCAACACTGTCGCTGCCCCACATGCCACACCTGCCACACACTCCATGTGCAGCAGAGGCAACAATAAAAACAAGTAATGACTCTATAGTGTGGCTGCTCGACTGCTTGCAGCCCAGTTAACTTATCATTGTAGCTGTTCAATTCAATCAACTTAGGTAAAGAAAATTGAATGAAGATTCAGTTTAAAAAATATATATGATATACAAACAATTAGCAAAAACTAATAAATGTTTTAATAAGTAATTAAAATTTTAAATATAAAGAATTTATAAATTAATGTTTTATACAAATTGTCCGTTAATTCTCTATGGAATTTGGTCGGTCTAGCTCTTATAGTTTCTGGGATTTAAGAGCGTGCTTAATTTTTAATGGGGATTTATATTTTATACATGTGTAAAATTCCTTTTCCTATAAAGCGTTGTTTTTGTTAACTTTATACCTTGTTCATCTCTCGTATGAGTTATTTATATCCCCTATGTACTTTGTACAGGGTCTAAGAAAAACGAAATAAGAGAATAAACCAAACAAAATAATTTGTAGGCAAAGGACATGAACACGAACATGAATGCCGACATCTGCAGCAACTCCGAGCTCGACTCCAGTTCCGCATCCAGCTCCAGTTGCAGGACAGCGATGAAAGGGAGAGGAAAAGGGCTGGGGGATGAACTTGATATAACCTGTCTGGGGGATACATATGCCATTGAAATAAAACCGAAACAGGGCTGGATGCAGTTGGCAAGTGATGTCAGCGATTTATTTGATTTAATGCCAGCGGGCGCAGAAGAGACAATGGACATGGAGACGACCTGCGATCTGGATACGAGCTGCAATCCGAGCAACTTGCTGCCAACAGCACAAGGAGAGGGACACAAAGGGGGACACGAACCGGGACAGGCACAGGAAGAGGGACAACAAGGGTTAACGTTAACCCCAGACAAGTGCAGGTGTCGCTATTGCAGCATGCAGCTGTTAAAGGTGAGTGTCTCTGTATATCAGACTGTTGTTATTTGATTTACAAACATTTTAGTCTCTCTTCATTTTGCCTCTTCCCATTTCTCTCTCTCTCTCTCTCTCTCTCTCTCCCGCTGTTAGCTGCACACGGGCAAAATCAAACAATTGAGCGACTATTGCCCATTGGAGCTATTTTCGGGGTAAGTTTCAAGTTTTCAATCTGTATGTTGTGACGCTTCTCCTGTTCGTTGGACACGCCTTAAAGTCGTAAATTTCAATCTGCTTCATTTGCGTGTCCTGTCGTGCTTCATAATTCCAACACTTTTGGGCTCCTGTGGCAGCTCCTTGCCCAACATCAGCTCCTTTTGTTACACAGAGAAAAATAACAGCGAGTTTTGTGTAGATAATATTTTATTTAAATAATATTTTTAAGGTTTCACATATAGAAATATATCCTGAATACATGTTTAAAATATTTTCTATAGTACACGAAAATATAAAAAATAATCCACTCAAAAGTTATATTGCATTCACTTGTCTGTCCAAGAGCTAGATCTACTGTAATTCACATCCCTCTCATAAAATAATTTGATCATCTGTGTGTTACGTCAAATTTTGTACATCAAGATATGTTTTGATAATTTCAAGGCCAGTGTCGATAAATTCACATACATTTTTAGTTAAATTTATGATATTACAAGGAAACTAGGATGGATTATTTGGTTTCCCTCAGTGTGGTCCCGTTTGTGTTACCTGCTAGCACTTGTCTGGCATTTTATTCCGTTTGCCATATTTCCGGGGCCAAGCCTTTATAACAGTTTTCAGTTGGTTTTGGTTTGCTTCAGTTGGGTTTATGTTCAGTTTGGTTCCCGCGGCTCATTCGTTTATTTGCGGCCCGCTGTTTCAAGTCATGCGTGCATCCGTGCACGAAATTCAATTTGCTTGTGCTTTCATTCCGGTTTACCGCCTGCTTCGCCTGTTTCCACTTTCATTTCTTTTCGATACCCTGCACCAATTGAAACTGACCAAGCAGAACATTCTGTCAAAGTAGTCGCCTTTTTTTTTAGTGATTTTAAGAGCTAGAGCCTTCAAATATAACATGTGAATGTCTGTTTCTTCTGTGAACATATATTCAATCGGATTTGTATCTAAGTTAGTTATAAGTAGCGGGATCGCAGTCACTGTAAGAGCTAGACACACCAAAAATTGGTATCAATCAATTTATTCTAGTGTTGGTGTATTTCCCTACTGGGTACAGGGTATCATGCAGTTGCTCCCTTTCAACTGCAACATTCTTGCAATTTTCTTTTTTTTTAGCTTTTTGCCTTTGCTTTCGTCCCAAAACTGTTGGCGTTTTTTCACCAGCCTCCATTTATAGCATAAAGCCAGATATATCTGTATATATATTTATGCTTTAATAGTGTTATTTTTTATACATTTATTTACATTCTTTTTTCTTCACTTTTCTTTGTTCTTCTTCTTTTTTAGTGCACCCAGTCGTATGGTCAATGCCTTGAATGCACTTTTCGTCTGCCCGCAAAATAATTTACGTGTATTTCAGAGCGGCAATTTAATTTATGGCGATCACGCGAATTCGATTTCCTGTGATGAGCTGCACACTCGCATTTTTCCCGGGTGAGTGCAATTTATTCCACTCTTTACTCTTTACTCTTTGCTTTTTTCGGCACTTTGATCATCAATTTGTTCTGCATTTTGTGGGAGGCAATTCTTTGGGAAATTTCTCACAAATTAGTTTTGGAAAGAACGTTTTAATCAATTGTTAAACTAACGTTGACATCTAATTTTGACTTCTAGAACACGAGAACTGTAGAGTTGTAGACTTTCAATTCTTATAACTTAAATAATACTGATCAGATTTATTTAGATTTATATATTTTTCGTCATAATTTCTCCTCAGAATTCGTTTTGCATTTAAATATTATTACTTTAGAAAATTGTCATTTTTTTCGATAAACCGATAATTTTTCATACCTACCCCTTTACAGTTTTTCAAAAGCTATGAACTTTCATAACTCTGTCAAAACTCAACCGATTTTACTTTGGAATACCATTTTGATCATGATTTAGCCTCTAAATTCATTCTGCATTTAAATATAAATTATTTAGAAGATTTAATTTTTTTTCGAAAATCCGCCATTTTTGCATATCTACCCCTTTAGATTTTTTTCGAAGACTTTGAACTATCATAACTTCGACAAAACTCAACCGATTTGTATGCGGAATATAATTTTGATCATGATTTGGAGTCCGAATTCATTCTGCATTTAAATATTTTGTGTTTTTTTTTTTTTTTTTTTTTTTGTATATTTTTGTTTTTTTTTTTTTTTCCGACTACCAGACGATTTTTCTGTCGAAAACACCTTGAATAGTAAACTAATTAATGCATATTTAAGTTAATTTTTAATGTACAACCAAGTTTGTCTTGTGATGATAATAATAATCATTTATCGGGTTCTGGTGCTGGTAAAAAGAACTCAAAGAAAACGACAATAATAAGTAGAGGCGACATAAATTTCCATAGCCAGTCAAACAATTGCAAGAGTGCACAAAAGAGGAGTGAGACAGAGAGAGGGATAGCGAGTGATAAAGACAGAAATCTCAAACCAATTGCTCAGCACGCAAATATTCAATAAATAATGCAAGCAAGGACCAAACACATTCTCGAGTGCCAACCGCTAACATTAAAGTTTCCCCCTGTATATTTTCAACTCTCTCTCTCGCGTTTTCTTTTATGTTTTGTTCACTCATTTCGACACCTTGGCACAACACAACGTTGACAACAACAACAACCACAACAACAACAACACAACGACAACAACATCAACGAAATTGGAATGTGCATTGAAAATGTTAACAAAACGAAATGTTGGACAACACTTTTCCCCTTCGCTGTGGCAATGCCAATCGCCAATTGCCAATCGCCAAAACGCAATCCCATTGACCATTTTACCGTTTTCGCATTTCCCATTTTCCATTTTCCATTTCCCATTCGCATTTCCCATTTGGGCTGGCCATGCTCATAAAATCACTGAAATTCTCCAGTGAAATTATGGCGCTTATAAAACATTTGCTGGTCGCCTGCCTGCTCAGGGAATATAGCAGCGAGCAGGAGCAAAAGAAGGAACCAGAACGGATAGAGCTCGAGGAGCAGCAAGGTAAAAGTCGAGGTAGAATCCCCGTGGCACGTTCCATGGAGTGTGGCAGGAAGACAATGGCAACAGCAACTACAGAAATTGGTGCGGCTAATGTTGATGCTGCATGGCAACAAGAGAGGAAGAAAGAGAGCAAGGAGAAAGAGGAGGAGGAGGAGGGGAGGGAAGAGAAAAAGCAGCACGGAGAAAGCGGAATAGTTGAGTTTGTCAAAGCTGTTGCTGGTCAGCCGCAGCGACGCTCGAGAACAGCAGCAGCTGCTGAAAAAGCGACCCAAAGGTACACAAAGCGTAGCCGAATAGCAACAACAACAACAACAACTGGAACAACAACTGAAACAACAAGCGTCAACAACAACAACAACAGTCGTAACAACAACGTGCTGTGAAAGCACAAGCAGCTTGTCAACGAATGTGGCAACGCCAGCAACTCGAACGGAAACGGAAACTCGAACACTGACAACATTGGCGACACCGAGTTCGTCTCCCTTTTGCCCCCCTGCCTCTGTCCCTGTCTCTCCGCATCCAAATGAGAACCGAGCACAGATCAACAAAGCGGAAATATTTCACTTACCAACAAATTGTGTGCTGCAAAAAATTTTGCATTTGCAATTGTTGGTAAAGGTAAGTAAAACAACTTTTGCTGGCTATCATCATTCTTCCTTTTTCTCTTCTCGGCGTCTCCATTTTTTTTGTTTATTTTTATTCTCTTTTGTTCTCATTGAGGCCAGGCGAAAAAAAAAATTGGGAAATCCCCAAACTCCCAAAGTTGCCCATTTTTTTAGTATTTCCTTCTGTTCTCTTTTTTATTTTTGGCATTTGATGGCCATCAGTTGATTTTGTTTTCCATTTTCCTTTTCCGAAGCACTTGCTGCGAGTATTTCAGTTTTATCACAGCGTATGTGACGATTTTGGGGCAGTTTTTTGAGAGACTTTAAAGCTTACATAAGCCTGATCTGCATTCTATATAAACGACAGACGAATAATTTCTCAGTTTCAAAAGCCGGCATATATTTTATTTTATATTATATGTATCTTAATTTGTAAAATCTATATTCTCTTCTCAGTAGTAGATAATTCTAAATTATCATTATATCATATCGTTATCAACTGCGTTATAAATTGAATCCTTTTATAGAAAAGTCTTAAATTAAATTCAAATTTAATTTAATTCGAAAGTTTAAAGATAGATCACCATTAACATATATTTTATTAAGCGTATTAAGACTTCGACTTGCAACTTAGCTCCACTTTTGCTTAAGCTACTTTTATTTTGCTGCTGCTCTCGTGATGTTGGTGCCACACAAAGGCAACTACATTGAGCTACCTGCTTGATGTTTCAACAATGCTTCAATGCTTCAAGTGAGTGCCTCGTGCTAAAAGCCAAAAAGGAATGAAATTGAAAGGGCAGCTAAACGGCAAACGGAGTGTGTCTCCGCCAGGTGAATTCACCGGTTACTGGTCACTCGTCACTGGTGTTGTTTAGTGGGAGACTGAGTGCAGCACAGTGGGCAGATAATTGTAAATTAACCAGTGTAAATCAGACTTAAAAATACTAGCTACTAATTATATTACTTTTGTTTCTAGATTGTATATACTTTTCAAATAAAACGCCATTGTTTTGATATGCATTGTTTTGATAATTAAAATATTATACTTGATTTATAATTATTATAATATTATAAGTTATTAAAGATGTGGCCTAAAAAATAACAAATAGTAATTACCACAAGTTTTTCTGATTTTCTGCCCCACTGTCAGCATTGGTGATTTTGCACTGGACGCTTTCACTTGGACGCCAGCCAAGTGGCAAAAGATTGAACTGTCCCACTCTCTTCCTCTCTCACTTACTGTCCCTGTCTCTCTCTCTCTTTCTCTCTCTCTCTTGCCGTCTGTCTGTCGCTAACTTTGCACACGTTTTTCTTGGCAATTTCAGCGTCATTTTCATTACATGTGGCAAACGGGGCAGGCGGAACATGCCACGCCCAGCTATGCGGCACTGCGAGGGCTGCTTAGTCGCTGTCAACAGAATCCGGATTTAGTTTTAGCCCTCGATTTGGACTCAGTGGCAGATAATGTGGATCAGCTGGCGGCAGAGCAGGCTTACATGTTGGGCGCCACGGCCCTTGATTGTTCCATAATGTTGACATTTCAGGAAATACGCTGCCAAAGCAAACACAACAGGTAAGCACACACACACACCCACACACATACACAGAGAGAATCAACTAATCAGTGGCACATTTGCAGCTTATTGCAGCCTTGGCTCGTCACGTTGCAAGGACGTCAGTTTCTCACCAAGCTAACTGTTTTGGATCTCGATCCCAAGCCGGATAGTCACTTCCACAAGTTCGTAAAGCAGATGAGGCAAATTGAAAAGTGCTGCCGAGCATTAAATTAATTAATAAAGTGTATGGCAAAACGACTAAGCAAAAAACTTTCGCATTGCATCAACTGCGCACAAAACTGTGCTACACTTTTGCTCTCTTTTTTCACCCTTTAGTTGCCATTTAAAGAGGGTCTGCTCGACTTGCTGGATTTGTTTTCTCTTATTTATTTATATATTTGAATGAAATATTCAGGCTAATTTACAAAATAATATAATACTTGACAAGCTGCCTCAAAAACACTCTTTAATATTGATACATTAACATTAACAAAATAAATTACATAAAAATGTTGAATTTTATACTGAATACATAGCAAACATAGACTATTATTACTACCATTAAATAAGGAAAGAAGATTTATAAATTAAATATAGAAAATAATTTTAAAAATTAACTGAACAGATTATGAAAAATTATTATTGAATTATTTGTTCTTTTAGTTTGAATTAAACAAATAGTTTTTACCAAATGATTTTTCCACAGGTTCACTCATGGGTCGGTTCACTTGGCTGGCTTCAATTGAACTAGTTTTTTTGCTCTTTGGCTTGTTTGTGTGCGTTGTGTGTGTGTGTGTTGTTGGTTTTTTAGCTGTTTCGCCGCACCTCTAAAAGCGTTTTTGCCGCTCGCCTTTTTGGTGTCGAACAGCGGCAAACAAACCACACGCGAGGGCGAATCGAGAAAAAAGGAGAGCATAGAAGTGAAGAGAGAGAGGGGGAGGGTAGGGGACGGGATGAGAGAAAGTAGCAAACTGACAACGTGAACACTCCTTAATTAATTTCCATGCGAATGCGGCCAGGACAAGCTGGAGCCAAAAGCTGCCGCAAAGGCGCCGCAGGATATGTCAGTCGCAACTGAGCTCAACCTGAAACTGGAAATGAAAATGAAACAGCAACAGAAACAGAAACAGGGCTGGTCTACTCTCCTCCTGCTGCCTGTCCCGATATCTCCGTGTGCCACTGTCCATGCCATGCTGGGCAACCTCTATGCAAAGTCAGTTCACTGTGTGTTTTGTCAGTCGCGAGGCGTTTGTAGAACGCAGCAGTTTGTCGAGTTTTGCCCTAAAGCCTGAAAGCTGGTAACCGGTGACCGGTAACTGGCAACTGGCAACTGGTAACCGAATACTGAACCTGAACCTGAACCTAAACCTGTGGTCCTCAACGCGGTTCGACCTGCAACTGAACCTGAACCTGCATAAACAAACACAATTGGATAAGCGATGGGCAACAAAGTTGTGACATTCACTGAACAGCAATTGGACGATTATCAGGTGAGAGGCATTCTCACATTTGCTCTCGCTCTCTCTCACTCTGCATCTGTTTCTCAATTTATCACTCTTAGTTGGTGTCTATGTTTCACTTATTAGCATAAGTATTTCATAACATGAGCACACTTGAACTTTCTAATAATATTAATAATAATCAAAGTAGAACCTTAAATATTTTATCTGAGCAACGTTTAGTCCTTAATTGCTTCGATAAAAGTCTAAAAATTTATATATATAGGAAATTATGCAACAATATACTGAAGGATAATCAATGAGATTGTTTCCATAGTTTGAGGGTTAAAGAATGTTTACAAGTCAATTAAGACATAAATTTGCAATTAACTATTTACTTTAATTTCACGTATTTTGTTTAACTTTAAGTGTAAGACAATTATAAGTGAATGATTAAATACAAATATTCTCTCCTTCTGTAAAAAAATAATCAAAATCTAAGGATTGCACGTTCTTCACACGTAAGGAGATATTGCGGTAAGCATATACCATATTATATACCACGGGGCGTATACTTCATTTGTTTCCCTAATATAATAAGCAAAACTATTTTCATTTTATACGAGTTGAGTGAGCAAACGGAATGGACTGGCGCCATTGTTAGCCGCATCCTTTTGTTTGGGCACTCAGCAAAGCACACACCCACACACACACACACACACATACATGTATAGTGTATGCATGTGCACAAAGAGAAAGCCTTTCATCAAGTGTTCTCGCATTTGTAGTGTGCATAAACGGTTTCGTGAGCTGCGTCCGGATTTGGTGCCACGCCAAATGACCGAGGGTCAGACGTCGAGTGTCAAGGTTCCACGCGAATGCATTGAGAAGATGCCCGAGTTGCGTGAGAATCCATTTCGGCGACGTATCTGTAAGTACAACAACAACAAGAACAACAAGAACACAACACAAGACAACATTCTGCCAGATTCATATATACATATAAATTTCAATATATTATTTGGGCAAATGCCACGCCCCCCTGCCGCCTGCTGCCTCGCCTCCAATCCGCCATTTTTGTTGACCACAGGCGAGGCATTCTCACGCGATGGCCTGGGTAATTTATCCTTCGAGGACTTCTTGGATGCTCTCTCCGTGTTTAGCGAACAGGCGCCCAGAGACATTAAAGTCTTCTACGCCTTTAAAATTTATGGTAAGTTCAAGTTGTTTGTTCTTGAAAACGCTGCCTATACCCTGTAACAGTTACATGTAACAAAATGGGTCACTTTAAATTATATTTCTCTAGAAAATATATAAAGAAATACTTGCAACAGTCATAACTTTTTCTAATCTAAGGAGATTATCGTGCGGAAAGTCAATTTTATCAGTGTGTTGTCTTTATCACTGTTTCTTTTTTCCTACTTTCCAATTGTAACTTTTAAACTGTCATAACTTTGTCACTTCTACACCGATTTTATTGCAGAATATAAATTTTATTATTATTTAAAATATATTTTGACTCTGCATCAAAATTGGAAAACTCATTTTTTTTGCTCTTCACTTCCTATTTATTTCTGTTCATTAGCATTGACATTTTTTCGAAATAAAATATATGTAATTCATTAAAAACTCGATTCAAATTTGTTGGACTCTTAAATCGATTTCCATCACAAATGAAAACCATTTCTATAGTCTGATGCTGGGAAATCTGTACAATCTGTATTCAACGTATGTTGGGGTTATGGTATCTCGTAGTCGATCAGTTTTTACTTCAGCCATATTATCTGTTGTTTGTTGTTGTGTTGCACGTTTTTGGCCAGAGTTTCCGGTTTTGTTTATGCATCTCCATTGTTGTTGCTGCCTGTTGTTGTTGGTTTGCCTTTTGTGTCTTTGGCATTTACATGGAACGCAATGCCATTTGCCATTTGCCATTTGCCGCGAATTGTGAGTCGTGGCCCAGTAATTTGTGGACCAGGTCCAAAGCCAAGCAGGACCAAAAGCAGAAGCCCATTGCCAGGACAACTGAATATGGTTGTTGTTGTCGCTGCTGTTTTTGTTGGGGTTGCTGGTGGCACAGTTTTTGGTGGCACAGTTCAAGGACAGTCATAAATTCTAATAAGCATTTTAATTGAAATTTAAATTAGAATCTGGAAAACTGTCGCGCTTTCTATTGCTCTCATTTCCACTTCTCTTTCCCTTTCTCTCAAATTGATTAGAGTACATTTTGGATTTACGACTGGCAAGCGAATAAATGAATATACTCAGAGTGCATACGATTCATTCAATCCAGTTTGTTCTTGTTAACACATTATCACAGTTCAATGCAAGCGAGTAAATTAAATCAGCATTCAATGCAATTTAATAGAACAACTGGTCATTTAATGCATTCCAATATCGTTTATCGCATCGTTTTGAGTGAGTTGAATTTGTACGTTTGGAATTTCCTAATTGTCAATTATGAATTCTTTTGTTTAGCTCGATTTTCAAGCTATCATTAAAATCGAATTTACAGGGCTAAAGTTGGCTCTAAAGACTGAGCATTGGAATTATCATTAACTTAAGCATTAGCAGTATTATATTATTTGTATGTAGCATTGTCAATTGTAATATAATTAACATTGGAACTGTGACCATCAACAGCACTCGCATTGTCTTTTGCTTATACGTGTCTTTCTTACATTATCATAATTAACATTGAATAGCATTATCAATTGCATTATATTTAACATTAGTTCGAGAACTTGTATTGTCATTATAACTTTGATTTGCATTTCCATTATCATTATGATTTGTTTAAGAGATATCATATTCATTACCATTTGTATGATCAATGTGCTTGGCATTAGCATTATAATTTTTAATGTGTCATTAGTAGCATTGCCGTTTTCATTGGCAGTGATATTGTTAATAATATTGAAGATATTAACCTTATCATTTTATAATCAACAATGACATCATTTGACATTGTGCAAACACTTTCCTTGCTAGAAGCGTTGGGATTAGAATTTGTAATCCGTTGCTGTAGATTTGAATATTCTTGGTACGTCTTCCTCTTCTTCTTCGTGATGTGCAGTAGAAGTCCTTTTGTCTTCAGATAATGTTTTGAGATGTGAACACAACGCAGGCACTTTGTCTCAATGTACTTTATTAGATTGTCACAAATTGAAGCGTGCAACACAGGCAACGAGCACATGCGATTATGCACACAAGACACACATAGAGCGAGACAGAGAGAGAGAGAGAGAGAGAGAGAGAGAGGGAGGGAATGAGTTATCTATAAGAATATAGCCCGTAACTAAGTTTAGCACACATCAGTTGACTTTTATGCATGAAAATGTCAACTTTGATAATGCGACACAGACTCAACACACACTCGCACACTCACTGCATTTGCATTTGGTTGTGTGTGTGTGTGTGTGTGTGTTGTGAGTTGTACTTATGCATGTCTGCCTGTCATGACTTTGCAGATTTCGATCAAGACGGCTTCATTGGGCACGCTGACCTCATGTCCTGTCTGACGACAATGACCAAAAACGAGCTGAGTCCCGAGGAGCATCAACAGATTGCTGACAAGGTAATCGAGGAAGCTGACGTCGATGGCGATGGCAAGCTATCAATTCTGGAGTTCGAGCATGTCATACTCCGTGCCCCCGACTTTCTCTCCACATTCCACATAAGGATTTAAGCAGCGACTACACAGTGCGAAGCACTCGCAACTTTGGAATCAAATTTATTTCTAATTATTCTTAAACAGAGTAGAGAAAACGCAATTTTAACAATTTATTAAATACATAACAATAACAATAAAAATTATTGCTGTCGAAATGATCTCTTAAATTGATTGTCATAAAAAAAAATTGAATATTTCCTTACAAATATTTAAATATTCATTTTAAACCATTTTTGAAATTTGCATACCATTAAATACAGAAAAGAGACTTAGATCCTAATTGTTATTACTTCTTTTTTATCTCTTTTTATTCGTTGTTTCTTCACTTGCTGTCTTTTTTTAACTGTTCAAATTCCGGCTAAAATCTGAAATTTTCCGCTTGATTTTCAAAATGATTTTTTGTTTCTGTGTAAACTTTTCTTTGTGCAATTTATGCTGCATGTTTAAGTAGTCAGTGTGTAGTTTTATTATTGAATTGCTGTTACGACAACGACAACGATAACTACAACGGCAACTTCTGCTGCTGCTGCTGCTGATGTTGGCACTGTTGCAACTGTGGCTGCCACATCACATAAAAATGCCATCAGTGTGATTAAGTCCGGCCAATTGTCCTGACAATGTGCATGTCAAATGTCACAGAAGCAAACGAGCAGCAAACGTTATAAAATTTATAAGCTCCGTATACTCATGTATGCAAACACACACTCACACACACTCTGACACACCACACACCTACTTGTGTGTGTGTGTGACAACCTATGTCCAAACCACAACAACAACTGTTAATACGATTGAGCATAGAATGAATAGTACTTTAGAATACCCTGCAATGATTTGTAACTCTAACAAATTTATATTTAGCTGTGTAGCTAAATTAATTTACTTCAGTTCGCTAAGATACCCTGTAATCAAGCAGAGGTATAGCAATGCAAAATACTCATCATTCAAAGTAAATTATCCAATTATTGATGTTTCAAATAAAAAAGAAAAATTCAGTATTTAAGTTGTAGCGCTACTAAAATTAAACTGCCGTAAAAATACCCTGTAGTCAGTTTAAATTTATCGAAACTTAGTTAATCTGGCAGTAAATGTATATACTTTGTAATCAGTGACATTAAATAAATTAAAGTTCGTTCCTCGGATTTTTAAGAAATTTGACTAAGTGATAGAAAATATATTATATATCATACCATGTGTATACAGTTCCTGTATACCTCAACATACCTCGCTTACAGGGTATGCATGCATGGCAGCTGCAGTCACAGCAGCCGTAAACATACATACAGCGGACACTGTTTGTTGCAGTCTCTGCTGCTGCTGCTGCTGCTGCTGCTGCTGACCCCAATCATGGCAAGAAGCAGCAAAAGCCGTCAATGCCATCACCTTCTCTCCCCCCCAAAAAAAGAACACTGCATTTTCCGTATGCATGCTCGTGCGTGTGCGTGCATGTGTGTGCTTGTTCGCTGTCAAAGTTTTATCAATTTGCCAATTTTCAGCTTAAAGTTGTTTGTGGCCGAAATTCGTTTTGGCGTTTTTATTAGCCAGACCAAAAAGCTGATCACATGCAATTATTGTAATTGCTTTTTCAACTACCTTCAAACTAATTCTCTTACGACCACGCCCCCCATAATACCAATCGTCCCCTCATCCAACAGAATAGTTTAGTTAATTGACTTGGCATTAAATGCAATTACAGCATTATAATTAATTATAATTTGCATAATTACTGAAATGACTCGGCTTTGAAATACCTTGGAGAAGTTAACATGACCTCGGGCAGACAAGACAAACAATATACCCGCTGTATCTACGATTACAGGGCATATCAACGGATTGAAATGAAATGCACAATGATTTTTACACTGAAATCAGTTTTATTTTTCGTAGTTTTGTCATTTATCTGTTATTTAAATCACGTTCAATTCATATTTAATTTAGTTTACTAATTAATAATACGCATAATTACATACATATGAATTTTTTTGTTTTCTTCATTTTTGTTGTTGGCATTTGTTTTTGTTTATGTTTAAATGTAGACTTAAACATTAGAAGAAAGTCTATTACATGTATTCCATTTAATTATGTATCTTTAGTATGTTTGTATATTAAAATAAAACCATATGCTGACGTCATCTAATTAATTGGTTAATTAATTCATTAATTAATCGGTGCATTGACAACTGTTTTTTTCCTCATTTTGTATTGTTTCATTATTCTTGCTATATTGCATTTATGTTTTGTTTTTTGTTTTGCTTGTGTTTATTGCATTGTGAGTGTGTTTATAATAATTAAGTATAGCAAAAGAACTAAACAATAATGAGCTATACACAAAAACAACAACACTTAAGTAATACAACTACAAGTTCTTAAGTCTAACGCGATATACGTACATATATCCTATATATAGGCATAGATTTATTTAGTTAATGTTATTATTATAATGCTTTTAAAACTAAGTCGAAGCATGCGTAAATCTTTGCAAAATTATTGTGACACCCCACGGAAATGTTTTTTGGGCGCTTTTCCGAATTTTCTCTTCTTTTTATACAATTTTTAGAACCTTCTTTTTTGTTGCCTTAAAAACCTTTTACAATTCGTATACAGTTATGTTTCAATCTAATATTATTAATAATAATAATATTTATTATTTTCAATGTTAATTCTAATTAATTTATGCATATTTTAAGCAAGTTTTCGTTTAGTTTATGTTTTTTTTTTTGTCATCAGCTTAATTCAATACAATATTTAATATTTTCAATAATCGTACATTTATAGTGTTTGTATATGGAGTAAGATCTATCTCTTTTTCTGTTTCTTCTACTTCTGTTTCATCTATAATGACACTAAAAATAGCTCAGTGAATTGAGTTGCTTTTCAAGTTCTCATCTCGTATACATGGTTTACATTCATTATAGTCTTTTAAGTTCAAAATCTTCGCCGTTGCGTTCGTTTCATGGACAATTTGTGCAAATCATAAGGATAATGAAAATAAAGAAATCAGTTAACGAGTCGTCAGTTAAAGTCAACCTATTATATTGTAAAACTTAAATTTTGTTTAAATCTTAAGTATAAACCTAACCTTAAAGTGACTCTGAAACTGTTACCGTTACTGGTGTGGACTCTAAAACTCGTGAGTGCCGCAATTGGAAAAACCGTAATCCGAAAAGCTTTCAAAGCTTTTCAACAAATTTCAGTAGACCGAATTGTGATGCTCGTAGTTGTTGTGGGCGGCAGCAGCATGATGCAAATACGATGGTATTGCTGTTGCGTTTAGTTCCGATGCTCGCCGCCGCAGCGCTGCAATGCTGTGTCCTCGCCACACATCCTCATCGGTGGCGCCATCTGGCGACTGCATGGCCTGATGGCAATGCGGCAGCAAATTACCGCTATCCTGCTGCTGTTGCTGATGTTGCTGCTGCTGCTGCTGTTGCTGCTGCTGCTGTTGCTGCTGTGTTGGTGTTGCCGACTGTTGCTGTTGCTGGAGAGTTACTTGCTGCTGCTGCTGCTGCTGTTGGTGAGTTTGTTGCTGCTGCTGAGGTTGGTGTGCCTGCTGCTGCTGCTGCTGTTGATGATGTGCCTATGTAAAGTGGATGTTAAGTGGATGTTAACTACTGCTCGGGTTCGTGTCTCGACTAAAATACTTACCATTGGCTCGCCATTGAGTTCGTTCTGTGCGGCATTCGGTTGCGCGGAAAGCGGCGGTGGCGTCACCGACGAGCAGCTGTTCATGTTGGGCGGTGTCGTGGCGCTCGGGGAGCCGCCCGGTCCGCAGCTTACCCCCCCGCCCACACTGTGCTGATACATCATCGAGTCGCCTGCAATATACATGCAAATTCAAATTTATAAAATATATTAGTTTCTCAATTCTCTCAGGGAAAAAATAAACAAAGGAAATAATAATTCTATATAGGTTATTGATTTTAATAAATAAAAATTGATGTATATATTGGATTGTATGATTTACATATTTAGATTTAGAAATTTGTGTAATTTGTGTTTAAAGTAATATGCAAACGCTAATAAATATAATTAAGCTTTTAACTACTAACTTACAATCTTCAAATCAAAGATTACGAATTTTAGTTTTCAAATATTTGAGTTAAAATTATTAATATTCTGAGAAAATTAAAGATATTAATCGTTTTATTTGTATACTATAAAAATAACAAATAAAAATCTTTAAACTTTTAATAAAAAAGTTATAATATTATGTGAGGAAGCGTTATCTTCATTTGAGTTTAAAAACATATGCAGATAATCTATGTTGGGCTGTATTTTGTTAAACCCATAACTCTTAGTCGTTATTTCTTATAAATATTCAAGATTTTGACAGAGAAATCAACAAAAAATACGAAAATCCAAAATAAAACCAACTTCAACTCAAACTGAAACTGTAACAATGAAAACTTTGGATTGAAGAAGAAGCCAAATCCAAACCTGTCTCCAAAATGTCAATTAGCACAACTATACGAAATCAAATAAGACGACGAATACTTTTGGGTATTCCTGAAACTTAAAATTAAACGAATGTCTGTTAATTAAAGGAGTAAATACAGAAAATATAAAAAATTCGAAACCAAAGCGCTATAAATCTTTCTACGCTTATTTATTTATTTATCTTCTGGCTACTGAACCAAATATGTTAAGAAAAAAGCAACAAAAATGTGTTATGAGTTCACAGAAATGAAAAGATTGTCGACTGGCATCGTGTTTGTTCAATTTTCAAGAGAACTGGATTGTGTCGAGAGATAGAAATCGAGAAAAAAATATATTTAAAAGAAAAAAAATGTCAACTCATATATTTTTTTTTTTTTTTAAGTTTGTTTAACAAATGGAAAGTTTTGGGAGCATGTGATTTGATTTGTTTTGATTTGATTGGTGGATGATAAGAGGGCCTGAGACAACACCTACCCAGTGCATTTAGGCCATAATGCTGATAGCTGCCGGCACCGAGGGCGGAGCCCATGTTAATGCCCGAATTGAGGCCGCTATTCAGCGAGGACGAAAGCGGTGACGATTGATTAAGCTGGCCAAAACCTGAGTTAGTTATCGGTGAGCGGTAATCAGTAGCAGATATCGATTATCGGTTATCAGTCAGCAATGCAGCAATTAGTAGCAATCGATATAGTTACAGATATAAAGTTAGTTTAGTTTCATTTGTATGAATACTTCAAATATTGTGCACTCACCTGCCGTCATGGGATTAACTCCCACACTCCAACGATCGCCGCCAAACATTCCCGTGCCACAGAGACCATCGCCCATGGCGATATTCGTGATGTTTGCCCCAAACGGTGGCAGGCCATGTGAGGGCAACAGAGCGCCCGGTGTGCGGAACACATTTGTGGTCTTCTTGCGCTTCTTCCACTTGGCACGACGGTTCTGGAACCAAACCTGAAACAAAGTAACATACTCCATGATTATTCAGGGAAAGTGAATACATAATATTATGGTTTTATTTCATTTAATTTGATTGGTAATCAGTATTTGTAGATTCGCTTTCATCTAAAATTAAGTCTTAGTCCGAACGAATTTCTTTATTTTAGATATATTTAATTAAATCGAACACATTTTGCATCTAGTTTAATTTTATACAAATAAGGTTTAAATTGGTTCATTACGTTATATAGCTGCCTTATTATTTGATACTTAAGGATTGTTTAAAAACTATTGTTGTTTCTGTAGATATCGCAATCAAAGTCCAAGATAATAAATTCTTTACCTATTTTATATATACTGACCGAATTCTGGTAATGTCTTATTCAAATACGATTTTTGTTTTGAGTAAAAGTAATTATTATAGAATTATTAATATAAAATACTTTAAAACGAAAGTTTATCTCCAATCCGAACCCTTTTCATGTCAGTAGAAGCTATAAGAAGTTCTCAGGCTTAAGTTATTTCTTATGAGTTCTTTCGAGAGTTATATTTCTGCAAATATTTGGGAAATATATGTCAGTAAAATACGACCACTCTAATAGTCTTAAATTGCACTTCATTAAAGTAGATGCAAGTTAAAGCCTTAAGTCCGCGAATAAGCTAGCTATCTCTCTTTCTCCCTGTCGCTGTCTTTACTTCTTCGAGTGTTTGTATATGCGTGTGTGTGTGTACATGTGTTGACTGCTTGTTAAGCGAGTTTTCGTACATGGTCTTAATCGAGATCAATTACCGTCGTGACAGTCAAAACATGTCTCGACACACACACACCACACACACACAAGCACACACACAAACACACACGCATAAATTCCATATGTAAATTCTTTATCAATACGAGACTGAGAGATGGCCAAAAGCAAGCACAATTTGGCCGGCTGCCGGGGCAACTGCCACTTGGTCAGCCGAACAGGCTTTTGTCTTATATCAGCAGTCGAAAGCCTTGGCCAAAACGGAGAAGGTGGTAAGAGGTGGAGCAGCAGAAGGTGGAGAAGCAGGAGGAACAAGAGGGACAATGTCGGATGTGTTGGCTTTCAAATTGGCATTTCCATATGCATAAGAAGAACACGAAGTGGCAGGATGTGTAGACATGTTGAGGTTTTTGACATTAACAAGCAGCCAAAATATATACACACACACACACACACTCTCTCGCACACATCTCTGATTGAGATTGAAAAAGTGTTGCCTACTTTTAGGAGCCAAAGTTGCACGATGTTTTCAGCTTTATTTTAATGCCAACTCGGCTGTTATAAAGACGAAAAGAGAGAGGGAGTGTGGAGAGAGAGAGAGATTGAGAGCGAGTTGGCACACGAAGTTCGCTAGCAAATGAATGACTTGTGACATGAAAACGATTTTTCCGCCGTGCATAACAAAACAAAAGCAGGTGACACTAAAAACAGAAGCTGAAACAGAAACGGAAACAGAAACTGAAACAGAATCCACATCAACATTTGTCGGGTTGACAACTTAACCGTTGTTGCCACACTCACATTCGCGTTCGCATTTATATAGTAAGCTATATCCGTGGCAATCTTGAGCTGTCACCGCGATGCGCCGCAGCCACAGGCAAAACTAATGGCCAAGAAAAACGAGTCGAGTCGAGTCGAGACGCGTCGCAGCTAAAAGCAAAAGAATAACGCCAACTTTTGTTGCAAAGTAACTTTGCTTGTAATGCTGATGGTCCCCAGTGGATTTGTCATATGTCGGCCAGACAGACAGACAGACAGATGGACAGACAACTGCCAACTGGCAACTGGCAACGCACTGGCAGTTGCATTGAGAGAAACTCACAGAGTTACAGAACAGCGATGCTCACTTTTAAGATGCTAAATAGCTTTGTTTTTAGTTAAGAATTAAAAAAAGAAGTCTAAAAAATTCGAATTGTTTCTTATATTTAAGAAATAATCCTAAAAAAATATTGTATTGAAGAAAAACTAATTTACACGTTTAATATAATATAAAATACTAATATTGAATATGAATAGCAAATCAAACCATGATTGATAGATAGAAGTCGGTTAAGATCTTAACATTTCCAGAAATAAAATAATAATTACAAATTGAAAATATAATATAAATAATATTATAGGAAATCTATATATTTCCTGTAACTTTCACCAAAAATAATTTTTTATGCGAAACAAACGATGTTTTAAGAAATGTATCTAATTATTTTTATTTTTACACTGTTAATTAAATTCTAGAACTATTTCCAGCAGTTAGGTTTAAAAAATGCTAGATCTGACGGGTAAAATAGCTGCTGTGGCAACTCTGATAGAGACAGAACTACAGCCAATGTCCAGGCTGGATCGACGAGCGTTAACTAAATATGCGCGCAATGTTACACCAGGGACGCTAATGTGCCACATTCAGTGGCGGCAGGGGCAGCGACTGCCAGAGGGAGAGGGAGGGGAGAGAGTGTGAGAGAGAGAGTGTGAGGTGTTGAGAGGGTTGCCAGTTGACTGCGACGTGAGCGTCAGCAGCGACTGCGACTGCGACCTTGACTTGTTTATGCTTTTTACGTGTTTGTGCGTCGCTCTATTCATTTACTTTTAATTTAATAATTTAAGACAATGTCTGACTGTCTGACTATCGCTCTCTCGTTCTCTCTCTCTCTCTCTGTCTCTCTCTTGCATGCTTTATTTACTACACTTTAATTTGTGGCCTGCTTTCTTTTATTTGCTTGCCACATTCGCATATTTTTAAACAACACCCAGAGAAAATTATTTGATATATTAATAAAGTATAGTATAGTAGATTATTGTAAAATATGAAAATAGTATGTGCACTTTAGTATAAATATACATATGAAAATAGTAAATTTATGTTGATTTTAATTTGAAAATAATTGTATAAATTAAATAAATTAAATATAAACTAAATATTTACTAAATTTATATTTTATATATTAATATGCCTAAATTTTAATGAGTTATCAATAGGGGTATAGTAATACTGCTAAATAAAAACTAGACATATTTTTATTACACTGTTTTTCGCTCTTTCCTTATTCGTATTCATTTATTCATTCGAAGCTTGCTCTTCTTATCCTAATTCTTCTTCTTCTTTGTTTCGTTGTAAGGCAAAAGCCAAAAGTCATTGCCTACTTGGAGGCGCGTTAGCAGACCATTAAATTGGCATAACGTGCATGACGTGCGAGGCACGTAAATAGGCGTTAAAATGTCGGTTAAACAAAGCATTTATTTTTTATGCGCCTCTCCCAATACACACACACTCACACACCCACACCCCCTCAACAGGCCAGACAGTTCTATAAATATGTGTGTGCTTATTATGCTCTTCTTCTCTTGTCTCCCCTCCCTTTGTTTTTTGCTCCTTATGCCGCGTTAAATTGTGTTTTGACGGTAATTTTTTAAGCTGCGCCCTTATGCATAATTTATCAGCTCGTCGACTGAGTGGCGGTTAACTGCTATCACTGACTGTGACTGTGTGTAAAAAGCAAGGGGAACAAGGGTTCAAGCTGCTTCGAATAAATTCAGAATATGATTTATTTGATTATCCAAAAAGAAAAAAAAAAAACAAAATATAAAAATCAACTCAAGTTGATGAGCAGCTAATGTATTTTGATTGCATTATAAATAAATAATTTTACATTTACACAGGACAAGAAGCTGTAATCAATATAGGTACCAATTTTAAATGAGATATTTACATAAACTTTAAAAATTAAATTTAGGAAAATAAGACTTGATATTTAATATATAAACATTTTGATTTTGTATTAAAATAACTATTTAATTTGTTGCTTTAATAAATTTATACTTGATATAAAATATTGAAGTAAATAAGAAATAAAACAATTTTTATTGCAACAAGAAGCTGGAACATATATTAAAGAGACACAATAGGATTGTCAAGAGATAACTAAACAAAACAAAAAATTCCCCAGTTTACAGATGAAAAACTTTAGTGTAGTTTTCTTAAAAATGTTCAGCTAACAAAAGAAAAATGCAAACATTGCTTAACAAGCTGAAAATTACAATTTATTTGCCAATGAAAAATAAAACTCATTCTTCTGTCAGCATTTTTGCCATATTTTGGATGCCAAAAACAGAGCTGAGCTTCTACTTTAATTCTGGCACCGAAAAATCTCTCTCACAATTCTCATTCCCCAGCAAATGGAGCAGAACGCACTGAAAATGGAACGGAAAACAAGTTTTTCCAAAAATTGCAGCCATATGCTGCTAACAAAAGCATTTTCATGTTTGGACTTTTAATTTTCACTTGCGACTGACACCAAACCAGCAAAAACAAAGCAGAAGAAAAAAAAGGAATATAAATACAAGGAAGGAAGAAACACCACCGGCAAAAGGGCAGACAGACAATACAATAACAAAAGGTGTGAGAACAACAACAACAACAAGAGCAACAGAAACACCAGCAACACCAGCAACAACTACAAAAGGCAGAGGAAACTGTTGCAAATAATAAATGAGTCAAGTTCATGAAAAAGCAATTTCTTGCGGCAGGCCACAAATATTAGCAGCAGCAGCAGCAACAACAACAACAATAACAACAACAATTCTCACAGAGGGAGAGAGCAGCACCCACAAGAACAGGAAGGGGGATGAAAAGCAAAAGTCAGAAATTAAGTAGCTGCCAAATGACATGCAACTCAGAGGAGGGATGAATTCAGGCATGAAACCAGCTCATTCCAAATGGGATAACAAGTGATTTGCTTTGATTTTATGACTGCTGACGGGAAACAGTGTTGCCACAATTTTACTGGCTAACGTGCTACTCAAAAGTAGCTGGAAAAACATTAAAAAAAAATAATTTTACGCTCAACTTGTAATTTGAAAATATTGCCTTTAAATAATCAACTTTAAACTAATTTAAATCACTGTGTAATTTTTCATTTTAGGTATATAATAAAAAAAATCAACAATGTTTTTAGAATACATTTGTTAAGTACAGAAATCGTAATTAATTAACACTATAGTTATGTTAAGTTATTTGTTTTAGTAACCGAACTTAAAGTTGATGCAACTAACTCCAATTTTATTATCTTCGGCACTTTTAAAGCAGCAAAGTTCAGCTATAAAATAGCTAAATTGGCAACACTGCTCGGCGTGAATTGAAATTGCGACTGGTGTCAAAGACCCAATGGTATTTTTATTGTGTTTACTTTGCCGCCTCAACAACTGATTGCAGGCCATTCATAATGGTCTGTCATTTGGCAAATCTCAGTTATCCCCTCCCCTCCCCCATCTGCAGCCCCTCCCTTGTCGCATCGTTATGCAACATTAATTGCACATTATGGCTAATAAACAGCTGGCGTATAACGTCTAGTTATGGCCAGTTGGTAACAGTGCTTGCCAAAGTAGTTTGCCAAAACAAATCAAATCAACAACAATTGTTGACAAAAATATAAAATACGAGTATTTGCATGACATTTGTGACTCGAGTGCAATATGCTGAATAACCTGTACATTGAAATGCACTTTGCACACTTGAAAAGCCAATTTTGCAAAAATATCAATCAGCCGGAAAAGCCAGGAGAAAAGCCAGAAAAGGCCGGGAGAAAAGCGGGCAACGCGATGTCAACAAAATTGCAAAATTCCAACATAGAAGAGACGACAGAGAATTGCAATCAAAATTCGATTAGCTGCAATGCAAATATTATTTATTAAGCCATTTTCCATTTTACCCATAACGGCTAGTTGCAGTTTCTCTACCTCCCTCCCTCCCTCTCTCTCTCTTTCCCGCTCTCTATTATTAAACATTTGAGTTGTCAAAGGCAGCTTGCCAGATTGTCGGATTTATTGACAATTTTCGCTGGTTATGATTGCGTTTATTGTATTTGCCGTTGTTGCTGTTGTTGCTGTTGCTGCCACATAATCAAAAATCAATTGGCCAGGTTATTGCATTTCTTTTGGCCATGTCTCGCTTGACAACCAAATGAAATGGCCACTCTCAGCTGAAATTGGTAACTGCAACATTATGATTGTCCTTGTTACTCTGTCATGCCTTTGATGTCCTGACTTCTCTGTATCTTCTGCAACTTGAACTCTACTTAAGTTAAGCAGCTACAGCTTTTTTATTATTATTGGACTTGGCTAAGAGCAAGCCAAACGGCAGTGATGAGAGAGCAAGGGAGAGAGAGAGAGAGAGAGACAGAAAGAGCTGGCTGAGTGGTTTATGGAAATCGTTTTTCGGCCAATATCTTTTCATTTCTTTGTTCAGATAAAAACTGCGTATAAATTCATAAAACGACACACACACACACACCCATAGATACGGACAGTTGTTGTTGCCACAACACAAATGGAGTCGATTTATTTTATGTTATCCTTTAAATCCTGCTTTACGAGCGCGCCCAGCGACACTTGCTGTCCCCCTCCGCCATCCACATTCTACACTCCACATTGCACACTCTTAACAGCGCACTCACCCACTCACTCTCTCCCACTTCCACTCCCAGAAAGTCAAAGCCCAGCCCAAATCTAGCTGCTCCACTCTCACCTCTTCATTCTGTCCACCCACCACATCCACAGCATCCACATTCACATTCACATTTACATTGAATGCAGCCCAACTCCCATTGCTGCTGTTACTATGCCCGTCTCACTCACACTCCCCAAACACAGCAATGTGTCTCTTCTGGCATCGAATGCTGTGACGCGCCCTCCATTGGGGGTTGGCACAACTACGAGTATTGGTCCATTTGCAGTGGACAGTGGAAAGTGGACTTTGTCTGTTTTAGGCTTAGAGACACTGTGATTTATGAATTAGTTGACGGTCGTTGACTGGCATTAGTAGTGTCATTACTTTCAGCATACACTGTGCATGTATTTCGTATTAGTTGAAAACTAAAGTGCAGCACATTTCCAACTGGGGACTGTAGGGGGTAAATGCAACCCCCAAAAATATATTTGGTGCATGCGCAGCTCGCGTTTTCCCCACAGCATTTTCTATTTTTATTTTTCTTTATATTTGAAATAAAAAAATAAAGAAATGTTGAATCGAAGAGCGAAGAAACAAAAACACAAAACGCTTTTGTCGAACCATTTTTGCATTTATCAATAGCTTATCCCAAATGGCCCACACACACACACACACACATGTGCATATATATACAGTGTATATGTACAGTGCTCCCTGCCAGACAGTGGACACTTTGGCACGCCATTTTCACACAAACATTTCAATGAAAAGTATCAACGGAATTGCTTTTGAAATTGCTTCATATGCCATAAACGGGATGCGTGCCAGATTTTCTTTATGCCCTCTTTATGTGACACCCCAAAACCCCTCTTTCCGCTGCTTCCCCTCTACCACATCACCATACTTTCCACAGTCTGTCTCTCTCCCTCTGGCACTTGTACCCTCTCTGTCTATCTCTGCATTTCGCTCTCTTCCTCCCCCACTTTAACAGGCTTCCTTAAAGTTTTTCAGCCAACAACTGTGCTTATAGCATTTTCCTAGAACTCCTTTTACAGTTTTTCGCTTCCCGCTTTCCTTTCCCCTTTTCCCCTTTTGCTTTGCCCCGACTTGTTGTTGCATATTTTCGTTCTGGTATTTCAATTAAACTTTAATTAAAATGCGATGCCATGGTTATCAAACGCGAACTAGAAGCAACTACAACTACAGCTAAAGTTTTTTTTTTTGTGTTGCATTTTCCCATCTTTTTTCTCAATTTTCCGCTTCCCAGCTCAGCTTTTATATTTTGCAATTTTGATTAAATTTTTGCAGAATTTTTCTTAGATATTTGCATTTGTCTTTTTTTAGCAATTCAATAAAAATTGTACTTTTCTAGTTTCTACTCGCTTCTTGCAACAATCTCATAAATTCTGCAACCTCTTCCCTCTTCCCCCTCAGCTTAGCCATCGACTTGGAGCTATTATTAGAGGTGGCATTAAGCGACTTAGCAAATAAATTAGTTGTGTCTGAGAAGTCGAGGCATAATTTATCACTTGTCTTCCTCCTTTGGATTGCTGGCCTTTTAGTCCTCATCTTTTACTCTCTTTTGGCCAATCGATAGGAGTAACTCTTGTGGAAAATTCTGGCAGTGTGTGAGTGAGTTTCATGTGGAAGAAAGTGCTACAAATCTATACTCAGAGTATCAATTGGTCTTACGTATTGTTTACAGATACTTGTAAAGTAACTCTGTATAAGAGTTATGACTAATCTTCAGGTATTTTGGGTTCATCCAAATGAACTCACTTGAATAAAGTTATGTGAATGAGCTTACGGTTTATATCCGCTTACTAAATTATATTGAAAGTGTTAATTTTTTGATGATTCAAGATTCCTATAAATATATTATATGCAACTTACAATAAAATGAAATGAAAAACCACCAAAGAGGTTGCGAATCGAAAGAAATTTATATACTATAAATGAATAAGACAGTTTATAAGCAGAACTCCGATGTGAGTCAAAACAAAATGTAAACGAGCACTGTATGTTATAAATCATTAGAAAACTCTAATAAATGTTGGATAAAATATATGTATATATCTAAAATGCTATCGTTTTATTAATCTGTTCAAATAATCTAATCACCATTATTAATTCTTAAATCTATTTAAGTATCAGTTGCTATATTTACATTATACTTATATCTACATGTCTATTCTAATTATCAATGTGTCTATTTATTTATCTTTTTATTTATCAGTGCACTAGAGAATAGAATGTGTATCATTAGAGATTATTAATTTTGAATCTCAACTATTTGCTTTTAGACGAGGTACTTAAGAAGAGTTAACTCTTCAGTTCCCTGCGCACAGTTGAATATTTGAATATTCCATCGTTTTGTATGAAGCACTTGGTTTACCTGTGTTGAATATCTTCCCGCTCCTCTTCTCTCTCCTCTCCCCACTTCCCTGTGCCTTCAACTGATTGCAGTTGCTACCCCGCAGTTGCCAGGGAAATTAATCATGTGAGAAATTCATTTAGTCTGCGGCACGTGCTGACCATCAACGTTGTTTCGCCTTGCCACATTGCAACAATTTAATAAACAAACCAATAAATGCAAAACATACGCAAGTTGAGCCCTAAACAATGCATTGACAATGAGAATGACAATGTCAATGACAATGTAAAATCATGATAAGTCAATTTGCTGCCCCGTCTGCGTTATTTCAACTCTGTTGCCAGGCATGAGGGCATGCGGCATGCGGCAAGTGGCAAGTGAGCGTGTGGCAAGCATATTGCCAGATCCATGGGTGGTGGCTAAGACTTTGGGCCTTAACAGTTAATGCCCCACACAAATTGTCAATTTCTCGCTGTGTTTGGCGGTGGCACAATACAAATTAACAATTGCACCGCCCGCTGGCAATTGACCTCCCCCTTAACCACCTTACCCTCCTGTCTACCCCTTCGCAGTACTCCCCTCTGTGTCTGCAACAAACATTTCCTTACTGGCAATGCGATTACGATTACATTTCCCAATGTTCTGCCGTGATTCCTTTTCTTTTTCGGTTTATTTTGCTCAGTTGTTTGCAGCTTTATTAAATTATATTTATTTTATATTTGCCATATTATCAGTTGTTGTTGCTGTTCCTGTTGTTGTTGTCCGCATAATTAAGCAGCTTGAGCGGCAACTAAATATTAAACCTGTCTCATATCCTGTATATATAGTATGTCCTGACTGGCAGCATGCCACGTTTGTAGTCACTGTACGTGAGGTTCATAACTTATGCAGACTCATACACACATCCTCAAACACCACACACACACACATACTCACACACACACACACTAGTCAGCCCGTTTCCTTTTTTTTTGAGCATATGTGAGCCGAGTTTCGACTTGATTTTCGTGTTAATGCGACAACGTTTTCTGTTTCTTTTTCTGGGAGCATTTATGGGTGCTGTCTTTATGCCGTCATTAGCTGCAAATCCTTGTAGATTGATTTAGGACCAGACGTGTGTGTATTAAGAGAAAGAGAACAAGGAATAAACAGAGATCGGGAAATGGGAGGAAGAAAAGTATAAATAACGTGCAGATGTAGGCATTCAAAAACAGCTTCTTTAAAAGCGTTTAAGATTTTAAATAAAGTATAATCAAAAAGTTAGAGAAGCAACTGTCGAGAAAGCTCGATGGCAAGAGACCCTGCATTATTCTTATTCTTCTTTTTTAATGCAGAATTCGAAGGGAAAATCAATGACAAAATGGTATTCCGAACTAAAATCGGTTAAGCTTTGACATAGTTATAAGAGTTCAAAGTTTTTGAAACATGACAAGGGGTAGTTATGGAAAAAGGGGAGATTTTTGGAAAAAAATATGAATTCTTCTAAATAATTAATTTTTAAATGCAGGCTGAATTTAGAGGAGAAATCATGATCAAAATGGTATTCCGAACTAAAATCGGTTGAGTTTTGACAATTTTATGAAAGTTTGAAGTTGGTTATAATATACAGTGTACAGTGTACACGTAGAGATCGTATCGGTTTGCCTTATGCTTTACAGAATAAGTGTACAGTTTGCTTAGGAAAAAGTTTGCAGACTTTTTTTAACTTTGTTTAAACAGGGTCTAAAAATATGTGTGTCAGCAGAAAAGTGGAGAAAAGAGAGGGGAAATGAGAGACAGAGAGATAGAGAGAGCGTGGAGGAGAAGTCGTCTCTAAAACAGCATGCAAACTTAATTTATATGCTAATTTTATTAACAGCAACAACAATAAGTCCTTGCTAATCCAATGGGCTGACATTCCATAAGCCGCAAAAAGCCAACGACGAAAAATCAAACATTATAGCGTGTTAATAGCAACAACGAGAGCAACAATAACAACTAAAACCGAGGGTAATTCTAACCGAAACCCAGAGACAACCTCACACATAACACGGCCTACCCTTCGACGGACTTTCAACCTCCCCCTCCTCTCCGTCTACCCCTGCAGTGAGCTGCCCCTTGCCGCTGTCAGGTTCACGTTCAGGATCAGGGGCAGAAATCAACGCTGAACTCGTCGGACAGCCGGATGAGCAGGATACATTAACAGCCAGACACTGATACGCAATTATTAAAACAATTTATCAAAGTAACACATCCTGAAAGTAGGCAGCACTTTTTTCAGTTCCAACTCTCTGCTCGACTCCCATTCTCCCCCCTTTGCTATCCTACTGGGTAGTCCAAGCAATTGTTTAGTTCAGTTTGAGCCGAAAGTGTAGCCATTGAATTGGCCAATAAGACGCCAAGTTTTGGCATTCATTGAAACCGCAAAACAATTCTCGCATTGCATAGTTTTGGGACACACACAAGAAGTAGGAGCAGCAGGCAAAGGAGTGGGAGAGAGGAGGTAGAGATGAGGAGAAGAGCAAGTCGATGTGGCACTGCAGGAAGCGGAAGCTTAAACACAAATTTAATGAAGCAGTAAATTCGATTGTCGCATAAACAAAACTCGCCCGCATGCAAAAGGACGACGAGGACGACGCACGCCACAGGAATTGTTAGGGAGTGAGGCAGTGAGGCAGGATAATGTGGCAAGAGGCAACAGAGGCAACAGCAAAGGCAGCAACAACAACAGCAACTGAGCCAAAGGGAACTGCGCCAGCCGCAAAAGGATAATGCTCACTCTCACTGTAAATGTGTGTGTATGTGTGTGAAAACTTTTTGCACTGACTGCGGCAGTCATAAGTCCCCGACACAGAATGAGAGAGATACAAAATCAAGAGGGAAAGAGAGAGAGAGAGAGAGCACCAACAGCGACGTCTAAATGTGACTTTATGTGCTTTAATAAAGTATAATTTTGGTCGCTTAAATGGCGTGGCGCGTCTTCAGCTCCAGCCGAGCGCTCGTAAAGTGCTAAAATTGTGAATTAAAGTCATTTCACACCAACAACTTTTCTAGATATTGAAAATCTCAATAAAACACTTCGCAGGACTCCCAAATAACTGAAATCAGTACAGTAGATGAGTCAACTGTTAATTAAATGAAGGCTTTAAATTTAATAATTGTCAAAAATTAAATAAGAATACTAAAGAAATCTGGAAATGTGCTACAACAATTCTTAAAGGTTTTTATTTAAGCTTTGAAATCAGTCACGAATTTAAAACATAAACTCCACAAGATTCCCTAATACAGAAATAATTACAACTGATAACTCAAGTTGTGCACAAATTGGAAAACATTATAAAGGTAGGTAAAATTTTAAATAAATATTTGAAGGAACAATCTTAAAGAACATTTATCAGTTCACTAAATTACAAAGCTAACTAGAATTTAGCTTGGAAAGTATTTGCCTAAAATTCAAGTAAATATTGGACAAATTAAAAGATATATTGTTAAAAGAGTTTATTTGTTTGAAATGGATTACAAATCAATAACAATAAATATTATACATTTTTGTTTTGCCAGCATTTAACGTATTTTAAAATCATTGTTTATAATATTTACTTGCTAATTGTTTGTTAATTAATCCAATTGTAAATCAAATACGTGAACTTTGTTTATGGAATAAACTTTGTTGATTTAGAAAATTTTTAGAGCAGTTTATAAAAATATTATTCAGCAGTTCAGAAATTTTTCAAGCAAATTTTTCAAGCAACAAAATTTAATTTAATATTTATAAAGAACTCTTTCATAGTATTTTAATTTGCTTAATTTTTCCTACTCCAATAAATATCATTTCTACAAATCTAATATCTTAATTAATATCTAGAAAATTTATATTTTCCAAAAAATATACGTAATAAAGAGGTAAGTGAGATTGGACAAGTGAATGCCACAAAATGACAGTTGCAACTCGCAACTAGCTGCGGTTTTGTGCAACACCAGCGACATGTCATGTCGAACTAAACGGCAAAGTGTCAAGCCGAATGACAGTTGGCCAAGTTGCAAATGGAGTAGGAATGAAAATCAGAAATGCAGGACTCAAATGCTAATCAGCGATGCAGCGACCGCAGCGACAAAGTTAACAACATGTGGAGAGATGTGGCAAGTGGCAAGGTGGCAGCTAAGAAGTAAGAGGAGGTAACTGACTGATGACTCACCTGGACACGTGACTCGGTGAGACCGATGCGCATTGCAATCTCCTCGCGCATAAAGATATCGGGATAATGTGTCTTGGAGAAGCAACGCTCCAGTTCATTGAGTTGCGCCGGCGTGAAGCGAGTGCGATGACGTTTCTGCTTATTTTTATCCAGATGCTGCAAGACAGAGAAAGACAGAACGCAAAGAGGGAGACGGCATGAGCGAGAGTAGCACAACAAGACAGAAAGAGAGATAGAGAGAGCGAGTTTAATTGAATCAAACAACAATAACAACAGCATTACAATTAGTACAGCAACAACAATAACGATAACAGTTACGATAACGATAACGATTACTACCAAACTAAAACAAATCAACTAAACTAAAATAAAAGGGTTTCTTTTAATTCTACAATTTGTTGTTTGCTTTTGTTTTCTTTTATTTTTGTTATATAAAATATGGAAATATGGAAATAAAATCACACTTACTTTTTATTTATAGTATATATTCATTGCACATAAGATATTATTATTTATACACAATTCAACACACACAATTTACACATTCACAATAGATTTTTGATTTTGATTTCGATTTTGGATTTCATTGTTTTTCGTTCAATTTTTGGAAATTTTTTCATTCGAATTGGTTTGGTTTTTGTATATTGATTTTTTGAATGCATAGCAGAGTTTTTGTATTTGTATTTGTTTTGAGTTTTGAGTTTTGAGGAAAAAAACATCGAAAAGAACATGGATTATTAAAAGTTTCAGCTTTTACTTGCTGTTAAATGTATATATCTTTATTGAAGATATATCTGCTCACCTGATCCTGTTGCTGCATGTTGTTGCCGTTGACGTTGTTGTTGCTGTTGTTGTTGCTGCTGCTGTTGCTGTTGCTGTGACTTTGTTATTGTTGTTGTTGTGATTGCTGTGATTGCTGTGGTTGCTGGCGCCGTTCAGCACATTGCTATTGTCGCACAATCCACCAGAGACATGGAGTCGGGCAACACCACCAACACTGGCGCCACCGCCAGCTCCACCGGGTCCAGCACCACCGCCCCCAAGGTCCGCAATGCTCGGGCCGACGGGCAGTTGGCCAAAGCTATTGACGCCCGCGTGCAGCGCTGTGATTGCCGCCTTCGGTAGATCACAATCCTTGGGGCCTACAAAGGGAGAGCGGGAACGAGAGAGAGGGGAGAAGAAATATTTTATATAATTTACATGACATTTAAAATGCATTTAGGAAAGTCTCAGCAACTAACTCTTATATCTTAATAATAGTTAGTTTTTTATTAAACTATTTGAAAAATAAAAATAAAATTGAATTTTCAATTAATTGGTCACAAAATTCAAACTCTTTATATTAATTAAATTAATTGAGTTTCTCAGCAGTGTTTTAATGCTCATAGCAATTTTATCTAAATTATTTTTAAGCATAAAAACAATTAATTAAATCGGCTTGTGAAATATGGCTGAATATGTAAACAAATTTAATATAAATTTAATCAAACGTCACTTAAACACATTATTGGTTTGCTCGAACTTCTTTACATTGAAAACGATTGAAACATTATATATTTACACACGGCAACAGGTTTCACTTAATTCCATTACGATTCAACTAATGCAAACGCAATAATCATTTTAAATATTTAATACAAATAATATCTAATATATATTTCAAATATTTTTAATAGTATTCTGAGCAAATTTGCGTTGCAAACTCTTTAAAGTAGAAAAATCTCTACAGCTTCCTTAGTTATTTAGGCTGTGATTGTTTTTCTTAATAAGTAGTGTTAAGTAGTTGAATAAATTTAAAAAAATGCATAAATTATAATCACAAATATCAAAATAAAAACAACAATTGGCAGCGACAGCAGAAGAATGTTTTGAATTAAATGTGTAATTTAAAAGGGAAAGCCACAGCGCATAAATTGTATAAACTGTTGTTGTTAATTAATTAAATGTTGGCTTCAATTTGAAATTAAATAACAGCACACAAATTTACCCGCGGGACACTCACACAATTTGTTGAAAGTTGAATTAAACTGGTGCACTTAATAAATGAGTCAATTGAGAAAAATGATGTGATTTGATAAGCGATTACGAATCAGAATCCGAATCAGAATCAGAATCAGAACCCTGTCTGCGTCTTTTGCCGTCGCGTCGTGTCCGCGACAAGTGTCGACTTCGTGAATTGCTCAAACCGAACTGCGGCGATCGGATAAATTGAATTTTTCAACAAGCTGTCATTCAAAAAATAAAAGAAAAAGATAAAGAAAAAAGATGCCAAAAACAGAGGCAACAACAGCAGCGACAGCAGCGGCAGCAGCAGCATCTCAACAGAGGTGCGATACTCACAGATACACAAGCGAACACACACATAGATAGACAACTATAGATACAGATACAGCTACAGATACAGATACAAATGTTAACTCTCAGCTTAACCCCTTTTCATTTGATTTTTACCTTCAGCTCACCTGACTACGTAACGTGTGTGTTTTTGTATTTGTTTTTGTACTTGTTTTTGTATTTGTATTTTTGGGCCTGCAATTCGAAATACATAACAACAGCAACACGGCAACACGGCAACAACGAATCATAGTCAAATACAAATAGATACATGTATGTTTCTACAGCGGATTGAATATATATGTATGTGTAGACAGCGTCGAGTTAAAGTCGCTGGCATCGGATCGGAGACTTTATCGAGACTTGCAACGCATGTCTGGAATTTTTAACATGTATGTGCGAGGCGCTGCCTCTGTGAGAGAAGAGAGACGTGAGATATGAGAGACACCAGCAACAACAACAACAGCAACAACAGCACAACAGCAACAACAAGCAGACTAGCTCGCTCAACTCTTTTATTTTATATTTGTGCTTTGTGTGTTTCTTATACCTCCGATATTTTCAACTCTGTCTACAAAATCAAACATTTACTCATCGCCAGTTGATGCGAACTCTCGTACCTTTCTGGGCTCTCGACTCTCGACTCTTGACCAAAACCGACAACTGACAACTGACAACTAAAAACTGAAGCTCACAATTCGAGCTGATGTTGTCATGATTTTCATTTAATTATGCGCACTTCTCAGCCCGGCTAAGAGTGAAGTTGTAGGCGTAAGACAAGTCCGCAATTTCCGCTGAAAGCGAAACTAAAATAACTCACACTTGAGTTGACTTTCATTTTGACTTAATAGTTATACTTTCAATTTGTTTACTATTTAATTTAATGGTTTATATTTATTACATGTTTTCAAATTTAATTTTAACAATTTTTGCCGACTGTTTCTTTTTTGAAATAAATAAATGAATATAAATTGCAGAAACTGAAATTCACGTCAACTAAACTAAACTGTAGAGCAAGCCTTTCAATTGTTAGCCGACTTTGATGTGCAATGCAAGTAAACAGAGACAGAGACAGAAAGAGGCAGAGACGGTGAGAGAGAGAGAGAGAGAGAGAGTGAGATACATAGTGAGTGATACAGCATCAATGATTTTTATTGTTTTCAAATGGACTTGTTAAAATTTCGGCAACTTCAGAGCAAAACAGAAAACACAGGTTGTTGCCACAACGCTGATGCAACAGCAACAACAACAATACAGGCAACAGGTGCCGGGCCAGAAACTGTAACGGGCCAACAAAATGGGAATTGGAAGCCAGCTCATAAAACTCACAAATGAAATGACTTCAAAACATATATATATATATAAAAGACGCTGTATACCCTGTATGCATATCAAGCGAGTGTTTAAGCTCACTTGACCGAGAGCTGATGTTAGGGGAAAAACTTTTAAAAGCAATTGAAATACAAGAGTTGATTTTATATTCCCCATCTTATAGCTGTGAAAAGCTCTTTTCATCTTTAAATATTTCAGAAAATTGCACAAAATATGCATTAAAGTTCAACTTATACAAACTGTTCAAATTTGGTTCAAATCGGTTCCCTATATCATTATATTAAATTTGGAATTTAGTTTTAAATTTAACATATTAAATAAATATATAAGTAATATCATATAGTTGTCATAGGAATAATCGGAACTCTAAGGCTACTCTTTTTTAAGGAAAGACAACAAAGTCAGAAAAAGCTCTTTTTTTTGGAAGCATCCTTAATTTAGCATTTTTATATATATTTTCTATTAGTAAATTACTTGAAACTTAAGCTTGTTGGCTTAATGACTGGCAACGCTGCTCAGAGTATCTGAAAATTGTACACTGAGTATCTAATAGTTGAAGCCACTCGTCTAAGTTGCTGTTATTTTTGATAGACTACGGCATTCTCTTATTCCAGTTTAAAGGTTGTTCATGTTGTTTTTGTTATTGCTGTTGCAGTTGTTGTTACTGTTGCTGCTGTTGTTTGTTGCTGCTGTTGCTGTTGTTGCAGTCGCTTTCAAAGCGTTCGCCAGTGAAGTGCTAATTTTTACACATACACCCAACGCGGCTACTGTTCATTAGCGATTTTGACGCTTACATGACACAGGGCGAGAGAGCGAGAGAGAGAGAGAGAGAGAGATAGGAAGAGAGCCCCCCTATGTTCAGTTGTCGCACTTGTTGCTAGTCAGACAACTTGCAACATTGACATTTGTCAAACATTTAAAACCAAAACTCAGCAACCAAACAGACAACAAACAAGAGGCAACAACTGTTGAAAGCTGAAGTTGCAGCAGAGTTGTCAACTTGTCAACTTGTTGACCATATAGCATTTACCGTTATCAGGCGAACTGGTCTGCAACTGTAACAGGGCCAACAGCATTATCAACATCATCAACATCGTCATCATGGACTCATCATCTTCATCATCAGGCGGAGCTCGATTTTCATTGTCGTGATTTGGAAATTTAAGGCGCGGTGTTAGGTGCGATTTAACATAACATAAAGTATCTGCAGCTACAGCTTCTTCAACGCTCCAGCGATCGAACTAAACTCTTCGCTTTACGCTGAGAAAACCCGCCCAGGTCCATTGCTCCACGATGAAGTGCGACTTTTAGCATTCAGGTTGTTGCTATGAGTCGAGTATCTCAATATCTCAGTATCGCAGTATCTTGCATCTCAAAGTCTATAACTCTCTTCTCAAATAGCGCCACTTCTCAAAATCGCACTTTGTTGCAGCTCCAACTGATTTTACAGTTGTGCCACATAAACATGAAAAGCAACTGCAACTGCAACTGCAACCGAATTCCAACTGTAAATCTGTGTGAGCTGCAAACACTTGCAGCACAAATATCTCAAGTATCTGAGAAACATTCTCGCTCAGCTTGTTCAATTTTAAACTATATTATAAAGCAGAAATATTGCAGGAGAAGTTTAAATTGAATCAGTCGTTCATCAGTATCTTATATATAGAATAGGGTAAATTAAATCTCAATCTAAATCTCTCTCTCTCAATAAATCTCAAACATACATCAGTATATATTTAAATTTTAATTGAGTTAAATCAATCAAGTATCTGAAGAACAAAGTCACATTATTAAATAATATCAACAATTTCTCAAAACTGAATAAATAAATTTAAAACAAAGCACTTGAATTAATTTAATATCGAGTCGAAGGTCTAAGTAGCTTGTGCTCATTAAATTGTACTAAATTTAGAATTTAGTTTTAAATTTAACTTGATAAATAAATAACAAAATGAATATATGTTGTATTAAATAATGATGTACAAGAAAACGACTCATTTAAATAATTAATTATTAAAGCAAGAGAATTTCCCATTATAAATATAAATAAATATAAAAGATTATTAGCACATGAAATGGATTTATTATGCCAACAAAAAATATGTTTATATGGCAGTCTGTCCAACGAATTACTTGCCATACTGTTAAATCTATGTAAGATACCTTTTCCGATATTTAAATGATTTGTTGTTTGTCAGTCAGTTGTTGTTAACTTAAATCTATCTAAATCTATATTATTCACATCATTTCTCAGACCAGCTGCTCGTAATATTGTTTAATTCGAATATGATATCAATCATTGAGTCAAAACTAATTTGCAATCGCATCGTTGTGACATTAGTTGAATGTTGCGTAATGCTCGCAACAATTTACAGTTGCAATAAAACATGGCGGCACCCAACGGATGTGTGTGTGTGTGTGTGTGTGTGTTTGCTGGCAACTGGCGGCCATTTTGGCTTGGCATCTGGATTCTCGGTTTGTTTTGGCCAGGTTCGTTGCAGGACGTTGGCACGAAAACCGCACAAAGCGATTAATTAATTAAAATTGGCAAACATGAATTTATCGCGCAAGCAATTTGCACAATTTGCGCAAATCAGTTTGTTGGCCGAATGCCACTGCATCGCGCATTGCACTAAATGCAAATATCTGCCACAAAATATGGTATATGGCAGCGGCAACACGGACAGCAGCAACTTGCAACTTGCAAAGCGGCAGCAACTGCGAACAGGACTCAGTCAGTTGCACGCACTGTATATAATTATTGAAATTTGGAAATTGTGCGGTTAAGCGGCAATCTGGGCAGCGATAGGCGTGACGGGCGTGACAGGGGAGAGGGAGGGGGAGGAAACTGGCAACCGCAGCAACTGGCAACAGTTGCAGCATTCGGCCAACAACCGCAAAACATTTCCATTTCAATGCAAATGCAAATGCCAATGCAAATGCAAATGCTGGGAGAACACACATATTTCACTAGCACAGGCGACCACAAAAATGCCAGCACACAGGGTGTTAAGAGGGATGGAGGCTGCTTCTGTTTGCCAGTCAAATTACAAATGCAATCATGAAATTAATTTAATTAACCCAAGCGGCACGAAAAATGCCCGCGTCGAGAGTTGGAATTAAGTCAACGATTTAAGTTTTTGCAAAATGAATGGGAATTTGAGAAAATGACAGCCCCAAAATCCCTTCGACTCTTTTCGCATTTCTTTTGCATGCAAATTGCGCTTAATTGGGCGCGTTGTGGCCCCCACAGTCCGCTCCTGTGCCCAGCTACCATTTACATTGCTATTGCTCGGCCTACGCTGCGCATACGTAATATGCAAATGTCGTCTGTTGCTTCGCCTAGTTCCTAGTTGGTTGTGTTCGTAAAAGAGGTGGTTGTGAAATTTATTAGCAGCAAACGTTGCAGGCAACCTTTTACTTTTGTTTTTCTTTGTTTGCTGCATAAAAAGGATTTTTCGGCGCGTCCCGAACATGAAAACTTATTGAAATTTATAGTTTGTGGTTTAGCTTGGCAAATAAAGCTTGCGATTTAAATAAATAAATGAAGAAAACAAATTAAATAATTGCTTAAATTGAAGAAAGTAAATCTGCAAGGTGGAAAATTAAATTCTACACAGCTTGCGATTCTTTTAAATCTTTTAATACGTCTGATTTATTACTTTCAATTTCAGTTATTTGCTACTTTTGCTTTTTCTGTTCCGTTTTAAATTGTATAACATTTAAATTCATTTTAAGAAGTGTCTAAAATGAGCAATAAGAAACTGCACTGTCGAAAATAAATCAATAAATATAAACTTTCAATTTCATTTCTTGCTTGCACAATTTGCTTTGTCTTTAAAACTAAAAAGTGAACAATAAATGATGCTATGTGGAATTTCGAATCTGTATAGTGAAAAAAGTAGTATTAAGCACCTTAAGGCTTATTTAAGTTATACAACCAACTTTAGTTAATGCTTTGAACATAATTTACAATAATTTTTTATATAGTTCATGGCATTTAAGTTTGAGTTGCAATTGTTGAGTTTAATTTTATTTAAGTTTAGGATAGTGTTAAATGTATAAAAATTTTCAGCTGTTGCCAATTTAGCTGCACTTCTGGCCATATTTTGCGGCAATAATTCTTGTTTTCCCCTAAAGGGCAGCCTATAAAAATAGCGCATACGCAGTGTATGGCGACAGAGCGAGTGCATGAAAAATGGCAATAAATTAATAAAAGTAATTAATTACGAACTGAATGCAGCAAGGGTGGGTAGGACGGGGATGGAGAGGCAGAAGGGGGCATTGATCGAGCTGCTGGCAAGCGAATATATTCAATAAAAGTACGCGCAATAATTCATTCGAGTGTAAACTGTTGCAACTGTTGCAGCAAGGTGGCAAGTTACAAAGTGGCAAAGTGGCAATGCTGCAAGGCTGTGTAATGGCTTATCAATTGATTGCCGAAATTGAAAGTGCTTGAAAAATGATCAACAATGTGGTAAAAAATATTATAAAATTGTATTTATGAATATGAACTGATAAACTGATAAACTGATAATTATGTGCGTGATGTACAAATGTAATTTACAATTTGCGGCATATTTAAAAGAGCAATTATGGCAATTAACACACACACCCTTCCACAACAGTACGCACACTGCTGTGTGGCACTGTAGGCCCTTGTTCACACCCACAAACACACACAGCAAACAACAACAAAAAATGCGAGCTAGTTAAATACAACTTAATTATTGCTAAATGCACGCGACAAGCGCCTCTGTCTGTTTAGACGCCTCAATTATAGGCCATTTAGCGGCATCGATGGACCAGGCCAATAAGTCGGAAGTAACCCCTTCCCCTGCCCCTGTTCCCCTTCCCCCTTCCCCATACACCCACCTCAACACAGCTCTCGATAACAGGGTATGCTTAAGAAATTAGTTTAATTATGGCCAAGATTAATGCACATATTATTATATATTAGCGCAATTCACTTGACGATCTTAATTACAATATTATACGCTGTCTTTCTAGACTTCCCCTCTCTATATTTTTATTTATGTGTATCTCAATCTATATATCAATTACTTACCCAGCACATTGGCCCCAAGATTGTTCAGCATGCTTGCCGAGAAGTTTCGTATTGATAACGTCGACAGTTTGTCGCCTTTTAATATTATTTCTAGTCAAAAATTCCGGTCTCTCCGTAATCTTAATGCGTATTCAATTGAATTGAATTACAATATTTCATAGATGTATTTTTATTTAGGCAGCATCCACATGGAATCTGCTCGTATACTCGTCTATCACAGAATGTTAATTCCAGCTCAATCCAAATTTTACATTTTAGAAATGGTTGACTTGACTTTCTTTCAAGCGGATCTGTAAAAATAAAGGAAATAGTAGAAGTTTTTGTGAATATAATGCAAATAACATTATATATTTAATGCATATTGAATAAATATAGGAGAATCTTCAATGGTATCTTCATTTTATATTGAATACGATTTGCATAAAACAATAATAAAAAAAACCAAAAGAGTTTCTAAGTTATGTAACTTTATTTATTGGAAAATATACAAAAGTATCTATAGTATATTATGTTCCTTTATATATAACATTTGCAAACGAGACTTGGCAATATTAAATTTATATATAAATCTTTAAGATTCACAAAACTTTAAAATACCACAAAAATTATTTTTAAATCACAATTTCTATTTGACTTTACAATAGACAAATATTATAAAAATTAAATTAGTCAAATCTGTCAATTATTCAGCTATGATTCGTTGTTCTTTTTATAAACGGAGCCTTAAGACTCTCAATTAATCTCATGCAATTGTAAAATACCTAAAGCAAGAAGACTTTAAATGAAAGGTTGGGGGATCAACATTATATTTAAAATTGTCAAACAAATTATAAAACTATTAAATTTGTCTCTCTTTCATAACTAAGCTACTACTCCTACTAGAAGCTAAAATACTGATAATAAATTCATAACGGCACAACATAAACTAGAAACAGATTCCGAAACTTAACAAATACAAACACTATTTAAATCGATAACTTCTTTCTCCTCACTAAAGAGTCTTCAAAATTCATAGTGTAACATCAGAATTCAATCTTAACTATTCGTAAATCATGACTAAGTATTCACTATTGATTCGCAGCTATTCACAAATCGTCTATAGATATTTGAGTGTTCAAGTTTGATTGCTTATTTCCAGTGTGAATTTGTTTAATGCTCACTCACCTCATTGACCCCTGACACCTGACCCCTTTTCTTTGCTTGTGTGTGCGCTTTTCTTGGCTACAGCTTAACCGCTTGGGTCAGAGTTCAGTCCAGGACACGATAGCTTTAGATAGCCATAGTAAAATTTAATTAAATGCCTTGACCATAAAAAAAGTAGCCGAAGAAATTAAATCGAAGTCACTTGGCCGGAAGTTGAAAAGTTTTTGTGTGTGTGTTCCGATAGACACGCACATGCACATTAACACACACACACACAATCACACACAAATACACACACACTCACACACACACTCACTTACACACACACATTGACACACGAGAAAGTTGAAGGTGAGCACGCAATGTTACGGAAGTTGTATCGTTTATTGATGAAATGTTTGACCAACTGACAGCCGGACAGTGTACGGCGTACCGCAATTTGTTAGACTGCGGTTTTGTTGTAGTTGCTATTATTATTACTGCTGTTGTTTTTGCGGTTGTTATTTATGCCTTTAAATTGATTTTATGCAGTCGAATTTCATGCTCTGTTTTCAAACACTTTTCTCACTTGTTGTTGCTGTTGCTGTTTGCATATTTGATGAGTCAATTTTTGGTTCTCGATTTACTGTGCATTTTTATTTGGCGACGGCTTTTGGGCCAACACAAAAGTATATTTGAATTTGGCTAAGAGGAGCGTAACGGAACGGAACGCGTAACGTTTGCCAGACGACTCGCTTGCATTTGAGACAAATGCGAAAAAATCAAAACGAATTGACTCCGATGATGATAACGTTAACGTTAACGCAAACGTCAGCGTCGCTGCGTCGCTGCCAGCAACAACCACAACAACAATTCAATCGCCACCCCCTTTGGTATCCTCCTGCCAAGCAATCGACAAGCGAAAAACGAAAAGCCGAAATGCGAATACCGAAAAGCGAAAAGCGGGTAAGTCGCGTGTTATCTGCTTTTCTATCTGCCAACTGCCAACTGCCAACTTGCTTCATTTTCTGCATTGATTTCCATAGAGCATTCGCTGTGCGGGAGCGAGAGCGAGACAACGCTAGTGGTCAGCTGCCATCTTAGCATTAAGCAGGCAAGCAGGCGCAGCTGCTTATCTCGCTCTAACTGCTGCCACACACACAGCGCGTGAGAGAGACAACAAGCTGCTTGCTATGCGTACGCACAAGCGCCGCCCCCCAAAAACGTAGCTGTTGTGTGGGAGGGGCAGTTTACTCAGTTGTCATTTGGAGGGGGGAGATTATTGTTCTGCACAGCGATAACAGCTGTAGTTATCGATAGACGATAGCAGCATGGTACATTTTTGAAATCGGCGCAGCTTTCATCAGCAAATTTCTCCCCTCTCCACGTCTCTCTCTTTTCAACGCTCTTGAGCTACCTGTTCAACGGTTGCCAGTGCAACCACATCGCGCAGCGCTGCCTCTTACAGTTATTGCCAAAAGTCAACTACAGGGGCGGCAACTGTGGAATTTGTATAAAGCATAACTCTGTCACACAGCGAGAAATTGCAATAAGACTCTTATAACTTGCAAGAGATATATTTTATAATATTAGTACATATTTTTGAAAATTATATTTACTTTAAAGAATATTTACATTGTAATATAAATGGTAATTAATTAATATTCTTTTTAATTAAAATTTAAATTGTTATTTAGTCAATAATTAAATTACAAAATTTAACTATCTTCTCTCAAAAATGCAAAATTGAAAGAAAAAAATATATAACTATGACATACTTGGCAAATGCTAAGAAAGTGTTTCATAATCATTGATTTTAAGTTGAATATAAAAATATTTCAGATATATTTAAATTGAATACGAGTAAGAATAGAATAAGTAGCGTTTTTCAGATCTGTATATACCATATTTTATCAGTGTAGGTTGACAGGGATTGAGCCGCGTGGCATTTGGGACCTGGCTGCACCTTCAGAGATGAGTTCACTGCTGTCGCCGCCTGCCACGTGGCATCTCGTCCTCGTCCACGTCCACGTCGTCATCGTCATCGTCCTTTGAACGCCTGTCCCACTCACCTGTTGTCCTACTCGCTTATTAGTTTTTCGCTCTTCACTCCCCCTTAACGGACAGTTGTCAGGGCGCTTTCGGCGGAATTTTATATTTGTGCTGCATGCAAAATGCCGAATTAGCCAACAAAGAATGTTGTCAAAATGAAACTTGTCATGGCAACCACACCATTTCCTTTACCAAAAAAATACACATATTTCAGTCCCGCCAAGTCCAGTTGTACTTTTCGATTCATCTCGTCCAAACACACGAGCAAACAAATCCAAAGCGTTAATTAAAAACTCAAATCTAACCAAGCCACAAGAAGCACAAATACAAAATAAAGAAACTCTGAAAGAAAAAATTGAGAAGCATACGAAAAATATCAGAGACTTACAATGAAACAAATTGATGTCTGTTGAGCTGTCTGTGCTGTAGATAGAGTTTGGTAACTGATACAGTAAAACACATTCAGAACTCTTAAAAATCACAGCCCTTTCTCAGATTCTGGCAGGTAGTCCAGTCCATCGATGCGATAGGCAAACAAATCCCAAATCTTGAATGCCAACTTTCAATTCAAAGTACAAACACTTCAAATAATTTTAGACATGAGTATTTCAAATGTAATTGATAAGAAAATTAGTAAAATTGTTTAAAAAACCAAAAATCATTGGCAAAACCTCTTAATGAGTTTACACCGATATTTTTTTTCAAGATAATATTAAATTTAACCAACAAGAAGTTGTCCAGAATTAAAATAACTAAATAAAACTTAAGCTTGTGTAATGCATTATAATATACTATACAAATTTTAGTATCTTAAATGAAACCTTTTTGACTACAAATTTATATTTCATTACACAAATTGAACTAATTACAGTTAAATAAAAAAATTTGAAACTTGAATAAAAATTACTTAATAATATTTAGGCCATATAAATATCTAATCGAGTTTTTCATAACAAAATTAATTGTTTAATTTATCATAGTTACAATAAGAGATTTAGAATATTTTAACTATTATTTTATTGTAAATATTATCAGCATTATAAATATTTCTTCCACTTTCTGAACATTGAGAAACGATAGTAAATTTCTTATTAATTATTATTGATATGTATCTCATAATATAACCCATATAACCTGTTTAAATGCAGTGTATGCAAAGTAAACAAGCGAAATAATCGTGAAAACATCTTAATTCGGTGTTGAGCTCGTTTATTAGAGCTTCATGTCGTCAATAGTTTTTTTCTATCTTATTTTATATTTTTTTCGGGCTCTGATATTCGTTATCAGAAATCTTGAAAGCGTGTTAATTAATCAAAGTCGTTTGGTCAGTTGCGCATTTGTTATGGGAGTCGGGTACACTGTCCAAAAAATAGATGTTTTATGCAAATATTTGCCAGCAACTAGTTGAATTTGAAAATATTTGTACTGGAGTCGTCATTTCAAAAATCTGGAGGTCATTGGGAAGTGGAATGTGATTTGAGATTCTGGGCAGGAACAAGGCATAAATCACTTTGCCAAATGCCGTCAGGATATTGGCTGTTGACATGGCTAAGAGCCAGTCTCAATGTCTGAGTTGCTGCCACATGGAGGCGCCTCTTGGCATACTAAACTGCAAAGCAAGATTGAGGCAGGAGGCAAATGTTGCAATTCGCGGCATTTTTTACTTTGTGTCAAAGAATCGCTGAATTTGTGAATCGCTTAAGCCGCCACGCAGCTCCAAATCCAAGAGGCAGCCACTTGTACGTGCAGCATGCAACAGCAACAGCAACAGCAACAACAACAACAGCAAGTGGCAACACGTTCAGTTAGCAGCTTCATTCCGTTCACATCAATTGGCTTTTAAGCCAGCGCATAAATCAAGCGCGAGATTTACGCTACAGATGACAGTGCGGCCAGCTTAGCTATTTTCCAGCTAGACTGTAACTGCAAAAACTAGAAAAACTAGACTTTTTTTTTCACTGTCTCTTTGAAGTTATCAGTTATAATCAAAAATAATTAAAAATTGTTGCTAGAAAATAAGACCTGTAAATATAATAAAAATAATGTGGAAGAATTGGTTATGTAAGATATATTAAATAGATACGAATATTTTATGACAAAATCTATTTAATTAAGTTATCATTAAAATAGTTTTTTATTCATTTCAGAATCTTAAATGTAAACTAATTTTAGTTTGAATCGAATATAAGAAGAATACACGTATATTTCAACATTTACTTATTATCTATGTACTTTTTAAACATTAATAGTAAATCTGATTGATATTGAAAAATAACAAGTTTTAAATTAATCTGAATACAACAATTTATTTTAAAGGAATCTTTTATAATATTTTATTTATGTAGCTAGATATGCAGACAACACTGACAGAAGCTGCCACTGCCAATGCGAGTGGCAAGTTGCGAGTTGCACGAATGGCATGCGAGGACTCGAGTGGCAGAGTTTATCTTCTTCTTTTTGTTCTTTGTCTTGATCTTCCTTTTTTTTTGACAGTAACGTGGTGGGGGGCGTTTATTGAAAGGATAATCGATGGCAACGACAAAATGCATTAAAGGATTTGCGTGGCCAACAACTTTAAACTTACTTCACTTCACATCACTTCACTCAAAGCCTTGGCCATGGCCCAAAGATGTCGACGAACTCGAAGCTCGCAGCTCGGAGTTTGGTACTCGGCAACTTTGAAATGTGGCTCTGTGGTCAATTTAATTGAATGATGAATTGCGTTGGACACGTTGCTTAAAAGAGGAAGGGATGAAGAGACAAAGAGAGAGGGGGAGACGAAGCGAGGGGAGGGAAGCAAAAATGTTGTGGCTGCGTTGCCGAAATACAACATTCAACTTCCACCTCAGCAACCGCAGAATTTCTTCAGTTGTCACGAAAAGGTTGTCAAAGGCTGCGGCGAATGCTGAGTGTGAGTTGGTGAAGGGGGTGAGGGGGGGAGGAGGGGCCTGGGCTCCTTGGGACAGTGCACGACAAAGACGAATACGCATAATCAGTCAAAATTTATGACAAGCTCACCAGAAACACAGCTTAAGCATTTAATTGGCAAACCCCAAGACCCCCTGCTCCCCCCTCCCCTCCCCTCCCCTTCACTACCCCTCACTCCTCTGTCCCCCCTCATACTTGCTGTGTATCCCCTGGTCGGACTGCCTAATTAACCCATGGCATAAGCTCCATTTCCCCATTTCATGTAGTTGAACGTCCATTTTTTGTGCCTTGCCTAGGACCCAAAATCCTTTTGCCCAGTACTCAATGTTGACAGAGACTGATAAGGTTGTTGGAATAAAGTTAGTTAAAATATCGAATTTTCCGATTTCAATGCAGAATCAAAGTTAACTTCAAATAATGACAACTTTGATATTCCGCAACGAAATCGGTTTAAAATTAACAAAGTCATAACAGTTTGAAATTCTTGTGGAATAGTCAAAGGGAAACAAAGTAGAAAAAATGTCAGTTAAGTACAAATATTTAGTTTACCTTGAATACTTATTTTATTTATTTTCTGCTCGTATATTTTTTTTTTTTTATCAATAATGTATTTTATTTATGTCTATCGGCATAAAGGCATTTTAAAGTCGAGCAGCTCCATTGTAGTGCTCTCACTTCTATGGTTTTTTTTTCTGCTGCTATTTTGGTCAGACCCTTTGAGGATCAGCCCCGCCCACAAGCCCACATGTCTCCAGCCTCCTCCGTCTTCTTGACTGATGGCTTTAGTTGCAGGCTCAGCTCATCGGTAATTTGTCGAGTGCTTCCGTCTCCTAGGCTCAGTGTCTTTTTGAAGGAATATTCAACTTGTACTCACTTTTCTCTCTCTCTCTTCTCTCTCTCTCTCTCTCTCTCTCCCTCTCTCGCTCTCTATCTCTTTTGCTTTGTGTGCAGCCTGCCGCATAAAAAATAAATTCGCAAGCCAAAAACCAAAGGCAACCAAAAACGATGAGCTTAGTGCAGTTTCATGTAACGCATTATTCTTGCTTAGTGCCTGTCTCCCTCACTCTCTGTCTCTCTCTTTCTCTTCCTTCATCCATGTATGTCTCTACTTTAGTTACAGTTACATCTTTCACTTTGTTGTCTTCGTTTTTCCTACTGCATTAGAAGTAACCAAAACATAAAAAAATTTTAGAAAACAAAAAATTCATCAATATTATCGATATCGACAATTATCGTTTTACTTCACATCATAATGTTACATTTAACGTTATTCTGAATTGCAATTAATGTTCTTACACCAGAAATTAGCTTCTTTAAAAGCTTTTTAGGCTTTTTTACTTAGCTTGATAATTTACCTTTTTTTACTAATATGTTGATTAACTCTAACAGCTTGCAAATGTTCCATATCTGACTAAATTTCACATTACTAATAAAACTTTCACTTAACCAAATTTCGCATAGAATGCGGAATCTGTGGATTTTGTGGATTCTGTGCACACAATTGGTTTATGTCCAGGGTGCGTGCATTCGCTAGTCCCGTTGTGTGTTCCGTCTACTCAACTGTTGAGCGCTCGCTTGGTTGAGTTCTGCATAATGAACAGTTGAGTAACAACTAAATTTATAAAAAAAAAACTCGAAGTTTTAGAAGATAGGCTTTTTTTTTTAAATCTTAGTGAGGGATGTATTTTTATTCTGAAAATAATAGTTGGATTGACCTATTCATATTATCGATACAGAAAAGCGCCACCTGTGGTTTGGTGGCTGTAACATTTTGAATTGAAGCTCAATTAAATAATTGTTCTTCTGTTATTTATTATTTAAATTAAGAAGTATCTTGTAGTTTGCATTTAATTGATATTTTTAGTAAAATTTTAGACACGTATCTGTTATTTCGGTTCCTGGGTGAAACGGAGTATGAGAGTTCCCAGATTCGCTACACTTTCACTACTTTTCATATATCCGGATATATTTCCCAACCTCAAGTAGGTGTATTTGTTTTTTTATGGAAACAGTCTCAGATTTGTCAATTATACCATACATCACAAAGGTGAGGGACTCACCTTCAAAGAAAACAACAGAGAGCAGAGGAGTGGAGTGGAAATATAGAGTGTCTTCGTCCCATACATAATGAGGGCAACTAACAACATTGTAAACAAGGAAGCAGCAACTCAAGGACCAACAAACACGTCAACGCCCCTAAGCTGCTAATGAAGCAGCTCCGACAAATGACAAAGGACAAAGGACACAGTTTCACAAAGGTCGCATGCTGCGATAAGGATCACGATTACATTCGAGGGATTCAGGCAGCTGAAAGAGAAAGAGAGAGCGGCAAATAAATGGCAGCTACTGTAGAGTGGAAATTGTCGAGTGTCCTCGATTTGCAACATGGCTGCAAAACGATCCTGCGATGATCACACGCTCAAAAGGGAGAGACAAATAGACAGAAGTCGCAAAGAAATGTGGTTTGAGTTGTGGTTAAGAAACTGACAGACAGACAGGCAGACAAACAGACTGACAGGGAATCAGGTAGACAGGAATCAGTGCTGAGAAAAGCAGCCATTTTCCGGACAAATGTATCCTTTAGTTTTTTAAATGACTACAATATCTACTTATATCATCTATATTTGTATTACATATTTAACCAACTCTCATATATATATAATTATTAGACGCCTTAAAAATTGTAAATTTACATAAAATGTTAAATATAACTTTATTTTATATATTCTGTAAAACTTCCTTTTTTTTTTGATTTTTTTCTAATATTCTTATCGATTTTTGGCAGCTCTGACAATGACATCCTTAACACATCCTTGCTGTTCATTTAACAATCGCACTCGGCTTGTTAAACGATAATCCTGCCATTCTTTCTGCTACTTTCTATCTCTCTCTATCTCACTGTCTCTCTCTAATTCCAGAAAGATAAGCGGATTGGCCAAAACAAAGTTGAATTGTTGAGTGTGTGTTTGATGTCCTGCGGCGCATATTAGCAACATCAGCTGGTAGATAACACAAAGACCATGCAGAATGTTATCAGAGCACAAAAATAATGTGTGAAATTTTACGCCTGACATGAAAATGCCCGCTGTGCAGGACTCTGAAGGATTCGTAAGGACTCGAAGTAGGACAGTCGCCTCATTGGGTTAATCAGCAAATGCGTTTAACTGATTTAAGGGATATACTTGTAAGCATCAATTCAAATCGAATCCCGAATTAAATTTGTTTAGCCAATGCCATCAGAAGTCGCTTTAAGGATATCTCTATATCCAGGATTTGAATTGACGCTTGCAGCTCACTTTTTCCTCACTTTTCTCGGATTTCTTTTGCAGATTTTCTTTCTGTTCAATGCTTTCAATTGAATTCGCGTCACTTTAACAAAGTTTTTCAAACGGAAACGGAAATTTCTTTCGCATGTTTGTCAGCATCAATTTGTTTGCCTCGATTGGAGCTGCAGTTAAGTGAGTTGTCAGTGTATTAAACACCTGGAAAACACCTGCGAAATGCGCCTCCAAACGGGAAATTTCAATATCAATAAAAGTGGAATCCAGATAGCTAAATTACTTACAGTTTACAAACGAAGAAATAAAGTCCCATTGCTCCAACATTCCATAAAACGGATCAGGAATCATTATTTTATACAATAAATAATAAATATTTATATATATCTAAAAGCAATTCTGAAAATAAAATTGTTGTAACTTGAGATCCCATAAAAGTATTGAGAAAGAAAAATAACTGGAATAAAAAAGATAATATCAGACCAAGTTTTCGATTAAAAAGATAACATCTCGTTGGTTTATTGAACATTTTGTCATTTTAGGGTAAAAGCATCAGATGGCGATAAAGAGAATCGACGAATGAGAATACTTTGATATAGCTGGGACGCTTTTGCTTGAAAAACTTGACCAAGCTGCCTTGGAACTCAACGCCGAGTGATTTGGCCACTCCAGAGATATATTCCAAAGTGACAGATGCGTTTTTGCACTTAAAATAATTCGGATCGATGAGATCGGGCTCATGGTGGTGAATGAGGGCGCAGAGGGCGTGGCCACTGGACCAGGATACGGAGAAATCGTACATGGGAATGCCATAGGGTCTCATTATACTCTGGCATCGATTAAGCAATTTAATGCGATAAGTTCCATCTGTTTCTCCAGGGTATTTCTTAATTATAATCCGTTCTCCTTTGGTGTTAAAATCGATTACTTTCTTCTCTTTCTTATTACGAAGAGTTGAACTCGGATTGCCCGTAATTAATCCTTGTTTTCTCGCTGATTGAAGCAGCGCTTTCAAGTCCGGACAGTAATTACCGATAGTATCGCCAGATTCATCGGGAGTTTCAATTACAGTTGCCTTCTCGGCCTCATCAGCCTCATCAGAGTCCACCTGCTCTTTGGGACTTGTGGTCTTATCGTCATTCTTTATATCCTTCTCCACTCTCTTTAGTTCATCTTCTAATCTCGCTGCCTCCGCCAGCTGATTCATTACATTGCTTAGAATGATCGTTATTGTCTTATTCAATTCGACTCTTTTATTTCGCTTGTTCTCGACCAACTCCAAGCCCAACATATTCCGGCGAGTCAAAGTTTGTTCCTTAATCATCTTCAGATTGTCGTTAATTATCTGCAATTCCCGTATAGCCTCCGAGTTTGATAGTTTCATTATCGAAAGGAATTCACTCTCCAACTCCTCACAGTTCTCGACCGCCTCCGACATCTTGAAATCGTTATTTGGTAGAAAAGTAAAAAATTGCAAAGATGATACTGATATTAAAATATTTGTGAATTTATAAAAATATAAATATAAGTTATAGTTAAAGTTCTGCACGTAGATTGGGTTTCTTAAACTCTAAAATTTAAATTTAAAATATTCAACACTTTTATGACATTTTAGAATTTCTGAATTGTATATCGTAGAAATATGTAGATTGTAGCCCGGCAGTTTCCATGTCTATGTAGATTTCAAATATTTAAAAGTCTAAAAATTGAATTTGGACTTTCAATCAGTTAGTCAATCAGACAATCAGGCAATCAGTCAATAAGGCTGCTCAAAGAGCAACAATTATGTGAAGATATAGTTGATTGATATGTTAGATTCGTTTAGTTGGATTTATTGCAATATTTGGAATGAAATTGCAAGTCAATTAACCCTCAAGTACCAAAAGTGGTTGATCCAAAAAGAATCGAAACAACTGCCTCGGGTGATGGTCGCATTATGGGGAGTTATTACTGTGATTTCGTGATTTCGTGATTTGGCACCCTCAAGCTTCGGGTTTTGATATAACAATGTTAGTGTTACGTTTATGCCACATGCTTAGCCCTCAATTTGCGTGCATGTTGCAAACAACAAATCGCCCGAGGCAGCAACAACAACGCGACTGGACTGGAATGGAATCACAGTGGGCAACAAAAGGAAGTCAACATGAAATATTTGTAACATTTGGCAGATGTCAACGCCTTCAACCCGCAAGTGTTTGCAGAGAGTCCAAAACAAGGCAACAATTTGATGAAACTGTCATAATTCAATCAGAGATTAAAGAGAGCGACAGACAGAGATGGCAACTGTTAGAGGGAGAGGGCAGTTTAAGGACCCGTCTTAAATGCATTTCGCAATTTGTGCGTTATTTAATATTTCCTCACAGCACGGGGGGCGGTTGTGGGCGTGTACCGCTATTCTGATTGCTTTTCATAACTTTATGCAAATCTCTGAGCTCGTCTCGAATTTCAGTTGGTCCCGAAAAAACAAAAAATACACTCAATTCTTGCAAATGGCAACACAATAATGAAAGTTGGAGGAGCCGAAAATAATTTCCGCTTTTAATGCTCATTTCGCATTTTGTATACAAAACTAATTAATATCTTAGCGACACTCCAACTTCCCCCCCATCCCTTCTCCACACTATCTCCCCCTCTTTCCCTCTCCCCAACAAAGTGCAACCGTGCTACAGGATATTTGTGCAAGTCATTTCCGCATCTAAAGAGTTCTCCTGTGTTTTAGCAGCGCGTAATTAATTTATGCAAAAACATCCAACAACAACAACAACAACGGCAACAAATTAAACTGTCGAAAAATGCAAATGCAAATAAATTGCAAATTGCGTAAATTTGTTTTTGAAAATAATTAACTTTTCAGCGCATTTAATTAGAAATTTTTGGCAAACAACGAGGGCCGTTTAACAGGTATGTATTTCCAGTTTTGATGCAGAATCAAAATAAGGGAAAATAAATAAATAAATTTGATATTGTATGGAATAAATTGACAGTAAAGTATGAAAAATTTAATTTTCCAGTTTTTAAGCAGAATTAAAATTAGGTAAATATAATGATACATTTTATATTCCACAAGGAAATCGGTTAATTTTTTACAAAGTTTTGATATTTTTAAATTTCATTATAGCGACAATGGGATTGTATCGAAAAAATAGACAGTAAATTATGAGAAAATGTAGTTTTCCAGTTTGATGCAGAATTTAAATTGGGGAAAAATAATGATAAATTTGATAACTCGAAAAAGAGAAATTTTGTCTTCCAAATATAAAATGCCTTAATAATAATAAATAATAAAGGAAGTGCGATTTTTCAATTGGAATACATTGTAGCATTGAAATAACTGTCTGTCTATCTGGATTAAAGAACTCGTCTGTTTCAGTGGAAGAAATCTCGTCAAGTTTCTATAAATTGTGAATTCCATGCAATCAATTTGATGCGATGGGAGGCAAAGTGAGTTGTACAGATTGCAAGGGACTTTTGTGTTGGTTCTGCGAGCTGCCGGAGAAGAATTGGTTCCTCCTGCTGGTGGCCTTTGGAGGAGCCTTGGTCCTAATCTTCAACTGCCACTTTGGAGTCGCCCTAATCGATCAGTTCTGGTGGAAAGACTGCAATGAGCAATCGCCTCAACTCCAACGCCAAGCGGAGTCAACAGGCATCGGCTATGGAGCTGGCGATGGACCTCACACTTGGCGGAGTGCGGCCAACAATCAGAGTCCGATAAATATCGATAGCGATTGCCTGGAGCTGCGTTGTTTCGACAACTCCCTTATGTGGGTGGGATATGAGCTGCTGCCTTTTGGCATTCGCCTGGAGAATAATGGACACACCGTGGTGTTGCATGCCGCATTTAATGGTGAGACTGGGATGCATTTAATAGAATATACATGTTTAAGCATATCCATATTATGTCACCTCCAGGTGAGATACCCTGCATCGATGGTGGCGATTTGCTGGGCAGCTTCAGCTTCCATGAGATCAGCTTCCGTTGGAGCTGGTACAATGACAGTGGCTCAGAGCACACGCTGAACAATGAGCACTTCCCGCTGGAGATGCAGTGCCTACACACGGATGCCATCGACCGTGGCAATGCCTCCAGTCGTGGTTTGCTTATAGTCTCCTACATGTTCGCTCTCTCCACGGATAATCCCTTTCTCGATGTGATCATCCAACATCTCGTCGCAATTCAAGCTGCCGGACAGTCGGTGGTGATTCCCCCTTTCCCCTCGACTACCTGATGCCAGCGTTCTACACCGAGTTCTATAGCTATCATGGCTCCTTGACGGAGCCACCCTGTCATCGTGGTGCCGAGTGGTTCATCCATCCCATTCCCCTGGCCATTGGCGAGCGGCAACTCAACGAGTTCCGGCAACTGCGCAATCGAAACGGAGCTCGTATCATTCGCAATGCTCGACCGGTTCAGGATCGAGGAGATCGAGTTGTGCACCTCAATCGCTATGCATCCACTAGATAGTCAATCAAAGAATCATTTAGTTACACTTACATAAGTAGTTATACATAATTAAAATGGATTTACTTGGAATAAAAGTAAAACAAATATCAGAATAATAACAATATGAATTCATTGAAATATAGGATAATAAAAGAAAAGAATCAGCTTCATCGGGGCAGAATTACAGTCTCCTAAGACTTACTATAATGATCAGGACAAAGAATTTCATATTTAGGATTAGATGAAAAATATCATGAATATAATGAAATAGAATTTATTTTACTTACTCAATTTTTTATGTTTTCAAATGCAAGGCAAATAAATAAACTTTTATTATTAGATTTGATTCAAGTACAGTTCATTAAGTTATATATAAAATTGATTAGTAATACAATAAAGTTGCCATTCATAATTTGATTCATTTAATTTAATTTATATCAATATAACAATACATAAACAACATTTGATTTCATTTAAATTCCAGCAAGTAATAATCATAATAGTATGATTGTAATTTATTTACTTTTAAATTAAATTAAAGTAATTAGCAAATGATTACTACAATTTGATAAGATTGCTCCCTTTCCCAAAGCTTCCCTTCAGTTGAACAGTTAATTAGGCAGTTTCGTCCAAAGCAAATCTTACGCACAATTTCCTCAGATTGTTGTTGTTGTTGTTTGTTAAAGTATTTAGAGTCTGCGTTTAGTAATCCACTAATTAGACCTTCAAAGCAGCGCTGCTTCCACATTTTGAGGCAGAGCAGCAGCGCCGCAGGATAAACACAGGACATGTCTCTCTGTGTTCAGTCAGCCATGTGTTAGAAATTGAGCGTATCTCTGTGTGTGTGTGTGTGTGTGTCTGCACTCTATAATTGTGTTAGTACAGCGGAAACTGTTGCGGACATGTTGCCCAGTCCGTTATGGCATTGGCTCTTTTCATCTGGACTCGAATCTGAATGCTGGCTGGGATTGTGGGATTGTGGGATTGGACCTCCTGTGGTGACGCACTCTTGTCACATCCCTGCCTGACACACACACACACACACACACGCACGCACACTCATACACTCTCCTCCTCTTACATAGAATTGTGATTGCAGCTTCTAATTATCAGTTGAGTCCACAGTTCGAAGTACGAAATGCGTCTACAATTTGGGAGCAGGAAGTTAGGAAGTTTCTGGTAATTACTTGCGATTGGAAAGGGTAAGAGAGTAGTCTGCCAATAAATCTATACTCTCTCCTCTCTCTCTCTCACTCTCTCTCTCTCTGTATAAGTAGTGTATTCTGGTTGCCATAATCAGAAACAGGACAAATTTGGGCATTGCAATTTCGCAATTGCAATTGAAAATTGCTGCAAATCAACGCTAATGAAATTATTCAAACAAATTTCGGTGCTATTATTGTTGTTGTTGTTGTTGTTGTAGTTGTTGCAGTTGCAATTTCAGTTGCTGATGTTGTTGTTGCTGTTGTTGCCAACACGGTCAACATTTGCGCAATGGCCAAACGCAATTTGAATGTTTTGAGAACTTAATTGAATTGCAATTTCACAAAATAAAGCGTAATTTTTGTTCACGTTTCGAATCCTATTCGATTTCTTCATTTTATTTTTATTTCGACTAAATAATTACTGCAATTTATCATAAATTGCGATAAAGGCCAAAAAATGTTACCAAAATTATCAATTTGCAATTAAAAGCGCATAACTCAATTTATTAATGCAAATATCCTAAAAATGCAAATAGCACAAAATTATGCAAATTTTTATTAAAAACTATTTTGTTGAAAAGTGTTAACAAAGCACATACAAATAATTGTTATTGTTGCCAAATATGAAAATGAATACTTAATATTATGCATTATATTGTAGATAATCAACTTGTTTCTTGTTTCTAATCAACATGAAAATGTTTATAAAAGAACATAATTTTGCATTATATAATCGACAGTTAAGTGCTGTTGAATCAATTGCATATTTTATATAATAGCAAAAATAAAACATAATTTATGAATATTTTTAATTAGATTTAACAACAAAATATACGCATTTTATAAAAATGGCTCATTTAGAGAAGTTTTAATCATTTAAGCAGAGTTCGTTTTATTTTGCTAGGTAATATATTGAAGTGAGAAATATTTTTGTGCTATCAAAACTTTGCATATAAATATATATTTCCGCTTGGATTGTGAATATTACTCAGGAAACAAGATTAAATAACTTTCTTTATATTTGTCGTTGACTTAACATTTTTACAATTTGTGGAAAGTATTCAAAATTATCAGAAACAAAATACTTTGTTTGTTAAATGGCTGAATTTAATATATATTTAAAATACTTGACAGTATGTTTAATTAGAATCAATGAGTCAATAAACTAATCTTCAATGGCAATTTAAATGAGAAGCAACAGCAGCTGCATGTGTTGCCCCAATCTGTGGCAAGACAAACTTATCAATCAACATTCTAATTGAATGTAATTAGAAAAACGCATGAGCTGCCAAATCTGCTGGATGCAACAACAGCAACAACAGCAACAACAACGACAACTGTGACAGCTACAGAAAATTGTGGCAGCTGCAGAAGCGACACGGAAAATGGCAAGAAAATGAAATTAGACGAATAGAATGACGATGTAAGTGCCATGAAAAGACGTTAAGATGCTCTAAATGGGCCAGAGACAGAGCGAGAGAGAAAGAGAGAGAGAGAGGGAGAGCGAGAGGGGGATGGCAGACAGAAGACGCTGCCAAGATGAAGACGAGTTGTTGATGACGATGATGAAGTTGTGTGTAGTGGTTGCTCAAAATTGAGGTAAATTGCATTTAAGTGTTGCCGTTTTGCCGAGGACGGGGTCCTCGCTTCCCCCTGTCCCCTCTCCCACTCTGCCATGCCCCATTTAGCTGCATGAATATGTATAGAAAAGTCAAGCTGAAGCTGCATGCGGCTTTTGTGCCACCAAAATTGAATGAATAATTGAGAAAACGAGCGCATGATGGCATTAGTGTGTGATTGTTTTTGTGTGTGTGTGTGTGTGTGTATAGGTATGTGTGTGTGAGTTGGAAAATACGCTGCTAATGAATTTTAATTGGTTCTATTAAGGCTGAAAAGCTTGTTGCAAAGAGGCAGCATCAAAAATTCGCAGTTCGCAATTCGCAATTCACAATTTGCAGTTTGCTGCTCTCTTAATTGTTAATTGTTAATTGTTAATCATTAAATATTGTTGTAGTAAAATCAATATGTGTATGGCTGACGATTAATTAACGCCATTTTGTAATTATCTGCGCATTTTTAAATCAATTAACTTTATGCAGGCAGACGACAAAAAAAACTTACGCACTTAAAGCGACAACTGTTACAATTGCTAGACTAAAAGTTACCCTTTAAAATAAGAAAAAAATGTTCAGCTGTGTTACAAGTTGATAAGTTAAATCCGCAAAATTATCTATCTTATTAAAAATGGAAGATTTTTGGAAAAATAAGAGCATAAATAGAATCTCCAGTTTATAAAACCAAACATATTCGTTTAAAATATGCATATAATTTTTCAAAGTGATTGTTATAATTTTTGCCTTACAACTTTAAATTTTTTTTTAGAAAATAAGTTGAAGATATTATTAATTTAATCACTATAATGCTCTAATATTGTTTTCAAGTTCTTTCTTCATGTCGCATAAGATATTAAGCATTTGTATAGTGCAAATATAATATAATATAAATATAAATATAAATAAAAGGTTTCTCTCACTGCGGCTGTCTGTCAATTAATAATGTGCAAGGGAAACAAATAACTTTAATTGCAAATTGTTATTGAAAAGGCAACTGCACTAAAAAAGCAAGAGCGAGAGGAAGAGGGAGAGGGAAACAGAGTGAGAGAGATACACACATGGAAATTAATTTGGGTAAAAAACTGAACCGAACCCAACTGAACTGAACTGAGCTCTGTACTTGGTCCTTGCGTTTTACTCCTGCCCCTGGCGCACTTCCTTTTTCAATTAAACGCCACCATTTTCCATTAACGAATTTGCATGCATGTCTCTGCTTGTTCGTGTGTGTCCCCTCTCTTTCACTCTCCCCCTCCCCCCTCTCTCTCTCACTCTCAGTCTGTCTCTTTCTCTGCACACACACACACACACACATACACACAGGCACACACATCGTCTCTGTATTTCTATAATAAAATTAAATTAGAAGACCAGAAAATTAAATCATCAAAGCTTGACGTCTGGCGGCGGCGGCTGCTGTGTGTGTCTCCCTCTCCCTCTGCCAATCTCTCTCTCTCTCAGTCTCTCTCTCTCACACACATTCTGTACTCCTCTCCCTTTCTGGCTCTTTCCATTTCGCACACTCACACACATGCGCCCAATTTGGCAAAGCGACAGTTACGAGTTCATTAATTTCTCAGCCTCTTTTTTTTATATTGCCCAAAAGTTTTTGGGTCTGCATCTGTGCACTTGTGCTCACTGTGGTTAGGAGCGTTTAAACCGCCCACTTCTCTCTCCTCCCCCTGCCTCTCTCTCTCTCTCTCTCTCTTTCTTTCTCGCTCGAGCGAAGTGTGAGCAGCATCATAAATTAAATTCTTCATCAACTCAAACTCGTTAAGCGCCAATAAAGTGACAGAGAGTTATTTTCATCACTTTTTCAATGGTCTACCACAAGGTGTGTGTGTGTGTGTGAGAGAGAGTGTGTGTGTGTGTGTATTTTGCACTGCGTCGAAGCGCTCTCAATAAATTATCTGACTCTCTCTCTCAGTGGCAACTCGTTTAAGTCACGCCCCTCAGCAAACAGAGAGAACATTTACTGCAGGGTGAAGAGAGCAACTAACTGAGAGAGAGAGAGTGGGAGAGAGAGAGATAGAGTGAGTGCCTATGTGCGAGAGTGAGATAAAAGACAGCTGCTGCTAAAAACTGGTTAGATTTTGCGCATGTGCAGCCCGATTTGATTGTCCAGCGCGAGATAAGACTAAGTGCCAAGCCAACAGCTTCTCATTGTCAGCAGAGATCGTATCATATCATATGTGAGATATCATCTATGGGAATACACTGACAATACACTAAGAATGCATTAAATGAATTCTGCGCAATTATTGTTGTCAGCTTACAGCGACAAAGCCGCAACAGCAACAGCAGCAGCAACTGACAACATTAACAGCATTAAAATCATTAACAGCAGCAGCCAACGCGGCGAATGCGTAATTTTACATTACTCGTTAAAGGGGAGAGGCAACCACTTAAATTAGAGATGTAAACTTGCCAGATAGAATGTCTAGTCGCAAATTAAATATTATAATAAGTATCGCTAAGATCGATAAGAACTCAGTGATATTTTAAATATTCAAATAAACATTTTTAAAAATTAAACAAACATATAAAATATACAATTTAAAATATATATAAGTCATACATAAATAACTATTACAGCAGTGTTAATAAGAGTTAAACAAAATAAATCAGAATTAATCTATTACAAATAATTGATTAAGGCTACAACTTTTAACTTATTTGTTCCAATTTAAGTGTTTAAATGAATAATCATATCCTTTCGGAAATAACAGATATTTTTCTTGTAATATATCTTATTAATAGCACTTCATTTAGTATCGTATATATATTATAGAAATGTATATTTTGTCTCTCTCTATATTGACACAATATCGATTGGAACGTATCGATGCTCATCCCTAACTCAAACAACAGCAACTAGAGAACAGGAAACCAACGGGAAAAGCTGCCACATCATAAAGTTGAGGCAACCCCTTAACAGCTTAACGATAAAAGCAAACTAATTAAAAGCACGAAGCAGGAGAAATTGCCACATAATAAAGCAAATTAAAAGCAAATTAATTTAAAACACAGCAAAAAATTATAGAAGGAGAGCGCTTGATGAGCAGATACCCTGTAAACTGGCTGACTCACTGAAGTGTTTGCGCGACAGACGAACTAAGCAAAAGTAATATTGATTAGTGTAATATCTCATTTTATTATTGATTTGAACTGAATACAGTTCATCTAGTTAACTAAAAAGTAAAAAACTTAAAACTTAATTTAATTTTAATAGTTAATTTCTAGAGTTCCAAATTTTGATTGTTATATATTATTTTCCTTGACTCTTTTTAGTTAATATTATTTACATTTATAAATAGATTTCTCTTAATATTCGCCTATGTTTATTTCTTAATTAACATATTTAAGTTATTCAGAATTGTTCGGGCAAACAGTGTTCATTTTTGAATAATTGAGAAAACATGTATAAACCTCTTTTTACATTATATAAATCTAAATTATTTTATATATTATATTATATTTTTATTTATTATATTATATTTTTATATTATATTTATTTATTATTATATTTATTTATTTATTTATTTTTTTTTTTTATTTTTTATTTATTTATTTATTATATTATATTATATTATATACCATATTGTTTACAATATTATTTAATTGTTCGCTTTCGTAGGGTATAATAGTAGACGTAAATGCTACACGGATGTAGCGCAAATGAAAATGAAGCAAGGCGCTTCTCACACATACACACATATACACACATACTCCACACACACACACACACACATAGAAAGACACTCAGTCTGAAACACAAAATGTGCCAGCAAAAGCAGCGAACGCTCCACTTCAATTAAGCAGCGCGCCAATATGGCAGACCCCAGCCTCACACACACATAGACACACACACACACACAGCATGTTACTCTCTCTCTCTCTTACACACACACCGACAGCAGATAATTACGTTTGGCAAGCTCGTTATGCGTAAGAATAAACGCACATTAAGAGCTCATTAGTTGGCACAAATCGAATCGCTGGCAAAAGGACATGGCCAGGATAACATGGCTAAAAGGCGGACTGCTTTGCTCCTTGGCTGCGTCTGTCTGTCTGTCTGTCGGTCTGTCTGCCTGTCGGGGCATTTTTCATTTAACGTGTAATGAAAGATAGCGTAAACGAGCAAATGAGTCGAGTCAAGTGAAGGGAACTGAGTTGAGAGAACGCAACTCGAAAGCCACAACAGGTAAATGCCATTTTATATGACAAACTAACACTCGTAGGTCTAACGCAAGTAACTCCATGTGGCAGTTAACTCTGTGACATTTAAGTTGATTTCCCTGACAGCAATTGGAAGTCAGTTGCAAGTTGCAAGTTGTTGCGGCGCAATCAGTTTGCAAATTTGTAACAATAGCAGGATATTAACAAAAATCCACTTATGTAGCTACAGAGAAACAGGGAGGAAAATAGAGCGTGTAGCACAGCAAAGGGAGAGCAGAAGAAAGAGACAGAGAGTATCAGAAAGGGAGAGAAAGAGCGATAGCAATAGTGAGAGAGTGTGGCAGTTATCAGTTTGTGATGCAATTGCTGGCAGTAAATGGGCTAACATTAAGTTGCACAAGTAATTTAGTGAGCAGGCCTTAAATATTTAGTTAGAGCGTGTTTAAAGCTGCAATTAAATTTCAATTTAATCGCTTAATTTTTAAGCTTTATTTAAAATACTACGTAATAAGATGATAATATGTGTAACTAAATAAGTGACATTATTTCCATGCCACATCAAACAGCTGACAAACAATAGTTATCGCCTTAGCTAACACACACACTCACACACACACTCACACACATACACACTCGCACAACAATGGCACGCGTGCTGCGAGACAACTGACAACTTGCCCCCTTGCAACAAATAATAGTGTGATAAAATCCAGCGCGTGCGCTGCCTGTCTCTCTCGCTCTCTCTCTCTCTCTCTGTCACTCTAGTCCCTTCCTTTCTCTCTCACTCTCTCGCATATTCTCTGCTCTCTTGAATCCTGCGCAAGCTCCTCCCCTTTAACACACTAACACTCAAACACACACACACAGACACAGACACACTCATACTTCACATGCAACCGGTTTCCAATTTGATTCTCGACGCTGCCAGCAAATGTTGCTGGCGTCGCGTTGTTTATTGCCAACTCTGCCTTGGCACGGTGCGCAACGGTTGCGGTTAAATTACGGTTTCGTTTTGGCCTAACAGAGAAGTGAGAAAAATACAGAGAACAAATTAAGCAGAAGACCAGGAAGTAGAGGTAAAGTGTTAAGGCAAATAACAAATTGATGTCAGTTCAAGTTCAACGCCGTCGCCAAAGTTGAAACAATTTTAATACATTAACAGCAGCAAAGAAAAAACCACAAAACAACAACAAGCAAAAAAGAGTTTATAGTGCAAGTGTGTGTGTGAGTGTGATCTATAAAAATTAAACTGAAAATAAACAACAATTATAATTGCGTTGAAACAAAAATGGATATCAAAACCACAGCCGTGACACCGCCCATGGCAGCCACTGTAGACGCCACTGTTGCACCTGCTTCGCCCACAGCCGGCAGCATGGAGCAACTGCAGCATAGTAAGCAGACATTTCAGCACATCTTCGAGCAGCTGGTGCAACAGAGCGGCGGCAATCACAAGTTGCAACCGAAGCAGCTCGAGCATTTGCGCCATTTGCTCGGCAATGTGCGGGACGCGAAGAATCTGCAGTTGATTGTGGAGAAGTTCAAGAATCTGGAACAGTTTCAGGAGCACTATGCGCATCTGGGCAGCAACAACAATACTGTGATTACAGAGGGTGAGTTCAAAAGTTCCGAGAAACTCTGAGAAACCAAACCTGCCGACGGTAACAATTACTTGATCTAAATTATTCGATGTGTATTCGATCGAGTGATAAATAAATCTAATAAGTTAACAATTAACAATTATTTGAATTCAAAATTGATTTTTAAATTTTATTTACAGTTTATAGATTGTATTTGCTTTATAAGTTCCTTTAAAATATTGTAATTACAATTAAATGTAGCTAATAATTTAATTGAAATGTTGAAAAGCGTGTTCCAGAAACTTTCCGTTTTTTTAACTTATTTTTGTGTGCTTTTTTAATTCATTCCCCATTTTATTGGCATTCCGGCTTTGACGAGCTGCATGTTTAGTTCCCGGAAAGCGTTTGCCATTACGGATTACCGATTTAATTAACACAAATTGTTGCTGCACATGAAACAGTGAATGCATACATACAAAAATACATATTTTGATGTATGATGTATATATATACTTGTAGCATACTTAAGCTGCGTGTTCACGTTCTTGTTTTGCATTTTGAGGCCGCGTCTCGGACTTATTAACATGCACCTGAAGCCGGCATTTAAAATAATTTGCAAATTATAAACTAATTGCCGCGGCATGCGAACAACTTGAATATGAAAACATTTGCAGTTTGTTTTCCAAAATTCATTAAAACTATATTAAACGATCGACAGCAGCGACAGCGACGTCAGCAGCAACAACAGCAGCAGCAGCTGCAACGGCGACTTCGACAGAGAAGAAAAAAAACGTTGCCTACTTTTCAGCGCATGACAAACTCTCATTTAGAATCCACACACACATTTAGCTGCAATTACAGTTTTTAGCTCGTTAAAACTGTAAATAAAGTTGTGTATGGCCACTGCGTGTGTGTGTGTCTGTGGGTGTGTGTATGCACAACATTTTAATACAAATTCAAAATAGCTGACAAATTTGCATAGCTGCTGCTGCTGCTGCTGTCGCTTGCCGTGCGCCTAATTGACTTTCCAAACTGTTGGCAAACAGGCTTTTAATTCACATGCACGCAGCACCCAACCACCCCATCACCCAAACCAGCAAGTATCACCCACCGAACTCTCTCTCCTCTGCTCTCTTACAGACAGCGAACTGTCGCTCAAGGATAATGCACGTAAATTTGGCGCTGGCGGTCAAACGCTGACGCCTCGTCACACAATTGACGCCATACTTGGCCTAAAGAATCGCAATGGCCAAGCACAGGGCCAACTGCAAGCGGAGGGCAGTGATGGTGAGTAGTATTTCATTATTTAATCATTAATAAATTCAATTGTATATTTATTTAGCATTCAAAGAAATTATAGAGCATCAATTTTAATTATATAACTTTGAGGAAATATTGAAAATAAAAATATACAAATTAAAATATATGGACCAAATAACTAATCAACTTAATTAATTTGAGCAAAAATATTATCTTGTAAATATTTTGGTTATATTTGATTTTTGCCGAATTCTGAAACAAATAAATTAGTAATAAATTTCCACAACCAAATTAAAATATATTTATTTATTTTCAACTGCAATTAAATCCATAAAAATACAAATCAAGACTGAAAAGAAAAGCAAAACAGCTATTCAAAAAATGTAATTAATTGCTGAACAATTAGAAAAGACTCAATCAACTCAATGAAAAGTAAAACTCGTTGCGGTAAACTGCAGCAATTGAAATTAAATTTAATGTAGTAGAAAAGGAGCTGAATAAGTGATAAGCTGTGTGGTAATTAGAATACAGAGCACTCGAAAGTGTTCAAGATTAATTGTGACTCTTGGTCATAAATCAAATTTGTAGTGGCATTATTTACGCATTAGCTGGCAAATCAGACAGCTCACCTGCTCAAAGTGTTTTGGCGATAAGCAAAACTGCAAATCGATTTCAATTACAGTTACAACCTTTTGTGCCAAACAATCAACAAACACAATCGCAAAATTATATTAGCATTTGTTCTCGCTCACTCTCTCTGCCTCTCTCTGCCACTCTCTCTGTCTCTGTCTCTGTCTCAGTGAAGTTGTTATTTGGCCAAGACCCAAACTGGTAACTGACGTCTGTCGTCTGCCGCCTGGCGTCTAACGGGGCTGCACTTTAGGGCCGCCTTTGGTTCGATGCACGACAGCTGATAAGCTGAAATCAGTCAACGGTAATCGTTAACATGGCCAAAACGTGGATTAGAACCCACAACTTGGCAGCGTAGGCGTCTTTTGGCCCTGCCATGTTATTGCCTATTCTTGGCCAATTTAAACTTTTATTACACACATATTTCTTTTCTCAGTCAGCTCGTTACCTTGAAGGCTTTTTAACTGGATTATAGTTGGATTTATGCAGCGGTGCCACCTTGTGGCAGGTACAGCAAAAGCTGGCCTAATGCCTTAACCCTCTTTTTCTCGTATACCTCTTGCCATTTATAATTTATTTCATTTTTGTTTTGATTGCCCAAATGCGATTGTCGCACACCCGATAATAAAAAAACACGATCTTTATGCAACTTGTGAAAAATGGGAGGTTACATTCTATTTTATGTACTTGTTTATTTTTCCATGATTTTTGGCACTGATTTCAAAAGCTTCAGCTAATATTTTTTATGTGCACTTTGTGATTGCAAAAATTCGAAGGGAACAAGAGTAGTGAAATTTCCAAGGCAGCAGATATCATTTCAATTCAAATAATCATATTTATTTTACATGTGCTTCAAATAAACCGAATTTAGTTTTAATTTATTTAGTTTTTATTATTAATTAATAATTTTCCATCATTTTTCAATGATAAAAACTATCTAGTTATATTACATTTATCTGAATTTTACTTTGTTTCCTTACATTTTAAAATATTCAGAATATATATAAGAAATTGAGTTTTTGTTAAGGTCCCCGTATAACTAATATATGCTCATATATTTAAAAATATTAAAACAAGATGATGAATATTTCAGCATAATGTGTTTCCTGTTTGTAATTTATCATGGAGCTTCTTAATATTCCAAATAAAAGAAAAAGACACACGAAATACAACATCAATAAAAAAATAGCAATTAATTCAATTAAAGTGGCAATACAACAAACTTGGCTAATGTGATGCAACTGACAGCAGCTACAACAAGAGCAGCAATAGCAACAACAAAACAAAATGGTTTTGTGCAAAATAAGTTAACAAGAAAAAGCGCTGTTTAAATGGCCGCAAATTAATTAGAGGCAAGCGAATAAACTGGCTAACTAAGCAAGTGGTTAACAAGAGGAACGAGAGGTGAAGAGACGGAGGTGTGGGGAAGGGGAACGGGGAGGAGCGACAGGGCAACAGGAGGTGGGGTATTAAAACCAAACCAAACCAAACCGGTCAGAGCCTCCAAAGTCATAATCATAATTAAACCGCGGCTAGACACAAGCTGTCAAAAAGCATTTAAACTGACAGCTGGCTGAGGTGGCGTCAAGAGAGAGAGGCAGCAGAGAGGGTTAAGAGAGACAGGGGGTGGGAGAGGGGAGAGAAAGACATGCTCATTAAACGCATAAAAGCGTTGGCTGCACAAGTGCATTAGGCGTCAATAAGTGAACATGGATGTGATGTGAGTTGAGTTGAGTTGAGTTGAACTGCATTATTCAAGATCAAGATAAACAGAAGAGCTCAAGCTGAGTGCAAGAAGGAGAAAGAGGTGAGAGATAAGAGCAGAAAAAAGAGAGTGATGTTGACACACAGAGAAAAATACATTTTTCATTCTCAACAGTTATTTAACATGAATTTAATAACACTAAAGTGTAAAACTATAATTATTTATAGCCATGAAAGTAGATTAAATAATAAAAACATAAATTCTTAAATAAAAAATACATCAACTTAATTATATTAAATTGTTTTCAAATTATTGTTGCTTACGTATTCATTTTAAAATATATTATTTCGTTTAGAGTTAAGAATTTCGCTTGCTTACTTAAATATTCTGAAAAATTATCTAGGTCAATTATTTTTCATAAATAATTTGGAAGTTTCCATTGATTTGAGCTTCACTCCAAGAATATTCAGGATATAAAATTAAATTCTAATTTAATAACAATAAAATTTAAGATAGCATATTTAAGATTAATTTACAGTATATTTCGTTTTTAAATTTAGAAATTTTAGTAGTCTTTAAAAATTAACAATTAATATAATTCAATTTACGTTTTTAAACGTTTTTAAATTGAAGACCCTGTTTTTCTGAGTGTAGAGATCGTTTCATTGATTCACTAGCTCACATTCACAATCATATTCACATTCATATTGAGAGGCAAGTTGACGCGGCATTAAATTGAGCATTAAAGTCGCTTTAATGATTTTAATGCGTGTCCGAAGCGAGCTAAACGTGCGTCGGTGTTGCGGCTTATTAACCGCTTTTGTTGCCACAGATAAAAACAACAAAACAACAACGACAACAACATCAGCAACAACAACAGCAACTCGAAGCCAACTCAATCCACTTTACTTTAACACACTTGATTGACAGTTTTGTTTATGGCTTGTTTCGATTTTTGATATGAGCTCGATATCGTGTATCGTGTATCTGTGTATCTTGTATCTCTGTATCTTTGTATCTGCCAGTTGCGCCTGCGCCGGAAGATGTTAAGCATTTTGTGCATTTCCTTTTCAACTCAAAACCTGTTGCCTGTTTGAATGACGAACTTGTTTTTTGGGCTAATAACATTTCAATTAGGCCGCCGCCTAATGGGCCAACATTTCTTTCATATTTATAATCATTTTTTCGAGAAACTGTCAAATCATCTGAGTGACGCGATTAACGTCAATTTATCCTTAACAATATTTTATGAGTGCTCGACTCGTGTTGCCGCCAAATTAGAGCAAACCAGGCTCATCGCTTTCGGCCAGTTTTGTCTATTGTTTTAGATCGCAACTCATCTTGTCAGTAGCTGGCTTAATTTGAACCTTTTAACATTTCAACTTGACCGTTTTGTGTTGTCCGTAGTTCAATTTGTTAACAACCCAATAAATTTCCAGCTGCCAACTTTAATTGCCACAGCTAATGGCCATAAACAGAATTTCAAATTTAAAATTTTAATTCAAATTCAAATTCGACTTCAAAATCATTTCTTAATTGAACTGTCGATCAGACAATTTGCCTATTTCAGTATCTATCTCTCACTCTATTCCTCTCTTTCTCTTTCTGTTTCTGTCTCTATCTCTTTCTCTTCGTTTTTGACTTTGAACTCTATGAATGAAAATTTAACACATTGAATTGCGCTAAGTCGTAAAACTTTCACATGTAATAGTGGAACGAATGAAATATTATTTATCATTCATGATTCTTTCTTTTTTTACAAATGTATAATTTACTAAAAAAAAAGTAAAAGTATTTTTATATTTAAAGTTGACTTGGATAATTTCGTGCTAGTGACGAAACTACGGCTTAGTCACCAGTCACAACTTCAAATATTTAAATAAAATATACAACTGATGATTTAAATCAAAACTAATACGATTTGAAACATTTAACAAATATCGCAATACTTTGACAATCGATTATCGTTTATTTCTTGCTAGTGACGAAATAATAATTGAGTCACCAGTCATAACTTCAATTACATGAATATATATAACATAATAAGTAGTGAGTTAACTGGCACGTGTGAACAAAGTTGTACGCATAATTGAATCTGAATGCCGCTGAGTATTCATACGATTCACATGCCATATGAGGCGTCATTCATTCATTCACCTCGTTGTTCATTTTGGGTCTCAAGCACACGCAATTATCGCACGCACTCAGTGTGGGCCCCGAACCGAGTGTGAATATGAATATGAATCCGCATCCGAATTCGAATTTGATTTGAAGTGTGAGTCCGGGTCTAGGTCTGGGGTCTGAGATTGAGTTTGAGTTTGAGTTTGAGTCTGAGTTTGAGTTAGCGGCTACTGTGACTGCGTTCCATTGGCAAAAGGCACCTCATGTGGCGCCTTCACGGCTTTTAAAAGGTCTTTTCTATTATTTATTATTATTATTATAATTATTATTATTGTTACTGTGCTACCTCATTTGCCTGCTTTGTTTCTCTCTCTCTCTCTCTCGCTTTGTTTTCATATATTCTTTGTAGTTTTCAAGTTAATTTCATTACCGCCACAGTGGCTTAAAATAAAATGCATGCGGTGCGTGTAAATTTCGTTTGATTGCTGAAAACACAGCTGAGGTTAATTCAGGCCATTTACAGCCGATGTTTATGGTTAATTAGCCAAATATTTGACCCAATTAATCACTGGAAAATGTGAGAGAACTAATGAAAATCAACGGACATCATCCATAGACACGAGAATTCAACTCTGACCATATAATTTCACATATATAATTATTGGCCATTTGTGGCAGACATAATTACATTAGACAATCGCAAGAGTTGAATGATTTGGGCTGGCATTCGATTCATGTAATCGAACTGATAGTTAACTTGGCTTTCAGTTCATTTACAGTGCATGCAAATTATTTCCAACTTGTGTACATCAAAAAGCAATTACACAAAAGACTATCAAATAATTACAGATATTCGGAGTATTTTGAGGGCTATTTGAATGGGCAACACTTTCGGCCGCCTTTTCCAAAAGCCAATTTGACACAGAAATTGAATTTGGTTACACTAAAAACAAGTGGGAAACTCTGTGGACAAATGCTCGGCTGTTAGATGCCCAGCACTGGAGGAAGTTTTGTAAAAATTACATGCGATTTATAAAATACTATTTAAAATAGTAAAATATATTTTTATCTATTTACTTATTACTTGATTATAATCGGTTTCTTCTTTAACCGATTGAAGTGAAAGTGAAGAAATTGTGTTCAGTTTGTAATATAAACTTAATTTGTTCACAACATGAGAGCATTGTCCTCGAAATTGGTTGCTCCAAGTCTTCTGGATTCCGAGATCAAGTTGTTATTAGAAGAGCACAGACATTGTCACAAATTCAATCACCTTTATAAACATAATTCACTGGGCTTAACACACACTCGCTTACTGCAAAAGTCAGTGCAAACAGTAACCACCCACGTGCCCTCCCCTGACTTTCGTACTCCTCTTTCCATTCTCCGTTTCCCTTCGCCTTCAACTCGGCGACAACTAATGACTTCCTTGCATGTCACGTGATATGTGCAAGCGACAACGGCAGCCACTACGCCCATTAGCGTCCTCTCTCTCTCTCTCTCTCTCTCTCTCTGTTTCTCTCTCCCCCCTCCCTCTTCTCCACTCTCCTACCAACTCATCCTAGTTCTCAGCCAGGCTCTGTGGCCTTCAGCCTTTTGTGGCCTTTCTCAGAATTTTTATTGCCGCACATTGTAAATACGAGGCGACTAATTGAAAGCCGTTTATTAATAGGGCAACCAACAGGTGCGGGGGGAGTTGATGATTGCTCGAGTGGTGGAGGGGAAGAGGGGAACAGCGGCTGCTTAAATAACACATTGTTATTACCGAAGCAAGCTTTTAACCACATGGGCAGCGACAGCTTTATGACTTGGCCAACTGTCTAATTAAAATCTAATCAGTCCTCGCGCAATAATATCCTGACATTTTTTACCACTAGTACAATGTACACTGCACTACATGATTCAATTATATAACAATGACTAATGATCTGCGACAAAAGTGAAGTAGTCAGAATTTTAATTACAACTTTCGAAATTCGATTAGTTTTTGTCGATCGGTAATTAAATCGATTTTCATGAAATATCGACAACTCAAGTCTAATTTGATGCTGCAAAATGTATAATCAATTTCAAACAGTCATAACTTTCTCTTAGTGAATTCGCTTATTAGAAGTCCAATTTTTTTATTAGTGTGGCTCGTTTTAATTCTGCATTAGAATATTGTCACTATATCAAAATATTCAATATTATGTTAAATATTATAATGTATATAATAATATTATGGTTGTTTGTCCGCTTTGATTCTGCATTTAAATTGAAAAATATATTCCACTATATATAAAATAAAATATATATAATATATATATATTATTTTCTTCCATTTTAAGTTTACACAAATCTAATTTCCCATCTTTTCCTTCAATATTTTAATTCAGGTGATGGTGATGCCTCGATGGCCGATGATGATGCCACCGATCTGCGCTGCAACATGCCGCTGACGCAGCTGCGCAACATGGACAGCCACATGGCCAACATGTTGCAGCAACATGCGAAGAACGGACTCAATTACGGACCGGCAACACCGACAGCACCGCCGCCGCTGCCGCCGTCGCAGTCGCAGCAACCAGCGGGTCATCATCATGCAACATTTGGCTACCACAATGCCTTTGGATTTGGCCAGAGTCACAGTCACAATCACGGTCACAGCACGTCACGGTCACGGTCACTATGGACAGCAGGAGGATGCGGCGGGGAATTATCTGAGTTCCATGCATCAAATGGTGGAGGCCAATCAATTGCAGCCGCCTCAGGGATTGTCGGGAGTGCAGGGATTGCAGGGACTGCAGGGGGTGGCGGTGGCGGTGGCGCCACCTGGCGCCTATGGCAGCCATCAGCAACACTTGGCGGCGCTGGCCGCGCATGCGCAGGAGCAGCACAACAAATATGCCAAGTCATCGCCAACAGCAGCAGCTTCACCAGCAACAACAACAACGACAGCAGCAACCGTTGCTGGCAGCTACTTTCAGCCGGATGCAGCAGCAGCAGCAGCAGCAACTGGCAACATTGCAACAGCAACAGGCGGGGGGGGGGGGGGAGCAACAGTTAATCGTGACTACGATGAACGTTCAATGTCCTCGACAAGTGAACTGGATGAGGATGAAGATGATGCGGCAAAGTTGCAGACCGATTGCAACATCAATATTGATGTTACCACGCCGCCAACACCGCGTCCCACTCTCAGCAGCAACAACAACTGCAACAGCAACAGCAACAGCAACAGCAACAACAACAGCAACAAGCGCAAATCCTCCTCCTCCTCCGCCTCCGCCTACTGTGATGATAATGAGCCGAAATTAGCCAATGGTCAGCAGCTTGGCAATTACGGCATCAGAGCGCGCACTCTCGATGAGGTACAGCAACAAGCAGCAGCAGCAGCAGCAGCAACAGCAGCAACACTTTCAACACGACTACCGCAACAACAACAACAACAATAACAACAGCCACAACAACAACACTCAACAATCCGAGCATGTGGACAACGACAGTCTGGTCAATGGCAGCTGTGCATCCAGCGAGGATCTCAATCAGACCAACAACAGCGAGCAGGGAGAGAAAATCACATCCGGCAGCGATGATGAAGGTAAGTCTGCAACATGATGCGGCACTGCAACTGTTGCAGATGTTGCAGCCAGCAAAAATAACCATTTAAACGCGATAGTTACTGCTTGCAATATATGTTTGTATTATCAATTTGTTTTAAATATATTAATTCAACCGCTGACACTTAGACCCTGTAATTGAGAATGGGAAAGGTGCTTTACATTATACTCTGATAAACACAAAGAAATTAAACATAAAGTATCTTTTATGTGTAAAAGAGGTCAGTTGAGAGTTTAAGAATATGCGACTCTTACACTTCAGAATTTTGTGATTAAAATCTTAATTTTTTCAATAATTGCTTAATATATATTTTCAATTTTAACTTAATTTTATTAGAGAGCAAGTACAGCGTCTCTTAAAGTCTAGTTCGCTTCAGTTTAGTCTTTTCTTATAGTCTTAAATAAATTAACTTGATCTCTAAGTTGTTCATTTAAGTCTACAATATTGAAAATGTATTTATTAAAATAGATTGTTTCTCATTTCTGTGTATTGTAATACAAATTATAAATAGTAATTATATTGTTATTATTTTGTATTTCATATGAATTTTGAGTGTATCTATTTACTGATAATATTGAATCATTTACTGATAATAAATCGATATATAACATATCTTAAAAATGCTAATTGGTTGCAGGTCAGGACGACAACTGTGCCAAGAAGAAGCATCGTCGCAATCGCACAACATTCACCACATATCAACTGCATGAACTGGAGCGTGCCTTTGAGAAGTCCCATTATCCCGATGTCTATTCGCGCGAGGAGCTCGCCATGAAGGTGAATCTGCCCGAAGTGCGTGTCCAGGTGAGTTATCGACCATGAGATCAGCTTTTATTTACTAGCTGACTTTTGCTAATTGTGCAATCAAAATGTCGGACATGTCTGGCCCAATCCATAGTCTACAGTCCCCAGTCTTTAGAGTCCAGTCTCCAGTCCCGGAAATTAAACAATTTCCCTTTGCTATTTATTTTAACGAAATTAAGTTGTGCCAACTAAAGTTTCACCCCCCTCAGTTTCAGCTGCTGTGACTGCAAGTTGTTAACTTGTTTTGGCCAGCTTGACAAGGATTTATGCTTGCAGTTGCAGGCCAACATAGATAATGGCTTGTAACTCATTTGCTTACATGCATTATTCGTTGGCTTTATCGCAATTCATCTGCTTTCGTCACTTACTGACTTTGCTGCAGTCCACTTACGTCATTTGCTGCATAGCATGCATGAATTCATCGCTTACCGAATCAGAAATGTGTTGCCTTTGTTCTCCTGCTTCGGATATGAGTTTGATTAGTTTTAATCAGTTGACAGCTTATCCAAAATTGTAGTTTCTTAGTTTGTAATCACTAATCATAAATTGTATTCAGTATATTTCCCTTTAAATCGATTCGATATTGTTAGTTACTGATTTCACTTTAGTCACTTGTCGCCAGAAACCACATTTTGTGCCCGGTTCAAAGTGTTTGCCTTATCTCCCAGTCCAATTCGATTTGTTTAACAGTCCCCATACAAAACTTTCCAATGTGAAGAGAGACAAAAAGTGCCGTAACTTTCTTTCAGTGCATATTAAAATTTATGTCTCAATTGCAAAATGACAATGCAGAGCCAGCAGAAAAAGGGGAGATATTTATGTTGCGGGAATAATGCACTTTATGAGACTGTGTGTCTTTTGCTCCCTATGCTCCTCTCCTCCTCTCCGCCTATGCTCCCATTCTCCTATCATTCCTTCCAGCGGGAGACTCTACAGGGCCGATGCATGTCTAGCTGCCATTCGTTTCGGGTGGCAAATTGCGACGTTAACGTCGTAAATTCCTTTCACAGCGGTGTAGCATAAAAGACGCCCGTCAAGCAATCGGAGATCCCTATGAAAATACTATAAAATAGCAAAATACAAATAACTGAAGCTCAACAGGAATTGAAGGTATTGAAGGCTCTCGAGTGGCACCACAATTTCTAATTGCTGTGGACCTTAGACAGACTTGGCATAGTTTTCTATGTCCCATTCTTAGACATAAACTGCAAAAGAAAATAGCTCTGTTAGAGGGGGTGGAGCGGGGGAAAGCGGGAGAGGCGGGGGAAGGTGCCACAGTCGACAGTCGCTAAAGGACAATATCAAATTTCATGAAATTTCGTTTCCTCAGACGACAAATCATTTTTATTGACTAAACATTATCGTGCCGCAAAACGCAAAACGTTGCAACGTTGGCGACACTGTCTCTCTGTCTCTCTGTCTCTCTGTCTCTCTGACTGCCTTGAGTCGCGGCCTGGCAACACAAATGTATGCACATAAATAAATAAATAAACAACTATATAGTTGAGAAGGAAAAGAAGCAGCAACACAAATATATACCATAAATGAAATACAAAAGTAATGAACGAAAATCGCATACAAATTTCTTGCACCGACGGCGCTGCGATTTATCAGCGTTTTCCTAGATGGTCGTACGGCCCTCATGTGTCACTTTGTCAAATTGACACGAATTCAAATTATGCCACATCCCCGCTTTTCCCTCGCATTCCCCCCTTTACAGTCCCTTCTCTGTTTTGCCTGCCCTTTTTACAAGCACTCACAAAATTCGTGCCCCAAAGTTTAACTCGTTTTTTCGATTTAGTGGGCACATTTTTTTTACTTTTGGGTGCTTCCCCTTTTTTGCTGCTCCCTTTAACCACCTCCGCCCCTCTCCATGTGTTTGTGTGTGTGTGTAATCGCATTTGCGGTTAGTTTGCATGAAGTTCTAGTTATCGTTACGGGCTGGGAAATTGCTTGGTGTGCAACTCGTTGAAGGTGGAAATTTGTTTTGATTAAGTTTGCACACACAAAAAAAAAGAGGAGAAGAAACGAGGAGGAGGAAATACCATGAAGGAAGCTAAAACTTAAAAGATTTGATACCCTGAAATCAAATTGAATCAACTGGAATATAGGAATTGAGTTTTGAATATTATATTTGTGGAAAGAAACATTGACAAAAAAAAGTCTGAAAATACGAGTCAAATGATAAAAATAGATATTTAGAAAATTAGATATAATAACAGTCACTTCTCAAATCAAATTTAAATTCCTTTTTATAATAATTAAGATATCAACGATAATTTTTTATCTTTGGTGGAATATATTTTAATTAAATACAAAATTTAAAGAAAGATTAATTTGAAAATCAATTTATATAACATCTCAGTGGCTAAACTTTTGAATTTCGATAATAGTTCAGTCTCTTCAGTTTTACAATACATAAGATGTTAAAAAAGGAAGTTACCTGCTCAGGATGGTGTCTTAAAAACTTAAGAAAGGACCCACTAAATCAGTAACTACTTGTCTTATTCTTCAGGCTGCAATTTCCTTGAGAATATTGGAATACCTGAGGTGTAGAGTATAAAAGCAAAACTAACTGAGTTGTTTCTTGGCCAAAACTCAAAACCAGAGGAGTCAAAGAAAGAGTCAAAGATAGAGTGACAGGGACAGGGACAGAGTCAGAGTTATAGTCAGTCAATCAGTTGAAAGAGGCAGCTGGCAATACAATTTCTTCGTTTACTTGTCCTAGATGAGTTCATTTTGGTTTCTATTTCTGAATTTGGTTTCTGGTTTTGCTGCTTTTTGTTTTTGTTTTCTTTTTTTTTCTCTTTTTTTGTGTTGTTAACTTTGTATTGTCATTGGCAATGATGTTGTATTTGATGTATTTGTGTTGGTATTGGTTTTGGTTATGCCACGTGCATTGTAATAGATTTGCTAAATGTTTGTTTAAAAAGTTTGATTGGATTTTGCATTTGATGCATTGTGTTTGTCATTGTCGTTGTCGTTGTAGTTGTTGCTGTTATTATTGTTGTGTTGTATGCATTTCTGTGGCTTGTTTGATTGTTGTTTAAATGGCAATATTGCCTGCCACTCGTTTACATTGTAATAGACCTCAACTCGACTCAATTCAACTAACGACAAAAAATCAAAAGAAATTCTAAATGAAATTGAAATTGTGACATTTTGTGGTTATTTCTTGTGATTGCTCTTCTTCTCTTTTTCGCAAAGCAATTAATATAAACTGCCTGTAAAACAGTGGAAAGGATATCTATGATATATCCTCAGCTTATCTCAGATGGTAACCAAAACAGAAAACGCGTTAAGCTCCGTCAAATTAAACAACAGATTAACGGACTAAACAACCACAAAAAGTACAGACAGACAGTGAGACAGACACATCATTAACACTGCAAAAACACAGTCAGTTCATCAGCTGCCAGTTTCCTCTCTCCTTTCTCCCTTCTCCCTTCTTCTACTCTGCTGTTGTTTTTCTTTCTCTCCTTCTTTTGTCCTTTATGATGTGAGCCAAAACATATGGCCCGAAAAGTGCCTCATAGATGACAATTATTTTATTTGGATTACACGCTGACAGCGAACAATTTTCTTCAAGGGTCTTTCTCTTTTGCTCTTTCTCTTTTTCCCTTTTTTTGTTTCCCTGTCTTTCCCTTAATATTTTAAGGGTTAGATGTGCTCCAATCATACGCCGTATTAAACACAATCGAGTGCGAAAACGCGTCACACTCGACACACGAAAAGAGTTTAATTAAAACCTAATTTAGCATGGCAAAGCAAAGCTAATTGCAACATTTTAACCACAAATATCACTTCGCAAAAGGGTTTGATTGATGGCGTATAACCGTTGATTGACGACAGGGTCACAGTTTTGTCAAATAATGTCCTTCTGCTGGCTGTTTGACTGACTGATTGGCAATTAACTGAGTTCGAATACTACACGAAACTTAATAGAACAATTTTTCTAATATTTATTTGCTTTTTAGTTGATTTTTAATGAGTTTATTTTATTGTGAACTATTGTGTTTTAATGCTTTGGAATAATATGATCACGATTCGAATCTAGTTGTTTTTATACTGACATTCTTTATATATCATATCAATTAATATTAATTGACCTATTCAAAAAATAACTTGACAACTGTCTATAAATTTATAAAAAAACCAATGCCTTATTTGGAAACTCAATTTCAAACGTCTTTGTCTAAAATAAATTGATACGATCGTTGCCAATCTTAAGGAATAATGAGAACTGAGACAAATTCGAATTAAATATTTTTACAATTAAAATACTTAAAATAATGAATTTTTTTGCTTTGATATTTCTTATGTGAACTCAAAATTACTAGTATAAATAAGTCAAGAAATAAGTCAGTAAAACGGTTCTATAGACATGAGTTGCGTGTTCTGACTTAAAGCTATCTGGCCTGTTGGCCAAAAGTAAATCAAATGGCAAATATATAAAAGCAAATGCAAAGAATAACATACGAGCATTCAGCAAATACATTTATATTGAATACGTACAACTCGTTGTTTCGATTTGAGTAGCTTTTAGTGAAATTGTCGAGCATGGCAATTGTTATTAATATTATTAGCAGCAAAAATAAATAAATGAACGAATGCCTGTCAATTATTTAGCATAGTCAAATGATTAAATATCGTAAAAATGTCAAATGACAAAGGCAGGGAAGAAACATTCAAACATTCAAACGAGAGACAGCGAGAGAGAGAAGGAGTAATAGTTATTTATCTGCATATTGCGCATACGACGTGTGTAACGTGACGTGTGAGCGTGTGTCCAAGTGTGTGTGTGTGGGTGTGTGTGTGTGTGCATAAAAAGCAAACAAATAAAAATGTCATTTCACTAACAAATAAAATAGATTTTTATTGCATTCCACTTGCCATGGCCTCAAGTTTTTTTTCCTGTTTCTGCTTCTGTTTCTTTGGTTTTTTTATGTTCGTTTACGTTTTGTTGCTTTCCTTTGGCATTGTTTTTTATTGCGAGTATTATTATAGTTACAGTCAGAGTCTGTCTTCATATGGTTCCATTCGATGCGATTCCATTCGATTCGATTCGATTTGAATCGCTTTCGCTTTCGTTTTCACATGTCATAATAATAATAATGCATATTAGGTTCATTTTGTGCGCTTTTATTGAAATCCTATACAAATCTAATAATCAGACATAATCAAAAAGCAAAAGCAAAAAGTACAGAAGAAACTACCAAGTTGTGTCATAAAAAATCAAACAAATCGGGAATATCAAATGAAATATACTCAAAATTGGGCTCGACAATTGCATGAATGGGCTCATTTGTTCTCCCTCTCTCTTCTCTTCTCTCCCCCTCTCTGGGGAAGTGAGTTCTCAGCTTATTCAACTAGCTAGTCAACGGTTCATTGGGGAAATGCTTTCAATAGACTTCGATTTCGATTAATCGGGGCACTTTTTGTGAATTGTCCAGCTCCAAAGCGACCTTTGCCCTCTCAGTATTTATATAATTAATGCAAAATACCAAACGACAGCTGCTCTAGACATCACTCCCCCTCTCTCTCTCTCTCTCTCTTCTCCTCTCTCCCTCTCTGTCGCTCGTTGCGTGGGAGGGAAGTGTGGCAAGCGGGAGGAGGAACAATTAACACATTATGCCACCTTTGACACAAAACAAAAGCCACAACAATAAACCAGACACAAGGGTAAATAATAATAAATAAAAATAAAAGCAGCGAAAGTCAAGTCCGAGGGTTGCATTTATTTAAATATATATATATATACATATATATGTGTGTGTGTGTGTTGCACATCTGCTGCTTATGTTCAACTCAGTTAAACTGTCCAATAAAACAAAGCAAACTGCAAAACACTCGAAGTGAGCTGCCTAATTATCAAAAATCAAGCGAACAATAATATTCACTCAACATTTTTTATTTATTTTTTATTTAGAAAGCATAATGGCCGAAAATAGCGGATAGACAGTCGAAGAGTGATAATACAAGGGAAAATAAAAGTAATGAACAATATTACAAGTAGTTCACTATTTAAACTGAAAAGTAAAAAAAAATATTAATGACGGATTTCAGCAGATGGATGACTATCAACTATTTATTTTTCTACACATAATATTTATATAAAAAGTTTCAAAGATTTAATTCTACATAAACTAGTTGAGAAATCTATATATTCAACAGTTGTCAATTTTGACCTGAAAATAATAATACATATAATGGTACTATTATTTAACAGGATTATCTGATTCGATTTTGACTTGTATTTCGATTTTTTCACAATGTAAAATCAAAATTTCATTCACAATAATTTGTCATTGAATTTCTCTAGTTTCCCCAGCAATTATATTATAATTTTCATGAGACTTATATCGACTTTGATCTCCAGAGCATTTGTCTAGCTTAGCTTATTACACTCGCTATCAGCTTTCACTTTTGTGGCTGCCACAGAGGAGGCCCAAGAGAAGAGAGCAGAGAGAAGAGAGCCGCTTTCAATTAACCCTCATTAGGGGCTCGTTTCACAAAGCAAAAGGGAATGAGATGCCGACGACTTGATGGATTTGATGGAGCTTTTTACCTGAGATCGGGAATTCCTAAGCAAATGCGTGTCGCAATTAATTAAGCTGGATAAGAAAAGGGCAGAGGGAGAGAGAGAGAGAGAGAGAAAGAGAGGGAGATGACGCAGTTACTTCGAAGGCAGGACGAGAAGTTGCCGCAAGGATAACGTCGTTGTCGTTGTCGGCATCGTTTGTTGAGTTATTTTGTTTGTTTGCTAGAGAGTTGCCTCCGCCCCCACCCCCTGATTCTGCTGCTCCTCACCGCTGTTGTTGCTGCTGCAATGGCATCCAATTTCATTCCTTTATGCGACTTATTGAGTTTACTGTAGTACACTCCTGGTTCTTTTTTATGGCCACAAGGGTGTCGTCTACGAGTCGCCGTCGTTGTCTCTGCCTTTCGGGCAAAACTTTAAAGCACTTTGCCGCATCCTTTTATCTCCTTCTCAGACTCCATCTCTTCTCTCTCTCTCGTTCACACACACACAGTCTTCAAGTCTCGAGTTAGCGCTGCCAACGTGTGCGTAATTTAAGCTGCGAAACGTGTCCTGCCAACTTGAGGCAATGATTGCGCTTTTTGCCAGCTAATGAAATCAAATGAAGACGCGTGCGAGGGATTACTAATTACCCCCAATACACTCAGAGAAGAGACACAGTAAACATAAATGCATTTATATTTGATTTTCAAATATTACATTTATATTAAATGGCCTTCAATTCATCAACTTTTTCATTATAAGTTCTCATCTTCATTTTAATAAATGTCAGTTAATAAAATTGTATTTAATTTGATTACATCCTTTTTTTTAATCAGCTTTAAATTGAAAGTTTTTAATTTACTTAGGTGACTAGAAGTTTAACTAATATTCTCAATGTTTTAACGTGGACTTGGGACCTTGAATTTAATTTTATTAATGTGAAATAGTTTTTTTTGGCAAATATGAAATTGCAGAGCACTTATTTTCGAACTTAGTAGCTGTCACTAGAAACCCAGAATTATTCCACTTGATGGGGGATCAAAAAACAAAACCAAATAAAATGTCTAAGTCAGTTCATTATTTGTTTTGGGCATCATATCGAATTTGGCGTAACCTGTCAACACATTTCAATAAAAATGTATAAATCAAAAGGAATGAAATTATAAATCATTTTGCCTCCCCCGACGACAGCGTGTTTCCACCCCTGGGCACAAATATAAGCACACAAACATAACCTCACTTGACATTAGGGGTTACAACAGACCAAAAAATAAAAAAAAGAGGGCAGCAAACATTGCGCTGCACTCCCCCTCTCTTCTCTCACACTCTCCCCCTCGGCTACAACCCTGACAGCGTCTGTCCGGAGGGCGCACTCGAAATATGTTTGGCTTAAACTGAAACAAAATACGATCAAATGTAATCAAGCGAATACAATTACAATTACAATGAAATTATGCCGTTTTTTTATGGTAAATTGTAGCAGCTAAAACGGACAGAGAAGGGAAGAAAGTAAGAAAGAAAGAGAGAGAGAACTGTTACTAAACTTTGCTGGGAAATCCTTGTGTTTAGCAGCTGCTTAGTTCAATCATCTCAGTTCTCAATGCTCAGCTCTCGAGTCTCGAGTCTCAAAGTCCACTTCAAACGTCAAGTGCAATGTCATGAGCGTAGTGCAAAAAAGGGGGTAGATACTTCACCCCTCTTCACACCCTTGTGCAGTTATGAATATTATTCAATTTAAGTGCCTAAATGCTGTGTAATGAGTTGCACATCTGTTCGTGTTGAAGGTTTCAAGTGAGACACAAAAGTCAGAGACTTTTTCTATAGTCCAACATTTTCGAATTATTATTATTATTGTATTATGGCACTTGCCGTCATTCTATTATGTGTCAGATGTCAAGTGTACACGGCATCCCTTTAAAAAATGTGTATACAAATCGAATAAGCGAGAAAATTGTTTTTCTTTTCATATTTAACGAGCTGAAAATTGACAAATAAACTGATTAGATCAAGCTTAATGATACTTTGTGTACATTTATATAAAAGTTATCAAACTGTGTGTAATTGTGTTTGACTTGGAACTTGCTCGGAAGAAAGTATCTTTTATGCAGAATATGAAAATAATAGGAAATTTATTTCTTAATTACTTATACATATAGGACATAAATATAAATGGATAGAAAATATATTAAATTAAAAGTTGGCAGATAAATCTAAAGAAATAGCCTAATTCTTTTATAATTGAATATAAATAAAATAATATGTTGGAATTATTAAATAGTATTTGAGTATCAAGAGGTAAAAAAGTGATTTTTTGTACAATTCTAATGAGGGATTGATAATGAAATCGCATTATTTGTGCCTGTGCAGTCTTTATCAATTTCCTCAAAGAGTGCCGCAGTTAAAGCAACTCTCAGATATTCACCGAGAGATACAAATGCTTGTCAGTTTAAATGAGCATTGGGCTTAAGTTGTCAAATTAGGCCAAAAAAAAATACAGAACAATTTCAATTTGGACTCATGTGACTCACTGAAGTCAATCAAAGGAAATTTTCAACCAAATGAGGCAGGTATTACATATGTTTGGGTTACCTTCCTGTTACCCGGAACCCCCTCCCACTCTCCCTCTCTCGTTCTCTTTCTCTCCCTTTTCTCCCTGAAACGATATGTGAAATGCGACTTAATCAGCTTTATATAAATGCTTGTTTTGACATCGTCTCTCAGCTTCAACTTCATTCTCAGTATTTTTTGGGTATTAACCCACACACACACACACACACACTGGCACAACAAGCTGCTTATTATAATTACATGTAGATGTACAGTATGCTAAGTAATTGTATTGACAAAGCAAATAGATACATTAATACTTGTTTATTTATTTTCAAATTTAGTTAAACGCTGTAAATCAGAATATTAAATAATTGAAATTAGATAGCCAAAAAATTAAAGAACTTTTTTCCTTGTCAGCACAATTACTTGACATACTGTTTGTGCTTCAAAAAATACATATTTATTGGGCTAAAATGTATGACATGCTTCTTGGGGCTTTTGATTTCCGCTTTTAATTAATTTGTGTAACATGCTAATTGGTTTTATGCGTTTTACGCGTATTCGAATCGCTTGTTTATTATTTAATTATTATTTCCAATTCTGTGGCTGTTCTCGTTGCTGTTGTTGTTGTATTTTTGGTGGTTGCGCGACCTCTATAAATAAATCATAAAACACTTAAATAATTTTCCGTGCGCTTGCCACTTTATTATGTGCTAATTAATCACCTAAACAATTCTTATTTCGGCCACGCTTTGCTGCCTTTTTGCCCCACTGTGGCAACATTTTTTGGCTCACGCAAAATATAATATAATTAAGTTATCAAACCAACAACAAAAACAACGGGAACAGCTTGAACAACTTTTAATATATGCAACAAACTTTTAGCCACTGCACACACGCACACAAACACACACAGAACTCACACACACACACACACACACACAACTTCGCAGTGCACTAATTTATTTTATCATAAGGAATTATTCAAATTATACGATTAATAACCGTTGGCAAATTTTTCGGCTGCTTAGAACTGAATGAAATGCTGTGTGCGAGGGTAGCTACAGATGTTCTGTGGGCATGTATATTTATCTCTTCAGGAGTAGGAATTTTAAGCAATAGAATTGCATTTAAGTAAACCAACTATTTTACAAGGCTGCATTAGTTGAGATTAAATGAGATCACTTTACGAGTCAGCTTAAAAAGCTTTTAAACAAAGCTGTACTATAAATATCAATGGATAATTAGAAATAATTTGAACTGATACTTAATAAATGAATAGTTTGTCAAGAAAATGTTTTGACAAATTACCAGTTCACACATTTTAATTTTACATTTTATTTCAGTTAAGTTTGATGAAAACTATTTTTTTCGAATTTTAAGAACCATAGAAACGTATGTAAATTAAAAAGAATTAACATAATATGTATATACTGAAATGAAATTATATATCTTTTGAATCTTTTGAACTATAAATTTTTAAAACCTCAAAGACAACATTTTAAAAATTGTATTTATGATTTTTGAGCCACGAAGAAATATAATTATTGTTTATTTGTATTTATTTGTGCACAGCCACTCTTTGAAAATATGCTTACCCCAATAGAATTGGAATTTTCCCAGTGCTCTTCTTCAATGTATGACCTTTTATTTATGTCCTTATAGAGCTGCCATGGTTTGCTGCCTCATTAGCCTTAATAATAGTTTAGGTTGCCAGCAAATCGCAGTAATACAAAGCGAGACACACGACTTCCGTTTGCCTTTCCTTTTCCCACTCTTCTCTCTACTCTTCTCACCACACCCCTTCCCCTCCCTCCCCTTCCTTTTGACCGCTGCCAGCCGCAGACAAACTTATCGCCTCAAATATCGCATGTGAAAAGTCAAAGGGAGCAGGTCCTTCTGCTAAGTCGTTGGCTCTTTCCTCTCCCTCTCTCTCTCCCTCACCCCCTCACCTCCCTCACTCCCTCTCACTCTATCTCTTGCCTCATTTAACACCCACTCGATCAATGCGCTCAAATTTCCTTTCAATTTCAATTTGAATTGTGGCCTTTTGCTTCCTCTTCCTCTTCATCTTCTTCTACTTATGCTTCTTCTTCTTCCTCTGCTTCTTCTTGAACTGACTTTGACTGCATTTCGAGCAGAGGGGGGAGTGGAAAATAATGCGACAGGGCGTGTTTGCTTGCGCCACGTGTCACCCTGTATTTAATTAGCTATTTATTTACTTGCTGACATGCCGAGCAGCGCACGGAGATGTGAAGAGAGAGGAAGGGTGGGCGGTGAAAAGCGATGGTGGAGGGGTGGCGAGGGGCGTCACACAAGCAACCGTCGCACGCACAGTTAATAAGCAGTTAAATCGGCTACAAAGGACGACAAATATGCCCAGCAGCTGCTCGGCAAATAGCACAACAGAGTGGGCATTATTAGGGGAAGGGGAAGGTGAAGGGGAATGGGGGGAGAGTGGGCCGTGGAACGTGGGATGTGGAATGTGAGTCGTGGGTAGTTGGACTGTCACACGCTCCGCTTGTTTCACATTTTGTTGACACTCACACACACGACGCATTTTTAATTTGCAACAGTTGCAAGTTGCGAACCGGCGGGGTGGTGACGGAAGGGGGGAGGGGGTAGCTTAACTGCGGAGGCAGGTACTGAATGAAGTGAAGGTGGAGAATGCCACTGATTTTGATTTTTTGAAGCTGTCTTTGATATCACTACTTGTCTAAATACGCAGTAGTTTTTAAGCGAAGCAGCAGCTGGGAAACTACTGCTGGAACACACTGTGGCATTCAATTTAGTCTTTTTAGGAGCAGCTGTACTAGCTACGATCGTTAGTGTCCAGTTAGTGTTCACAGTGGAGTCACAGAGCTTGTACAGTTAGTCAAGAAAGTGTTTTGACGAAAAACGAATCTTTCGATCATATTTCATATTTACTCTCATATGTTTAGTAAGTGTTTCGGTTTAACAGTATGTTAGTTATGTTTAACATATATTAATTGTGTTTAACATATATTATTTGTGTTTAACATACATTAATTGTGTTTAACATATGTTAATGATCTCCTTCAAAGCTCAGTTTAGTCCGTTCTCAGCGAGCTTTCGGATCAACAACGAGCTTTAAGCTCTGATATTGCTGATTTTCAAAAATTAGCACGCATCTTAGTTTTTAAAAGTTGTTCTAGAAATTCCATTCTCAAGAACTCGCTCCAACTCTGTAGAGTCAGGGATAATTCAGCAGAGTCCTTGCGATCGGGGAGCTTGAGGAACAAAAGCGGCATCAAGTGTAAATCAATACGCTTGTCGGCTCCTAAACTAATTAAAACATCTTGTGCGCTTTGTGGCAAGGACAAAGCTTTTGTTCGGCTCTAATTTGGCCCCGAAAATCGAGTCGAGGACGAAACAGGATGCCTGAAACAGGGGCAAGGTCCTGGCTCGTTTGACGCTGCCGGAACTAAAAGCCAACAAAAGAAAACCATGTCATAAACTAGCGCAAAGGACTCCACGCTGTGTCTCATTGTTCGGGGCTTGGAAATTATGACAGGACCTTGCTAGGACCTGACTGATGTCTGTCTGCTGCCAGCCATATAATTAGGGTCGCTTTTGAGTTTAAGTCGGAAAGGGTTTCGATCCTCGGCCCTGGCAGTTTTTTAATTGAATTAAAGCTTGCACACGGATTGAGGGATAAAGTAGAAACTACAAAATATACTCGTATATAGAATAAAAAATAAACTCATGCAGATGCAGTCGACAGGACATTAGCTTAGGCGCCGCTATCAATATCCTTGACACAACGGGTTGTCTCCCAGCCAGGCTCTAATTATAGAGTCCAACCATTTTTCCATTTTTCCGTGCAATTAATTTCTTATCGCAGCGAGTTGAAAGTGTGCAACTTCAATCAAATTGATTGAATTGCATGTCGTGTGATTCGAAATGGAAATACGCTGATATAATCACATGTTTAGATTTCATAGTTCACGATAAACGCCAATTGGCCGGGCCCAAAGGCCAAAGCTAGTTAGCCAAATGGCACAAAACTTTTTCCAATTTGTTAGCCACAAAAACTTGGCTCGGAGATGGGATTGAAATGGGGAAGAAGACGGAGACGGAAGTATTCCAATTCATATGTATAAAAGTAGCGCAACAATGACCATTATATTGACAAGATGTTGTGTCCTCTTGCTCTGCATACACTCGAAAAAATACTGCACAAATTTAGATGAAATATTCAGAAACTAGCCAATGAATAAATCACATAATTTATATTTAAAATTTATAGAAAACAAAATTATTAATAAAAATAATATTACCCAAAACTCATATTAAGCGAAATAAACATGATTGTTAAATCCAATGTATATATTTATATATGTACTACCATTATTTTAAATTTTCTAAAAATCGCCTGCATTTTTTCACAATAAAATCAGCTAGAATTTTTTATGCTCTAAATTTGTAATGATAACTTTTTCCCCATAAGTAAAGATTTCTTAAATACAGTGTGCCACTTTTAATATTATAAAAACAAAATACATTAATTTTCTGAGTGTATATCACCATCCCTGTCGCTCTCTTGCGCTCTCGCTCTTTGCGTAGTTCAAGTTGCAAACAGTTTTATTAAGCTGCTGAGCTCTTGTGTGTTAAAAGTCAATTTTCCAATTTGCAAACTGTCAAAAACATTCGAAAAGCAATTTGTGCCATAGCACACACACACACACACACACACACATACGAACGGTGAAGCGAGAAAGAGAGAGGGAGAGAGAGAGAGAGCCAGTACATGGCAAATTGCGTATACGCCTTGTATGCTTTTGGGCGACGACACTTTGCGGCAGAAGTTTTCCAATAAAACGGCAAAACTTTGCTGCGAACAAAATTAAAGAAGACGACGATGATGATGACGATGAGAATAACGGTCGCCCATGGGGTTGTTCTTCTTCAGTTTCTTCTCCCCGCTAGCCGAATAAATGTTGCTTGCAGAGGCTGATGTGATTGTGATCTTTAGTTGATCAGCTAGAACTCAGAGAATTGGCGACAATATATTTCCAAGTTTCTTATCACTAATTTAAACATTTATTTTTTTTGTATGTATAATTTTAGTTGGCTCTATAAATATAAAATAATGTTTTCTTGGCATTTATTAATGACACCTAATTTGTAACTGCGACTTGGAATATTTCTTTTAATATATTTTTTTGGTATCATTTTTGGGAAACTGAATTCTATTCAGTATTTATTTTAATGTATTTTGTGACGTATTTTAATGAATATTTGACATTTTATTTATTATTTATTATATGTTGCAAATTACTTGTTACTGGGCACTAAACAATCGAGCAGCTCGTTGGTAGTTGTGTCAGTTGTTCTTGCTGCTTTTGTAGTTGTTGGGGGATGATGCTCAACGCCATTTAAGTTTCTAGATAAAAGGGGGATGTCAACCATTTTTCGGAACGTAAATTGTTTGCTGCCAATGTGAAGTTTATGAAAAAGATTAAAGTTGAAAAGTGGTTGACTGGAGGAGGGGACAAGGGGTGGGACAAGGCTATACAGTGGGGATGGGGGGTGGTGGATGCTTGTGGCGTGGCGCGTGCTTTGGGAAAACTCCAGCGCCACATGAATGCCAAATGCCAGCGGCAAAGATGATGACGATGAAGAGGATGAGGATAATGATGAAGGGAATGATGATGATGAGGATGCTGCCACATGGGCGGGCAACAGAAAATGTTGCAAAATTGAAAATGGCTGAAATGGGCTACATGTGTGTGTGTGTGTGTGTGTCTGTTTGTTTGTATTTGTGTCTATGGGGTGGAAAATTGAGTTTGGTGCCAGTTGGAGAAGAGATGTCTGAAGCAGGGGGGATGGGGAGGGGGAGTGGGGAAGGTTGCCACAACAGAGCAACAGCCAAAGATGAAAGCAGACAATTTGCCAGCACTTCATCATAGCGTTCATCATCATTGATGATGATGCTGATGATGGGCGTTCAAGCCATCAATAAAACTTCCCTCTTCTTATCTGGCCCCTCTTCCTCACCCAGTATAGCTGTCTCTTTCATGCTGCTGCTGTTGCTGTCACGCTCACTTTTTGGGGCTTATGACGCACCATGAATGGAAATTACAAAATTGATTTTGATGATTTAATTAAAATGAAGAAGCACAAACTCAAATTATAACAGTCGGCGAACGGCAGCGACAACAACAACAACAATAACAGCAACTACAAAAACTTGGCTTTTGAGTGGCCTACCTTCCCCTTCCCTTCCCCTCTCTTTCTGCACGCCTCTCTATTCCCTACTCTTCCCCTCCAACCGAATGTCAATATTCATTTAACATTTGAAACTCTGCCTGTCTTTGCATACTTATATATACATATATATATTTATGTATATGTATTTGTGTGTGTGTGTCTGTCTGTGTGTATGTGTGTGTGTGCAAATGTGGCCTAAAGCTGCTAACTTTAATTTATTTTCTTCGTACAGATTTGAGCGACAGGAAATTAGACTTTGAGTTGAGTTTTTGGCTCCTTAAGCTTTGTTATTACTGTCACTCATCTATGCTAATTGAACTATAGATTCGTTTTCCAGTTAGCCAACTTACTAAGCAGTCAAAAGCCACTGTTACAATGTGCAGCGCATTTAGACTGTTTGACAATTAGTGAAGTTATTTGAACAACTTCATTATGCATACATTTAAACTTGTTTAAAGAAATATTATTTGTTTTGGAAATTTGGTTTTTGCTTTACATATTATAATAAGAGTATTTATATTTTAACTTTTTAGTAGTATAATAAGATAAGCAATATAATATTAGGAGTTTTCCATTATTGAAAGTATAGCTCGGAATAATTAACAATTTTTACATTATTCGAAAAACGAGATGGATTTAATTTAATTTTTAAATTTTTTATTTTGTAAGAAATGCGTTAATTTAAAATTTCTCTGTATTTCGGAAATACTTTTTCCATAATTATTAATATTCAACTTACTTCTATATTTGAATAAAAGTAAATTAAAATAAATTTCTAATATAGAAATTGCTGCCATTTTTGAAACCTTGTGTCATGAAATAATCCATGATTAACTTAAACATAATTATTTAACAATATAACAATGAAATGTTAATTAGTTGCGTTTAAACGTTCTTTTAACTGATCATTAACTTTTATATTCGCACACACACAAATATTTATTTAAATATATGCAATTACCCAGCAGCCTCAACTACGTAGTAGCTTTAATTAGTTGCCAAAGTTGATTTGCTCGTGGAAAAGCACAACAGAGAACATTTTCACTTGATGTTTTGCCAATAAACGACACTACACTACAAAAGGGTGGGACAAAGAGGGCGGGTGCGAGGGAGACAGCATTACTTCTACAGAGCGAATAAAAATCAAGTATTTCGAACTTAGAATTCGAACTATTGAACTTGATTTCTCACTAATATTAAGTATTTCAATAATATTTCAAGTTCAACATTCTTTAATACACATTTGAAGTTCTTTTAATATTGCCAAACTTAAATAAATACTTGAAACGTTCAATTGAGTAGCTTTTATCCAACAGCAATATATAAAAACTTAATCATATCAATGAAAACTGTAAAACTAAGCTAATAACTGATGAAGGAACTTTGTTTATTACGTAGATTGCAATATTTTAACACACAATTTAGTGAAGCGATAAATGAATGATATCTGAAATTATTTATTTGATTATTTTCACCCTTAGAAATCCCTTAAAAGTCCAAATACGAACGATAGGCAGTAAGATTCAACGAATAGAAGAAAATGTGTTTATTTAAGCAATTGCGAATAAATCTTTAAATTTTGTTATCCCATTTTTGACATCACTTGATTTACAAATCTCTCACGGAATATTATCAATTCAAGTTAATTTCAACTGTCTTTCTTCTCTCAGTGTTGAGCTGCACGCTCGACAAATTTGTAATGCAAATCAGTTTCTGCCTGAGCGACAAATTGACAACGAAAATAATTTAACGCGCCATTATGTTTAATTAAACAGCCGCAGCTAGCAGAGTGATAGAGTAGACAACAACAACAACAACAGCAACAACAACAACAACATAATCTCGCACAGACTAAAAACAAGCAAAGCAACGACAACGACAACAACAACAACAACAACGAAAACATTTGCAAAGAGTCGAGCAACGACATAATGGTAATGAAATTTCCATCAAAAATAATTTCTTATTAATTTGCGCAAATTGCATTTAATTACTTTGAGCGCAGCAGCAGCGACGCCAGCGGCGACGGCGACGGCGGCGGCAAACGGAAATCCAAAATATGCCACCCACAATTCCCACACTCGCAATCCACACACACACACACACACACACACACACAGTCTCTTTAACACGCTCTCACTCGCTTGCTGTTGCTCTCCCAATGCCTTTGCTCCTCTCTCTTTCGGTCTCTCTCACTTTTACGTTTGCCACTAATTAGACAGACGCTTTAACTGCGCGCTGGTTGGCAGAGCTGCTCAAAAGCTTTACACACTCACACACGCACACACACTCCGTGGCAGACAAATTGGAACGTAACGATAATTCTAATTAGAGCTACGTTCTAACTAATTGCATTTTATTTCCACAGCATTTTCGGACACGTCAGTCGTTGTTGTTTTTCTTGCTGTTGCTGTTACGCCATTTTGTTTGTCCAACTGTCTGTCGATTTTGGGCTGCTGCTGCTTCTTCTGCTGCCGCTGTCGCTGCCGCTGTCGCTGTCGCTGCCGCTGTCGCTGCTGCTCTGCTTTGTGCGTGCTCTGTAGCTGTCTGTCTCGCTCTAGCTTTGTGCGCGTCTGTTTTCATTAACAATTTGACTGGGCGGCCATTTTGCTTTTTTGTTCAACATTGTATCTGGCTTATCGTCAGCTCTCTCTCTCTCTCTCTCTCTCATTCTTTCTGTCTTGTTATTAAGCTCATTCAGTTTTCTAATTACCTTTGATGACCTTAGCATTGTTGTTGTTGTACTTGTTGTTGCACTTGTTGTTGTTGTTCTCTGCTTGCCTGATTCGATTAGCGCGTCTTCCTTGTGCTGCCTAAATTCGCCAGCGCTGCGTTTAATTGCTCCCGCTTATAATTAACTGTCAGTTGTCTTCATCTCTCTTTCTCTATATCTCTTTATCATCTTTTCTCTCTCTTCTCTTCACTCCCAGGTTTGGTTCCAGAATCGACGCGCCAAGTGGCGTCGCCAGGAGAAATCGGAGAGTCTCCGCTTGGGTCTGACGCATTTTACGCAGCTTCCACATCGCCTGGGCTGTGGAGCCTCCGGTCTCCCTGTGGATCCCTGGCTCTCGCCGCCACTGCTGAGCGCACTGCCAGGTGAGAGAGTGTTCATTTATTACTAATCTATATCGATATTCTACCATTGATAATTTATCGAAAGTAGCAAAAGATACTTAAGTTTATTTAAACGTTTAACTTTTGATTTACTTAAGTCTGTTTTAATTCTTTGTATATTTATTGTAAAATATTATATTATGTTAAGATGTAATATTTATTATAAGTTTTTTATTATATTAAAAATATTATATTTTCCTAAGGAACTAACAATAATTAATGCATATCGCATTCTATTTAAGTTTGCATTTCATTATTCAACTGAATTCATAATTCACTTATTTCTTCCAAGTAACGTAGAAAATTTAACCATCAATCTCGTTATTATGATTAAAATTCTCGTTTATCAAGAACAGTTTAACTTTCTTTATCAAATTACATTTATAACTGATGTCAACATGAATATTTCTTGATGATACCCAAATTACAATATAAATTTCGCTTTCAACAACCACTGTAACTGCCTCGTTTCTTTGCAGGATTCCTGTCACATCCGCAGGGTGTCTACCCGAGCTATCTGACGCCACCGCTGAGTCTGGCACCTGGCAATCTGACCATGAGCAGCCTGGCCGCCATGGGGCATCACCATGGGCCGCCGCCGCCGCCACCGCACGGGCCGCACAGTGGGCAACTGGCGCCGCCGACGAGCGGGCCTCCACCTCCGTCCCTGGCAGCGCATCCGCACACACACGCGCACACACACACACACACACGGACATGGCCATGGACACGGACACGGACATGGACATGGACATGGTGGTCATCATGCGGTGCCGATGTCGCATCTGTCGCCGCATCTGTCACGAATGTCGCCGCACGCGAATTCGCTGTCGCCGCATCACGTCGTCACGCTCGGTACGCCGACGTCGACCGACCGACGCAGACGCAGACGACGACAGCGTGCTCGACAGCGTCGTCGTCGTCTTCGTCGCTGGAATGCAGCGGACCCGATGTTTGTATGTCACCGCAGAACCTCAGCATTTGCAATGCCGATTCCAATGGCGATCCACGGGATGCGGCCAGCGATGCCGAAGAGCGCAATGAGCGTGAGGAGAGAGAGAAGGAGCTGCTCGACGTGGGCAGAGAGAGTCCCCCGCCCCCCGCCGCACCCGCCACCCCCTCGGTGGACATGCGCAGCAATTCAATTGCGACGCTGCGAATCAAAGCGAAGGAACATCTCGATAATCTCAACAAGGGTCTAGTCTCCATGGTTTAGCTGTCCCCCTCACAACATCCACATGCAATCCACATGCCATCCACAAGATGTTAGCCTTAGTTAAGTCCACACAATGCTGCATTCCACAACACACACACATTCCACAATCAAAATCCCATAAGTAATATGTTATTATCGTATTATCGTTCGCAATTAATCGTATGTGTTTTAGTTTAGCGAATTTACCGTTGTAATCTTTATTTGTATAGCCGAGAACCCAGTGAAACAAGAGTTTTCAATCACAAAAATATAAATTTAAATATTACATACTGGCGTGTTCCGAATTCCTCAAACGCTGCAATTCTCCAGAAAATAGCTATAAGTATTTTAGTTTTATCATATATTTCATTTATTTTATAAACACTTTTAAACACTTGGCGAAATTGTTGCATTGGCGAAAATTGGAACACGCCTACTAAATAGATTTTAGATTTATTTGTATCTCAATAAAATCCTACATCTGAAACGTAACCCTATGCATATTAGCACTAAATAAATAAACAAGTTTTAGCTCACATCGATTTTTCAAATTAATCACGTTTCGCATTTTTGATGGACGTGGTGCGGTGCGCGGGGGGAGGGACTAACATTTGTCAAATGTCGAAAAATTCAAATTGGAATTTCGCTGACCACACACATTTTCCATTACCAAAATCCACCGATTGCCATCTGTCTGTGTAATGCGATTTGTGGAATTGTTTTGTGAATGTAATTCACAATGTAATGAATGTAATGCAGTGTATGTGGTGTCTCTTCTTGTGATGTGCAGTGCAGACAACACTGATCGACATGAAAATATTTACTTAACAAAGTTGGATACAATTTTAATGCAAGACTTAACTTGGTGGCCAAATCATGATCAAAATGGTATTCCAAATTAAAATCGGTTGAGTTTTGACAGTGTTATAACAGTTCAAAATTTTTGAATAAATGTAAAGGGGAAAAATGGCGGATTTTCGAAAAAATGTTAAATCTTCTAAATAATTTATATTTAAATGCAGAATGAATTTAGAGGCCAAATCATGATCAAAATGGTATTACGAATTAAAATCGGTTGAGTTTTGGCAGAGTTATGAGAGTTCAAAATATTTGAAAAAATGTAAAGGGGTAGGTATGCAAAAATGGCGGATTTTCGAAAAAAAATTAAATCTTCTAAATAAATTTATATTTTAATGCAGAATAAAATTAGGGACCAAATCATAAATAAAATGGTATTACGAATTAAAATCGGTTCAGTTTTGACAGAGTTATGACAGTTCAAAGTTTTTAAAAAAAAGGTATAGGGGTAGGTATGGAAAATTGAGTTTATTAAATAAACATTATTTAAATGTTAAATGTAAATCGGTTTGGCAAAGTAATACAAGATTAAAGTTGTCGCTTGCACCAAAATAGAGCAGAGCGAGATCAACAGTGAGAGAGTGAAATCAATAAAGAGAGAGCAGTTTCTATTGGCGCATGATGTGTGGAATCTGAGCTTAATTGCCGCTCTCCTCTTAAAGGTCATCGTAGAAGAGAGAATTGTTTCTAGAGAGGACTTCAGGTAAAACTTGTGATTGAATAATGAGCCAAACTCCAACTTGCAATTAGTTCAATCAAAACGTTATCAGCACTGTTAATCGGCTGTTCGAATCTCATTAATGGCTCAATTAATAATCGAAGCCACAAGCAATTGCACTTAAAAAGGACTTAAGAGAGAGCGAGAGAGGGAGAGAGAGAAGAGTGAGGGGATAGGAAATGCAAAGAGAGACAAATTGAAATAGCTGACAAGCAGCAATTAAATGCAATTAAAAGGGACTAAATGCACAGCAAACAAAGGCGCATAATGACACATAATTGACAGGTATGAGAAGGGGGTAGGGGATGGTGAAGAGGAGGAGCAGGGTGAGGAATGGTAAGCGGGTTTCTCAGCTGCAGGTAAGAATAAGTACACGTATTTGTGGTAGTCGAATCTAATAAAATAATGAATAAATTATAATTGATTAACGCCGTCGGCAATTAAAATGTAAGCATGTTGACCACCTCCACTACCCACCTCCTCCCTCACTCCAAACTATCCACACACACACACACACACATACTCTACTCTATTACAATAACAACGACCTCGGCACAGTCTCACTCGCATGTATGTGTACCTCACATATGCACAATGATAATTGCAGGCAATTATACCCAATGTTTATCACACGCACAAAATCTTAAAAAATCTCATTCGAATGCATGTACACTAGGTAAAGTAAGTATGGTGGCAAACCAAACAAAAAAATTCAATTTTTGCTTGCAAAGAAAATGTACTCTTAATAGATTATGTTGATTATGTTGAGTCCAATGGAATATGATATATTTTTAAATGAATAAATATAAAGAAACGTGTTGAATTTTAACAAAATAAATGTGTGACATTTTAAGAATGTCAGAATACTCACTTAACCAACTGTAAAATGTGTACAGGGGTTGGGGTAAATTAGTCGAGTAAATCGCCAGGGGAAATGAATGGGAATCGGAATAGATCGAGGTAAATGTTATACTTATACGGATAGTTACATGCTAAGGGTGAATTTAGATTTTATTTGTACTATTGCGAGGCAATTGCAGTTGCAACGTTGCAATCCATTTGAGACACTTAATTAATGCATGGGAAATTACAGTTTTAAATGAAAATGCATTACACTATGAGTAATAAAAGGTTAAAAGCTTCAAGATTTTTTTTTGATTTTTAATATACATTGTTTTGAAATTTAATAGAAGCAGTTACAATAAAAACACAGAATTAATTACATATTTAACTGAAATAAAACCTGTTAGTGGCGTCATCTATGACTCGTTACAACCTTGCCAGCGAGTTGAAAGCAGTCGACGTAGACACTGCTTAGGTACAACATGCAAGCAGTTCAACACATAACTAAGCGCTGTGTGTGCAATGTTTATGTTGATTCAAATAGTAAATTTAACTAGGAAATTAGGAAATTTCGAGAAGATTTTATAATTTTAATTTATTTTTAATTGAAAGAATTTTGTCCGCATATTTTTAATTGCATTATGCCCACTGCTTACTGTGGCAGCAAGCAGTGCACGCAGTTGATATTTGAAGAGCTTTTCGAACTGCAAGCTTTTAAACTGCCAACTGCATTTGAGCTTTCAATTTATGCGTTAATCAAACATATAAACAATTTCGACCATTCAATTTTCCAGCTGTCAAACTGTAAATGAAAACTGAAAGGGGAAATGCATTCAATTAATGTGCACTTTATTATTAGCTGCACGCTGATTGAGTGATAAAGAAAAGACACAAATAGAGGGTGAATAAAAGGAAAACAAAGTGGGTGCCAAGCACCATATAAGGCGGAAATAATACAGTCTCCCTCAAGATCATACAGATTTAAAAGACTGTGTTCTGTGTCTGCTGCGGAGGGGAAGGGAGGTATATCACTCTCTCGCTCGCACACTTACTCTTGCGCTGTGGAATAAAAATAAGTGCAGTACACAAACTGCAGTGGAAGCCAAGTGGATGCCCAGTGGAAGCCAAGTGCAAGTCAAAGTCCATCTGAATTGAACTTGAAAGAGCGAATGACGAATTTAAATTCCTGAAACATTTGCAAGCTTTTACACACTGAAAAGGAGAGAGAGAGACAGAGAGCGCACAGACAGTGACAAGTGTTCCACAATGCAACAATTCTCTCTTATGCTCGCTCTCTTTGTATCTGTCTAAATATAGAAATTGTCAAAAACCACCGAGTCCCAATGGATGGCGCTTATTGGAGACTTGTTCAGCGGAAGCGCCGAAAGGCGTGGAGAAATCAGGGGGTGGGAGGCAGGAAGGGGAGATCGCACAGCTGCCCACAAACATAAAACTTCCGATTCCATCAGCCAAATGTTCAACTATTGCATATAGTTGGTCCAAGAAGTTTTTAACAAAATCAAAAATTTATACAAACTCACTAGCATAAAATATACTTAGTTTTATAGATTTTGATTTTATTCCGCTATAATTATTGTCCAAATTCATTTAATCATATGCGACTATTTGTGTCAATGTACATACACATCTTTCCCATATTCTTTATATTAATGCTTCTATTATTACCAAATTAAAAGTAAAACATAATCTCTAAAATATTATACTTTTTTTTTAATATTAAATGAAGATAAGCATTATTATATTGTCTAAAAACTTTGTGGACTAACTGTATATTCCATTACACGTTACACACAAATGTAGAATGTATAATGTATAATGCACATCCACAATTGGATCCCATTTTATAATGCTGCCCACAAGATATATCACATATTGATGACATACAGCTGATCGCGACCGTTTGGTCGATGATGAAAGCGTTGGCGGTATTTCTTTTCATATTTTTTCTCTAGCTGCTTCTTCCCACTTGTTTCTCCTTGTTCATTTGTTGTTGTTGTTCTCCTACTATGCGCTTGCTTTTGTGTATATAAAATAACAATGTTAAAAATAAAAATGTTCAGCACGAAATGAAACCAGCGCCAAAACACACAAACACAACAAATTATCGAACAGCATTTTGTGGATATATCTATCGCATGTATACAAATATATCTATCTGAAAAATTCTGATTTTGCCGCGCACCATAAATGTCCGCGTCATTTATTTCGAATGCTTATAGAGAGCATATGCTGGTTATGAGAGTTAGGTTGAACCCAAAAATGATTGTACTGAACTGATTAAAATTTTATTTTAAAATTGTTCACTTAAGTATTAAAATATTTTAATAGTAAACTTATGTTGTCGAACTTCAAGGAAAATATTATATTTTCAAATCTGCAAAATAATACAAATATTTCTATTTACCATATTTAAGAATTTCCAACATACATATTTTAGGAGTCCTTTTCAAGAATTTAGCTCCGAATGAAATTTAAAAAAACAAACATTTAAAAACTGAAGTTATTATAATATTTAACAGTACCTTTTATTTAAATATTAGAAAAACTGATCTGATTTTATTTATTTACGTATTTATTTATCCTTAATATTAATAACGTATTTAATGAACATTTTCCAAAGAAATGAATATTTGAATAGATGATATTTTATTCAATGCTATAGTTTGATATTATAAATTTCACAGATCCACTCTAATCTATAGAATCGTGTGTATACTACTTATTTGCCAGAGAAATATTTCAACATATTGCCGCCGTTCTTCTCTAATTTGTTTCTCTGTTTCTTTTTAAATCTGCCCAGTTCTCTATTTCGTGTATAGTTTTCTATTCTTGAATATTTCTTTCGATCTGGAAACGTACAGTGCGGCATTTGTAGACTATGCGAATTGTAGCGCATATCCGAATGTATTTTTGTCGCTATATCTATATTCATAAATATATATTTTTATTAAGTATATATATATATATGAATGCATGAACGTATTCACTGGTTTTGCTTATACTTTTTTGATATGACCACTTGTCTGCTTTGGGTTGAAATTATTGCAGGCAGCACGTGAATCCATTTATGACTAAATATTTGTCTTTGGAAAACTCAGTTTGTTTGAGTGGGAAAATGATTGAAAATGGCATTGTTGAGATTCGAAATGCGATATATAAATGTGTGTGTATTATATTATTATTGTTTTAGCAAACTAGCTAAAGATATTTAAACACAATGAGTTTCCTTTTCACTCCATCGAGTCTTAAGTATTCCATGCCAACTCAAATTTTCTGCTCTGGAATATGTTTAGATATCGTCCCTCTCTTTCTGTCTTTTATACCATTTCCCCCCTTTGTGTGTGCGTGTGTATCTATGTAACCCACTAAAAATAAACCCCATCCCCGGAGGCAATGTATGCACTCAATTTTCTAAATTCTGAATCTGTTTTTGAATCGAAATTCTAATTCGGATACGGCATCCGATTCTGATTGGGATTCCACATCAGATTCAAATTCAAATTCTAATTCAAATACAAATTTAACTGCTGGAACGGGTGTTTATGCGCCTGGTTGACCTGATTTACTTCGCCCCCACATTCCCCCCACATGCCACAGGCGGTGCCTCAAATTAGCTGCCAAGTGGTGCATTTTATGATAAACAACAGCCAGTTGCAGTTGCAAGTGTACACAGAGAAAAAAGTATATTTATAATACAAACAGTCATATTATATTTATTTTACCAAATGTTGATTTTATTACTATTTAAATAGAAAATATATATAAGCTGGCATTAAATCATTTTGAATCAATAAACTGTCAAATTTAACTGTCAACATTAATTTCACTTTCGTAGAGCAAAAGTGAAAAACCAGTTAAATTAAAAGTCTATATTTCAAATTTAATTTAATGTTATTTGGAAATAATTTAAAAAACATGCTAAGTCTATTTAATTGTATTCCAAATATTTTTCTTTCAAATTATAGTTTTCTAAGTTTATTCCACATAAATTTATATAGTATATTCGAAATATTATACTTAACAATTTGTATATGACTTACTTAAAGATCTGGCAAAAAGTTAAATATTATTTAAATATATTTTTGCTTGCAGAACTCCAACAGTACTTTATCCTGAATAATAGTATTTTCAACGTTTTTATCCAGTATAAATTATTATTTTAATATTTTATGTTAATTTTAAAATATTTTTAAATAAAAAACAATTTGTACAAACTTCCAAAAATATATTTTATTTTATAAAGTGGTATGTATATAATCTAGCGATTTTTTTAAAGTCATTTAGTTTGGTTAATAATTTTAATATATGCTTTAAAATTAGGTAATATATAACGAACTATATTCATACTTCGTTTATAAATAAAGTACACCTTTTTTATTTATTTGCCGCTAAGTTATGTGGCGAAATAGTTAAAAAGTGAATAAATAAAGAATAAATAAATGAAAACTTCTGCGTATTTATCTCTGAGTGTAGCATGCAGCATGTGGCACGTTGCACGTTGCAGCTGGGAATGCAGCTGCTCTGCCGGACTCTGGTCAGCTGAAGAGCACCACAAAATGCGCTAAGCAAATTATTGACAATCCATTGATGACAATGGCGATTAGCACAATTAGCCACAAAAGGGGGAATTGTGGCCAAAACCCTTTCGCACTCCACTCCTCTCCCATTCAATACAATTCAGTTCAATTCAACTCAATTCAAATCAATTCATTGCATTGTTTGTTTCACACGCGTGTTTACAAATGTGTGTATATAACAAAGGGGGAAAGGAGTAGAGATAGAGTGTATAGAGAGAGAAAGAGAGAGAGAGAGAAGGTCGACATAAATCCAATAAACTGGCAAACTAATTTACAATTAATTCAAGGGATAGTTTTTGGTCACTTTGATGAACTTCCAAATTGGCAACTTAATAAAAATGCCGCAAATTCAGTAATGTTGTTACAGTTTGAAGGCTTAAGGGTTGCTTCACCCTCACACACACATATATACACACACACACACACAATCACAATCACACGCTCGCCCACACCAGTGGCAACATCATAATGATTATCATGCCTCATGATGTGGCAGCCACAGTCATGTAACGGCTTGTTGCCTTGGCTTTGGGCGTCTGTGTGCATTTCGCTTGAGCTGTCAAATGCGCAGCGCGTCTCTCCAACCCTTGTCCATCATCCCTCTCCCCCTTTTCCACCCTCTTGGCCGACTGTGTGATGTGGCGACCACTTTGTCACCCACCAGCCGCCAATGTCACCGTTACAGGCTCAATTGCAATTTGTTTTCGTTGATTCCCATTCCCAGCCAAAACAAGTAACTTACCTACAATCCAGCTGCTCGACTTGAAGTTGCCCAGTTTAAGAAATTAAACGGCAATATTTAAATAGAAAATAATGAGACTTTTATTTTATGAATAACTAAAATATTTAATCATGCAAAGAGGTGGAAAATAAATAAAAATAATACAAGAAATTGCAGAAACACTCAAATACGCTTCTCATTAAAATCGGATAAGTTCTGATAAAGGTAAAATTATGAAACCAATCAAAATATGTAGAAAACTAAATTTTTTGAGCTGCAGAATCAATTAATAGCTAAAATCATAATTTAAATAATATTTCGCATTTAAATCGGTTGAGTTATATTAAAGTTATGTGGGTTTCAAATTACGCAAACAAATCGTTTCTCAAACTCAAAAGTCCCGTTTCAATTTACGTACTGGGACAAATTGGCCGGACTCGATGTTTACTTAGGAACGTGGTGCGAGATTCGGGTTCGACTACGGGTTCGACTACGGGTTTGACTACGGGTTCGACTACGGATTCGGTAACGGGCATTTTGTGGGAGCATCATTGGCATTGGATAATTCACAAATGAATCCCTTTAGTGTTGGCAATTGACGCACGTGCACTAAAACAACAGTGCTGCCAGGATACGTGCTCATTATTAAAATTCCTTGGCCAACAGCCGATACGTTGACTCTCTCTATCTCTCTCCCTCCCTCTCTCTGTCTCTCTCTCTCTTCTCGGCTCTTTGACGGCGTTGACAGCGACGCCCCACTGTACAATTGACTGGGTTTTATTAAATTTTGATTTAACCATTTATACAATCTATTTATTTGCCATTGACATTCTAGCTCAGATTCGTGTTTCAGCCTCAAGGCAATCTCTCCTCTGACCTCTGACCTCGGGCCATTGTTTGTCCTTTGGCTTGATGCGATTTGATTGCGATTATAGCGCGAGTTTTGATTGCTCATTTGGAAAAACATTTCAATTTAAAAGGTGGATCGTATTGGAATCATAATATCGAAACATTAATGCCTTTTTATTTGCTTGGTTCTAAGTAGGTTTTAAGAGGGATTTATTAAGTCAACTGGCAACAGGATCAGAAAAAGTTCCCACATTCTAAGCTGAAACTTGAACTGCATAAACGAATTCGAAATTTTAAGCAGAGTTGAGCTATTAAAATTGAATTGAAACTTGACTGAAATGGTATCAAGACATTCGGAGAAATAGTTTAATTCATTTAAGTTTTCTCCGATATGATAAGTAAATATTAATAGATAATTGATAAATTATTAGAGAAAATCAAATCAATTTTTAACAAAGTGTGAATTCTCTATCTGAAATAAATTAAAGTGTTTCTATATTTAGACAAGGAACTTTTGTAAGAATTAAAATGTATGACAGTATAATAAGTTATAAAGGAAAAATAACACAAAACTATCTGAAATAAATTAAAGTGTTTCTATCTTTAGACAAGGAACTTTTGTAAGAATTAAAATGTATGACAGTATAATAAGTTATAGTCGATCATATATAATCATAAATCCGGAAAGTCAATAAAATAAAAGTAATACTTTCGGGGTAACCTATTAGAAGATATAATTCTGTATGCCAAGTAAACCATAATATCCTATAAATAATTTATTATAGCCCTAATGACTATATTTCAAATTATATAATTTAATGGCAATCAAATCACTTAAATTATAATATTTGTATAAGTGATATAAAATAGGTATATGCAAGTCGCTGTTCTTCTTCTTCAATCCACTACGTTCTGGGTATCTGAAATGGAAACGGAGAAAGAAGCAGCAGACTCAGACTCTGGTCTGTTACTATCGCAGGTTAAAAATAGAGAAGCGATCAGCTAAATATACTTATTAACTGAACAGATATATTTTGGCGAAACGAAATTGAAATTGAAATGATAATATGCATATTATTAGTCATTTCTATTGGCTGTCTAGTGCTAAGCCTTTCCAACTAAAATATGTTGTTCTATATGTACATGCAGTAAATATCTATATGTATCTATATCTATATACCTAGATAGACCCACAGAAAAGTATGCTCGTATTGCGGCAATAAAAGCATATGGCCTCGTTGTCCTATTTGCGACATAAATCTTTTCATTTATAGTTGGAGCAAAACAACATATTTACTAGATATATATGTATAGTATATAGTATCTTCATAGTATGCAGATATAGGCGACATATGTATGGGTGTTATATGTTTGCCAGCATGCATGTTGTTGGGAGATGTTTCTTTGGTTCAGAGACTATGCCATAAAACGTAAACATGCCCCACTTAGTTGCTGCTAAAAATAAAATATAAACCTAATTTAAATGGATACCCTGGAAAGCAGTGTTGCCCCCCCCAACCGAGTACGAAGGAGTTGCATACAATTCACAATTGTAAATAAACAAATTTCGATTCAAATGATGCTCATTACAATGTGAGCAGATAGAGAAAGGAAGAGGGGGAAAGCGAGAGGGAGTGGGAGATAAAGTGAGGGCGTGGGCAATTTGGATGATGAGAGCAATGGGAAATATGACCAAAAATAGAAGTGCGAACAGTGGAATTTCATTGAAGGTGCAAACGTGCGCGCCAAAAATGAGAAAATCTGAAAAACTGAATATCTGAAAATGAGAGATGAGAGAAATATCGAAAATAGAAAATGAATTTATTACGACATACGAAAAACACGAAAGTTATGAAAAGGAAAAATCAAGTATATATATTGTAGAGTGGCGGGGGCGTGGACGGGGGCGGGGGGCAGGGGGCGTCAGCGGTAAATGGGAACGAGGCAAAACGAAATTAATGATCGAAATCCCCCACGACCTAAAAAGCAAAACGAACGAAAGTCGAGCGAAGGAAATTCAAATAAAATCAAATACCAACAAGATGTGTATGTGTGTGTGGGTTACTCTCACGCAGCAGCGAAGAGAGCGCGATCACTGCTGTTGAGAGAGAGAGAGAGAGAGAGAGGTGTTGGCGTTGGCGTGAGCGAGAGATCGCTGGAGCAGCAGCCTTGCCTTATACGGCACTTTTGGACTCGCTACGAAAATGCTTTCGTTTCGTTGAGTTCGTTCGATCGTTCGTTCGTTCGTTCGTTCGTTAGTCGCACGAACGAACAAGCAAAACCGATTGCCAACAGCACGCTCGATCAGGCCGAACTGCAGACGCGCTCTCTCGCTCTCTCAATCACTCTCGCTCCTTCTCGCCTGTTGCGAACGAAGCATTGTCCAAAGGCGGCCCCCCTATGCTGAGGATCTATTTTTAGGCGCCATACAACGAAGCACGAAGGTGGGCAGATATCCATGTATCTGTAGCTGTATCTGTATCTGTATCTGTATCTTTAGCTGCTAATGCTGTGGCTGTTTATTGGAAAGAATAGGCGGGAGAGAGGCGGGGGAGGGGCAGCCACAACAGCAATAGCAACGTTGAATTTTCTTGGACGCGAAGAAAATCGGCGCTGCTCTGGTATAAAATCCGAGTACCAACGCGGTCATACTTTAGTCAGTCAGTTGTGTTCCAAAGCGTACACATTGCCGTAATTCTTGATTTAAATTCACCCGTGGTACCGTAAATACAAACAAAAACCCATACAAAATGTGTGACGATGAGGTTGCTGCTTTGGTCGTTGACAATGGTGCGTATACCAACAACTAAATAAAAAAGAACAGATCAAAAAAAACAGAATCATAAATATATATCAGTTAACATCAAGATATCAGACAACGAAATGGATTATTCAGTCAAATAGAAATCAAATGCAAAAGTGGATTATATATTGCAAGGATATTCAGTGCAGTGTTCGATAGTGCCTCAAGAAATTTCGAAATAATTTCTAAATCATATGATACTTTGATAAACATTTGATCAAAATCAACCAAACAGCAGGATTTTCAACACATTCCCCAAAAGAATTGTGATATTTCCCAGACATATCTTCAATGTCCCACAGAAATCTGCAAATTTTCCCTCACTTTCACATTTATGTGTGATGTGTGAGAATTTTAAACTAAGTTTTTTTTCGTGACGTTTCTATTTTTTAGACGATCTTTAGTTTTTAAATACTATGGAATTTTCTATCCTTTTCTCATTGTTTTGGGTTCAATTTCGTGATGCTTCCCTTTTCCGTCTTATTATTTTAGCTTTATTTCTAATTTGTGAGGTTTTCTGGAAATTTTTTGCACTTTTCGCGAGATTTCCTATTTTCTCAGACAGTTTTTGGGTTATTTGAACTCAGATCAGGAATTTCTCTAGACACAGTCAATTTCCTATCAGTTTGTCACATTTTTCTTATGTGACCTGTGAGATTTCCATATGAAATTTCTAGTTTTCTGCTAGAGTTTTCGATAGAAGAGTTTCGAATTCTTTCGATTTGCGTTGCTAACGGCCGCATTCTGTTCTTGTTCTCGATCATGCAGGCTCCGGCATGTGCAAGGCCGGTTTCGCCGGTGATGACGCACCCCGTGCCGTCTTCCCCTCCATTGTCGGTCGTCCACGCCACCAGGGTGTGATGGTCGGTATGGGACAGAAGGACTCGTATGTCGGTGATGAGGCCCAATCCAAGAGAGGTATCCTCACCCTGAAGTACCCCATTGAGCACGGTATCATCACCAACTGGGATGATATGGAGAAGATCTGGCATCACACCTTCTACAACGAGCTGCGCGTTGCCCCCGAGGAGCACCCAGTCCTGTTGACCGAGGCCCCATTGAACCCCAAGGCTAACCGCGAGAAGATGACCCAAATCATGTTTGAGACCTTCAACTCGCCCGCCATGTATGTTGCCATCCAGGCCGTGCTCTCCCTGTACGCCTCCGGCCGTACCACCGGTATTGTTTTGGATTCCGGTGATGGTGTCTCCCACACCGTCCCCATCTATGAGGGTTATGCTCTGCCCCATGCCATCCTCCGTCTGGATCTGGCTGGTCGCGATTTGACCGACTACCTGATGAAGATCCTCACCGAGCGCGGTTACTCTTTCACCACCACCGCTGAGCGTGAAATCGTGCGTGACATCAAGGAGAAGCTGTGCTATGTTGCTCTGGACTTTGAGCAGGAGATGGCCACCGCTGCCGCCTCCACCTCCCTGGAGAAGTCCTATGAACTTCCCGACGGACAGGTCATCACCATCGGCAATGAGCGTTTCCGTTGCCCCGAGTCCCTCTTCCAGCCCTCATTCTTGGGAATGGAATCTTGCGGTATCCACGAGACCGTCTACAACTCGATCATGAAGTGCGATGTGGATATCCGTAAGGATCTGTATGCCAACATTGTCATGTCCGGTGGCACCACCATGTACCCCGGTATTGCCGATCGTATGCAGAAGGAAATCACCTCCCTGGCCCCATCCACCATCAAGATCAAGATCATTGCTCCCCCAGAGCGCAAATACTCCGTATGGATCGGTGGCTCCATCTTGGCTTCCCTGTCTACCTTCCAGCAGATGTGGATCTCCAAGGAGGAATACGACGAGTCCGGCCCTGGCATTGTCCACCGCAAGTGCTTCTAAGCATTTACCCCCCTCCAACACCAACACCAACACCAACACCATCACCATCACCTGCTGCCGCATAATCATATTGCCTGCCTGGTTCTTAACCTTGTGGTGTCTCTATTTTTATGCGGTTGGTGGGTTAAAGTTAAACACCAACATCTAATAACATCTGAGATGCTTTTATATATGATATTCAACCAAATGTGTCATCCCTTGGTTCCAGATTATTTTTTGTACTGACTGAACACTCTACACATATATATCTTAAATGAAAACGAAACCCCATTGTAATTGTTTTTCTACTATCTTCTCGTTAATTGTCTGATTATTTTATTAAGCAATGCCATCTGTCTTGTTTTGTATGTGTATATAACATCTCCAATAGTTTAATGGGGTCTATTGTTACGAAATGTAAAATAATCAAATCAAATGTAATTTTAATTATTAAAAAAAAGAATTTATAATTATTTATAAATAAAAACGATTTTTAGATTTAATTCTTTTCTAAAAAAAAATTCAACTTGGTTTTGGGTTGCAAGCTATCGATCCAGCGATCAGCGATCTATCGATAAATCGAACTATATCATTTCATTTTTTCAGTTTCTTGTAATTTTCCGCTCTTCTATTTTTTTGGATTTTCTATTTTCGGCTCAACCTCGAAAGCTTTTTCCCATTTGCTCCAGAACGACCCGGTCTCATATTTCCCAAAGCTTTTCCCTCATTTTCATTTTGCCCTCTAAAACCAAAAATATTTTTGAAATGCTTTTCTTTTTGGTGCGTGTGTATTCGAAATATTTAAATCATTTTAGATATTTTTAGCTGGCAGCAAAGGCATTCCAAAGCCAAGACATAGAGGGAACTGCTCATAACATTTGTTTATAACAAGAACTCGTACTCGTAACTCGATAGCCGATGACGCAGATCGCAACATACAAAATACAACATGGAACTTGGCTAAGAGTGGAAGATAAAAACAAGTAGTTAGTGATGATCAAAGACTTTTGACAGATCACTATGAATTTGTCTTATGAATATGACGTGCATATGGTGCATGGTTAATCGATTGCGACATATACCCTGTAATATATAGAATATGGAATAAACTAAGTATTCATCTGTACATTTTCAATTGTATCATTGTGAACTAAAGCGACTTTATAGAATGGACCACAAATAAAAGTCTTTTAATTGTGCTACAGTCTCTAAAATAATCGATATACCCTACAATCATTATATGTAGGGTATATGCGAGACTTTGCCAACGTCAATTATGGCCAACATATTACCCAAAATTAGCGACAATCTCATGCAACAAATGCAATGCAGACAAATTAGCTGCTGCCTCTTGGTTGGCATTATGATCAATCTTGTGCAACGAGTGCTCTGCCGCTAATTGTGGCTGCAACAAATGTGTTAGACAGAGAGACAAATAGAGGGACAGTTGGACAATTGGACAGACAGACAGACAGACAGATAGACAATTAGTCAACGGTTCGTTGGGGCGTTTAATTAGAACTCGATCTTCATGAATGAAATGCACTTTTCGCGGTCGCCAAATTCAGATCTGGGAACTGCAGACGATGGGTAATTAATGGGTGCGAATTTTGGCCGAAAGCCAATGATGTGGACTAATAAGTTGCACAGCAGAATGACTGCTAAAAGGGGCGCATGTTGCATGCCACAAATCCATGCAGCAAATGTTTAATCAATTAATTAGTTAGCAATAATTTATTGGTAATTTTGAGATCAAATTAAAATTACATATAATTGATTTTAATTGTTAGTAAAAATCCGTTGTTGCCAATCTTATGTTTAATAAATAAATAATATAACATTAATATACAATGTAGAACTTAATTTTAAATATCATTTACCAACATTGTTTAATAAACATAAACAATAGATAGATTTTTCTTAAATGTTTAATGACGTGTAATTTAAGGTAGTTCTAAATTTGCCTACTTTATTTAAAATTAATTTAAAATAAACCGATTATTTAGATTAAATAAAATAGCGGTTGTCGTTCCGATTTTCTTTTTCTCAAGCAAAACACTTTAATAAATATAAACAATAGACAGATCTTTCTTAAATGATTAATGACATGTAATTTAAGATAGTTCTAAATTTGCTTACTTTATTTTTTAAAAATAAAAATATATTCAAATCACATTAATAAATATAAAAAATAGACAGATCTTTCTTAAGTGTTTAAAGAATTGTAATTTAAGGTAGTTCTAAATTTGCTTACTTTATTTTTTATAAAATTAAAAGTATATTCAACATTTAAATTAAATAAAATAGTAGTTGTCGTTCCGATTTTCTTTTTCTCAAGCAAATCACTTTACACCGCACTGCACAACAATGCCCAAAGTTTAGGTCAAAGTTAAAGCCATGTCGAAATGCAAAGAACCAGCCCACAAATAAAATAAAACAGTAAAACAGAAAGAAGAAAACAAATCCAAGTCAAAGTTGAAGTCAAAGTCGAAGTCGTCTGCAACCCTAAAAGGTTCGGCCCACTAATCAATTTGCACAAAAACAAAAATAAACACGCACACAATGAGCGAATAAACGAATAAGCGAATAAACGAATAAGCACGTCGAAATAATGCAATTTTCAGTTTTAATTTCCATACAAATTCGATTTGATGTGATCCATAATAAAGAGTACAAATACGAGTACTCAATTGACGATTTCAAGTACTCATATTTATGCATGTATAGTATATGCAGAACGTCCCATATGGTCAATTACGTGTAGTACAATGCAAGTTCCTCACATTAAGTTCCTCAAGAAGCTTTGCGACCGCCTCATAAGCACACACACACACACGCACACACACACACCATGGCACACACATTGTTTTCACTTCAATTATTATTGATGGCAACGAAAAACCCGAACTTGAATTCATTCAAGCGTAAGAAAAGTGCTCCTGAGACTTTCGAAGTTTTTCAAAATCAAACAAGGAGATTTGTGCGAGCTTTACAGAGATTGCTTAAAAATATGTCAAACTTTTTGAAGCACTGAAGTTAATCACAAAAATAACTATTGGTAGATATAAACTGGAAGTACAATAATTAAATCTATATTAAAATCTCGAAATCTAATATTGAAATTCATCCTCAATTATAACTACTTTGCTGTTCAATGCGAGAGCTTTACAGAAATTTCCAAACTTTGTGAAGCACTGAAGTTAATCACAGAAAAATCTATTGGTAGATATAAACATAAAGTATAATTTTAGTACAATTATTAAATCTATAATAAATCGAATTGAACTTCATCCCCAATTATTACTACTTTGCTGTTCAATGTCCAAATTTCAGCATATCAATATATATCGTATTTAAGTACTTTACAATTGAAAACTCATTCCCAAAGATAGTACGCAGCTCACAGCTAATGCTGTAATAATAAACTGCAAAAATGTATGTAAGGATTATAGCATTGAAAACTGAATGAACCGGGCAAAATGTGAATGTCAGGATGTGAACTTTGAGAAAAAGTGCAGACTGAATGAAAATTGTTTGAACAAGGCGATTTAATTTGATTGATTTCAATTTGGTTCCCATCTCCCAATACGAGAATATGAGAGCGAGTGCGAGTACTCTCTCTCTATATATGTGAATATATTCATATACTCGTAATAAAAGCGTCACATTTGATTGCATTTTTTGTGTGAAATTGGGCTGACAATGTTCGCTGACCAAATAAAAAGGCGATAGGCATGAAGAGGAACACAAAATCCATTCAACTGCGAATATATCAGTCTCAGTCTATAAAAGGGGTGCATTCATCGGGGGTGATTGCCATTTACGCTTATGTGTGTGAGTGTGTGTGTGTGTGTGACACAACCTACACACACATGCAGGCAGTGCGTTGTCCTGTCCATGTTCTCGTCCTGGACTTCATGCTGTGTAAACGTGTTAGGGCTGAAAAAATTGCACTTTACGCAATTTATGTGCAAATTTCTTCAATGACTTTAAAGCAATGCCTACAGCGGTCGAGGGGGGGTAGGGAGAAGGGGGGTTGGAAGGGGTGAGGGGGGCAGCATTATTCAGTCATTGAAAATGCCATTATAATCGCGCGCTAATTGACTCTAATCGACTTGTTCTTCAGCATTTTTGGGGTTGTTTAACCTTAAACCCGAACCGAATCGAGCCATGAAATGGGTTTTAACACTTTAATGTTGGTAACATTTGAGAACATGCACTGTTCGAAATGAGTGTATAAGAAAACTCTATATCCAAAAAATAATATATAAATATAAAATATATTTTAAACCAGAAGTTTTACAAAAGCAAGTCATCAAATAAAGATTTTTGTCCATATCTTAGCAAAAATGCAAAATTTTATTAAGAAAAATAAATATATAATATTACAGTGATCTAATTAATAATGATATAGTTTGCATTTTAAATGCTAATTCCTTGTAATTGTGTTTAGGGTCGCAAAACCAATATATTATCAAACTTTTGGTAGTAATATTAATTTTCATTTGATGTAGTAATTTTAGCAAGATGTTTTAAGTTCTAAGTAATTTATTCTCTTTTGCTGGTCATAAAAAAGTACATTTTAGCATACGTTCTTCGAGAAATGCGTTAAGAACACACGCATGCATTTTGAACAGTGTAGATTCATTCATCTTAAGGTCATCTTTTGGCTCAGACTTGAGCTCAATTCTTTGGGCACTTGAAAGCGAGTAGTTCGAATAAATTACACTTAAGAACACTTCAGTTTCGAGTATGTGCGAGGTGTGTGTATGCGTGTGTTAAGTCTCTCATTTGTCTTAACTTAAAATAAGAAAAAAAAACAACAAAAAGAAGGGAAATTTGCCCACAAATTAGTGCTCATAATGCGTCTATTTAACAGCTATTTGTTATTTAAATAAGCCGAGAAATGAGACGACGCGACAATTGCAAACCCAAGCCCGAAATCCCACCATATCCTTTAGCCTTTATCCTGTGTCCTTTCACACACACACACACACACATTTGCACACGATGCGTGCTAATACCTGGCAAAATTGAGAGACATTTTCACAGCAATGAAAATGGGAAAATAATTATGCGCCTGATTTAACTGTAAATGCCAGCTAATTTCTCACAAATGTCACATACATTTCACACTCTCTCTTCCCCCTCTAAATACCTTTAGCATGTGTTTTTTTCAAGTGTTTCGCACTTGAATTTCACTGTTGTTTTTCCTTTCCCTCCATTGCCATTCTTGTGTCCTTGCAATGACAATCGTTTTAGCAGCACGTTTGACATTTGCATTGGCCCAAAAACCTTTTCAAACCTATACAAAAATTAAATATATATATATATATATATAAAATACCGCAGCCAAGCAGAAAAACTGCTCAGAAAATGGCTTCACTCATTGAAATATGAATTCATCTGTGTTGACAGCCGACAACTCGATAAGGAATTCAATTTCTACAGTGATTGACTGACAGATACCTTATGTGTATTAATTATACCTGAAGAAAGTGAATTTAATATGATGTAGTTGCTAAAATAATATACTATATACTTAAATTTATCCAAAAATAATAAATCTCTCAGTTCTTAAACTTCTTTCACAAGACTTTCTGAATTTTGTTAAGCTTTTGCTGGAAAAATCTAAAAATACATATAATTTACACATTTAAAAATTTTATTTAAAGAATTGCACAACTTTTAATTTGATGTTTAAACTAAGATTGCTTAAATTTCGTATTTTTAATTAATTGTTAAACAATATTATAAGTAAAATAAAATAATAAGCTGCTGATAAATTACATAAATATTAAAATTAATATACTACCACCTTATATTTAACCAAAAAGTGTTTATATTAAACTAACTCTGTGCACTATATTTCAAAATACTTGCTCCCTAGGTCGTGCATACCCCACGCTACCCTCTCCCACTTGGAAGGCAACTAGCCACGCCTCCGTGCATAAAACTTCTCTGAGATTTTGTATTTAGTGGGAAGTGCAAAGAGAGAAATGCCAAATTGTTCGCCGCAGCTAAGGAAATGGACAAGGAAATTCGCATTTATTATAATCGTCGTATAATCATGGGAAATGCGAAAAGTGTAAAGTGAAGATGGAAAATTGCTGTCAATTTCCAAATAAAAAAAGAGAAAATTGAATGAAATAAAATTAATTTGCCAAAGATGGAGACATCAGCAACAACAACAATAGCAATAAGAAGAAAATGCAGATGGAGAAAATAAAGACGAAGAAGAAGAAAGCGACATTCACAGTGCTCAAACTTTGCAATTTGTGGCGCGTTTCCGGTTTCCGCTGTTCGCGTGAATGAGGAGAAAAGAAACGAAGACAGACAAAAATGGGGGAAGAAAATTGGAATTGTCATCATTTTTGTTTGATGTGCTTTTTCCTCACTCGCATAACAATTCCCAAGAGATAGAGAGGGAGAGAGAGTCAGAGAGAGAGAGAGAGTGAGCGATTAGTTGCCACTTAGCGCTGTTAAGAGTCTCATTCAGTTTATTAAATCAGGCGTAATAATTGGGCCAAATCAACTCTGACTGAATTTCAAATCGAGTCGAATTGAGTTGGCCTTGTTTTCTAGGCCATTTTTTAAACTAACATTTATCATTTGGCTTAACAAATTTGAACAGTTCGATTCGTGACGAGAACTAAATTTTGAATTTGGATTTCCGAAGATGCCTTTCGCACCTGCTGACGATTGGCCCACGAGTGCCACCATTAATTATATATCCAACGAACTGGGCAAGTATTCAATTTATTTATCGGTTCGCCAAGTCTTTATAAAGTAGGAAACATATGAATTAAAGGGTTACATTTAAATATCTATATAAAAAATGAGGCTGAAGTAAATACATAATTAAACTATGCAAAACAAATCTAATTAACATTGTTATATTTATTATTTTTAACAAGAAGTAAAATAAAATTAATACAGTAATATAAAGTGACTTCAATTTTACATTTTACTTTTTGTTGTACACTAAATTTCTTGAAAATAATTCTTAGTTAATTGTTCAATTTAAAATTTGTATTTAGTGAAGAAAATGTTTTTTTGTCGATAAATATCGACAAACAAAGACTTTTATCAATTTCAATAGCTTATAAAGTATCTTTCCACACAGAACGCACTCACCTGGCAAGGTCACCGCAGGTGCTGCAGGAATTAAATTCGATAACTGAATCCTGGAATGAAATGGGCCAAGCCGAAGGTGTACGTCTAAAGCACCACCAACATAATGAGGATCTCTAGGGTCCAAGTGGGCAAAAGTAACACCATCCAAATCAAAATTAAGAGACAACGAGAGGAATGGAAAATCAGCTGGTGAGGTAAAGTCATAAGCAACACCTGTCGAGCTGTTTCTTTCACCTGGCAAATTAATCATGCAAACTGTTACCAAAATACTCTTTGGAAAATAATAATAATAATAATAATAAGAAGAAAAACAAACAAAACTAAAAGCGACAACAACTCACACGCTATGCAAAGGGTTGCCCGAGGGGGTTGCAGGGGGTAGGGGGTAGGGGGTGCAAACACAAATTTGTGACAAAGTTACGGAAATTTAATTAAAATCAAATACTCTCTGAACTCCAACGCAATTTTGGCCAACACCCCAGAAACTAACCAAATAACTAACTAAAGGGGTAGCAAATTCTCAGTCAGGTGTGACTTGATAGTTTATAACACGCTCTCTTCTCTGCTCTCTCCACCCGCTCCCTCCTTTCTCTTCGCCTCCTCTCATGTGTGTGTGTGTGTTCTCACTAGTTTTCCGCGTCGTTTAATAAACAAAATGTAAACAAAGTTTAACAGCAGTGACACTCACACACACACACACACACACACACACATGTCCTCCCCCTCTCCTTTTCCTTGCACTCGAGCCTTTTGTTGTTGTCGCCGTTGCGTTTTATTAATATTATTTATGAGCCTGTGGTTGTGTGTTTTTTTGTTTTTTTCTTTGTTTTTTCTGTTTTATTTCATCGAATGCCCGCGGCAAGGTGAATACCAAATATCTAACCATGAATTCATCCATGATTTCATCCATCCATTGGGACAGAAGACAGCTGCTCAATTTCACAGCGCACACATTTGATTAACTTAATTTAATAGTATTTTTTGCTCTATTTAATACTCACTTTGGCGTGTGTTGATATATTTGTTTGTTTATTTAATTTATTATCATTATAAATAAGCATGGCTCGTTCGCATTCAAATCAGACCCAAACACAGGTCTGCACTGGCTTTTCTACACATGCTTGTATTTTAGGGGGTTAAGTGATGGTGCTTTCATAGTCTAACCGTGTATAGTAATTGTAAATAATAAATAAATAATTCTTTCCATTAAATATAACTATGACAAATCTCAAGCGAATTATTACGAATTCAAATATCTTTTACTTAGACGACATTTACATTTTTTCGAAGACTTTGAATTGTCGGAACTCTGTGAAAACTCAACCGATTTTTATTCGGAATACCATTTTATTTATGATTTTGTCCCTAAAATTATTCTGCATTTAAATATTATTTATTTAGAAAATTTTATTTTTTTTCGAAAATTCTCCATTTTTCCATACCTACCCCTTGACATTTTTTTTAAAGCTTTGAATTGTCAGAACTCTGTGAAAACTCAACCGATTTTAGTTCGGAATACCATTTTGATCGTGATTTTGCCTCTAAATTCATTCTGCATTTAAATATTATTTATTTAGAAAATTTTATTTTTTTTAAAAAACCCCCTTTTTCCATACAACCCCCTTTTAATTTTTTTAAAAAATTTGACTCATACTCTATCAACTCAACCTTTGTTCGAATTACATTTTAGAAGATTTAATGATTTTGTCCCTAAAATTATTCTGCATTTAAATATTATTTATTTAGAAAATTTTATTTTTTTCGAAAATTCTCCTTTTTCCATACCTACCCCTTGACATTTTTTTAAAGCTTTGAATGTTGTGAAACAACCTTAACAGAGCTCTAAATTCATTCTGCATTTAAATATAAATTATTGAGAAGATTTAATAATTTTTACATTTTTTAACTGAACTGTCAGAACTCTGTGAAAACTCAACCGATTTTAATTTGGAATACCATTTTGATCATCATTTGGCACCAAAATTAATTCTGCATTTAAATCATTGTGATTAAGAACTAAATTTTTATCTTGCTGCTGTCCTCTTTATAGATATTAATTTATTTCGATAAAAAAAGCATCTTGTTCTCTTAATATTTTTGCTAGAGTATCAATATCAAAAAGAACAAATGTATCCATCTTAATTCTTTCGGGTGATCATTTAAGTTGATCTCTTCAGGCTGCAGACACAAAAGGAAATGAAAAGAAAATATAAAATGGAATGGAAAATGTCGTCAATTAGAGAATAAGACGAGAATGTGTCTAGTGTCTATTGTGAAACAGGGAACCACCAGAGGCGACCATTGGCTAATGAAGACACAATTAGCTGCACAATTGCACAGCAGCAGCATAAGGAGAAGGAAAAGAAAAAGGGAATGGGAAGGGGAAGGGGAAGGGGACGAAGCTGTGGGAGCAGCTGTAGCTACCTGGACATTGGAAGCTGACCAAAACGTCGAGACGTTGGCAAATCGAATGAAATGAGGCATGAAACCATTTTGTCAGAAATCATAAACAAAAGCAACGGGGCCACTGCTCATTCTTTAATCACAACACGGCAGAAGAGGGAGAAGGACTCTATGCGATCACTTAAGGACAAACATCAGTCGGGATCAGTCAGTCAGCTGCTTTGGATCTGTGAAACGATAAATAAGGCACAGCTTAGCTCTTTGAAGTCAGCTACAAAAAGGAAACGAAGACGAAAACGAAAACTTCACTTCACTTATTTTCACTTTCGCTCTCGCCGACAATGCACAGTGGGCAAAATGCGCCAAGCTAGCGAATTTCAATTATCTGGAAGAAGAAATTAAATATCCGCAATGATATTTTATAAAATTTGACAAAATTACAAACTAAATTCGATTCATAGTCTAGATTCTTTGCTAAATATTAATGCTGAATATTAAGTATCATTTAGTACTCGCATGAAAATAAGCAACGTTATTTATTTTAATATAAACTAAAGCAAAGAACACTCATTTACAATTTATTTTATATTAAAATGGCTGTGCATTTTTTTTAATTTGTTATTTATAGTAAAAATTTGTGTTTTAAATTAGTAGTAAAGTTTCTAAGTTATACATTTGACTAGAGTCTGAATCGGACTTGTCTAATTTGAAGTCCTTAACTTCATTTAAGAAAACACTACCAACTCAGCCGGTGAGCCCACTGTGCAGGGATAAATCGAAATCTTCTTCGCAGTCTCAGTCGAAGTCTCAGTCCCAGTCCCGGCTCAAAGAATCGTCGGCTTACTTTGAAATGAACGCAGCGATCGACACAAAAAGTATCGCATTTCGTGTATCGCACGACTGTCGCCAAGATACTTACAGAGCAGGAGTGGGAGTCGCAAGCGGAATAGGAGTAGGAGTGCGAGTCCTTGCATATCCTGTCGGAAATTGTTGCGATTACATGTTGCGGTGTGTTGACGATCAACGTTGGTTTGACGATCGTGAATATGTCCTTTTTGATACTTGATACTTGAGACGTTCATTCCGATAAAATGCAAGATAAATGCGGCAAATTGTTTCTCAAGTCGGCACAAATTACCGTAATTAACGCTCGTCCTTTGTCCTTTGTCGCAAATTGCAAAATGGCGCTCATTAGGCGACATCTTCAGTAAGAACCGCGAGACAAGCTGCCATAATTATTTTCGCTGACAACTTTTTGATGAATTAAATAATTTTTAAGTGCAGCATCATGATGACGATGACGATGACGATGACTGAATGTGATGACAGGACGAAACAGGACGACAGTTGAACAGTTGAAATGAAATCTGACTTGAGCATCTGTTGAGCGGATTTAACTTGTTTAATTACCGCTGTATTCAGAGCTGCAGAGCTACACTCACAAATACAGATACAGCTACAGCTACAGATACAGATACATTTTTTGCTGTCGTCGTCAACAGTTGCGCTCGTTACACACATAAAAAAATATATATATAAATATATATATGTATAAAAGAAATATATAAATGTTGGCAGTCTTTCAAGTGTCCTCCCTCCCCTTCCATAAACCCCCTCTTCCCCCCTCGCAGTTGTTTTGCGTAACTGTAACTGTTGCCATTTTAATGCGCTCGAGATTCAAGTGTCGAGTCCAAAATTGATTTTCATTTCATTGTTCGCAACTTGTGAAGAGGTTCATAAAACTGCAAGCAAAAATGGCAATGTGCTTGATTATATTTGAGAACACACACACACACACACACAGCTGTAGATACACAGCCGCAGTCTGAGATACATTTACAAGGTGAGCTCAATGCAAATACTCACACTCAGATCACACACACACACACACACACAGTGGCACTCGACACTCAATTTCATAGAGCCACAAAATACGAAACTCAAAAGGCCACTTGATAAATTTCATATATTTATAGCCCGCAGAGTGGCGCTGCATTTGCACACTGAATGAAATTCCTTGCCACACACACACACACACACAAGGACATTCGGCAGGGGGGGGCAGGGGGGCTCCTGTCCCTCCTTCTTTCTTCCCCACCATTGGACTTGGCCAAACACTTGCACAAATAAAAGATCTACTTCAACTTATTGAATTTTCGTCAATAGAAACAAGATGAAATCTGCGCGAGCCACAACGACAACTCGATGCTCTTCGATAAGCGATGGAAATCATTTAATATTATTAAATTGTAATGTAATAATAATATTTAGAAGTATTTGAAATAAAGTAATTACTTCAAATTATGATAGTATTTGCTGTATTTAAGAAATAAAATGTAAAATTCTGTTTCGATTATTCGTTTTTAAATGTTTCCCAATTTTATTATGAAAACTTAATTTTATAACATTTCAATATCCATTTAAATGTGTCAATTTAAATGCACAAATTTGTTAGATTCCAAATAATGGAAGAATCTTTGGAGAAAAATGTGAGTCAAACATAAGGAAAGCTTCTGAGGAAAAATGTGCTTAAATATAAATACTTAGCAAGGAAAAGTCAGTCGAGTTTCAACAATTGTTTCAATTTATCAATTCTTCAGTATTTTGCTTCAAAGTTCTATTCTATACAGCACTTTTTGTAAAGGTGATGATTTGATTTGGAGAGTATAAAAATAAAAATCATATATTAAAACATCTCTTGAAATATCAACACTTATTTAATTGGTAAGAGGAAAACATTAAAAGTATATATCCCGATAATCGCTGCCAAATTTACTAATGATGAGAAAATTTAATAAAGAAAGTGGCATAGATTTTAAGACTTATAAAAACTTATTTGGCCGTCCAAAAATGCAGTCGGAGTCAGAAAACTTTTAAATCTCAGGAAAATGAAATATGCGTTATAATCCCACCGGAAGGGTATCTATCTAGGCAGATTGGATGTCTTTAGCTGCCCACCCGCGAAAGGCTTTTGCATATGAGTTTTATGAAAGCTTCTTTGACGGCGCTGACATTTATACGAATATATTGTAGGAGTGGGAATGCAAGTAAGTATATATACATATATATATATGCTGCTACTCGACTCTCAGTGACAAATCCGCTAAGTCGCCCATTTGTGCATTACGAACATAATGATGTCGTTGAGGATGATTTCGTATTTGTGCAAGGAATTCAATTTTGATCCACGAACTGTTTGGCAAATGTTAAGTGTAATCAAATTGTTGCCCAGTAGCAGAGATTTTTTTTATTATTATTATTAAGTTTAAGGCCGCTGCACACACACACACACACACACGCACACAGACAAAGCGATGTCCTGTGGCGCAAACGGGAATTATTAAAAAGTAATTATGGCACAAATTACGAGATATCAATACAGCATTTAGCTCTGCATGCGGCCAGAACACAGCACGGAGGACTACAAAGGGCGGATCCTTGCGATACGATACGATACGAAACGATACGATAATGTGATGTGGTACATAGGTCCTTATTGCACCACCGCACAGTGGATAAAATCTCAAGAGTAGCTGCTTTTAGTTCATAGTTTTGGGGTCTTAGTTTTTTAAAACTTGCAATGTATCTTACTGGAATATTTTGTTTATTATTTTCAATTCAATTCAATTTATTAGTTCACTTAAAATTAATATAACAATATTTTGTCAGTTTAAGAGTTAAGGCATCTATATTTTATTTATTTTTAATTTATATACTATACCCAATTTTAATTTCATATACCATATACATATACATATCTATGCTACGCTCACAGATATTAATTTAGAAAGAAAATAAAAATAATTAATCAGGCTGTTTGTTCCACTGTGCGCCGTTTTGCTCGGCACTTGAAAATTGTGCAAAATCCTTTGGCTGACATCCTTCAGAGCTGCTGTTTCCGCTGCTGTCTGCGGCACACAATGCGATTTCTTCATCTCGACTCTTCTGTCTTCCCGTTCCCCTCTCTACACTTTCCACTCTTACTTCACTTCTGTTCACAGTGTGCGCTGCATGTTGTGCAACATTTCCTTTTATTTCAGCCTTGCAATTTTGACATAATATCAAGATTATTATTCGATTTGAACTTGTCCCCCTCTCTCTCTCAGTCTCACTTAATGAGAAGGCATTGAGGCGCAGTCCCCCTCGGGACTCTTAGAGCCACTTCACCTTCACTTTGATGCCGAAGATCATTCCCATTGACTCGATGTGCATTCAGAAAATAAAAAGGTCGACAGCTCACATAAACATACAATAACTGAATAACTGAGAAGTTCCCTTTGGATTACGAGTTACTTATCATGAATTGTTAATTTCTCGCTTCAATTGTAATTGTTTGTCTGCACAAAAGGCACCATTGAAATTTGTTGATCCTTGTAGGAAATTAGTTGCATCAAATCTGTCTCTATTACACAGTCTTAACGGTCTATTAACAGCTCCCAAGTTTAGATATATATATCATATCTGTATAGTCATATTGAAATACTAAAAATATAGCATAATTAACTACAACATTTCGTTTAACAAGGAAAATATTAAGAAGTGACGAATTAACTTTTTACTTAGATTTTCTTTAAAACTTTATTTATTTCCCCTTGCATACAAATTATACTGAATACATATAAGTGAAAGTGATAATCGATCCATTCTAAATTTTATTAAATATACTCCGCTTTCTTCTTAATTCTTTCTAAATTGAAAGTGACCAATTCCCATAGTTATTTAACCAAAGTGCAAGTTTAAAATGCTGAAAACCCAAACTAAGGCCTTTAATTCTTCAACATTCCCAATTATTATTCGTAATTAAATTAAGTCAAAAACAAAACATTAAAATTGAAACCTCAGATTATCTATTTATCAGTCTGTATATTTGAATTTTTTGCCAATAAAAAATCGTTGCATTTTCTTTGTGTTGATTTATTACTTATCTTAAGTCGTTATGCATTTACATGTTAATTACAATTATAGTTAATTATCAGATAATTATAAGATATATCAAATACTTGCAACACTAACTGTACTTGGCTACATTTTCTTGGATATATACACAATTGGTTTCCTTGTCCACGTTATCACGTATGCTCGGGAATTCTTCAGTCTTCGCCCTTGGTGACCACGGAGACGGGCGTGGAGGCGTTGCTGCTGCCGCCGTTGGCGCTGCGCGGCGACTGCGCCGCCGTCGAGGTGAGCGTGAGATCTCCGGAGATCAACGTGGTGCCTCCAACTCCAACTCCAACTCCAACTGCGTGCGGTGTCGAGTGCAGCGAGTGTGGAGGATGGGCCAGCGAATTGGGACTCTCGCGGGGACTGCTGTTGCTGCAGGGCGGGCTGACCTGGGCGGACGAGGGATGCAGTGAGAGATTCTGCGGGTAGCCCGCCGAGGCAGCGGCCGCTGCTGCTGCGGCGCCGGCGCCAAAGATGCCATTGAGATTACTCAGTCCCATGTACTGGGAGAGCAGCGTATGGAAGTTGGGCAGCTTGTAATGCGGCGGCATCAGCTGCTGGGGCAACAGTCCCGGATTGAAGTGTTGATGCAACGCGAAATGCGGTGGCCAAAACTCAGCGGGCAACGCCGCCGGATGACCCGGAAGTGCGTGCGGCGGCAAGGGAATGCCGAGCGGAAACTCGGGCAGACCTACGGGGAATAGAAAGCAAATTGTTATTGATTAAAGTAACTCAAACTTCGACTCGATGCGTGCAGCACGTTGCACAGTGGTTTACTACACATATTTTCCAAATCAATTCTATTTTAAAAACTCAAATTCGCTTTCTAAAATTAAGAATTGTCTTAGTTAATTAATAAATATAAATAAAACTATTGCATATTCAAATTGGAGCTAAGTTCAGGCAATTTCTTAAAATAGGCAAACTTGAATTAAATTTATTTTAAACTTGTTAGAATTTTCAACACCAAAAAATATAATTTTTAATGTTAAACGTTTATAATATAAAATGCAGTATGTTGCACAGTGGTGTACAATACAAATCCATATCAATTCACGTTTTCATATTTATTTATATAAATAAAGCTATGTTTAAAAAATAAACAGTTTTTAATGTAAAAGAAACAGTTAAGAAACGTTTATAATTTACATAATGCATATGGAAAATATTAAACACATAACAATAATCATAATAACAGACAATTCCTGTAATATTCGCTTTGAAAATTTTAAACTATACAGATTTGTCAGCAATTGAACCACTGTGCCACACCGTGACATACTATAGATGAATTCAATTATGTGGCACACGTAATTTGCTAATTTCGGGCAACCTGGACTTGCACTCACCTTGATCGGGCAGCAGATAACCCGCCTTGTCCTGATTCATAAACTTCTCACGTTTTCGCCATTTGGCGCGTCGATTCTGGAACCAGACCTGCAACAAAAGCAACAAGAAGGAGAACAGATGAGTAAGAAGAATAGTTGGAGAATGAGTTACAGTTTTGCAGCTTTCAGTTTTCAGTTTTCAGTTTTGCAGTTTTCAGTTTTGCAGTTGCGTATGCAAATGGAGTCAGCTCTAAGGACCTTTCTAATTGCCCGTCCTTCTCTCAGGTTGCCAATCTATCAACTTTGATCAACTTGAAGTCGTAGCTGGAGTCGAAGAGAATACAATGGCATCCAATCGGAAGTGTGCAACTCTGATTTGCCACAGAGTGAGGCAGAGTTGAATGGAATTGTTGCTGTTGCTGTTGCTGGTGGTGTCTTATGCATTTTTCGACACTTGCCCCCCTTGAAACGGGGGTTGTTGCAACCCTGGGCAGCCGGGGGGCAACTCTGGCCAAGTGGGCGTGGGCCAAAGCACTTCCGTGCCGAGAACTCGGCCGGAAAATTGTCGAGCCAAAGTGCTCTGTGTATGTCTGTTACTGTGTCTCCTCTTCTTCGTATATTAAGAAAATTAATTGTTTGTAAATTGAAATCACTTGACAACTGTGCGACTGTGCGACTGAGCGACAACCGAAGAAGAGTTCTGCAATTATAGACACCCTGTATTATGCTGCTCTCTTCTCCAGATTGCAACAACAATGCGTGCAACGGAGCGAGTCCTAAATTAGCAACGATTTCCTTGCTATAATTGCTGCCAATTATTGTCCTATGTCTGTGTGCCACGCCCCCTTCCCTTTCCCCCTTTCCACTCCCCTCAACTGTTGCAACCCTTGTGATTTTGTGAGCATTTTAATTGTTAGTAGCGCAATTATAATGCGGCTTTGGCCAACAACTTAAGCCATTCTCCTCCCTCTTCTCCTTCTCCTTCTCCTTCTGCATTCATGGCCGGAACGTAAAAGTTGAATTTACGGATATCCGCACAACATTTTATCACACATGTGCGATCAAATTGTATGCCACAAAAGCATTGCCACAAACTGTCGCAACATTCAGCTCAAATTTCAAAACATTCGAATTCAACGCACAAATTAAGCTGAAATTCAATTAAAGTTGATTTTTTGAGTGACGGAAAATGTGACTAGGAAATACTACATTTTTCATAGCCTGGAATTCTAGTAAATAAAAAATATAATATTAAAAAAATTGTTTTCTGATTGTTATAAATATGTATTTATATTCCTATACATTCTTTCACTATATAACAATTCCCCAAAATAATTATAAAATATGTTTATCAGGCGTGTTTTACAGATTTAACTGAGTTACTTTCGATATTCCTCAAATATCAAAGATTTCTTTCACAGACAAATTAAGAGTCAGAAATATAATTTCAACATATTTATTAATATGTATATATATATACATGCATAGAATATTAATATATATTTTAATTAATATTAATGCCCTTTTATTTAATTTTATTAAATTCAAATCATATACAATAATTACCGAGTTGCTCAACAATATTTAGATATTAGAAATCAATCGAATTTTGGTTTGAAACCTATAGAACTCACCAGAATTTTATTATATATTTAATTATATTATATTTCTATACAGCGTCAGCTTTTGGAAAACTTTCCGTCCAGAAATTCGCGAAATTCGCTAAGCAACTCGCGAAAAAAAGGACTTAAAAGCTTTATTTTACCGATTTGATATGCGAAATGAGCTTACAAAAATAAACAAGTATTTTCAATAGCAAAAAATCTAACTTTTGACTTGTTGTTGTTTTTGTTGTGAATGTTGGTTTTTGCTCCATGCAAATCCAAAAATAATTGCACGTTCATCAACCCCTTTGGCGAGACGGGAGATACACAATGTATCTGATAGATACTCCAGAAAAGCAGGGAAAAAAAGCAACGCTCTAAATCTGTTACTATTGAAGTAGTCTGAGTGTATGGCATATAACGTATGTGAATCAATGACCAATTACGCTTAATCTGCCAACGGATACAGAGAACCGTGAAACGGGCAATTTGGGCGGACTGGGAATTAAAGGGAGGCGACAGGACACAGGACGCAGGATGCAGGACGAGTCGTAATCCCTCAGTGAGTGTAAGAGCGCTTAGGTCAAGTTGTTTTACATTTTGTTGTCATTGAATCTGTATCTGTAGCTGTATCTGTCAACAATCTGACAACAACAAAAAATAGATACTCAAGTGCTTGAAAGCATTTCAACTGAAATCGAATTGTGCAAGGATCGAAGAACGAAGTACGAAGGACGAAAGGACGCCCAATTACATGTGTAGTCGTGTGTTAAGCATCATGCATCACCCAAAGCCACTTTAATTGTTTATCCAGAAAGTAGAGAGTTAATAAAAATACCAACACCAGCGACAGCAAATTTATAAATTCCCCTCTGACGGCGGGCAATTTAATCATTTGGAAAATCACAATATCTAATGTCCTTTTGCCACCCTTAATGCCCAACAACAACCCCCACTAAATAGTTGTCCCTGTTCCCTTTTTGTTGTTGTTGTTGTTGTTGCTGTTGTTGTTGTATGCAAACAGGACTCTAAGTGTTTAAAAGACTATTTACAAATTAAGTCCTTTGATTGTTAGCGCAAGTTTCGCAGTTCGCTGTCGAATTCTTGTGTGAAAATTCAACGCAATTTGATCAGTTATATTTTTTTATATATAGCCCATATATTGCAGCATTTTAAGCCGCTTAACTTTCCACGCTCACCTGCCGCCTTAAGTCGTTACTAATTGCATAATCAAGGGCATATCACAACTTAATTGCATGCTGATTGCAAATGTATCTATGTATCTATGTATCTTTGGGAAATTACCTGCACGCGTGCTTCACTCAAATCCAAACGCATTGCCAGATCCTCCCTTGTGAACACATCCGGATATTGTGTCTTCTCAAATGCGCGCTCCAATTGATGCAATTGAAATGTTGTAAAAGTTGTGCGCGATCTGTGAGATACAATGCAAGAGGGTAAGATTTGTTGTTATTTAGCTGCTTTTTATGTGTGTTTAAATGTGTTCCAACAATGGGCTAATACGATTTTATCGTGTAAGCGGATTGGCAAACAATTCGACTTACCTACGAACTTTGCGAGGTCTTTCCATATCGCCCAGATCATGTCCATTATTCAGACTTGACGAGAGCTCATCATCATTATCCACATCCAGACCGCTTTCTGTATTCGTGGGCGAATCCTCACGTTTGGCAATCATTTGTTGCTGTTGCTGTTGTTGCAGTTGTTGCTGGTGTTGTTGCTGGTGTTGTTGATGTTGTTGCTGTTGCTGTTGCTGCTGCTGCTGCTGTTGCTGATGTTGCAGCAAACTGTTATTGCCGCCGTGCAGGTGATGAATGTGATGCGAATGCGTAATTAACACCTCACTGGGAGTATCTGTCAAATAAATAAAGAGAGGGAAATAAATTAATTACACGTTTTTCTTTGCTTTAAATACTAAAATCTGTTAAACTTTTGCTAGTCAATATTTTATTTCGTTGCAATCGACTTTAAACTTCTAAGAGATTTGAGGGAAGTATTCTTTAAGAAAGGAGGAAAAATAAATTAAACAACGCGAAAAAAGTGCAAAGAAATTTTTTTGAATTCTTCTATATGCTTAAATATGTATAAAAATGTATATATAATTAAAAGCAAGATCATTTCCAGAAATTTTCAGCCTGCTATAAAAGTCCAAATGCCTTTCAATACACTTTCAATGCTTCAAAGTTTGAAAAACGAGCGAAAAACGTGGCAAACAAAAATCGAATGAAATAAAATGAAAATCAAAAATCAAAAGTAAAAATAAAGTAGCGCTAAAAGTGAAAAGTGTTTCAGCAGCTGCGAAAAATCAAATCCATTCAATTGTGACTGAAGTAGTAATATCCTGATTGAATGCCATCTAACCCTCGTTTTTAAACGTTTTCAAGCTTTCAAGTGCACTTTCCAAACATACAAATGTGTGTGTGAGTGTGTGTGTGCAAGTGTGCGAGTGTGTGTGCCACGCAATTTGATTTGGCAATCAATAACAAATAATTATAAGCAGCAGAAATGGTTAACTTTAAATCGCAGTCGCTGCTTTGAAAGCTACAGTTGCGAAAATAAGTATTTGAATAACCCTTTGTTGCGAGCCTGAAAAGCATTTCTGCTTAACGTTCTTTCACACACCCTTACACACACACTTGTGTGTGCTGCCGTGTACGTAAGTGTGTGTGTGTGTGAGCAACTTTTTGTAGCTAAACATGTAATCAAACTTTAATGAACCTCAAATTAATAATATTCACAATGTGCAGTTCACAGCGTGACGTCGCCAGCAGAAGGATCCTGCCTGTTGTTATCCTTATCGCTTTGTGTGCGTCGATTATTCGGATTTTCGTAACATTTGCCGCTCTCTTATTCTCTCATTCTCACTCGCTTGTTGTGGGGAAAAAGGTAATTTCGAAAGCATCAAATTACGCAGGATACGATTGAGCATGAAATTGCCGCTTACGATATTCAGATATACAGCTCAGATCCTTCAACAAATGTCCTGCGGTGCGCACGTTGTCACAATTTTGTTGCAACTGCGAACAGTTTATTTGATGGGTGCCTAACGAATTGCCCCATGAATGTCAATCGCAATCTAATTATGGGTTTAATGATGGCAAGCGTCTCATTATCCCACTGCCATCAGGATATTATCGTATCGCATGGCCAGATATGTTTTGATTTCGCCTTAGTTGCTTTTGCGCCTATATAAAAATATATACACATATTTTTTTATTTCTTTCGAGTCCTTTTTTAGCTCTGGGTGGGCATTAAGGACGCGTTCACGCAGCGGGCCATCGGCCACGCCCACAACATGATGCCCAACACAACGCAACGCCCCATTTGGCAACTGATGCCGCAGTCTAGTGAAAGGAACGGGAAATACGAATGGGAGAGTGGCATGAACAGTTTATGTAGATACTCCAAAAACTATGGATATGTTCTCGTTCTCAATTTGCATATGAACAAGACACTTCCACATGCCACATGCCACCACCGTTGCTGGAGCTGCACCTTTGATGTGGTTTTCGGCCTTGCGTCAAGTCTATCTCAATGTTTTTAAGGACTTTGTTCAACTTGATTTTAGATTTCTTAAAATTTAGCATGGAAAATAAAAATCAATTGAAATACTGCAGGAAATTCTATCGAATATGCTGTATATATTTCGGCAACTAAAATAAAATATATAACACTAAATTTTACTGAATTTTAAAGTATTGTATATATTCGAATAAATATAATAAGGTTTGTAACTTTTATGCTAAATCTCTTCAATTGTAACCCTGATCTCAGCTAACTATATTTAAGATATATTCTCATACAATATGTATAATGAATAAAAATGTATAATTTGAAATTGATTCTCAGTTTATATTCAAAGTCCAGTTAAATTTACTTATATTTTCTCAGACAATATGTGTAATGTTTAAAAATGTATAATTTAATATTGATTCTGAGTTAATATTCAAAGTTCAGTTAAATTTACTTAACACATTTACAAATTGTTTTCATTTTTGTTAGAATATCTCTTAAATAGCTAAACAAGACTAGACTTTATATTTTATATGGTTATTTTGTAGAGCTTAGTAGTTAATATTCTAGAAATAGAATATTTTGGTATTACTGAAAGTCTTTTATATATATTTATAGAGTACGAATACACAAATCTCTTAAGTTTTTAAGAATCCAAAAGATTCTTTTTTTTTAAATTGAACTCAGCTAAATTTCAGTCGCATATTTTCAAAACTATTCTCAGCTATAGAATCTATAGAATCTAAAGAACTTAATTGAAAATAATATTATAATAATAATTTACTTTGCTAGCTGAGATAATATTTTCAATTTCTAAACAGTCGAATTAAAATGATTACTATTAATTCAATTGTTAAAAGCCGACGGCATTTTTCAAGTGGATTTTCCAAGTGATCAATCGCTCAATCATGCATGAACTTTGACTTACCGCTGCGCTTTGATTGATGCTGATTGCCGAGGATCTGATCGATGCTATAGACGGCACGGGGTCGCGACACGGGACTCTCCTGAACTGGACGCATGGCTGGTGGCATTATTGTTGCATGTGGTGTTGTTGTCGTTGTGCTCATCATCATTTGGACAACAACAAGTTGGCTTTAAGTATGGCAGCTTGACTATAACTAAAAGTCAGCAATGTGCATGACCCGTTGGCACTATCAATAGAGACTAAGGTGTAACTTAATTTCAATTATTATATTGTAGTAAAGCTTCGCTTTTGACTTGATTGTATGCACTGAAAAACTGAAACGCGCACGCACAAAATTGTTTAAATATTTTTTGCAATTTATTTAGTTTTGTTTTTGGTTATGGTTAATAAGTTTTACGGCTATAAACTGCAGTTGAAAGACCGTCGAGCAACTCGCAAATTGACACGTACTCGTGACTCGTTTGCGATCAACAACCACCGACTGACTGAGCTCGGTAACTGCTCGACATTCGCATTAAATACGTCGGAGAGCCAGTTTATATTTTCCCCTAGCTCATTTCTCTGTTGAGGCAAGTGAAATGGGCGAGGCGAGGCGAAATGTTGCTTGTTGTTCTTGCCTCTTATCCTTGCCGCATGTCCTGTCTCTCCATTTGCCGTCTCGCTTGCACAAGGGTGGTTTTCTTTGGTCCCTGGGTTGCTCGAGTTGTGTGTGTGTGTGTCACAGGTAGTCTCTCTCTCGCTCTAGCTCTCTCTTTCGCACATTTACGCTCTCTGTCTCTGTGTTGTTACTCTCTTTTCGCTCTTCCCCTTTCTAAGTCCACTTCTCTGTCTACTTGTGTCTTTAACTATGTTTGCTGATTAATTTGATTTATTTCATAAATTTCACTCATTAAAATAGAGCTCGCTATATTTACTTGCTTGTATCTCTCTCTCTCTCTCTCTGCCTACCACTCTCCCTCTCTCTCTCTCTCTCTGTCTGTCTCTGCCTCTCCCTTTCTCAATGCTTCAACAAATCACAAAACAGTTTTGTCTCCTACCTGGTTTCCTACCTTGTCGGCCATTTATAACGCATTTATGATTTCCGCTTTTTTATCTACCTTTTTGGTCACACATTTTATGATCTGCTCGGTTTAAGAATTGAGCCCAGAATTCCGAATTCCAGACTTCATTGAACAATCCAAAAATCCAAATGATCAATGAACAATCCCCTTTACTTAGCCAACTGAAAACTGAACGCAGTTGCCAAAGGTTTTACCTACCACACACGGATTCATTGATTAAACGGATCTGCCGCGGATTGAAACTGAAGATACATCCTTTACTTAAGCCAGGGGATTGCTCGACCAAAATCCACTGCTATTTCTACCTAAATAATTAAAATAAATCAGCTATTTATCAAACAAATATATTCAAATTATAATATCATAAATACATAATAAAAATATACTTTTAACAAAATAAAATTAAAATAATTATTTTATTTAAACACTTATTAATAAATAATTAATTAAACGTGAATTAAAATTTTAATATCATAAATACATAATAAAAAAATATTTTTAAACCAGTAAATTAAGGGAATTTTTTGATTATTTTAAATCAACTAAAATTAATTCATTTAAATTAATTAAAATTGTAATATCATAAATACATAATATAAATATATTTACATCAACTAAAATTATTTGCAGCCGTTTTAAATTAATATTTTATTTAAGATGAAATCACAAAAAGCTGATATACTTTGAAACATTAATTTACTTATATTTATTGTACCTAATAATTAACAAAAACTTAGTATTAGACTCAGTTGCATATTTAGTACAGCAAAAAAATAAACTGAATATAGTATAATAATATAATAGTTTAGTTGCAATATAAAGATTATATATAATTGATATATTTTCTTAGAGAGTGAGTAGAAAACATTTAAAGCCAAATAAAATGGTTTATTTGCTGCCTTGTTGCAACCATTTATTAAATTGTATTTAAAATATGCGCATATTATTTAATTTCATGAAGTTTTCTTCGATTTGCACAGTTGTAATTATAAATTTCTCATAAAATTGCAACAAAATAATTGAATTTCAAATGATATATTAAATATAATAATTTCGGTTATATTTAATAGTTTTAGTCTATAAAAAAATCTATTTTTAATCTTAGTGGCTCATCAAGGCCTCTCAATCTTTGGCCTTAGTTTAAGCGGCCTCTCTGCCCCTCCGCTCGCCCCGGAGCCTACAGGGATTGCAGTGAGCCTGGCTTAGAGCAAGTCGCGTCCTGGCAAGCTTTGGCCTTATGCAATGTTAGCAACAGCAACAAGGATAGAATACGAACAACAACAGGTTGCATAACAACAAAGGACAACAGCCGAAAAGTGGCATATTTACAGATTTCAGTGATTCCAGAAATCGCACAATGGATGTTGGAAAATATTTATCTCGCACTTTTGTCAGAAATTGTGTCGTGAAACGCCGGCTACAGTGCGCGATGTTTAATTTGTTGCAACTTGCACAATTGCTTTGTGAGCTGCAACCAAACAAAGGTAAAGAAAGATAGAAGCCAAAGCCAAACCAAAGCCAAAGTGAGAAGCAGGACAATGCGGCACCTCGCAGGACACCTAACGCAGAGGATCTAAAGCGGACTTTCCCGGGAACTGTGAACAAGTAGCGTTGACCAAACTCATTAAGGTGCCAGATGTGTGACGCCACACTTCACACACTGTGACACACTGTGCAGGCACACTGTGCAAGGATCCAAGGACGAGCTTAGGCCGTGTGCGTGATTAGCATAAACCGAGGCGCTTAATCATATTTTCATAGGACGCGATTTCATTCAGAAATCCGATTGCACATTCGTTTAATTTAGAGCTGAATAATTCAGAGAGAGACAGCGCGAGAGAGTGCGAGAGAGAGAGAGAGAGCGCGAGAGAGAGCTGGAAGACTTGATGTGAGCCTTTGGGACTTAGTTGCAGGCCCCGTCAGCGCCTACCTGGACCCGTTTCGACCTAATCTAATCTAATCTTCGAACAGACATCTATTTTTATGCCGCATCATGCAACGCACTTAGCCAACAATCCATTATCCATTATCCTATGTCTTTATCCTCTATCAAAAACGATAACAAGGCCTTGATCAATTTGTCTGCTAATTGTGCAACAGTCTAACATTTAATTTTCAGAATTTAAATTCTAGTTTTTAATATTAAATTGTAGTTGGTAAGTTGTTACTTTTATTTTTATTTTCATATTTTATGATTTCAAAAATAATCCTGTTTTTGTAAATACTTACAAGAAAATTCAAATAAAATGTTTTTAAAAATTTTCCTTTTTTTGTGAATACTTGCACAATTGAAAATTATATCAATCCATTAAAGATAACACAATTAAAAAGAGTTATTAAATAAGTCTTAATATGCAATTATAAACTAAATTAAAATGCCGCATTTGAAATTATATTTTATATTAAACTCAAGCATTATATTTGTATCTACACTCACGAAATAAACATAAAGACTAACTGACAGCAAACATATAACTTTAAAGGTACAAAATTTATAACATATGGTAGATATTCAATTAAAATTGTTCATGTGGATCTTATTTTAAAATGTGAACTCATTTTCCATTTTTATTTGTAGCCCTACTGTTAATACTTCACAATATATAAATCTTTATTTTCAATGTAAAATCTATTACAGCGGATAATTTATTTTTTAATGAATCATCTTCTCAACTATGTTTTTTTGTATTCTATTTATTCATACTAAAATTTAAACTGTTTCCACTGATTTTAGTTAAATAAATAGAACAATTTGTTAAATAAATAATATAAAGTGATCAATTAGTAAATCATTAAGTAAGTTGCATGAAAATCCGCCAACTTGGCTAGAAGCACTTCAGTTGCCACTTATTGTGGCATGGCAACCCCAAAAGCCATTTATCGCAAGTGTGAAATGACAAATTGAATCAAAGTCAAACTCAAACTCATTGAAGGCTGCACTTCAATGTAATTTCTAAATTAGCACATCAATGTGCAGAATTCCCGCCCCCTCCACCACCCCCAGGGCTGTGTGGGGTCTGTAACTCAACCCCCAGCCCTGGACTCTTTCAAAATTGAAAACTCGCTCACGCTCTCTTTGGACATGCGCTTTTCAGTTGCTCTGTCATTGGCTGTTGCCAGTTGTTGTGCACACACACACACACACACACACACTCTCTCTGAGCAACGAGGTCATTATCGTGTTGGCCACCTTCCCCAACCCCAACCCCAACCCCAACACCAACCCCTTCCTCAAGCCGCTGAGCTGCGTGTAAACACATTGTGGCAATTCTCTCTGGTGCCATGACTGTGTTCACCTTTTAATAAGGTTAACTGCGACGACGACGACGATGACGACCCACAACACCCACTACAACAATAGCTAAGGGTGTCTTTGGGGGGGTGGGGGGTGCCTTCTAATCTGTGTGTGTGTGTGTGTGTGTGAGAGAGATGCTGCTGCTGCTGCTGCCAACATTTTTCTTAACCATTAAATCTAATATATCAAAGTAATAAAACGAATTTCACTCACACTGTGTATGCGTATGTGTGTGTGTGTGTGTGTGTACACTTCTTCCCCCTGCCTCCCTTCTCCAAAATATAATCCAACTAAAAACTTTTCGTCTACTTAATGTCTGCCTTCTATTGTCTGCCGGATGTTGAGCTGAAATCCCAGAGCTTCTTGGGCGCTTGGTGTTGCAATTGTTGTTGTTGTTCTTGTTTCTGCTGCTGTTCTTGTTGTTTGTTGCTGTTGTTACTGGAGTTTAGAGGGTTCATTACAGGGCGCATGGGGTTTTCAATTTTGATTTTTTGCCTTTGACTTTTGAGGGGTTTAAAACTGAAGCTGTCGCTGACATTGTTATGAGACTTGCAATTGACTTCTTAATTATAAAGTTCAACAATAAATGACAAAGAAAAGCTGCAACAATTGAGAAAATAAAACATATTAAATTATAGTAAAGTTTTTAAAATGTAACTAATAAAATATTTGTCAATTCAATGTAATTTAAAACAGACTGATTGATTTTTCTGCAAACCAAACCGTAATGCTTAGGAGATTGAAATTTGTACACAACTTAGCTGAATTTAATTCAATGTAAGATATAATGACATATTTGACACTTGTTGACTAATTTTAAATTAAAGGAAATTACAATATAAATAAGAATTATATATAAACTAGGAGAGGGCCTCGCTTTGCTCGGACGCAGACCAACACTTATAGTTTCAGAAATATTTATATTATTGAAAAAGACTTCAAGTCTCTAGGATATATCAGTTAAAATAATAGGAAAACTCATTAGATATATTATATATATTATGCAAATTCGGATATACCCAGTATTTGATTTAAGTCTTGAGTGTGGGGCAACTTTAAATGATAATCAGAAATAGTTTTGGCCAAGCAGCTGCCATTTATAGGCAGGAGAATTTAATATACACCAATGAGGGAGAAGTTCTTGTCCTGGCCAGCAACCAAAAGAGAGAGGAAGAGAGTTAGAGCAACAGAGATGTAGAGTGTGTGGGAGATGAGATTATTCAATATCCTTTTGCAGCTTGTGGCCGTAATCAAACACAAGAGGCAGGACTTGGCTAGAAACTGTGAGTTGAGTGAAACCAAGCGCTTGTTTGACATTTAGTTTCATAATTTAATATTCAGTCAAGGCACAGCAGGAATGGACAGACAGGATGAGAGGGGAATGGTGTAAGAGGGGGGAACGCACACTAAATGAAAGCTTCCGTTGGCCAAAATGGAAAGGGGTTGGAGAGGGGGAGGGGGTGGGTGAATTCACAGTCTTGCCACAGACCGCATATAAATATCCTAGTCAAGTTGTGTCCTCCCATCTTTCGGTTTGACAATATTGAAACGTTTATTATGCCCAAAGGCGGGTCAAAAGGTTAGAGTATACGATCTGAGCGGATGTGGTACAGCCAGACCTGGCTAAAACAAACCAGACAGCAAGTCCTGCTTTCCTCACTTGCAAGATCAAGATATAATTAAGAGCAGGATTTAGATGCATTTTACTTGTGAGTTAACTATTTCCAAATGAAACCTGTTAAATAAAAAATATGTACAATCAATTGAACGAATTACATTAAATCAATGTCTGATATTATAAAAATTGTTTATTTAATTCGTCTACTTGTAAAAGATTAATCAAATATTGATTATGCATTTACAGTCAAATAAATTTATAAAATATGTATTTTAAATAAACGATTTGCTTCGATAAAAAGTGTATATAGTATACAAATTAAATTTAAAATAGAATCATATCATGTATTTAATTAAAGCAAATGAAATGAGATATTATAAATATGAACAAAAATTATGTTAATAAAATATAATGGAATGATTTATTACAAAATTACAATAATTTATAACCTTATATATATATTTATATTGAATTAAAAGGAAATATTTGCCAGCTAAAGGATAAAATAAAATAGAGCGGATGTTGTGCAGATCAAGATACAATTGAGAGGAAGAAATTAAGATTTAGCTACTGCTCATTTCGCAGTAAAATATATACAAAGTATATTCCTATATTCCCATACTCCCATATGCTGCAAGTTGACACCTCTTGATGGGCAAATTAAAACACATATGAATGCAGTTGGACAGATTCTGGCCAAGATAAGCGCTAAATAGGCCACATGAGCTGCTCTTGTTGTTCCTGTTGTTATTGTTGCTGCTGCTCACTTGAAAGCCTTGCCGACAAATAGTTCTCGGTAATTATGGCCAGATTGGTCAGCTTTGTGGTCCAGGGCAGGAGTCACCCGCACACAGGACTAACGTGTCCTGTCGGCACATGTGACATAGAGTCGGAGTCTGAGTCTGAGTCTGAGTATGTGAAAGGAATTCATGGGAATTACCTGTGCCATTGTTGTGCACTTGAATTACATAAAAATTGTGCACCCGAACAATGGTCAAATGGCCAAATGGCTACCGGTTTCTTGTAGTTGTATTTGTATTTGTATTTGTATTTGTATTTTTATTTTCATTTCTGTTGGTAGCCAGTGCTAACAAAAGAACTTGAGAAAAATATGCAAAAGTGTAGCCAAACAAACAAACAGCACAATAAGGCGCTTGAGACTCGTCCTTTTGCCCTTTGATGGCGTTCCTGCTACACATGAGAGTCTCTCTCTCTCTCTGTGTGTGTGCGTGTGTGTGTGTGTGGGCGTGCCACGCCTGCTAGCGAACAAACAACAATTGTAATCACACACCTTTTGTGGCCCGCGTGTGAAGCGTGCCCCAGGAAAAGCCTCCTTGTCTCAGTTTTCCTCAGTTTTGCTCGGCCCAACTTGAGTTTAAGAAGGTTTCTGTGAAAATTATATAGTTGAGTGCAGTTGGCATGTATTGACAGATTGCCAGATTGCCAGATTGTCCGATGGGCAAATGGACAATTGAGAAATCAATTCACACACTAGTGCAAAAGTGCAAAATGAATTTCTGATGATCTGAGACTCATCAGGGCTCATCATAAACGTTTTGTTTTCAGCTCTTATTGCAATCCACACACACACACACACACATACACACATTGTGAATTTTTGCATTCGCAAAACTTGTTCAAAAATTTCATTAAAAACGGTTTTCATTGTTATTGTTGCTGTGCTGCATAATGTGCGCATAATAAAATAAAAAGTGCACAACAGACACCAACAAGCATACGGGCACCTTCCCCTCCCTCCTCCCTCCTCCCTTCCTCACAAGCAGGAAATGTAACACACAATTGGCACCCAAAAAAAAGAGTATAAAAAAATCAGAAGGAGCAAAGAAAAAAACTTGGCAAAAGCAAAAAATTTTTAATATACCATGCAAAATTGCATTCAATTGCGTCGGTCTGTGCATATGTGTTTGTGTGTGAGTGTGTGAGAGTGTGAGAGTGTGTGTGAGTTTGCACAAGTGCTGTAAATTTCCTTATTTGCCCCGCCAAAAAAAAAAAGATGCCACAACTTACAACCCAAAGAGCCAAAAAAAAAGATAATAATAAAATGATAAACTTGCACACAATTTAACTCAAACAAAAACGTTGCAGAAATGAAATTTGTTACTTTTTGTTGTGTTTATTTATAACAATTGCGTTTAAGACCGCTTAAATTTTCAGCATGTGCAAATAAGCCGGCATTTTTATTCATTTATGCAATCCCCTCCACACTCCCCTTCTTCTCCTAACTCACTCCATTTTATTTCCAGCCAACAGCAAGTGCAATTTCTCGTTTAGCTGTTTTTCAGTTTTTCAGTTTTTCAGTTTTTTGGGTCTGTTTGAGTTTTTGGCCCTTCCTCCTGCCACGAAAATGAAAACTAAATGCAATAAACGTTTGCGCCTAAAAGCTGCAACAAAAAATCAACGTCAGAGATTAGCACATATGCAAGACAGCATCCACACATGCGATCCATACACTCAGAGAAAAATATACGGACTGCATAGTAATCTGAAAATCAGTATTTTGCCATTGATTTTCCCGAGGTCCTTATTTCAAAATGGATATTTCCAATAATTAGAAACTAATTTATATTTTTCTTTAATTTATCATTTACATCTTATATTCAATATTTTTCTAAAACTATAAAAACTATTTACAATAGTTAAAAAAATTAACTTCAGATATTAGAAGATTCCTTTTCCACTTTCATTCCAAAACTGAGAAAAAATATTTACGATTGTTTGAAAATAATATTTATAAGAAAATAACCCTTTGATTATAAATTATTTAAGGTATATTTATAAATGTTATATATTATGAAAATGTTAAAGTCTAACATTATTTAAGCTTAGGAAATATAAATGTGATGAGTGGGCATTCTTTAATGTTGGATATATTGAAACCAAGCGGAGTTTATCATTGAGCGGCATCATTTTTTTTGAGTGTAATCATGTGTGTACGTATGTGTGTGTGTGTGTGACTGTCTGTGCTCTGTGAAACGTATTCGTCTTTTTGCTTGGCAGTTTAGCGTTCATTTAATCTTTGTCTGCTGCAGTTGTCGCTCTTTCTTTTTCCTGGCTCTACTCTTTTTTTTTTTGACTGTCGCTTTCGCTTTGTTCTGCATTTAGCAGCGCCGCAATTTTGCGTTGCATACTTTTGTGCGTCGCTTTTTATTCCTCAATCTCCGCTCTTCACACTGCTGGGCAATTGTAATGAAACAATTTTTTTCGGGCTTTTTGTGTCCAAAAAAAAAGTAGTCATAAAAATTTGACAAGCAAATGGCAAAAAAATCGAACAGCGGAACGTTTGCAAAATTTCATTTCAACGCAATTTGCCTGTAATTGTTTGGAAAACTGTGGTTGGTTTGTTGTGCCATTGGCAACCTACACACACACACACACATCCATGTCAATGTATGTGGGGGTAACTCTTATCTTTAGGGTGGCAAGCGTTGTTTGTTTTGATTTTTATTATCAATCGCTTTGGAGTCGTAATTAAGGTCTGCTGTGTAAACCGAATACGTGCATTTCAATCAATTTTTATTTTCTTTCGTCACTAGCGTGAGTTGCAGTCTTGAAATCATCTTATGCTAAGTAATATATCAGTACATATATATCTGTAAAATAAAAGTAACTATGAAGCATAATGTGAGCTCAACATTTAAATTATACATTTTAAAACTATGTAAAAATGAATAAATAGTCATTTTCAATGCCGGCATGTTCCAAAAATCTGGCAGACACCAAAAGATGCAAAACACTTGTCGGATTTTTAAAAATTCAGTTTTTATGCTGAAACAATTTCAAGAATTATTAATGAGATTTTTATGAAGTTTTAATTGTTAAAAGGTCAGTTTATAAAATGTTTCATTTGTTTTATTTGACTTAAACGCAAGTTCTATTAAAAGTGTTCTATGAATATCAAACATATGTCAAACTTTCATTTATATATGACATTATCATTACTAATAATATATTGTAAATTTATATAAAAAATATGATTCTATGGTTGCAATTTTTTGAAATTTGAAAAAAAAGTTCAAGTAAATTACATATTTTATTTCAGTAAAAAACCCTTTTTTATATTTGAGAAGAAAAAGAAGAATACGAAGAAGGGGCATATCTAATATCAAATTGTTATATCAAATTATATGAAAGGTTTTCCTTGTTATAGCTTCCCACAGTGGCGGGTTAAATAAGTGTTCTGTCCTTTCAAAGGCGTTGCTCAACGTGTGCGTGGACAGCCAAAATCAGCATCAGATTTAGAAGCAGAATCAGAGATGGAGTCGGTTGACACATCCATTGAGAAACCAAAACGTTGAAATGACAAAAAATAACATGACCGCAGGCAACGCGTTGACTGAGGGATGCGGATGCCAAAGCTTCGTTGGATATTTTCCTCCTCGTTTTTTTTAAGAGTCACCCTCTTGGTTGGTTGCTCAATGGATGTCATCGTCTGGCATCCGCCTCTCGGTCTGTCGTCTATATTGACACAACATGCCAATTTTGGCTTGCCAGGTGGCGGCCTTGTGGCTGCGGCTTTTGCGGGTGCCACAAATGTCAAAAAAAAATAAATGAGAAAAAAAGAAGAACAGCAGAAAAAGAAATGTGAAATGTGGGGGCAGCGTTGCCATATCAACTGACAAAATAATTAATTTTATTCGAGCTCTTTTTAGAGAGAAAGATAGCGGGAGCTGATGATGAATGCTCCGACGTGGGAGGGAATACAGAAATCCGAATATAGAGAATAAAGCATCTACACTGACAGAAAATGTGGCAATCTGTCATAACACTAATTACAAGCGGTTACTATATTTATTACTAAATACTGTAAAATATAACAGTGTAAAATATACAGAATACAGAAAAAAAGAGCGTCTACATTGACAGAAAATGTGGAAATCTGTCATAACATTAATTGCAAGTGGTTACTAGATTTATTACTAAATACTGTAAAATATAACAGTGCATTTCAATTTCATTGTTGGAAAACATTTTGATATCATATAAAAATAAATTTATTTTAAGTTGCTTCGCTACGTTTTCATTCCCTTTTATATCCAGAATAAATAAATTTTATTATTATTATTTAAGCGTTTATAATAATTGTATATATTTGTTTGACAATTTGATTAGTTAATAATTTTCATTTATTGCTTCTAATATTTACAAAATTGCAAATACCTTAACCAAAATGTAATTATTTAAATTATTGCGTGATTATTTCTTGCTGTGTATGTTCTGTGTGGGAGTTTCAGCATTTGCTTGGAAAAGGACACGCATTGCATACGCAATTAAATGCGCCTTACGCAGCGGGCAAAAAAAGAGGAAAAGAGGAAAAGAGGAAAAGAAATAGAAAAAGATGTGGCGGCAGAATAAAAGTGGCAACACTTTGGATAAACGGGGCGTATACGCAACACGCCCACTTGGAAGTCGCAGTTTCAGGCAGAGTTGTAATTAGTTTGCGCCTCAAGTTTTCTTCTATTTTTTTCATCATCTTCTTCTGCATCTTCCTCTTCCACTGTTTATTCCCACTCTTCGTTTGGCAAGAGTTTGCGCTCTCCTTCTTGCCTTAAACGTATTTTATTGAATTTTCTTTTCATTTGTTTGTTGATTTTTGGGATTTGCCGCATTTCGTATGCACAGCGGATAAGCTGAAGGGCCAGACGAATATCTCTCTCTCTCTCTCTCACTCTTTCTCTCTCCTTTCTATCTTTCTCTCTGTCAGTCTTTGCTTGGTCGCCTGTTTTTCCAATAAATTACTTTGTAATCAAGTGAATTCGAGTGCAAAGCAGGCAAAAAGTGAAGTGAGAGTAAAAAGCGATACGGAAATGTTGCAATGACTTTTCAAACGATGACTATAATTTGCTGCAGTTAGTCAAAGGGAGATAGACAAATACAAAGAAAGAGACGGACTATAAACGAAGATGGTAATAAATGCGAATTTAAATTTGGTTAAGGATATCACGATTATATTCATTTCCCTTGTGCTATGCAAATTCGGAAGTCGAAGGAACACAACGAAATCAGCAACTAAATCTATAGCAATTGATGTCAAGATAACTTGGCAATTATCTGAAGTCTAAAGAATATTTATTAAAAAGAAAATATAAAAAAAAAAATATAATATAAGGAAATATTTTATGTGTGTTATGTATGAAAATTAATTAAAAACTCGTAAACTACACGGTTTATATTAATATGTTTTCTGTTTAGAGATCGGTTTTTGAATAGTAAATATCAACATTTAGATCTAGAGTGAATTTTCTTATCTTTTTGAAATGAATTTAAAGTTTGGATGCATAATGAATAAAGATGCCTCAAAATATTTAAAATGACATTTCTTTTTAAAATCTGTTCATTTTTTGGAGAAATTATGAAAGTTTGAAGTTGGTCAATCCTTTGAGCAAGCAACTTTACAAGTAAAATATTTAACTTAGAAGCATCGAAGGAGTCGAGTTATCGAAAGAATTTAGTCATAACAGACAAGCACAGACTTGAAAGAACTTGTCCAATTTCATGCAGTTCGATTCGTAAAAGAAATAAAGATGAATATATTTTTTTTTCATTTTTAAAAATTCTTGAATTGAATCGATCTCATTGTAATTGTTTACTTAAACTGAGCAGCAAATAAATTAAGTAACTTGTTGTGAATTAAGCAAGATAATTACTTGAGTAACTGTAGATGAGTAACATGAGAAGTAGTGAGTGAAACGCGAATCATAGTAAAAAATGAATAAAATTAAACAATGAAGAGAGAAGTCAACTAAATGTCAGTGACAGATGCGGGCGCAATGATAGAATTAAAATTGGACTGCAAGGATTGTAATTATCCTCAAATCATAATGTTGAATAAAAAGGCACAAGGATATGCGCCCGCAGCGGAGAGAGAGAGAGAGAGCGAGAAAGAGAGAGAGAGATAAATTTTTGCTCATTTTAATGAAATAAAATAGATGCTGCGAACAGAAGCAGTTAGTGGTGGATAAAGGAAGGGGGGGAGAAGGCAGGGGCAAGTATCAAGGCAAGGGAGGGGTAGGTGGATAAGGGGGTAGGGGGCGGTTAGCAGCAGGTCGCCGGCAACAGCCACAAGGACAAAAGCCAGTTGACATTATGGCTATGTTTATGGCATTGTTTGTGTCCCAACTGTGTTTTCAGTGTATATATGTGTGTGTGTATAAATATGTTTTTGTGTGTGTGTGTTTATGCTGTTGATATTATATTACATTTTATAAATTACATTTTATGCGCAGAGCTAATGCAAAAATGTGAAAAGGCCAACGTTGATTTCTGCCTTCTTTTTTATTTGGTTTTTGCTGTTGCCCAACTCAAGTTGCCTTTTTAGTTGCATGCCACATGCAGCACGAGCCTGACATTTATTGTTGCTCTGGTTGCTGTTGTTGTTGTTGTTGTTGTTGTTGTACATTAGCCGTCGCCTGCAGTGAGTCCTTGGCTCGAGTTTGACTTCAATTGCGCTACGGAAATGCATTAAGAAATTCAACTTTGTCCCCTGAACCTTCCCCTTCCCCCCTGCGTCGACCGCAGCAGGTGCAGCGTACCAATAAGCCGCAACAAAATGCTGAGAATGCTTTTAATAGGCACTCTCATAATGCCAATACTCTGCCTTCTTTAACCCTCCCCTCATATTGTGGTTCATTTTAAGTGATTTTCATAACCGGACAGTAAATGGTTGGGGAATTGGGAACACGGAATTTCACTGTCGTTGCTTTGACATCAGAGGCAGCAATGGTTTAGCATTGGAACGTGGCCTAATGCAATGTCTAGCCAAGGAATTTATTTATACACATAATCCATTCATTTGCAAATCATTCAAATTCAACTACTAAGCATACGGGTATGAAATTAAAATGAAACACTAATTATTAATGGGAAAGTAACAGCATTTTATTCAAAGTATTGGCCATTGTTTTCTACACATTTTGACCAGCTCTCTGACAATTTGTGAATACCACGCCAATAACATGACAATTTTATTACACTGATTAAAAGGTTGCCTATTTATAAGAATATTTATTTTGTTATAAATTTATCAGAGTTTCATAGAATTTAAATAATAATGTTTTTATAATTGTTATATTTTTAATTCTGAAATATTAAATATGTTTTTATTTATTACAAGGGTTAGATATCTTTATTATTTTTTTAATGAAATACCATCTAAATTATGCCATTTAATGTAACTAATTATTGGATATGATTTTCAACGTTATTAAAATATATTAATATTTGAATTTTTAAATTAACACTAATTTTATTTCTATATTACTAAATATTTAGTTAGAATTAAGCAATGCACAAATTTTGTGAAATATAACAAACGAACTATATAATTGTGTAAATCGAACAGATTTGCTGCGAAAATCATTTGAATGGCGAAGTTTAACTTGTTTAAATGAAATGAATAAATTCCAATGAAATTGATTTGAAAATAACTGTCGCTTAATGAAGCGCATGCAACTTTAACTAGCTAATGATATCAGAGCATTAATTCCATCACATACCCAATTCCCGAATTCCCGAACTCCCAGTTCCACAATCGTCCCATTCCCAAAATAAAAATAATAAAAAAAATGGTTAGTACTATGTGATATACAATAAATTTGCGCTGTTTCATTTTTATGACAACAAATAATCCGCTTTCACAGCAATTGATGTCGGGAGGAAATCGGCACAGAATGAAAGTTAATACCCAACAACGGACTCAATTGATTGAAGCCCGTTGATAAGCCCAATGAATGTGATGATATCTCAACATCCATTCGATACGATTCGATTCGATTCGAACACGATTTTTTTCTTTTTTTTGGTATTATTAAATGTTTTATTTGATGTTGCTGTTGCTTTTGCTGTTGCTGTTGCTGTTGATAAGGCTGATCATTACCAAGTGCCTGTTCTCCATATCAAAATGATTGTATTACACATATTTGACTTTAATAAAAGTCAGCTTATTATTGGGTTGTCTTATCAGTTAGCCATTATCTATTATCTGTTTGCCTGTTTGATTTTCTCGTGTATTCAATTAGTGTCATAAACTGCGGCCAACAACAACTGTTAATGCTTCGCATAATTCACACGGTTTTATCGGCCCAACTATTTACAATGTGTTATTAACAATTTATTAAACAATTTTATGGTTTTTATGCCTACGTTGTGTCAATTTCCTTACTCTCTCTTTTTTACTGCCAACTTACGCCTCATTTACACTTGTAATTTATGCATTTCCGCTCACCATCCGTTCTCCCCCCTTTCCCCTCCTTGTGTCCACTCAATCCATTGCCAAATTGTGCGTAATTTTCATTTATTTGCTGCAGTTTGTCAGCATGCACGCCAGTTAATTTCCGCTTGCAGCTTCTCATGGCCCATTGTCGAGTTAATTTCACCTCGATCCGCACTGTTCTCATTTCCGTTTTCCACAAAATATTTGACATTTTACTGAATACTTATATTATTTTAAAATTTGAGAGATTTCCGATTGCTGATATATTTTCTTAGTCTCAAATCGATTGGAATACATTTAATTTACGTTTCCACAAGATATTTAAATATTATGCTATTTATACCATAAATGTTTTTTGTTTATTTTTTATTTAATATAAAAATAAATTAATATTAATAAAAAAATTTATAAATCTCTGATGCATTTTAAAATAAAAACCAACGAAAAACTAGAAAAATATCTGCTGAGCTGGAGAAGTTCAACGAATAACTTAAAACATATTATATATTATATTATTTTTTAAAGGTTTCAAATATTAAAAATTTATCTCTTTCAATTATTGAAGTATAATGCAAATTAATATGTTATTTGATTACAATTATTTTCAATTGCAATTCAAGCATTTTCAAATATTCATACAAGGCAAAATATTTAAGCAGCAATTTATATTTGATTTTCTGATTCAATTCAATTCAATACTGATTAAAACGCTGGCGAAATTGCAGCTGTAAGCGAAACTCGGAATGCGTTTGAATCACCTGCAAATTGTGTGCAATTTATTGTAGCCTACTTATCGGCGTTGTCAATCTTTTGTTGTCCTCGTCGCTCGCTCGCATTGTCCTCATTACAGTCAGACAGAGAGACACGAGGGGGGAAAAAGAGAGAGAGAGAGAGGGATAGAGAGAGAGATAGATAGAGAGAGTTGGCTGTTGGCTGTAAAATTGGCTTCAATTATGCGCAGCATTATGAAATTATGAAAGTAGCTGCTTTTGCTTTCGCTTTGGCGAAATGTAATTGCCGCAATTTGCAGTTGGCAGTTGGCAGTCACAGTTGGCAGTCGCTAATAACGTTTATTAAAACCACAACAACATGTAGCTACCTACGCTTCCCTCCTCCCTCCTCCCTCTCCCCTCCCGCATTTGACTCAAGTGCCATTAACAATAAGCCTGCCATGAATATCGTACATATGTGTAACGTTGGCAAATTATGCAAATCCTTGTGAAGCACATTAATGACAATTAATCGCAGCAAATTAAAATGATGACAATGCGCTAGATATGCAGTTGGGTTTTATCCTACCCTCGATTCCCTCCCCGCTCCCCATATTAGAAATGCATAATCTAAGCTGGAAAGTTGATATTGTGTTCTCCATTCAGACGCCCCACATCTCGTTCCTGCTGCTCCAGACGACGCTGCTCATGTTGCCCATCGAGTCCAACTCCAAGACGCTCTATGAATTTCGCTGAACGAAACCCGTTTTTCTGCAAATGACAACAATTGATTAAAACTATAACATTGTATTTATTTTTAATATATCATCAGTCTTTCAACTCTTCGATCTCACCTCGTAGTAAATGGCACGCGCTCTCTTTGCCGCCTCCGGATCAAAGTCCCAATTCGTGCGCTCATGAGTCACAGGCTCACCTGCCACATTATTTTGCAGTGTTTCAGTAATGAGACGGATTATAAATCCATCTGTGAATTGGCTGCCCAACAGCACAAAGATGCCCTACAAATGAAAATGGGAAACATAATTCATTTGAAATTAATTAATTAATTTAATTTAGTTTAAAATGGTTCTAATTTGCAGAATTCTAGAGTGTGGCATATTTTTGACGCATCTTTTTATTTAATGCACTTAATTTCACTTGATCCTAAAAGTATGCAACGTAATTTTTAACAAAGTTTATTTTAACTGCTGATGTAAATCCAACTTTTGAAATATTTATTTTAGCATATTATTTAAGAAAGCTTAAACATCCTAATAACTCAATTTATTTTATGGAGCTTAATTGTTATTTATTTTGCATACATTATTTCTGTTGATTTCCATTTATTTAAATAAATATTTTTAGCACATTTTTATTTATATGTTTATTATTATATATTATTTATATGACAGATTTATAACTTTTTGAATATCTGTTGAATTTTTCAACCACTTTAAAACGACTTTTCAGTTATTGCTCAACCATTGTGATTTTTATTGACTCATGTGTTAAATATTCCATTTAAGATACTTGTATTTGAATGTTTAGCAAATTACTTGAACTTTCACACTTACGATAAACAAAAACACAAATCGCATTTGCAACATATTCAACACTTCGCGATTTGGTTAAAGTTGTTGCTATTTCTTTAATATTTGTTGGAGGCCGCAACCCGCACGAGTCACTGGACCATTGATCACTAAACTAAACCCAAATCGCGACGTTGCATAAAACGCAGCCAAGCGACAACCGATAAAGAAGACGAAAAAAAGAAATATTTAAAAACGAAATACATATACGTATTTGAAAGAAGCATGAAAGAAATACACGTACTTCTTGTTTAGCAAACAAAACAAACACTGAGAAGTTACAAAACTATGCGAATAACAAACACGCAGCGAAGAGAGACAGATTGAGAGCGATCGATAGAGAGAGAGAGAGAGAGAACGACTGCAGTTGAAGAAATATTGAACATGTTAAGTATATATGATATTTATAACAATAGACCTCAACAGATTAATAGATTGAAAGTGTTGCAAACAAATCTCGTTTATTTAACAATTTGGCTTAATTTGGTTAAATCCATTTGAATAAGAGGTTGCAGCTTTTGACCTTGGGGTCTTCTTCAGTCTTCAAGTGCACACTGTATATCGCATTAATAACACTAGACAACAGCTGCATTGTAATTCAAATTAATTTTGAAACAATAGGCAATTTAGGGAATATATGTTTTTCTGTTAAATATATATGTTATAATTTCCATGAATAAAAATATAATTGATAAAAACTGTATTTAAATGTGTTTATTTTATTTTCAAATCTCATGTTTCCACAGAAAAAGTATATTTGATTAAAGCTAAGAGTTTGCATGCATTGTTTGTTTCCTAGTGTAATTTGCGTGTACGTCTTATTTAAATGTCATATTTTTATGACAATGCCAAATTTGTGTTAATCGCAGACGGAACTAAGTGCGAACATTAGTTACCAAAAGGTTGCTGCCACCTGTGTCGCTAAAAAAGGTATCAAATACGATTTACGAGTATTTAAGCCGGGCCGTAAAGAAAGTGTGTGCAAGACGATCCATTGAAAATGGCACAAGATAAAGAGGAGAGAAGTGAAGTGAGAGAGATGGCAACAGCACAAAGCTAAGAAAGAAAGAAAAAACTGGTTGGACGAACTATTATTGTTGCAGAAGTTACATAATGTGTTTGATCATCATGATCAACATCCACAACATCATCATCATCCACTTGAGGCGAAACCAGAAAAGCTAAGACATCCACAACAACAACAACAACAACGTTAACAGCGACAACGGCATCCACTTTAGTAATTTGGCCTCGATTCCGATTTATTTTTGCGCTGTAATGCAAGATCCAACGTTGCTCTTAAGCTCCCACTGTCTCTCTCTCTCCCACGCTCTCTTCAGTGTTTATAGCTACGTGCTTCGACTCACGTCGGTATGTCCACAATTAAGTAGTAATGATGTCGCAAAAGAAACAAAAGATTCGAAAACAGCTTTTAAAAATTTCCGGCATTAAAAACTGGCCGGCAGTTGAGTCAGGAAGCGCTGTTAAAAGAATGTTAATGTAACTCTAACAGCTCAGCTGTTACTTAACAGACAGGACTTTCACTTTCCTTGGCGCTCTGTTAAGCGTAACATAATTCTGGATCAACAGCTGTTTGTTATGCTGCAGTCAAGTCCAGCTTAGCATGCTAAGCTCTCTCTCTCTCTCTCTTTCGCTCTCTCTCTAAGTGCCGGAGCTTTCACATGAAGCTCGGCGCTCTTCGACAGTTGCTTGACTTAAATGGAATTCAGTGACCAAACAAAACGCGTGCGGTAAACAACAAGACAAGCGGCGCGCATTGCACAGACATAGTTATATATATAAATATATATATCTACCGTTAGTAAATTTCAAATATTTGAATTTGAAAATTCAACGTTTCTTGTGAGAAGCCATGGCAAATTGGAATGCACTGCTGTTGCCCGTAAGTCAGAAAATAATTGAAGCTTGTGCATTTCACTTGACGGTTTTTCGTTGTTGTTGTTGTTGACCCGCTCAATTATCATGGCCAAAGCAAAAGTCGCACGCTGACACAATTTCCGTGTGTCTGTCGTACGCCTGCGCGAAAGTCACACCAAAAGAAAAGTGTCCAATGTCGTGACTGGAATTAACAAAGAGGGAATTCTCTTCTCTTCTCTTCAAGTCAGTCTGTTTGTCTCACTTTGTCTGTTCGATTTATTGACACATTTTTAAATGATGTCGTGCCAAATTTGTAAGCTCTCTTTTTACTTGTGTGTTCTCTTGAGAGACCTTGAAATGCTGCTCGTTGCCCAATTTCGCAATGATCATTGCTCACAGCCGCTTTTCCGCTTCACACGCTCATACGCTCTCTCACTCTCCTCTCTCTCTTGCGATCACTCTCTTTGCTGAAAGTTGACCAATTTAAGAGACAGCTAAATGTGTCATAATCTTCAAGCAAAGCACTTGTTGTGGTAATTTCTGTCGTTGTTGTTGTTGTTGCTCTTGCATAACGATGGCAATAACCGTTGTTTCAATTGCTGTTGTTGCTTTTACTTTATTTTAGCTCATGCAAGTCTTCAATTTGTGCATTTATTGTAATGTTTTTTTAATTTTGACACACTGAACTAATGAGCCGACAATATTTATGATTTTTCATGCGTGCAATAAATAGAGTTTTAAATAAACAATAACTTATTTACTTTACTGAACTTTTGATCATTATTTTTAGTTTCGCATGCAATGCATAGTTTTTAAATAATTCAAAATTTTAATTATTTTCAGCTCATTTTGCTGATTGTTGCATTTGTCGCACACACATCAAGCACAGTTCAGCCGAAAGCTCCCAATTTTCAATATTTTGAGAGGTATGTATTAATGAAATTAATTTTTTTAATTACAATTATTTTTTTTTAACAGACCAAAATATCGGTATCCATACTACGATGAAAATGGCAAGGGAAAACTGCTTTATGGCTATGGCGGACCTGAATTATATCAATACAAAACCTACACACCCCTGGAAGGCATACATTAAAATTTTTATTTAAATAACGTATTTTAATTTATGTATTTAATGTTGAATTGGGTAAAATGAACAAATTGACCAGTGCTATTTATAAGTTTAATTGCTATTTACCTATACAAAATAAAATAAAATAAGTCCAGTTACGAATATATTTCGCCGAATGAATTTTTCAAATAAATGAAATGCGCGGCAAACAACACTACAAACAGTTGGCAGATGGCGCTGCAGTTGTCGTGTTGTTGTTCTGCGCGAATGGTTGTGTTTATTGTGAGTGCCAATTTCCAAAGTGAACGAGAAAGAAGAAGCAGAGCAGACAGACGCAGAGCATTTTGTGTATTTTGTACCATTTTACCGCAGTTCGCATAAATTAATAATAATATAATATAAAATGTCTCGCAAGGAAGCGCTGTCACAGTTTATCAATCAAATACATGGTCGTCCAGTCGCCGTAAAGTTAAACAACGGCGTGGACTATAGAGGTGAGCAGTACAGTGAGACAAGTAGTTTAGTTGACAAAGCAATAAATTCGCATAGTTTACTTAGCAAAAAATTAAACGTTTAATTTGGTTTTTAGAGTGCTCGAGACACGTTTAAATGCAAATAATGATTATCATTCAACTGAACTGTTTTCAAAAATATAAGACAAATATGTGAACTGGTTTCTTTGTCAAAGAAAGTACACGATATACTGTAAGCTGCCGGCTATTCAGCAAATACAATTTGAATGCCAATTTATTTCCTGTTAACAGGTGTCTTGGCCTGTCTGGATGGGTATATGAATATTGCACTGGACCAGACCGAAGAATATGTTAATGGACAGCTGAAAAACAAATATGGCGATGCATTTATTCGTGGCAACAATGTGCTCTACATATCCACCCAAAAACGAAGAGTGTAGTACTTAAGTTTATTCCATAAATACATATACTCACTTTACACAAACATTGTAAAATTGTAAGATTATTTAACTAGGATTGTAGTATCGATGGTATCGAACTTGTGGTACATAAATCTCTCGTATAGCGGCACTCCCAGAGCCAAGAGCCGCAATTAAACGCTCGCCACGCCGGCCAAATTTTCGTTCGTATGTTGGCCTCCAGGCACGTCCAAAATGTGGATCGAACGGAATTTCGCTCGGCTGCTGGAAAGGAGAGTTGCCGAGGAACAATCGCTCGATGTAATCCAATACGGCTTTCTTTTTCTGAAAGTGCTCCAGTAGAGGATTCGCTTGTGCAGCGGTGCGTGGATCCTGGGATGCCAGATTCTTAAAGTATTCAAAGTTCACCAAGTCGACATTTGAAAAGTCAAAGGCCTCGTAAAACGTCGCTTGCAACGCCGGCAGCTGCAGGCACTAAAACAGACGAGGACTATTAACATGCGGATTGTATGTAAAAGGTGGATTGTGGAAGATGAAAAGTGAGTTGGGTCAAAAGGCTAGTGGATCGCTGTTAAATATTTGTGGATTGCAAAGTGGATGCACGCTGGTTAGTGGATGGTGGATCACAGTTAACTGATTCCGAATTTTAGATAGTGGACGGTGAATGGTTCGTTAATTGCGCACTTACCATTAATGCGACCGCAATTAAAACGTATTTGTCCATTGTAACTACTTCGATTTAAGCTAATTGTTGTCCACTCCGATTTCCGACTTTACACTGGCCACCAAAAAGCACCTCACGCTTCCCCACACGAAATTCAACTGATTTGAATAAATTCGGCCAACTGCATGATGACAAAGTCAACAAACAAATAAAATAAAATGGACTGTCCAGCGGATTTGCAATCCGTTTTCTGTTTTCCACTCTTGTATTTTGTTGTAATCATTGTTAAATTACTCAATCTACCCGCTGTCCGCCCGACCAACCAACCAACAAATGTAACACGCACACAATACACCCGGTTAATTAATTGCTATGCATGTCGCATCATGTCGCGGGTGCCGAAAACTCAATCAAAAGCTCCAGTGTGCGACACGACGATCAAACGCTGTGGCAACTTCCGCCCCCTCCCTGTACCCAATAGAGTGGAGACTTGCTTTCTGTGCAGACGCCACTGGTTAATAATCTCATTTGTATACCCTACATTCAACAGGTATATGAGTTTTGTCATCTAGTTTCTTACAATTATAATCTAAAATTTATATATGTCAAATAAAATTATATTTAAATGTATTTTTAAAAATAGAAGTTCATTTAGTATCAAAATGTGCTCATAAGTTATCTGGAAAAGTATTAAAAGTCCTACATTCCTCTGTTTTAGCGCAACAACTGCATATTTCCATGTGTTTAATTTATTTAAAATAACTTTTTCGTTGTGTTCCAAGTTTTCAACTAAATTTCAAACAAAGCGTAAAACATAAAAATAGAATGTTAATAATGTTGCATTAATGCATAGTCGTTTCGATGTTTGATTTTTTTGTTTGGGAGTGTGTGACGTTGTGTGTGGCCTGACTATTTTATTATTTATAAAATCACATTGCTATTTTGTTTATAATATGCACTGTATCATGATAATTTGCAAATTGAATTTAAGCAACTTGAATTTATTCTTAATTCATATACCGATTATTCAATTGCAACAAAAGAAACTGTTGAAGGAGAGATTTCTAAAAGGCTTTCTAATTGGCCCACTGTAGCAATTGTTTGACGTCTGGATCATCTGAAAATAGATATAGTAATTTGGTGAATTAAAAAAGGTATATATCACTTAAATTGTAGAGTATTCACCATCGTCTGCCATGGCAGCTGTAGTTGCAGGTGGTGCCTTTTTCTTTTCCTTGGCCTTTTCGGGCAAGTCTTCGGAAGGTGCTTCAGGCAAGGTTGGCGTTGGCTCGGGAATTCCAATAATTTCCTTATCAAAGTTCTCCTGTTCGAGCTCATCGAGTTCCCGCTCAAGATCCTCGTCATCGAGATCGGCGCCAAAGGCAACCGGATTGGAAATGGCATCAGATATTTCCTTAGCCACGTCTTGCTGCTCGGCAATGTCATCCATCATGTCATGCACCTTGTCCACATCCCTGTAAAGTGATTCATTAATATATATCTGATATACGTAGGATTTTAGTTCACTTACATGTGTTGATGAGCATGCTTCAGTGCATCGGCGGCATTCTTCATTGTGGTCAAGACGGCAGTATTCGTGTTAGCGCTCTCCAAAGCCTCACGCTGCATCTCAATTGTGGAGAGGGTGCCATCGATTTGTTGTAGCTGCTTCTCCAGTCGCTTCTTTTTCTTTAGAGCTTGCAAAGCCACTGAAAGAAGCCACAAAATCAGCAAATTTTATTTTGAGATAAAAGTTAGGTAAACAAGACGATTGAATGTGATGACAAATTTTGCTAACTCGCCCAATTCATTGAAGATTATTTATTTATTCAACAAACAATAAGGAAATCGTAAAATATTCAAACAAAAAAAAAAAATGTATGACTATAAGATTCGATTAAAAATTAAATAATAAACATTAAAATAGATTTCGTTATTTCTATTTGCAAGATTTTATGATAAATATTGAATTTTCGTAGATCTAATTATCATTACACATGTTATTTATAAATTCAAAAAGTGATACATAACAATTTTAGATAATAAAATTAAGAAGTTCATAATGAAGTTTAGAAAATAATCTAATTTAAAAAAAAAAAAAGAAATTGTGCTATGATATTTTTGCAAGATTTGAAAATTGGAATGAATGTTTTATATTACGTTCTTATTATACGATTATGTTGTAGCGTGTTCCGAGAGATCCGTGATGGTAAGGCGTAAGAGAGGCGAAGAAGTATACATATCATATATTTACTTGATGTTTTTATCTCTAGCAAGGCATGTGGTTTAAATTTGTTTCTACTATTTATTTTTATGGCAACAAAAACAATAATAAAGCAACAGAATAAATGAGTCATAATTTTGCAATCACCCCCCGGACATGTATTTTAGTAACTCCAGTCTAACTAGACTAGGTTTACGGACTGACAGACTCACCACATACCTCTTTTGTTTTTGGATGCATTCTTTCGTGCTGTATTTAACTCCTCCTCAATTTTGGACTCGAGAAATTCTTGTTTTTTTATTAGCATGTTTTCTGTCTCTCGCAGCTTTTGTATCGCCTCTCCCGTCGTTCGGGGCCTCTTCCTTTTTGCTACCAAACATTTTGCCGAAGAAACTCATTTTGTTTTCTTGCTTTGCTTTACGCTCACCTTAACGCAAATTATAATTATTTAAAGTTTAACTAATTGCGTTTTCTTTTCACAGCAAAGTCTGGTGTTTTGTCTGGCGAGAGTGCGTCATCGTGTTATCGAAATATTATCGTTTGCAACCAATCAACAGTCGGGTTGAGCAAGCGTTATGCATGCAGTCCCTGGTATACGATATATTAGCTGTCAGCCCTGCAGTACTTGGTAGAAGCAGCCCTGCTTGAACAAACACAGAGTTGTTCTTTAACCAAATGCCGAATTAAAAACAAAACATAAAAATGGCAAACCGCACAGTAAAAGAGGCAAAAAACGTGCATGGAACAAATCCGCAATATCTCATTGAAAAAATCATCCGCTCTCGCATCTACGATTCCAAATACTGGAAGGAGCAATGCTTCGCCCTCACCGCCGAGCTGCTCGTGGACAAAGCAATGGAGCTGCGTTTTGTCGGCGGCGTCTACGGGGGAAATATTCGGCCGACACAATTCTTATGCCTTACGTTAAAGATGCTGCAGATTCAGCCGGAGAAGGACATTGTGGTGGAGTTCATCAAGAACGAGGAGTTCAAGTATGTGCGTGCTTTGGGAGCCTTTTATTTGAGACTCACAGGCGCCGCAATTGATTGCTATAAATATCTGGAACCGCTCTATATAGACAATCGTAAGTTGCGTCGTCAGAATCGCTCTGGACAGTTCGAGATCGTCTATATGGACGAGTATATAGATGAACTGCTGCGCAACGATCGTGTTTGCGATATCATTTTACCGCGCATACAAAAGCGCTCCATTCTGGAGGAGAATAACGAACTGGAGCCGAAAGTGTCGGTGCTGGACGAAGATCTGGACGATGAGGTGCCCAGCGAGGACGAAGGCAAGGATGCGGAAGACCAGGAATCCAACCGCCAAAAGAACAACTCATCTGCTTCAGTGAGAAGACCACGACGTGGTCGCTCAAAGTCCAAGTCGCGTAGTCGAGAGCGGGACCGAGACCGTCGCACTGCACCCAGCAGCAATGCACGCTCAAGGGACTACTATGATGACCTGGAGGAGTATGACAGACAGCGAAATCGTGTACGCAACAGGGATCCTCAAAATCACAGCAATAACTATAACGATGACCACGATCGCCGGCAATCGGGCCGCAATGAGAATAGACAGGATCGCGAACGGGAACGCGACCGGCGTGATCGGGATCGTGATCGTGAACGCGATCGACATGGTGACAGAGATCGTGAAAGGGAACGTGAGCGGGAAAAGGACAGGGAACGAGATCGTGGCAGTCGCTACGATAATCGGGAACGAGACTCTCGCAATGAACGCGACCGTCGACGTTACTAAAAATGTACTTTTAGTTCAGTTTTTGTAAACACTAAAAAAAAAACATTTAATACCTAAAAACAAAACGTAGTAAACAATTAAAATAAATTTTAAATTGAATAACAGATGTATTATTTAAATATGTAGTTTAACATATATGTAAATTAACATAATGTTAACTCCGTAGTAGAGCTGTTCTGCAATTTAGTGTAGATTTTACTCAAAATGGCATGGTAAACAAAATCAGCTGTTGCTGCGACGCAAAGCTTTGGTGTTTAGAAAGTTTAACAAAAAGCGCTAAAACTTGATGTGCACTCGTGAGCTAAATGTTATTAACAAAAAAGTAATGAGTGGAGTAAAAACACAACACAGTATCCAAGTATTATAAAGTTAAATTGCAAAGACACAGTCACGGACAGTCACAGTCCACACTCACACACACACACAGCGTATAAAAAGTAATCGCGTCAGCGTTCAAAATTCTATAAAGAGAGCGTTAATTTTTTTTATTTAGTGGCTGTGTTGAGCTCGACGCGCACAGACTATGCGATAAAACAAATAGATTTGCTTTTAATTTGTTAAGTTATATACAACGCATAATGAGTTTCTAGTTTCTTTGTCCCATTGTTGAATCGAAATTCTAATAATTAAATTACGATGACATTGCTGAGAAGATCAGATCAAGCGCGTTTGGTGAGCGACTCCGATGATGAGGAGGATAGAACGCCACGCCTATTCGATGCCGCCCACACCCATTCGGATGTCGAGGCTCCCTCGGCTATAGTCGAAACTGACGAATCGGGATTGGGTTCTGCAAAGTGGTTTATACTGGAACCTGCGGTTTTCCTCATATTCATGGCCCGCAGTTTGATCGGTGAGTTTGAAAATAAGTTTCGAAAACTTACCAACAATTACCAATCCCTATTCTCGTTCACATATATATGCATATATATTTTTAGGGGCGGTATTACAGAATCAAATACTGTATCAAACCTGCGTCTCTGTCATGCACCACAATGCGACAGAATGTGAACCGTTTTTGGGCAACGATCGTGGTTCGGATGCCACAAAAGTGAGTATAATTATTCAATTATATACTGCACTTTAATACTCATACTTAAGCTTAGTGCATGATTAATGCTATCTTTATACTATGCTGTTTAATCACTGCGAAGGGCGTTTATAATACGATGCGGTTTCCATTCATATCTATTTCGAATTCTAACTTCAAACTTATCTTATTATTCTTGAGCAACAGTGTCTCAAGTAATTGATTTGACAAAGTATACAAATCAAATATTTTATTCTTTAAAAAACTATAGTTTCCCGACTTTTGTCTGTAGTTCAACGAGGTAGAAGAATTAAATATTTTCAGCTCCCAAATGTTTTGAAATCTCAAGCTATATTTATTCAAAATCAATACTTGACCTCCTTAATCTTATTTCAGTTTTTTCTCTAGTAGTACTGCAAGTCAAAGCAACAAAACTACTTATTAATTAACTATTGTCTAAGTTGGTAGATAAGAATAATCAAACATTAGAGTCTACTTAGTGTAATCAAAAGTAGCACACTTCCATTGTATGCGCTTTTCTTATCAGTCGAAAAAGTAATGCAAATATTTTATGACTAATGGACATATCATAAGTATCGGTCAATGGAATTTCAAGTTTACATGTTCCAAATGAACATGATGATTCATTATAAGTATGTGCATGCCTAAAACAATAGTAACAAACAAAAAGAAAAACAGATGTTCCACTCTTTGATAAAAAAAAACTATTAATTAACAATGAAATGCGATTTACAGAAACTGGAAGTCGAAGTACAGGAATACTCGGCGAATATAACCATGACGATTTCCCTACTGGAAAGTATAATTCCCGCATTTGTTAGTCTCTTCATTGGACCATGGTCGGATAAGTTTGGTCGACGACCGATCTTGCTAACGGTGTTTACAGGTAAGCTATAGGCATTAACTATCAACTGAATTGTATTTTTGATTGAGATACACAATTTTAAAGAAGTATTATAAATAACAATAGTGGGAATTTATTTAAAATTAGCTTCCTTAGTTGTATACTAATTTCTCTACTTTCCCTATTTGCTTTCCAGGCTATGTGATAAGTTCAACGGTACTGATTGTCATAGCCGAGAATTCGACGTTCCAGAACATCAGTCCCTGGTGGTTTCTGCTGCCATCGGTGCCGTCCGTCTTAAGCGGTGGCACCTGTGCCTTAATCACAGGCATTTATTGCTACATCTCGGATGTGGCCAAGGAACGCAAGCGTGCTCTGCGGTAAAATAATGCAATTAAGAGTGTAAAACGTATTGAATTCTAATGAATCATTTTTGTATTTGTAGCATGGTGCTTAACGAGGCTTCACTGTGCACCGGCATGATGGTTGGCAATGTGGCAAGTGGTTACATTTACGAGGCAACCGGATCCGTTGTACTCTTTTTCATTGCTGCCGGACTGATGATGCTGGCGCTGTTTTACGTTTACTTCCTGGTTCCGGAGAGTCTCTCGCCCGAGAATATTCACAGAGGTTCTCGAGTGCGTGAATTCTTTCGCTTTGACCTTGTCAAGGATCTGGTGCGCACCTGTTTCCTGCCACGAGCCAACTACGATCGTGCCATTATCTGGCTGACAATGATTGCCCTCACCATTACTATCTTCAACATGGAGGGGGAGAACACGGTGAATGTGCTCTTCATGCGGCAGCAGTTCAAGTGGACCGTCATTGACATCAGTCGATTTAATGCCGCTCGTATTGTCATACAAATTGTGGGCAGTGTTGCTGGCATGATTCTCTTGCGTCGCCTTCTAAAGGTATCCATCATCACCATGGCGCTCCTCTCCCTTGCCGCCTGTGTCCTGGAGAGCACGGTGCGTGCCACCGCAATAGTTCAATGGGAAATGTATTTGGGCATGACGCTGGGCATGATGCGTGGCGTCCTGGGACCCATGTGTCGGGCCATTCTCTCCCATGTCGCACCGCAAACAGATGTCGGTGAGTTAGAGCTCAAAATAACATTGTATGACAGACTCATTAATCTCATTAGTCAAAGTGTGTAACGCACGAAACAGATTCCATTTTATATTTCAAGTTGTAATCTCTTTCAGCTTTAAATAATGGGAAATGAATTTTCTCATCTAATTTGTTTTATATTAAATAGGTAAAATCTTTGCTCTAACCACATCTATGGAAATGGTGTCCCCACTAGGAGCGGCGCCACTTTATACGGCTGTTTATAAAGCAACTGTCGCCACATATCCGGGCGCATTTAATTTTATCAGTGCCGGCATGGCATTTGTCTGTTACATTATGATGGCGTGAGTATTGAAATGATGCGCCGTTATTTAACGAATATTAATATTCAATTGCATTTCATTCATCATCAACAGCATCATCTTTGGCATACAGAAGTCAATGGACGGCACCAGCGCCTATAAGCAGATTGGAAGCTAACCTTACAGTGAAACTTGGCTTTCCTTAGTTCAATTTTATCTACCTTAAAGACAATTAATGAGCTCCCCTTGTCGATGTGATGTTTTGAAACATTTTGTATACATTAATTCATATTTTGTATGATAATGTAAGTCTGTATATGTATATTACCATGGTATTTGTTAAGCACAACATTTGTTTGTAATTATAGTCGTAATTGAAATTGTGTCAAAACTGTTACTGCCATTGGTGAATGACAATATTAAAACAATTAATGCTGAGACCAATAAATTGTGCATGTCAATTATTTTAAATTCAAATAAACTGTAAACTGGATTAAAAAGAAATGATGTGTTCCCAAATAAAAAGCTTCTAAATTTAAATCACTTTGTTAAGTTTTAAGATTTGAAAATCATTGTACTTGTAATGTTTATTGCTTATTACAGAATTAGCGCGTTACACGCATCACATTTACATAAAATTAGTCATAAATAATTATTAAATTTAAATTATTAGAACTACAAAGGGCGCATCACAAAATGGATTAATCGAACTTATTTCAACACCTTGGCATAGTATTGTTTATGCATATATTTAATGCGCAGTACACAGCTAAAACAAAAGATTTAAACAATTAGCAGGGAAATTTTCAATGGATTTTATAAGAGACTTACCCGATAAACACAAACGATAAAAGATAAAGACCCGAGCTGACAAAGTTGAACAGACCCGGATAGTAGGACAGTGTACGTTTGTATATAAACGTGTAAAGCGGAGCGGCGACTGTTTAAGACATGAAATTAACAATAATTAATTATAATTATCAACTAGAAAAGAACTGGAAAAGAGAGAGAAACCTACTGAAGGGAGCAAACGACTGGAGTACATTTTTAATTGAGAATATTTTACCTAGAAAGAAAGGCTTTAGTAAGAATTCTAATACAATATATATATATTTTTTAACTTATTAAATTATTTTCTTCACTGTTAAAATTTGTAAAAGTGAATTAAAAAAGATTTTACTGTTATTTTCAATGAAACTTACCCAAATCCGAAGCAGGCACTATATTCGAGACAATAGTGCGACACATGGGACCAGCAATGGAACGGAAGAATCCCAAAATAACAGCTAGATACATGTGCCACGGCTGTGTGGAGAAACCTCTGGCCAGATGATTAATTATCTCCGAGAAGAAGGCCAGAAGAGCCAAGGTAACCACAGACAGACGGAAGATCTGCGGAAGTTACAATTGTAAATAGTAAAGTAATTCTTTAGAATCTGCTCACCTTGCGTAGGATGAGGAAACCAATAAGGGCACCAATCATAGGCACCAGATGAGCAACAGTTTCATAGAAGGTGTAATCCCGCACTGACCAATGGAACTTTTCACGCACAAACAGATACATGACGGTCATGACACCATCTAGCGGGATGAGAGAGAAGAATTATAATTATTTCGATTTAAAACAAAGAGATCTCAGAGTTTATAGCAGCTAAAGACTTTAAACTTGGTATGTAGGTTTCTGTATACCATTCGTTGATATGAGACATTTTTTTATTATTGGATCTGACCTTCATAGCATATAGCTGACATAGGAACAATCGTTCGAAAATCAAGTTTTAGCATAAAAAACTGATATGTTTCTTGAGATATCTTAACTAAATCATTGTAAGTGTGGAACTCAGTTGGTTGCATATATCCTGACGTAATTGGACTCAAATCGGTTTACTATATCATATAGCTGTCATAGAAAGATCGGTCGGAAGTTAAGTTAAAGTAAACTTTGCTAGAAACTCACCGAAGACGAAGATGGAGAGACACATGGCACACGTGACGAGCCAAATAATTGCACGCGCGTGATTCTCCCGTCTCTTGGTGCAGGTGCTGACCATATCACGAATGTGCACAAAACTGAATAATCCGGCTGGCTTATCATCCGGTTGTTTGGCTTTGCACGCCTCCTGCTCCTGGGCCCTGGCTTGGGCCAATACTTTTGGCGGCAATCTCTCCACATATTTGGCCAACAGATCCTCATCGATGGTCATGGCGGGCGTCGCCGGTGTGGGCAGTTGTGCCAGAGATTGTGGCAGACATTGTGGCATCTTTTTCATGGACTCGGCATCATTGCTGCTCATCAGACTCGGCGGACAGTCGATGGCCACGCATTTCAATTGCAAATCAGCTGCTGTGATGGGTATATCCTTTTCCCCCTTCTCCCCCTTGGGCAGCTCCTTCGCCTCCCTTGCCTCCCTTGCCTCCTGCTCCTGCCGAATGTGCAGACTCTCCGGCACAAAGAAGATGACAAATAACGTGCCCATGGTGGTAATACAACCGGAGATGCCAATGGTAATTGCTGCATTTGTGGCGGCATAAACGAAACTGGACAACAAGGAGCCGCTGGTTAGACCAATAAAGAACAGCGACTCCATGAAGATCATGCTAAAAATAAAGTGAAATGATTATTATAAATGCTGATATCTTTTGCAGGTTTATATCCACCGATAGGGCCGTGTCTTGGTGTCTGTTATATCCGATATAAAGCACAAGGCGGCCACAGAGAACACACAATTCCCGCCGAGCAGCGAATGAGGAACTGCAGCCACAATATACCACCAGGGATTGATCACATAATATGTGGACAGCTCGCAAATGGTGGCAGTGACCAAAAATGATGCAGCAAAGCCTGTAGTTAAGATGAATTCAATGGAAATAAATCATATGAAATATAACAAAATGTTAAAAAATAATAATTTGAATATAGATATAATAATTATAAATGAAAATTGGGGGAGGAACATTAACTAATAAATAAATTAATACAATAAAAGGCTTAACAACTAGAAATGTATTCTTTAAACAAAATATATAACCTAAACAATTTCAAATAAATAAATATGTAATACATTAACATATTAAAACAAACACAAATAAATAAAATAACATATTAATAAAAGTACTACAAAAAATTGCCTCTTTAAACAGAAATAAACAAATATGTAATACAGTAAAATTTTCAAATAAACACAAATTAATAAAATAACATATAGTATTAATAACACTTTTTTAAGGAATATCTGCGTATATAGGAATTGCCTACCTATCATGGATACAACCAGCAACGGCTTGCGTCCATAATGATCCGACCAGGATCCAATAAACAAACCACAAAAGGCAGGAACGATGCTCTCAAGTAGAGTGCGAGAGAGAAATAGATTTGCCACATAGGGTTGAAGTTCCGTTTCAATGGCCTGCCAATATTTACAAAATAACTCAAGATTACTCTATATTTTACAATCTATATAATGTTATGTACCTTTATTTCGAGGCTGGCGTTTTTATCATCCAACAATTTGCAATCGCTGACGTTGTAGTGAAAAATCACAGTGCATGTTTGATAGATAACTTGATTTCTCATAATTGTATCTGCAAAGTAGTCAAATATTGGGCGATTATTGGACGATTTTGGTCAGAATTGAGATGAGTGACACTCACTGGACAAGGTTAGCGAGAAGAGCAGCACAAACACAACCGGTTCGATGTAGAACATGTGGAAAATTCGGTTCCATTGCACGGTCTTGAGTCGCTGCAGACTGAAAACATGTGCGACCTTCTCAACCATTTCGATTGGTTTGGTTAACGTTTATTCTTTGGCCAAAGCAAGTCAGCTGACAATTTGTAATTGTTTAATCTATGTGCGTAGTGATTTTTATGATTTTATTGAATTTAATTTAGTAAGTTTTGATTTGATTTCTTGTCAAGGTGCAAGTTCAATAGATGAATAATTACTTTTATTTAGGCAGTTTAATTATAGCTAATCACTATTCAAATCAGGTAGTTACATTATATGTTTATCAGCCTTAAACAATGCCAAATTTCAATAGCAAATAATTATAAACACACACTGCACTTCACGGTTCAAATCACATTACGTATACGTAATATTTTGATACAAGCAATTTTTCGTCTTGCTCAGTGTTCAGAATTATATAATAATATTCAGATTTTGGATTTTAGATTGTAGATTGTAGATTGTAGATTGTAGATTTTACGTTAACTTCACAGACGCTTTGACTATTTCTACAATTATTTACAATGAGAGTTCGATTCTCGAAATCTGTTAGTTTATATACCGTTTGTAAGCGATTGCAAACAACAACAATGTGCAGCCACAACACTTGTTCATCAAAAGTCCATTGCACATATGTACTAAATATACTATATACTATTGTATTAGTATATCCGATGATACTCTGTAAATTCCGTTCCCCTTTTTATTGGAGTCGAGTTTTATTAACAGCTTCCAAGTCAACGGAAATGGAAACGGCAACGGCAACGGCAACGATTTCGATTCGTTTGAATCAGTTTTCGTTGCGTTGCGGGCTTAAATAAGTTTTAGCCAATTCCGCCCTGGGTCCCCACCAACTGTCGCCAGTTCCCTTGGCTTCCTCAACCTCCACAGCAGGTATACAAATTATTCTCAAGCCTCATTTTCTGTTTGTTGTTTGTTGTTTCATCGCTCATGTTAATGTTATTTTCTCGCTAATGTTCTCAGAGAGTGTGATAAAGCGGGGAGCATAGACAGAGAAAAGGGGAAAGAGAGACGTTAAGACAAAGGGTCAAATGAAAGAGATATCATTTAAATGATTGGAAATTTATTCAATTTTTCATACAGAAAATCGTATATTATTTGTTTTAATGCAAATATATTTATACCATTATTTTAATCACAATAATCTCATAAAAAATAAATTTGTTACTTATTTATGTTGACAACACTATATTTTTATATCTTTCTATGAGTATATAAATCTATTATTGTAAACAATTTGAGATACTTGCTTGTCAACCAAAAGTTTATTATTCAAACTCACAAATCAATATTAAGTCAAGGCAATTAACATGAGAAATTAGCATTAAATTTAGCATGAAGTTAACACCAATCATTTGGCTGGCTCTTTTTAATACATTTATTATTTATTTAATATTCATAACATTGCCACGTGACCGCACACACGCCATTGTACAGAAATTTACAAATTAACAATAATCTTTGAATGCCGAGCTATGTTAACCCATATAAACAAATGAGAAATGAGAAATTTAATCAAATTCCAAAAACAATAAATCGCGCATGGAATGCGCATTTACAGCTACTCATAAACAATTATTTGTTAAGTAATTACATTGCTTACGGCGCTCAGGAATTGTCAACAAAATCCCCTGAAGCAATTAGATGTATATCTAAAGTTAACACATTGCCTTTTTTTATGGAAATAGGTAAATTTTGTATAATCAATGTGCGAACTTTCGAGTGACTGGCACAATTTGGTGTTCTTTTTTTTTGTTGATAGTAACAATACTTATATGCTATTTTGCAATTACAATATGTTTAATTATCTTACTTAAAAACCGAATCGTAGTGCACAGGATTTTCACACTTTTTCTTCCGAACAACACTGCATAATAAAAAAGCAGAAATAGAAATAAATATGCATAAATATAAATAATTAAGTAGTTTACGTACAGCAGTAAAATAATCGCAAGTCCAAACAAATCGGCGCTGATCAAATTAAACAGACTGGGACATGAATTTATAGTCAGCGAATAGATGAGAAGATACAATGAAGTGGAACCAAAGGGCAACAGAGTCTGAAACACGCTGATCATGGCAAACACTTTACCTAAAATTTAAATCAATTAAACAAGTTACACTGATTGGATTGATGCCACAACGAACCTCGTTCATCGGAAGGCAGCAGGTTGGTTATCATGGTGCGACACATGGGATTCACCAGAGACTTGAATACACCGAATCCAATTGCCACATAGATCTGCCAGTCCACAACGGCGAATGCTTTTATCAAGCTGCTGGACAAATGACTCACTAGCGAGATGAGAGCCAGCCAAATCATCGATGAATTCATGCACTACGAATGGCAATTGCAAATGGAATGAATACATTATTGGCACACACTTCATTCAGAGATCATTATCTTTCACAATATATGACATATATAATAAATATTATTTGTATATCACTTAAGAGAAAATTAAGTTAAATAATCAAAACGATTATGTTTCACAAAATATAAACTATATAAAAATATAACTATATATAAATTAATATCATAAAATTTAATTTAATTGATGTTTAGATAGTGATTTGTCATTTTTATGATAATAATTACATATTTACATGATTTATAATCTTAATTCATTATTAATACCATTTCTCATTATCTTATCTTCAATTTTCAATTGTTTGTTTAATGTTATTCTATTTACTTAAGACACTACTTTACTGTTCTTACAATCTTTTTCCATTACTAAAACTTTAAATTGGTTGGAAATTGTACATTTATTTTTACCAACAGTAAAAGAGCTATAAGCTATAAGAGCTTCGGAGACTTTAAGTAAATATAAGTTAATATATTTACCTGTCGCAGTGACCAGAGAAAGAGCATCCCTCCAGAGCCGGCCACAGCTGGTACCAAAATGCTGACTGTCTCATAGCTGGTGAATTCACGGACTGTCCAATTGAACTTGGTGCGCATGAAAAAGTAAAAGACGGAGTTGCTGCCATCTGAGATAGCAGCAATTAATCAAGGCTTAATATATATATACATAGATTGACTCACCCGAAACAAATGTCGTCAACAAGAGGACATAAATCAGCATTATGAGCAACGAGCGATCGGCGAATTCACGTCTCTTGGTGCAAGTTCGCCACAAATCCTTGAGCATAAATTCTTGGCGGGCTGTCACATTCGGCTGCCGAGGGCGAAGACTCTCGGGGAGGAGCACAGCAATGATGAAGAGAGCAAAAAATACGGATCCGGCAGAGATGACAAATATAATATAAGCATTAGTTGCCTCGTAAACATAACCGGATGCAAAGCTGCCCAATAATAATCCCACATAGATGCACAATTCATAGGCAATCATTCTAGAGTGAGTTAAATAAGTGATGGTTATTATATCATTTTGTGTCTATGATTGATTACGCACCTGTAGGATCTAAGCTTGCCAGTGGAGACATCGCCAATGTAGCACAAAGCAGCCGTGGAGTAAGTGACGCTACTTCCGAATAACGCGAGTGGAATTATAGTCAGTACATAGAACCACGGACTTATCATCCCAGCCGACAGCCATGTCAAATAAGCAATGAGAGCCGACAGCAGATATTGCAGACCATAGCCTGTAAAACACAAATATCCGAAAACATTTTAACTGCAGAATGAATTCAGTGGCCAAATCATGATAAAAATGACATTCCATTTGAAAATCAGTTGACTTTTAATTAAGCTATTAGAGTTAAAAGTTTTTGAAAAATATATCAAGGGAAGGTATGCAAAATTGGATAATTGTGGAAAAAGTTTAAATTAATAAAATTAAATGCAGAATTTAGAAGCCAAATTATGACTAAAATGACATTCCAAAATAAAATCACCTGAGTTATGGCAAAGTTATGAGAGCTCAAATTTTAAAAAAAAAGACAGGACAAAAAATGACAATGATCGAAAAAAATTAAATTTTTTAAATTAATATTTTTTAAATGCAGAATAAATTTAGGAACTAAATCATAAAGAAAATGGTATTCCGAATTAAAATCGGTTGATTTTTGACAGAGTTACGAAGTTCAAAGTTTTTCAAAAAATGACAAGGGGTAGGTATGGAAAATTTGACAATGATCAAAAAAAATTAAATTTTTAAAATAATATTTTTTAAATGCAGAATAAATTTAGGATCTAAAACATGGAGAAAATGGCATTCCGAATTAAAATCGGTTGATTTTTGACAGAGTTAAAGAGTTTAAAGTTTTTCAAAAAATGACAAGGGGTAGGTATGGAAAATTTGACAATGATCGAAAAAAAAAATTAAAAATTTTAAATTAAAATTTTTAAATGCAGAATAAATTAAGGAAGTAAATCATGAAGTAAATGGTATTCCGAATTAAAATCGGTTGATTTTTGACAGAGTTACGAGAGTTTAAAGTTTTTCAAAAAATGACAAGGGGTAGGTATGGAAAATTTGACAATGATCGAAAAAAAATTAAAAATTTTAAATTAATATTTTTTAAATGCAGAATAAATTAAGGAAGTAAATCATGAAGAAAATGGTATTCCGAATTAAAATCGGTTGATTTTTGACAGAGTTACGAGAGTTCAAAGTTTCTCAAAAAATGACAAGGGGTAGGTATGGAAAATTGGTGGATGATCGATATTTCACTTGAAAATCAATGAAGTTTAGGCAAAGTTATGAGAGTTCAAAGTTTGTTTGACTTTAGACCTCAGAATAATGCAAGTGTATGTACACAATGAACACAAATTTTGATATATCTATGAGTGTTTTCGAATCAACTCAACATTCTGCAATAAGATCTTCAAGCTTACCCAAATAGGAGGCCATTAATAGTGGCTTTCGTCCATATCGATCCGCCCAGGCGCCGATAAACAAACCGCAAAATGCTGGTATGATGCATTCAACGAGCTTGATGGTCAGGAAAACTTGAGCTGCATAGGGTTGCACTTCAGCATCAATTCTCTTGGTCTCATTCGAAGGATTCTTGGTGCCTAGAAGTTTGCAGACTTCATCGGGATAACCAAATCCCACAGTGCAGCTTTGGTAAGTGATTTGAGATTTTAATATCGTAGCTGGAATACATAAATATATATGTACATTTCAACTTGAACTTGAGTTCCTTATCTTACATGAGAAATTATATGCAAAGAGCAGTATTAATATCATGGGCTCCAACAGAAAGCTTCTGACTGAAGCTCTTAAATTATCGGTTGTTTCCACAGAGCCTGAAATTTGCTCATTGCCGAGCACTGGAAACTGCTCGCCACTTCCAGTCAGATTGCCATCACTTCCACTGGAACTGCTTCCAGTTCGTAGCGTTGATTTATCCCCTGGAATTTGTTCATCATTAAGCACTGGAATCTGCGAGTCATTTCCAGTCAGGTTGACTTCACTTCCATTGGAACTGTTTCCAGATTGTCGCCTTGGCTTGGCGACCAACCTCTCATGTGCATGCGGTTCCTCGTCCATACTTGAACTGCGACTGAAACTCAATCTGAAACATTCTGTCGACAGCCTTCCATTCCGATCGAGAGCCAAAAGAAACGAAACTTTGAGATAAAGTGCTGACCGAGGGGGTTTCCACTATGACTACACATCACAGTATAAATACAGTATACTTACAGTCAGAGCCATTTTTATTTGCATGCTCAATGATTAAATTGTATCACCTATTGTAGGTCAGGTTTTCTAAAAGTAAAAGGGGGGAAAACTAATTCGTTTCAATTTTTTAATCTCTTATTTACTCTGTCTTATAAATGTTTTAATTACTTTATTTAATTTTTTATCTCCAGCTCCTATTATATTTATAGTTTTTTTTTAATTAATCTTACAACAAATCTTAAATTATTTTAACGTCCTTACATAGTTTTTATCCAGTTTATAAATAAATGCGAGGGTATATATTATAATATTATGTGTATGAATGTGGTGGAAATTATTTGAAGTTTTATCGGGAATGTAAAATTTAAAAATAGCTCGGGCATATATAATTTCATTCGATTCGTACGATCAAGCTTTGTGGTTTTGGTGATGCATGAGACTAAAATAAAATTCCTTATTTTAATTATGAATAGAAAAGATATCACATTACGAGTGTATGAATAACTCTTCGATTGACTGTATATATATGTAACCCTATACACATATATATATATATATATGTAGGCAAACACACGATAGTATCTTTGTTTGATCCAATTGATGAGTCAGCATCAGTCAGTTTTACACTTCTTAAGTGGAAGTCACATACATATATATTTTATATGTAAAACGTGTCTTATCGGTCACTTAATTTATTGCATTTAATTTATGTATGTTTAGCGTATTTCATTTGATTTATGTCAATTAACATTTCGAATAATGTTAGTCAGCCGGCGTTAATAGAAATAGTTAATCCATATATCTATATGTATAATAACGTTTTAAAATATGTCAAACGGAAATAAGTAAAAAGCTAAGCAATAAATTGGGATCGAAATAAAAGTAATTTATAAATATCTCAATTGAAAATATGTTACACAAATAAAATGGTATCTTAAATGGGAAATTTAAGTAATTTATAAATTCTGTCACTCAATAAATAAGAATATTTAAATAAATAAAGCACTGTTTGCATGGGAAATTCGTAGAGATTTGTCGAATCAATTAAAAGGGCGTAGTTGGTATTGCTGTGGTTTAAGCTGATTTAGATGGCAGGAACAGCAATTATGGGAATTTGTTGTTAGCTGAGCCATGACAAATGTAGTGCCAAGGATGTCAATATCAAGTATACGCCCCATTGCAGCCCATTTGTCAAGCTTAACTTTAACCTTTCGACAGCGCACAGCGCATGGAAAGGAAAGAAAGGGAGAGTGAATCCGCGAGAGAGAGAGAGAGACTGTGAGACAGTGAAAGAGAATTCGTGCGAGTTGAGAATCATATTTCACACACTGCCAGTCCATTTATGTGTGTGTATTTATGGAATAACTGTCACTGCTTCGTGTTGCAGCAACTGCAGTTTACTATATATTCATGGTGCAAGATAAAGCGTCTGCCATACGCCAAAAATTTGCATATTTGTAATGGCGCAATTGCAATGCTACCACTTACCCCTTAACCCCTTAACACAATCTTTTACCCCTATCTTCAACCCCATCAACTAATTAATATGCAGGCTGTTTAGTCACAGTTGAAAGACGGCGCCTGTTGCCATCGCAATCAGAGCCACTTCAATGGGGCAGCAGCTGCAGTTGCCACACACTGAAAAAAGACCAACTTCTACCATTTATAACATTTAAATAGAATAATATATATAAGTATACAAATCTTAAATGGTTGGAGAAGTTTAAATAAGTCATGTTTCCAAGCAACAAAATAATATTGGATTGTATAGAAAATCAGCAAGTCAGAAATAAATGTGTATATAGTATATCAAAGTAAAAATATAATAAATTATTTAATTTTTTAAATTGAATTACATTAAATGATATCAAATTAATTTTTGTGTTCAGAATCTGTTCTTATTTGAAGTGTTCTCAATGCCGAGATGTATTTAGACAACTACATTATTAGCTTTTAGACCAAAAACTCAAATTGAAATTATTTTTTCCAGTGCAGCTGCCTGTTAATTAATGTCCTTGCATCTTAGCATTCCAACTGCGAACTGCGAGCTGCGAACTGAGCAATTGCAATTAAATTTCAATGCGGCAATCAATTCAATTCAACAAGTTGGTCCCTGACTTGGCTTTGGCTTTGGCTTTGACTGGACAGCTGCGAAGGTAGCATGACATTGAGACCTTGCCACGACTCCATCTCCATCTCTTTCTCTTACTCTCCCTCTCTCTCTCTCTCTCTCTCTCTGTCTGTCTCCTGGTTGTTTATTGTGGCCAGCTGAACCTTAACCCACTTTGATGGCATTTTTTAAGCATATATATGACAAATATTTAACCTTGTGGAGTGGCTTAAAGCACACAACACAGCACGCACAGTATGTCAAGTAAGTGTATTGACAAAGCAATTAAATCTGATATATGTTTACTAATATTAATAAAGGGTTTAATAATTACCCAAATTACACTATTCAATTACAATAAATTATTTAAAAAATCGAAAACAATTAGAATATGAACTTCCTTTGTTTCATTGCGTTTTTATAAAGTCAGTAAATGTAAAAATGCTTTTAGTTTAGACCAATTATTGCTTACTATATTTTAATTATTCAATTCTGCTCAACTTTATTTAATTGATATTACTATTAAATAAATTAATGAAGAATAAATAATATGCAACAGTTGGTTGAATATATGATTTTAAAAATTATATTTATGAATTTTTTAATGTCAAATCTATTACTTGACAGACTGTACATATGTGGGAGTGTGTGTTAAAGAGTGATAATGAGCTTTTCAATGAGCAGCAAAGGTTTCGTTCTGCGTTATCACACACAGGCCACACACACACACACACACAAACACATAAAGCCAGTCGGGCATTAAACATACGCACGGGGAAGTTTCATGACTTTGTTCAGGATGAATGGAGCGGAGAAAGCGGCAGTGAACTGCAAGGGAAGGAAGATCGCGCTTCCTCATTTATATTTGCTTTGGCAGTTTAGATATGCGTGCACGCACACACAAGCAAATTTGACATTTTACACGGCACAGCACAAAGGCATACGCACACTCACACACACTCACACTCACACACATACACATGCATACACAGACAATGGCATAAGCCTTGACAAAAGTCAATCAACATATTTGCTCGATTGGAGGGAGCATGCCAAGCGTATAATCGATTCGAAATGTGTTTGAATAACAAATTACTGAAATTGTGAATGCAAAAGCCAATGTAATTCAAGCACTCACACTTTCAAATATACGCAAATACTCACACACACACACACACACACGGAGTCGCAATTGTGAACTTCTCATTTATATTGCATGCTTTTAGGCGCGACATTGAAATTAAATTTATGCACAGCTTGCAGCTGCCACAAAACAGACTTCGTTGCCTTCATTGCTGTGGCACGTACACTTGAAACAAGAAACAGACTATCCCACTGTCTGTCTGTCGTCTGTCGTCCGTCCGTTCGTGACTGGCAGAGTGCTACTAACCACTTGTTGGCATTGACTTCTGGCTTTGGTTACTGAACTTCTCCTGAACTATTGAACTCTGGGACAATGAACATATGAGCATTTCGGCTGAACGTTCTCTGTCTTTGTGCGATGCCCCAAAATATGAAGACGAGAAAGCAATAACCGTCACACACACACATAAACATAATCACACACGTATCACATACCAATTGAAGACCGTAAACACAAAACATTATCACTAAAAGTAATGGTCAAGGAACAGATAAACTTCAGCTCAGAGGTAGTTGTAGTAAATGAGTTGTTATATATAGAAGATGAAACTTTATTGTGGATTGCATTTTACAAAATAAAAAATTATTTTGTTTGTTTAATTTTGTCAATAACTTAATAAGTAGTTGTTATTATTAATCGAAATAATTACCACATATTTATAAGTGTATTTTATATGTGTTTTATATGCTTTAGCAAAATTTAATATTTGTATATTAAAAAATAACAGTTTTGCAAATATTGTATGAAATTTGATTTATTAATAATTATAAATATTTGTTATTAATAAAAATTCTTACAGAAAATCCTGCAAGTATAATATGTATTTATTTAACAATAAAACTCGCCTTGCAAGCTTCTCAATTTCCAGTAAAAAATTTTGTGTTTAATATTTGTAAACTCTTAACCCGTTCTCGTCTTTCCTGTTTTACATATATATGTGAAATTCATTTGAAATCAAACTTAATCAAGTTCAAAAGCATCGGTTGTCTTGGACAGCATCCAGACATGTCTGTGTCGACAAACATTAATCAATTTGAGGAAAACTTCTCTATCTGTTGTGTACTTACTTTCGGCATTTCCAATTGATTTTCGTAATTTGTCAATGTGTCGCCGCTAGGCGGGTTAATAAACCAGCCACAGGCGATGCAAGAAAAACATTAAAACATCAATTTAATTAATTTATGTTGTCATTTGCCTGGCAACAGACGCGCAGACAGTCTGGCAACACTGGCAGCAAACAACAGCATCCCAGCAGAAAAAACATGCAAAGCAACAGGTTGAAAGCTCTGTGGGAATAAAAGCTCAAGGCATGAATGAAAAAAGCACGCATAAGTGAATTGCTCTCCCAAGCGTCTCGTTATCGGCTCTGCTCGGCTGCTGACGCCGCTGTTACAGCTGGCGTCGCAGCCGACGCCGCTGCTTTCGATTTGCATTTGGCATTTTTGGTTCTGTGTTCTGTCTTCTCCCTGTGGGCGCTCATTGCGCCGCAAGCCAGGCATGCGAACATACCACGGCGCGCTTTAAAATCTCTCGCTCGCTCTCTCTCTCTCTCTCTCTCTGTATACGTTCGCCTGCTCTCTATGCATTGTGCCGTTATCCTGACGAGTTTACGCCATTTTGGTTTCGTATGGCGCGCGATTTTGTTGAAGCAGCAACATTTGAATTTTTCTACAATAAAAGTGCAAAAATCAACGCCGTTTTTTAATGCCCGTGTGTGTGTGTGTTTGTGTGTGTACGGGTGTGTGTGTATAACTCCCATTCCCACTGTGTGTGTAAAATAAAAATAAAATATGCGCGGCATACAGTTTAATATTCAAATTTCATTAGAAATTACTGCACGCATTTAAATAATTGTGATGCGCGCACAAGTGTAAAAACGTGAAAAATACTGAATACAAAATAAGTAATAAGGAATACAACAGAAAAAAGAAAAATTCAAGCAAATAAAAAAAGAAAAAAGAAAAGAAAGAAACTCGCACATTTAATAGGATTACGACGCCGCCTGACAGTTGCCGTATTAACAACAACGAACAACTCAAATAGGAAACAGCAAAGGTAAATCTGCCGCATCCTGTGGCATGTGGCAAGTCCGTTGTAGCCTGCAACAGGCGAAGCATTCAAGTGTTCTACAACAAAGAAAGTCAGCGAGGCGTAAAGAGCGTGATTTGAATGCCATTCTCAGTACCAATTCATCCATATGCAGCAGACAGGCGTAATTGTTAACTATATAACCAATACACACACATATAATATATATTTATAAATATATAACACGTATAATATATATCTAATATCTAACTTGGTGCCATATTAATTGGCATTCGCTATCTGGAAGGGAATAAACTCCATAAATATCACATTTTATTAAACCAAAACCCCAAATCCATTTGCGTTATTGCGTTTACGTGCACGAATGTTAATTGAAGTCAGTACACCTTACCCCACAGTAGGGGTAGTCAGTTTCAGCGGGGGAAGTATACGGCATCGAAGGGTAGAAAGATACAGCAAGTACTTGTACATTAGAACAGATTAGATAAGTCACCAGAGTGGTTTCTATGTCGCTTGAAGCAGCTCATGAAATTATTAGCGCGAACAATGAATATTCATATTAATATTCATATTCATGCACGCAGAAAAAATAAATCAGTGCAAACACCAATACACTCAAACATGAGTTATTAGTAAATATATTTAAATTAGTTAAAATTTGATTTTTGATTTAGTTGCTTAAATTAAATTAAAATAGTAAACTTTTAGTTTGCTATGAAAATGTTGTTTAGTGATTATTTCGGATATCTATCTTATTTAAAAACAATCTTATTTATATTTTGCAAACTTAATTTGTAATTAAAATAAATGCGCATCTTAAAGCTCGTTTTATTATAGCTCACAATATTTAAATATAATTTTAGATTCACAGAGCTATTTATTGCTGAGAGAATTTTTCTTGAGGTGTAATAATGGGCAATCCAGGGATGTAGATATTTTTGAGCGAGTGGGCATAAGCACTCGAATTTTGACGTGTGCTCGAAAGCATGAAAGCAAATTACGCACAAAATAATTGACATTAGCATATTTTCTGCTTGATTCCTTCAGCTTCAGGTCCTTTAACTCTGCCGCTCCTTGTTGCTAAATTTATGCTTCCAGAAGCGTTTGTTAGCTAGCGACAGGCGTATGTATTTTTTGTTTTGTATTGTGTTAATTGAGAATTTCGTGGGGCAATACATGGCGTATACGTGATATGGCATTGCGCGTCAGCAAGTGCCTTTTAAGCGGTCGCAGACACTTTGCCAACCATATTTGTAGCATAATAATAATATTATTATGTGTATAATAATACTTAATTTTTGATTTGAGCAAATCAATTGAATGTCCAGCTGAGAATTCGAAATCGAAATCGAAATCAATTTACGATTACATTTCATACAACTGTTTGTTTATTTAGGGCTGCAATTGAAGAGGAAAATTTAAGAGAGAAAGAGAAGAAATGTGAATTGTTTTATCCTGCTTTTCTTTCAGTTTATCTTCACTCATAATCCTGCTCAAGTGAAATGTGTGTAAACGATTCCTTTGGGCCATAAACACCACAAGCTCGACTCGCAGCGCCACTTAATCATTACAAATGAGGCGCACACACTTACACCACACACACACCCACACACACCCACATATTTACGCATATATATACACACACTCACACACAGAACATTTATAGCTCGTTAGCAATTCCAAGTTGAGTCAAACGATTTGGCCAGAATAGAATAGAATAAAACAGAGTAGCACACAAATGAACTGAAGCTCAATTCGAATCCTTATAATATTTTGAAGTCCTTTTATGTTGCTGTGGTTCTGGCTGTTGTTGTTCTTCTTGTTGTTGCTGTTGCTGTTGCTATTCCCAGGCGTTAATTGCAACAATTTGATACGATTTTGGCCCGACAGCGTTTTTCGTAGTCACTTTGATTAGTGTTAGTCGATGGCCACAAAGAATCTACATTTTCCATATAACATATAATGATGAAATTTCGTTTGTCTTGAAATGTGTGTGATATGAGTACTTGATGGCTTCGGGCCACTCACTTGGCCTTTAAAACTTGGTCAAGTGTTTGTTGCTGCAATGTGACACATTTTATCAAAGTCAAGTTACTGCTGTTATCTGCACGAAAATGTTTGCAGCTGAAGTTGATAAATGGATTTACTTTGATTTTATAGCTAAAAATCGATGCCATCGATGCCTGTGATTTCCTCCCATTGCACAGTGGGTAAAAACGCTATAATAGCTGATTTAAATATACTTTTATGTAAATTTGAGATGTAGAAAAAACATGGGAAACTCGAAAACTCGATTTTTTTAACATCTTTTAGAACTTTAAAGTTTTCTGCTGTTCATTTTATGTTTACTTCCCTTTGATGATTTTTGAATGAATTTAAATCTTCACAACTTTGTTAAGTCTTAACCGATTTCATTGCAGAATGTCAATTTTATCAGTTTCTTTTCACTGTGCTATGTTATTGCCTCCTATTTGTATGTAAGAGTGTCTTGCCACGCCCACTGACGCTCACGCCCACGCCTTCACACACAATAAACCTGCTCTCTGTCTCTGTGTATGGTATTTTTTTTATTTTTTGAATTTTCTCATTACTTTTTTTTTATTTTACTTACTTTTTGTTGATGCGGTCAAAGACTTTGGCACTGACTCATCAAAACTGCAGAAATTCTAGAAGAGATTCGAATGCTGCGGCAAAAATCGCATTATCTATTATTTTTCTCCACTTCCATTTCAATTTCCATTTCACTTTTATTTTTGGGTAAACCAAAATTGCACTTTAAATTGAATGCTACAATGAAGCAGAAACTTGTAAGACAAGTGGAAAGTGGAAAGTGGAAAGTGGAAAGTCGAAAGTATAATCTATGACATAAAAACACGCGACTGTAAAATGCCAGACAAAGGCAGCAAATAAAAAAAGATGGACACAAAGGATAACTTGGCTAAGTTGCAGCTCCTGTTGGCCATTTTCGGCTGCCTTTTCAACTGGAAATTACAAAAAGAAAATTCGCATTGCACTTAATTTTTGAGCACGTTTTGATTCTGATTATCTACGATTCAATCTACAATTTGCATTTGTGTCACAAATTTGTGCACAGTATTTCTTTTTATTTTTTTTGGTGACTCACATTTGCAGCTGGACATTTTCGTAGTCTGCTTCTTTCTACCGCCTCCCTCTTATCAGTTCATTCTCATCCTGGAGTACTTATGTTTGTCTGCATTTATATGTTTTTACTTATTTGATATTTTTTGCTATGCTGGCAACTTGTATTTATCATTTGCGCCTCATTAGCTTCTGTCCATGCTGCTTGTAGCACAGTAAAGAGCATTATTTATACACGGACAAAGCTGCGAGTCTTTAGGGGGTCATGAACTTTCATCTACTTAAATTTCACATGTGTACGAATTTTGCTTGATTTTCTTATGAATTTATAAACATTTTCGGGTGCTCTTAACTAACAAAAACAACTAACAGGAAGTGGCTTAGAAATGTTTGCAGTGTTGCAAATTGTTATTTGAATTTTATAGTAACTTCTAAGTCAACCCCAATTGCATTTTTAAACTGACTGTTACTATTTAATAAATTATTTATACAACGTCAAATGAAGATAATCATAGCACAAATAAATAATGAATAAATTATTTAATGGAAATAGGAATTTAACAGAGCTAAGAATGAGTTAGGTAACGTTATTCTTATGATAAATACAGAAATACAGACTTCAGATTATATAGAAAAAGGTTACATGTAGTTATAGAGAGACAAAAACAGATTGAAAAGCTAGATTCAAAAATAAACATAAAATTATATAACTAATTTAATTGAGCTTGAAGCTGATGCAGTTCTCAAGACTCTTGAGAGTTCGATTTTTAAATTTATGGCTGTCAAAAGAAAATCAGAAACAACTCGTTGAGAAAGTGGGAAATCTCAGTATCAAGAATCACAGCGGGTCACAGCAGAAACCTATAAAAGTAAGCTTGTGTTCTATGCTGATTTTATGGCCATTTGCCGCTGGATCGCAGCATCGAGCGCTGGAAGCTGCCCCATTCAAGAGGCTGCCAAGGACACAAGGACACGCTGTGCAATTTGTGTTGCATACCTTCAGGCGCTCAGCTCATGAGCCGTTTTAATTGCTTAATTACGCCTGTAGTGCTCTGCCACGCCCACCTCTCAAGTGGGCAATACTCGACAGTTTTATGGCGAACTAACAACTGGCGTTTATGACTGCCCCACAATCCGCATTTGAAGCCGCAATTGCCCTCAAGTGACTCCAGTGCGAGGTTTAACTTTAAGTTGAGACATTAATGGCAACCTTTGATTTCCCTTCCCTCTTTTCTGCAACTTACTTTTTTGCAGGAGGGTAGATTAACTCGCTACGAGTACAACAACAACAGCAACAACTACCGATTCCGCTTGCGTCATGTGCTCGGCGTAGCAGGCAGTGGATGCCCCGTGGACCGTGCAATGTGGACCTATATGATGGCTGCCGCCCGCGGAGATCGGGTCAACACAATGATGTCCAACAGACGCCGCCCCGAAACCGAATCCCCCAAATATGGTTACAAGTAAGTTTAATTAGCTCTGGATAACTAATTTCTAAGAATTTAACAAATTGCCAGAAAAAATTGTTTCCTAAGAACATACATTAAGAGATTGCATTTATTTAAACATATATTCGAAGTCACAAAAATTGCATATATTTAAAAATAAATAAATAAATTTAAAATGCATTTTTTTTGTACTGTTTAAACAGTTTTAAAATATATTTATCTTATCTGTAGTGCTTTACAAATTTCTATGAAGAATAGCTGAGAATCATTATACATATTTAAAAAATTAATTTAGCTTAATTTAATAAAATGCATAGATAGTTATTTAAGAATTTCGAATTTGCTTATTTTATATAAATTATTTAATGGAAAAGTCTGTTTTATTTAAAATACATTTAAAATGCTTATTTTCTTGTACTGTTTATACAGTTCTTAAATATATGTGCTTTACAAATCTTTATGAAGATTCCTTTATAAATAGCTGACAAACATGAAATAAAAATTGAATTTAATCGAATTTAATAAAAAACATATAGATAGTTATTTAATAATTTCAAATTTGCATATTTTATATGACTTATTTAAAGGAAAACTCTATTTTATTTATTCGCTTTAGCCTTTCCCGTCCCATGTATCGCAGCACTCGCTTTGTTGGTCCCGCTGCCTCGGCCCCGTTGCCCTTTGGAGGCAGCAGCTCCAGTTCCAGTTGCAACACGACGGCCCAACAGTTGCCAATGCCACACGAGGAGCTGGAGATCAGTGGCGGTCTATATGCGCCCTTCCAGCCGACGAGTTCGATGAGCACGGAGGGAGTTTGTCTTCCCCGCAAGCATTTAATTGCCAACCAGACGACTGTGTTATCCGATCCAAGCGAGCAACTGGAGGAGCATCGATTGCATTATCCACGCAGCTGGCAGCGCAGAAATCACCGCATCGAACTGGACGATGACGATGAGGACATTGATGACGACGATGATGATGATGACGATGATGAGCTGCAGGCGGCTGCTAATGATCATCATAATGAGCTGGAGAATGGTAAAAATTGCCAGGAGGAGGCAATTGCTCCGGCTGAGAAACAGCAACAACATCAACAGCAACAGCAACAGCAACGTGCCAGCGATGTTAACTATCTGGAGAATGGCAGGAAACTGATACAAGTAGGTTACGAAACCTTTTACCATTTACCATTTACCATTTAACGCACATAAATCACACGGCGTATGCGTAATTTAATGCGTTTCTGTTCAAGAGATAAGTAGCCAAAGATATGAGCATGAAATGCAGACACTTTGTCCATTTGCTGCATTAATTTCATTAAATTATATTTCGTTTTGGCCCGGCCATAATTCGAGGCCGCCAGAGCTATTCAATTATGTGGGCTGTAATTAAGTAATTGCGCTAATTGATTGACGCCATCGACAATATACAATGACAACAATAGCAACAATGAAACAATGGCACACTTTATGTTGCGGGCTCAAATGCTCACATATATGTATAGACATATTTATATAGCTGCCACACATTTCGCACTTCTTATTTCCTCATTTTCCCTGGATGCAAATGAACTTCGGACCTTCATAAACTTGACCTTGCCGTAAATCGCGTTTTAATTACTTCCTCTATTGTCACGTAGCCGACACGTCGGCCGACGCTTCCATGCTCCAATGTTTCCAGCTCCCTTTCAGCTCCATCTTCCATTCCCTTTTCCATTCCAGCTGACTGCCATTTTTGTGCCCGCAGCAATTTTTATTAGCACGTGTAAAATTACATCAAAAAAAAAATATATAAATTTGATGAGCGGAGGACAAAGTCGAAGATTTGATACCTTAACAAGTTTTTAATTATATTAAATAAATTTAATAAATTGCCATAAGTAACTATTTACGATAAGTGTTAACAAAAGTATTTTTTATTCAAAAATAACATAACCTATTTAATCAACAATCAGTTAAACTTAAAAAAATCCAAAATAATAGTATTATTGCAAAATTGACATGATGATTAATAAACAATTAAAATAATATGCAGTTGTCTCTACGATAAATTTCAACAATATATTTAATATAATAAAAAAAACATATTAAAGAAAGATTACCAAAACTCTATTATATAATATTCCTTAAACTAAGAAATATTTTTTTCCTCTTTCAATGATTCGATGGTTAGAAAATGTACACTTTATGTTTAAGAAAATATCTAAATTACACTCTTACTTCATCAAGTGTGTAGATAATAGTATATTATTTTTCTGGGCAGTTGTTGAATTAGATTTAAAAAAAATAAACTCTCTGTACAGGTGCCCGTATCTGTTGCAACCTTCTAATAATTACATTATTTCGGGCCTCTTCCATTTGACAATAATAAAATGAAATAAGAATAAAAGTAAAAACGTAAAGTAGAGATATAAAAGTCTGTTTAGAACTTAATTTGACCCTCGAGCTATAAATAAGTAAGTGAAGGAAGGACACTCGCCAGTTAGCTGCTGTTTCTTGGTCACATGCGATGGGTGCGAGGGGCGACCGAGAGGTTAGAGGGCAGAGGGTAGAGGGGAGACTTGTAAGTTACTTGGCCGACGACCAATTTGATAGATAAGAGCATTGAGCCAGAGAGTCGATTCCTTGCAAAGTCCAAAGTCCAAAGTCCAAAGTGAAGTGAAAGTGAAGGAAAAGCAACAACAGAAACAGACAAACAGAAACAGAAACTGAAACATTTTCAATGCCATTTCATAAATGTCAGAAGGAGAGACGAAAACGCAATGAAATAAATACAAATGGGGAAAACGCTCAGTGTCCAGTTTGCTCCATTTCCCCTCCCCTCCCTCGGACACTCAACTGACCCTCATCCCTTCTATCCCCACCATCCCCTAGGTATTTGTTGGCCCGCATAACGACGACCAAATATTGGCTTGGTTGTTGTAATGCTTTTGAGGTGTGTTGTGTGTTGTCTGTTGTCTGTTTGTTGGCCATCAAAACCGCAGCAGAGCCAAACCGCAGGCAACAATAGAACCACCCCATTATATATCTATAAACATATCTACACTGACAAAAAATAGGAAGTTGGTTGATTGCATAAAAATTTGGGTATTAATAATATTTTAATGTCAAACTTAATATAAATATTCTGATGCAAAAATTGGTTTATTAAATTTTAAATTATAGATCTTTCTAGTTGTTGAAATATTAAAATTAATATTACAATTTGGATGTCCCATATTTGTCATGTTAATTTAAACATTTAAAAAGAAGAGAAAAAGTTATATTTAAAAACTAGTAAGTCAAATGTATTTTGAATAATCGCCATAGCTTAAAAATTGATTAAAAATACAGAGGTTTCACATACACTATAAATTCTATATCCAACTTAAAATAAATATCCTTATAGTTATTTAAATATTGAGTTAAACATTTTGATGTCAAACACTTATCATATTTAATTTAGATATCGATCGATTTCCTCTCTGTATAACTATGTATCTAATTGTTGGTTTAGGTATTAAAGTGTCTGTAGATAACTTAAAGTATTTTAATTTTCAAGGGAGTAAAAGAGAAAAACCGAAGTAGAGAAAAAGAGATAGTTTAAGTGAGTTGAACAATCGTCAAGTTGGTCAAGTTCTGTTGGCCATTAAACCGATTAATGAGCCCTATTTGCTTGCCATACCTTTAGCTGCTATATTTGTTGGCCTTTCGATATTGGCATTCGTCTGTTCTGTCTGTTTTGCTTATTGTTTCTCTGTTTCTGTGCAATTTGAGCCCAAGCAAACAAACCAAAAAAAGGACTCAACGTGGGGACTCCTCGGGTTTCTCAGGTCTCTATAAATTTCAGTTGCGCAAAAAACGCGTTCGCCAACGGCAGCAGAAAATAAAAGAAATACGCTAACAAAAAAAGGAGATTGTTCAAAAAAAATAATAACATAGTAACTTTTAAAGGACCTCGTCGTGTTTAACTCAATCAAAACAATGCTAACCAGGCCCAAAGATTAAGCCAACATCAGCACAAAGAAGAGAACAAAGAATCCAGAAACTGGATTTTAAGTTGATAAGGGTTCAGTTTAGAATTTCACATTGGACACTAGTTTGGTTTTAGTTTCTTGTGGCTTGTTATTAGACAGGGTATTTAAATCAGCAGTGTCTGTTGTTGTTTATCTGTTGTCACTGTCGCTGTTGCCGTCGTCGATAAGCGTTTTGTTGTTTATGGTCATCCACATTTGCATAATTTCCCACGTCGCGACTTTCAGTGGATTTCAGCCAAGCAAAATCTCGATATCACACTCATCACAAATAACATAGAAATAACAACGAATTGTTGCAGATAAAAACACTGCGATATCAATAACAAATAAATAACATTTAGCTTGAAAGTCAAACCAAAGTGCAAGTGCTACAAATGGCCAAAATGGGGGCCAAAATGGGGGCCAAAATGGAGACCCAAAGGGCTAAAAGTGTTTATCACATTTAACCAACAACAGCTGTGAATCATATCAAAATGTGGGTAGTATTCCGAGTGGTTTTCGAGTGCTAATTGGACCACCAAACCACCATTCTAATTAATGTGGCTTTGGAGCTAGAGGAACAAACTTGCAAACAGCACTGTGTCGAGGCTATGACATTAAATTAAAGCTGTTTAGCTCTGCTGTTGTTTCCCATTTAAGCTCACTCAGTAATAATGCTGACTGACAACTTGTTGGAGCGAGTAAACAGTAGTTCTGATTGTAGCTTTAAGCCAAATTAAACTACACTCGAAGTTTTAATGTGCTTTAGAACAACATTGATTTGAAATATTTATTTAAATACGGAATAGATGTAGATGAAGATAAGTCTTAATTAGATTTTGCTTTTCTAATTGTAGAAGACTAGGTTTTAAAAGAGCTAATTAAATTCCGTATATGGTATTTAAGGCATTTTTCAACACGCTTTTATCTGAAACTAGTTTCTAGGGAGAAGAAAGGAATGAAAAATTGAAAGAGACGAACAAAAAATATAATGTTGAAATCCAATGTACAATATAAAATCAAATATTAATAAAATTTAAATTCTACATGACAATCGGTTTAGAGTTGCCAGAGTTATGCTTTAAATTATAAAATCAATTCAAAAACAAAAGCTTTAAAGGTTTAATGTGCTTTAAGTGAACAGTAAAAATACTACACTTTGAATTGTAAACTAAATACCAAAAATACAAAGTACATTTTTAAACCGAACTGAATAAAATCAACTAATTTGTTAGAAATACACTTTAATCAAAGTCTTTAACTTTTCAAATATACAGAGTAAGTGTTAGTAAGCTTCCTATTTAATGAACCTGGATGGAAATGATATGTCAAGACAAGTCCGTTCAAGTATCTGTTTACCACTGAATACAAAAATATGGGTGGACATGTACCTCTATTAGGCAGTGTACTTTAACACATACTTAGCCATAAAATAAATAGTAAATCTCTACGTTTTCCGCTTGACTTTCAATCTTTGCGGTTCCTTTGAGTCAAGAAGGGAAGTAGAAGATACAGATACAAATACCCACAGTTTATATTACACTTGGTCATTTGGCTTACGTCGATTTCCATTCAACATTAAAGACTTCCCCTCTTTTTTCCCCTTACCATCTCCACTTTTATTTGAGCCACGTGCCTTGTTGGCCTTCTCGTATTTTTGTGTTTTTTTTTTTTTGGGCTCACAGCTTGCCTGGCATTTCAATTTCTGACCCATTGGTCAGTTTTAATAAGTGTGTAGGAGAGTGTAGCGGAGTGTAGGTGACTTTAGAGTCGCTTAAAGTTATTTTATTTGAGCATAAAACACACGCATGTCATAAAAATCAGAAGTGGCGCTTGATTTGCTTAGCATAATGTTGTCCACTCCCCTTCGCTTCTCACCCTCTCGAATTTCCCCCTTCCTCCCCCTCCACCCACCAATTGCCACCTGTGTCAACACCTAACGGACGCCGGGCAATTATGGAAATTTATTGTGCACCTCATGCCGCAACGCACTGAATGCCAATCAGGCAAACTGGCCGCCTGTCAGTGGCAGTGATAATGCTAGAGAGAGATAGAGAGGGAGAGAGAGAGGGAGAGAGAGAGGCAACGAGAGAGAGGGAGAGATTGAGAGGGAGGTATGAAAGACGATGCCAGGGCAGTTTTCGATTTCATTTTCAAGTACAAGAGCTGCGAAACCGAATGACTTTATTATACCCGTCACTTTTAAGGTATTAGGGTATATACTATTAATTTGGATCTATATACAGAGGTTGATCATATATACACAGCATACAGACTTACTCAAGTAATTGTGTTTAACAGTATAAATATTACACACAAGAAAGTGATTCGAGAGAAATTAAATATTTAAATATTCGTTTTTGATGAAAATATTTTTCGTTCTTTTTAATTTATAATAAAAATCATAGAGACAAATAGTTAAATATGAGACAAATTAAAGATATATATATTTATTTTTATAATAACAATCGTGTGAATTTTACAACGATTTCTTGAAACACTTTATTTTAATTACCAAAAATGGAATCAAACCTTTTTAGTAACTCTCATTTTATTGAAACTAGTGAATATAAATTAATTATTTAATCCATTGGGTATACATTTTTTTAAAATACTAAATTTACATATTACCGGGTATCTTTAAGTCAGCGAAGCGATTATATCGTATTGACTAGTTTTATTTTGGCTGCAACCTTGTAAAATAACAAACCGTTGCTGCCGTGCAACTACCAACGATGAGCTCATAATTATCATCATCATCGCCATCGTCATCATCGTCATCATCATAATTTGAACAACATGTTTGTTAACATTGCTGGTTATTCATCAACAACAATTGCAACTAAATAGCTGTCAGTTTTCTGTCAATGCAATAAATTAAAATGCAACATATCGCACACGTGCGTTGTTATCGATAACAGCGAACTATCGTCCACTTGTCTCTATCTCTCGGGTCGAGACAGCTTTCAACTTAATTAATTAAACGATGGCCGAAAGAACAAGAACAATTAAAAGGCGTTTACAGAACGCAGCAGTTCAACGGAAAGTGTCATCAATCTTGTCAAATTGCCATCAATGACCAAAGAATCCCCTTCACACCAACACCCACAACAACAGCAACAACAGCAACAATAACAACAATAACAACTACATGTCTTTTGTCCTCTCGTTGCTGACAATGAAGGACCAAAGTCACTTGAGACTCTGCGGGTTAATTAATTAAACGACGACGACGACGACGACAACATGCAAATTAAGAAAATTGCAAAATACGCGGCCAACAACAACAATGGCCATAAAACAACATTTTCAATTGACAACAGCAGCAACAGTTACAATAGCAACAGCAACAACAACAGCAACAACATTTAGCCACATTTGGTCATTGAGTATACGCACAGTGTTGCCAGAAATTCAAGGGCTAAAATGTCTAGTTTTCGTATAAAAGTAGCTGCTTTATTTTAAAAACAGATTTTTAAAAGTGCTTACAAATATTTGCAAATTTTGTTCAAGTGTCTTGAAATTAAATAAATTATTATTTATTATTACCTTACTTCTTACTTACTTTAACTTATCGACATACCATATTTTTTCCGATGCAAATCTTATTTTGAAATTAATATGCTAGAAACAAATTGTATTTTCATATTTCTGTTATATTATATTCAAATTGAATTATTACATTATTAATACATTATTAAATTAAAATGTCCTCTATTAATGCAATTTGTAAGCATCTTTAATATTATTTTATTTGATGATCTGAAACGGTCAAAAAAATTAGTGCATTTATTTTATAAAATAGTTTGTTTTGTTGCTTTAAACAATTACAAACCTTAATAGGTCTGGCTATAAATAAGCAAAAAAAGTCAACACTGTTGACGTGTCCAGTTCGTGACATCGACGTCGATGCTGTCGCTGCCGCTGCTGGCGTCGCTGCCACTGCGACACCTTCAATGGCAATTGCAAAAAGCGCACAACGCATTTTCAGTGTTAACGGGCAACTCGACGTCGACGCGCATGCGCAGCTGCAAAGCTAACGGTTAACGGGCATCATTAACAACAACAACAACAACATTAACATAATATTGTAGGTGCAATTAAGTAGTGAGAGAGAGAGAGAGAGAGAAAGAGACAAAACATTGCGTTGCCTTTTGCATGCGACATTTCAAAGTCAAAGCCATGGTGCAATCTTTGGATATAGCAGCCATAGCGGGACAATCACAACAGCAGCAAAATGATACGGTAAAGCATACAATTAAATAGCAGGCAATATGACAAGTGTGTGCTGGTGTGTGTGTGTGTGTGCTGGTGTGTGTGTGACCTTCAGAACACTTGACTTGGGCGCAGCAGGAAAATATTGCATTGCATTAACATTAGCATTATACCCAAAAGGGCCACAACAATGCGTCATATTGAGCCAAGTTTATAACAACTGTCACACACACACTCACACACACACACACACACACACACACACACACATAGATGAACTGTATAGCGATATGGCTTAATGGATTAACCGCTGGCAGCGACTGATACGCGTTTATTAGACTGTCAAGCACACGAGACTCTAATCTCAGGATGTGCAGAATGAGCTCGTGGAAAAAGCATCACGTGTGTGCGTGTGTGTGTGCGTGTGTGAGTGCGTGAGTGAGTGTATTAACCATAAACTTACGACATATACTATATACTATATATGTATTTGCTGTGTAGTGCATTGAATCGCCGGGAACAACCGCTGAAGCAAACTTCCAACATGAATGAAATGAACCCCACAGTGCACAGTGTGAAGCAAGCTCAGATATGACACTGATACTGAACAAATTTGAATTGTAATCCAATAAATAATCAACTGTGTATTTAAAGATAAATTCTTCAATTAAAGATTTGCAGTTAATCTTCATTATTTTATACATATTTAATAATAAATACTTGCAAATGCAATGTGAACCACTGTGCGGCCAAAGTGGCTGCGTCATGTGCACCAAGTTTCCTTTACAACTCGCCGAGTCGCCTCAATGCAGCTGCAGACTTACAAACTTAATCGGAAAACTCACAGAATGCTGACCAAGTTTTAATGCGGTTACCCTCAGACCTCTAAACATAGACAGTGTTCACTGTACAGTGTTCAGTGTGAGAGGGTTACCATTAAAACGATTGAATTAGAGCTTGTGCCACAGTTGTGTGGCACACTTGAATGAATGAAATGAAGTTCCTACAATTTAATTCCTACAACTTCGAGTAACTTTCATCTACTTTTTTTTTTTTTGCATTCCTGCAGGAGCCGAGCAAACGGAGCAAACCGTCGGCATTGAGCAGAACTCTTCAGGCATTGCGACAACGTCTGACGAAACGGAATCGGGCCAAGCCACCGGACTGGTTCCTTGAGAAGTTCTCGAACACGACCAACACGGATAAGATTGGTAAATCTGATGCGGCTTTATCAAGTGAAATACGTGGCACAAGCGTCCTTTGCAACCGCCTCTCCGTCGACCCAACCCTGCAGTCCCATTACAGGGTAGGTACACTCAACAAAATACCAAATAACAAATATATTTTTAGTCCTGAAATATTTGTTATTAGTAAATAACTTTTATTTATTTTAAATATGACTTTTATACTGAAAATTATTTGTAATTTCAAATATTCAGAAATATTATTGTAAGAACAGTTACAAATATTTATTAAACAAATGAAAATTTGTATATTTAATTTCCACTAGAATCATTTTCAAAAATGGGGAAATGTTTATCAAAACATAAGTTATTTTTCAAAATAAAGTTCTAACTGTCAAGTTATTAAATTTTCTGAAATCTGAAAACGTTTTCACCAAACATTTCCATTTTCACACGAAATTAAAATTAAATTTCTTTAAGTGAATTTTATTAGTAATAAAAAGCCGATGAAGTTGAGTTTGTTATTTAAAAAATATTCGATATTTTAGGAATGATATTACTGCACATCAACTTCAGTAAATTATTTCTAAAATTAGAAAAATATAGCTAGTAAAAATGTTTGTTCAACATTACTCAATTTAGAATTAGATTTCTAACAATCGTACCAAGTCTTTTCAGCTATTTCTCATTTTTTGTATGTGTATGCCTTGGTTTATACTTTTTTTAATTACAGTGGCTCGCTGTGGTGTCTTTGGCGGTGCTCTACAACATCATCTTCGTGGTGGGTCGCTCCGTGTTCTGGGAGATTAACAAGAATGCACCCGCTGTTTGGTATACCCTGGATTATCTATGCGATTTCATTTATCTGCTGGATACGCTGGTTCATATGCATGAGGGTAAGTTGCAACACAGTGACAACTGTGTTGGTGAGAGCGAGAGGGAAGTAGTATAGTAATAGAGAGAGAGAGAGAACGCGAAGGTTGCTTATGCAAATGAGATTCGAGACTTTTGGCCTAACTAAGCTGCCACAGACAATGGCAAAGCTATTTGCTCTATATAACAAGCATGCCACATATCCATACAAACGTGTGTTTGTCTGTGTGTGTGTGTGTGTGCGTGTGTGCGTGTGAGTTGCCAAATGCAGGAATAAGCCAGCCTTGACATTTGAAATGGAAAGTACAAGCGCTTTGATATACTTTCGTTTACAGCTTATCCGCTTGGCGACGAAGTTTGCTAAGACAGCAGACAGCAGACAGCAGACAGCAGAGGGCAGCAAAATAGTGCAAGCTAAAAATTATATTATTTATCAACTTATTTAAGAATCAATTAAAGTCTGTAAACACTTATGATACCTTAATAAATATCTAAATGGGGCATTGGTCGATTGCATTTAATTATTTAAAGAAACGGTGCGCAATATATAAAAGTTAACCGATTTCCCAAATTGGAATCACGAATTTTAAGGGGGAGGGATGGTAAAATGGGGGATGTCGAATGTAGAATTAACTAAAATCGGTTTGAGTTTTGACAGAATTATGAAAGTTCCAACTTTCTGAATAAATGTAAAATGAAAAATGTTTCTTTTTCGTCAAGTTACAATTAAACTGGTTTTAAGAGAATATCACTGTCCAGATAATAATAAAATAAAACATAATTCCATAAACGTAGCGAAATTCGGAAGATGTGCAAAGTTATTAACAATTTTCGCTTTGGCAGCTTCAGAGGAAACAGATGAATTTTTGTAAACTTCGCTAGGAGGGAAAAGGAAAGTGTATCAAAGTTATAGTTGTGCTTTTTGATGCCTCTTTAATACAGCAAAGTAAAATAACAAAAGCTTCACGAGCTGTGAAATGCCCCGCTGCATGTGGCATGTGGTATGTGGTATGTGTAGTAATATGTGGAGCTCGTATGTGGCACGTACCAGCATAACAATATCTAAAGGAACTGCGTAAAGAACACTGATAAAAAAAGTCTGGCATTTAAAATTAATTGTTTGTTACCTTTAGAAATTGTGTAGTTAATATTATATTATGAAACAGCTAAAATAACCAATATCAGTTCTTCACTTGTTCCAATAAACGTAATTTATTAAAAAAAATTCGCCAGAGTTTATGAAATTGAATAGAAACTAAACACAGTTAAATACAATAAAGAAAATATCTGTATATAAAATAGTTAATATAGTTTGATGTTTAAATGAATCCTATGTATATAGAAAATACAATAGAAAAAAAGTCTATAGTGCAAAATTATTTGATTTTTTGTGTAAATTTAATTACATGTTTATTTGAGTAAATTAATTTGAACCAATTGATATTAAGTTAATATAAATTTATAAATAAAATTGCACAAAGATTAACAATGTTTAAAAACAGAATATAAATTGAAAAATTAACTTGAGCCAACAATCAAAGATAAGAATATAAATAAAATTGCACTAAGCTAACCATTGTCATCACCTGTAAGTAATGTAAATGTTGTCTTTGTTTCCGCTCTGCTTTGTAGGCTTCTTGGACCAGGGCCTCTTAGTGAGGGATGCATTTCGGTTGCGTCGCCATTATTTCCACACCAAGGGCTGGTATCTGGACGTGCTCTCGATGCTGCCCACGGATCTGGCCTACATCTGGTGGCCACCGGAGACCTGCTCCAGTTTGTATCTGCCGTGTCCGGTGATTGTGCGTCTGAATCGATTGTTGCGTCTGCCACGTCTGTGGGAATGGTTCGATCGGACGGAGACTGCAACGGGATATCCGAATGCCTTTCGTATCTGCAAAGTGGTGCTCGCAATTCTCGTGCTGATCCATTGGAATGCCTGCATGTATTTTGCCATCAGCTATGAGATTGGTTTCAGCTCCGACTCCTGGGTCTACAATTTAAATGGCACGCGCAACAATACGTTGCAACGTCAATATATCTACAGCTTCTATTGGTCCACACTGACGCTGACGACAATTGGCGAGACGCCGACGCCAGAGAATGATGTGGAGTATCTATTTGTGGTCGCCGACTTTCTCGCCGGCGTTCTCATCTTTGCCACCATTGTGGGTGAGTCTCCTGCTTCCATCTCCCTTCTCCCTTTTGCCATCTCCCTTTTCCCTTCTCATGCCTTACATTTGTTTTTGGGTCGCATTTGTTTGCTTTTTGGGGTCCGCATTGTTTACGCAAATATTTCGTCTGATCGTTTAATTGGTTGCAGAGTGACATCTGTGACATCAATGGGTATTAATTTACAGCCCCACGCAAGTCCACGTACTGTCTACCCCCTCCTTTCCCTTCCCTTCCCTTCCCGTCCCCAGCCCCTCTCTGTCTTTCTTCTGCCAGCTTTGTCTATTTGTCCGACCCAAGTCCATCTATATATACATTGTACATGTTCTCCATGTCGACCCACATTATTCATTATGTTCTACTTGGTTTTGTTTTCTTATTTCTTTTTTTTAATACCCTGCAACAATGCACTCAAAGGGGTATTAACACGACTGCATATAAGTAATAGATTGCAGCAGAGACAGTAGGATTTATCATTCATTTTAAAGTGAAATGAGAATTCGTTTTAAGGTTCTCTTTTCATTGCAAATAAAAAAAAACAGCTATCGATTTAAATTTTATAATGTTCAAAATCAATATTATATTAATCAACTAGTATTTCTTTAATATTTTATATATTGATTTGAAGCCAATTGTTTCATCACTTAAAAATGTTAAATAAAATGCAATTCATTGGTTAATTTCAAATCGAAAATTAATTATTTTATACATTTTTCAACAGTTTTAAGAGTTTATATTTGTGATTTAATCGACACTTATTAATTTTATTCCATCACAATATGCTTAAGGTATCTCATAGTCGAGCACACTCTTCTCTTGTTTGCTTTATTGTTGTTCGGTTGTCATTGTAGTTGTTTTGTATGTGAGACTGATTTGTTGCTGTCGACGCCTTCACATTCGCTTCGCTTTTTGGCAAACGTGCCTTTTTATCATTTCTGTCGTCCTTCTTATCGCCGCCATTACCGTGTGGGACAGCAAAGGGATGGAGAAGTGTAGAAGGAAGTGTGGTGGCGGGGGGAGAGACGGAGAAGAAGCTGCTCTGACATCTGGGCAAACAAATTTACTTACAATGATGAATGCAAAGTTCGTCACTCTGTCTGTCAGTTCGTCTCTTCCTTTCTCTCCCTCTCTCTCGCTCTCAGTCCGCGTCTGTGCACCGGAAGTGCCGCCATTAGTCGCCCTTTGTGACATACGTTACGCATACGCCGCATGGGCTCTTCAAGAATTTACGACTCACGGGCGGCAGCAGCTACAGGAAATGGCTGTCGAAATTAAAACGAGTCGCCAACAAAGTTGGTCTATTCCTCATTTAATCCCTTAGTAAAGATAGGAGTAATTAACAAGAAAAATATAAAAAACTTCGTTATATTTTGTAAACTTATGTCAGAAAAAATATAGGAAATTGCAATTAAGTTACAGCTTTAATTTTTGAATAAACAGAAAAAAAGCACATGTAGTAAACAAGTGAATTTCAAAGAAAGGATTTCAAAAGACATTTCCATTTAATTTTTATTTTAATTTGGGAATAGTTTTTCATATTTATGTCGCAATGATAAATACATATGTAATATACGCTTAACAAATATATATTTATTTAATTTAATATAAATAAATGTACCACTTATATAACGACTGTGCAAATTTAATAATTTTATCTTTCGATGAAAATTAAAGAGCTAATAAATTTACCATTACAAGTTAGCTTTTGACAGGATATTTTCATGGATATTCTTTCAACGTTTTGTTATATTGATACCTTATATCAGGGGTTCAAAAATACTCCAAAGTTTTCCCATTTCGCTCTCCTAATATTAACGGACTTCCTCTGTTTATTCCCCCACTTCATTTAGGTAACATTGGCTCGATGATATCGAACATGAATGTGGCCCGCGTGGAGTTCCAGAATCGCATGGACGGAGTCAAGCAGTACATGGCCTTCCGGCGAGTGGGGCATGAGTTGGAGGCGCGTGTGATTCGCTGGTTCGCCTACACCTGGTCGCAAAGTGGCGCCCTGGATGAGGAGCGAGTGCTGGCAGCGTTGCCGGATAAGCTGAAGGCGGAGATTGCCATACAGGTGCATATGGATACGTTGAAACAGGTGCGCATTTTCCATGACACGGAACCAGGTCTGCTCGAGGCCCTGGTGCTAAAGCTGAAGCTGCAAGTGTTCAGCCCTGGTGATTACATTTGCCGCAAGGGCGACGTCGGCAAGGAGATGTACATTGTGAAGCGTGGCAAGTTGTCCGTCGTCGGGGATGATGGCATCACCGTCTTGGCCACCCTCGGAGCTGGCTCGGTTTTCGGTGAGGTTTCCGTGCTGGAAATTGCCGGCAATCGCACCGGCAACCGACGCACTGCCAATGTCCGTTCCCTCGGCTACTCGGATCTCTTCTGCCTGGCCAAGCGGGATCTCTGGGAGACCCTCTCCGATTATCCCGAGGCTCGTTCCACGCTCACCCAACGCGGTTGTCAGCTGCTCCGCAAGGACGGACTGCTCGATGAGCAGATATTTGCGGGTATGTTCGGTTCCTAGACAGACCAATAAATCTCAGAATCCTCCAGCCAAAAATGTTCATTTTAAACTTGCAATTTCACTAAGATAAATATTATTTTTTGAATAGTGTTTTTAACACTTTTCAAGACTTTTAAATGCAATTAGAATAAATATATTTTGATAACTGATAGTTAAAAACAATTTAAATATAGATTATACATTTCACAGTCTTCGCTTCGCTTTGAGGAATTCTCTTGAATATGTTTTCACTAATTAATATTAAATTCAAAGTCTTAATCGTAATTAGATTTTATATTACTCATTTTATTTACTTGGACAGAGAAATGTAAGCTTAAATGTGAATTTGTAGTGTAAAATAAATTTCGACTAATTAATATTATATTATATGTAAGTCTCAACATTAATAATATTTAAATTACTCATTTTTTACTTGGCTTAAGAAATGTTATGCTCAAAATCTGAATTAAGTACTCAGTACTTGTGCTTAGAAAGTAAGAATATTAATAATGGCCAACACTTAGTTTGAGGTCATTCTCACTTAATTTGAGTACGACATTCTTGCCTCAGTGTGCATCAATCTCAATTGAGGCCACTTCCGGCCTCACTAACGACACTTCCGCATCAATTTCTTCTACTTTTGTGCTTTCTTCACTCCGCAGATTCTCAGCGCGTGCACGACAGCATTGAAGGTGGCATTGAGAAGCTGGAGGTGTCCGTGGAGAATCTCAACATGCGACTCGCTCGTCTCTTGGCCGAGTACACGGCTAGCCAGGCCAAAATCAAGCAGCGTCTGGCCAAGTTGGAACTCAAGTGAGTATCTCTATATTGGGGAATGTTGTTTGTTGGTAACGTATTGGTTATTAATAAAAAATTATTTAATTTATTCAAATTATAATACTATAATTACTTATAGACATAATACTATAAACTATTTGATAAATGCCAGGCATAGCAAATAATAATTAATTTGTAGATTAAACATTAGTTTTTAATGACATTATATTTATTTAAATTAAAATACTAATATTATTATTAAAAATATTTTAAATTGATTGAAAAGTTTAATGAAATTATATCATTTATTTCAATTATAGTAGTACAATACTTAAATAAAAATATTTTAATTTAATTAAAAATACCAGAGATCGCAAATAATTAATATGGTATTTAAATTACTTTAACTAATGAAGTCGTGAAATAATCAAAATTCATTTGTTATAAAAATTCAATATTTTATATTAAAAGTTAGTTAAAAAATAAACGTGGCAGGCACAAATAATTTGAAACAAGTCACTTTGGTCACTTTTCCAATTCGAATTCCATTTAAAATACAGCTTAATTAAACCCAGAACTATCCTTAAAATAAAGCATTTTTAAAATGACTCTAAAAGGATATTAAGTCTTCGGTGTGCCGAATCCAAACTTCCATCTAATTTCATTTGCACTACAGCTAACAAATCCTTCTACTTTTTTTTTATTAATTTTCAGTGGCGGTGGTGGCGGTCAAGGTGGTGCGGGGGGCAGGGAGGATGAACCTCAGATGCGTGCACGCAGCGGTCGCCTCTATTCCCTTGCAGACCAAGCGGCGCCCACGTGCGCGTCTCGAAGCGGCGGCCAAAAGCGGCGAGGCCGCCAAGCAGCACACGCTTTAAGGGGCCAAGGAGGGAAAGAGACAGCAGCAGAGAAAGAGACAGAGAGACAGAGACAGAGACAGAGACACAGACAGAGACACCACATGGCGACATTCCAAACATATTGTTGCTAACGAAAGAAAGAACAAACAAAACTAGTGATAAATGCAAACAACTTGAGGGAGTTTTTAAAAAATTACATTTTCCAGGGTATGCAGCGGGGAGGTTCAGTGAACAGGGAGGACTTGGCAGAGCGCCAGTTAGACGCGCGTGTAAATCAATTTTTAATTTTTTACAATTAGTTTTAGGAAGCAAGTTGAATGTTTGTGCGAGTTTTCGTTTTCGTTCTCGTTTCATTTCCATTTTATTTGTAAGTGCAACTTTATAAATTTGTAAAATGATTCAAAACTGAATGTGCCTCAAAGTGTGTAAAAGTACATAGATTAAAAATTTCAGGGGTTGGAAACTGGCGAAATTTCCACCCGTAAATATTAGACGTTGTAAATAAGCTGAGCGTAAAGCATTGTGAATGGAGGAAAAAACTCGGTCATAGTCCAATTTTATAAGCTAAAACATTTTATTTTTCTAAAACGAAACAAAAGGAAAAATAAAAAGAAACTATAAAACCTTTGAAGAACTTACAGCACAGCTAAGGTCCAACTACAACTTAAATATATAAGAAAGCACCTAAAATCCTAAAATAAAATTAACAAATAATAAAATAACCACCGAGGGACATTTGCTGAAATGTTAAGAGAAAATTAACAGTGAAAGAACTATATATATGTATATATATAAAACGCATTTCCAATTTGTCATACATGAATGCATTCCCTCGATTGAATTTGTGCTGCAACTGCAGGTAATAACAGAAAAGTGGGTTCCTTTCTAAATCTAGTTTTAATTTCAACCAAAAATAAATATATATGCGTGAATATATATATTTAAATGCGTATGTGTGAATGGGGGAAGAGAGTAATAAATCGAAATGATGTTAACATTTTTCAAGTCAGCGAATTGTAATTGTAATTTCAGTGTTAAGAGCAAAAATGCTTCCAAAGCCAAAATTGAATTGAACACAATGACAACACACACACACGAACACATAAGTTGAAAACTGTATTTTTATATTAGCCTAATAAATGTACGAGAATTGTAAATGTAAGCAGAACTATAAATAAATTGTAACAAAAAAAAAAGAAATGCGAAGAAGAAAATTCGAAAAAAAAAATCGTGCCTATTCAATTGGACAGCAGTGTGAAACCGATAATGCTCTCCCCAGTTCTAATGACAACACAGACAAAGGCAGCAATTACGTGAAGTACGTCAAGAAATGCAGACGCCTTGGCTTTTTTACCCATTTTCTTAATTTTCATTCAAGCGTACCACATTGCGTATGAGTAACGTTCGGAATAACAAGCGCTACGAATCGTGCCAAATTCAAAGTAAAAGTGAAAGCCACGCAAACCTAAAACTGACACAACCTTATCCTCATCCTGTCGCTGATGCAGTAAAAAATCAATTTTGAGGAAATACGAAAAACGGGAAGAGAGAGCGCAAAGGAAAATGAGAACAAGATGTAGAAATGTTGAAATGTAGAAATGTGGAAATATAAAGAAAATGTTCGCTCACAACTTGAGTAACTTGACGTTTCCGCTTTTCCGCATTTCCCGCTTTTCCCACATTTCCTGCTGCCAATCCCCTGTTCAATATGCATAGAACATATGTGGATTGCGGGCCAGGCTTTATTTGTCGCCAGGACACGCGAATGAAGCTGCTTGGGGACATGACAGACAATAAAATTTAGACGCTTCCTATCGCATTATGAATACACACAAGCACATACAATATATACTCATACATACAGATGACAGTGCGAGTATCTTCTTACCACATTCAAATACAAACACAAATTCAAATTCAAATACTTAGACCTGGTGACTTGCAGGTCTTCGAATGAATCGTTTCCGTCTCCGGCTTAAAGGGAAACCTCTCATTTTAATTCATCAACAAATTGGAGTCAAAGAACGCATTAAATACTTATAAGTATCCACTGTCAATTCGTTAAGTAATCAAAGTCTATATCGTAATTCATCTATCAACTTGTTGTTTGATCTTTCAATTTAAATGTTACATGTCCAATTTCTTAGATATTTTCAGCACTTTTCATTTTTATCAATCAACGTATCAACGTATGTGTCAAAAGACACATTAAATACTTATGTTAATCGAGTCTCAAGTCTTTAAGTAATCAAAGTATATTCTGCATCAAAACTAAATTTTTCATACTATTTATCTTTCAGATTTATCTTTAATTTTCCTCTATTTTGATTCTGCATCACAACTGTAAAATTTGATTTTTTTATTATTTGAAATTCTAACAACTTGTTGCTTGATCTTAAAATTTAAATGTAAGCCTGTTACATTTTTTTATTAAATACTTAACTGAATTCAAGCTGACTTTTATATATAAAGCCATAGTAAAATTCAAGTACTACAATAACTATCAACGTTAGTCGAGCATTTTCCGTCTAATTTAGTGAGCTCTATCAATTTTAGGCTTCTCAAACTCAAGACACTACAACAATATCAATAACACACAATAACAAACCATAAATTGAGCGTTTATTTTGAAAAGCTAATCCATCAGATATCTACATAGAGATATCGCTATTTAATAATGTCCAAGCAAGCGAAGGATGTGCAATATCTGCGATGTTTGAAGTGTCTTAAGACCATCAAGTGTTCACGCTATGACACTGGATGTTTGGTGCGACATGTGCAGACTCATCATCCGGAGATCATAGAGAATGCCAGCGATAAGGTGAGAAATCTGCACAAACTGGCGGCGGAGCATGGAATTAGCGAGGAGCGTCTCTCGGAGATTAGCAAGATGACGGGCATGTCGGAGGCGGAAATGGCAGATGAAGCCGAGCGCTGTGAGTGCTTTAAATCAATTTCCTATTTAAACTATTTATCTACTAAACTATCTCTTTAGATCTCGCCAAGCGGAAGCATCAAGGCGGCAGTCAAGCGTCCAAGAGTCCGAGTCCAAGTGCGAGTCCGAGAGTTCAAGAGAACTGGCAAGAGCCGAAAATAAACGATTCCAAGGATATCAATAAACGTCAATATTATCGCAGCTCCATTGAGCGTTGGATGCCCACCGATGGCTGTATTTATTGTCCCGGATGTGGCTGCAATCGTCGTCCCTTATTGAAGAGCAGCTCGGAGTTTTATTCGAGCAGCGGCTGCTCGGCTGCCTGTGTCGCAAATTGTTGGCCATTTTGCTTTCTGCCCTGCTTAAACTCGGCCGACAATCGTGAATATTTGCACTGTGCCAACTGCAAGAGTTTCCTGGGTATCTACGACCGTGAGAACAATTGCATTCGACCCAATCGTGAATTTGTGCCACATTAAGCAGGGAAACTTCTCCAATTAAATCATTTAATACGTGTACAGCATACACTCAACAAAATAGATCCCAATTTCGTTTCTTTGAATTGTTTGTTTTCCCCAGAATTAAGTTTTATTGAATTAACATTTTAGCTCGGTATCGAAAAGTGGTTAAAAGAGCTATTAGATTGGAATCCCTTTTTATAACAATATGTGTATATTTTTGAAATGCAAATATATTCCAAATTTTAAAATATTTTACTATATTAAAATATTAAAATATTTTATGATATTATTTTTAGAGAATTAGAGAAATATTCTATGTTGAAACTATGGATATTATTTTACAAATATTACATTATTTTCTGAAAATTTGAGAAATTTTCATTGTAGAAACAATATATATTTTTTTTCGAAGGTAGTAAATAATTTGTTATTTTAGAGCTATTCTATAATAAGAAAAACTTTTCTACACGAAATTTAATTAGAAATGTTTTAATTTGTCACAACATTTGGAGAAGATTAAAACGCAAATTTAATATATTAAAAAAAATCCAGTGATCTTATTTTCCATGTTTATAAAGTGATACTTTTAAGAATTACTTTATTTATGTAACTTGTAAGTAAACTAAGGAAAATCTTTTTAATATTGTGAAATCCAAACATTATTTTCTATTTTTAAACAAAGGCAGTTTTTTGCCGAGTGTATATATTTGAACTCTGAACGGATAAAGTCGAATAAAAGCTCTCGCGAAAAAGCTTTTCTAGCAGATGCAGCAACCACTTGACCTTTTCATTGTTGCTTGGTTTGTGTCACTGTCAGCACCACAGTCTCACTTGGCTGCATCCGTTTTCTCTCTTGCTGCTCTCTCTTCTCTGAACGTTTGGCCAGAACACGTTCTCTGGATTTCTGGGCACGCACAGCGCAATCCTTGGGCTTCGTCTTCAATGTCATTTCATCCACAGCCGCCTGTCGACGTGCTGTCCTGGATAGACAACGTTCATAGCAATTAATGGGAACATATCGTCCAATAAAGCAACCACAATGTCCACAATAATGATTAGTGTCCACACGTCCTTGCCACTTCTTGCTGAGAGTTCAGTTGAGGATTAGGCGAGTCAATATCACTCAATTGCAGACTTACCACAACTTTGTTAGACTGAGAAATCGTTGCAGGCAGGTGACAGCTTCCAATTGGACCACACTCCACTCAAAGTGCTCACAGGCGGGACAATTGACCATGGTGGACTCCAGTTGCAGGTGACCCACCTGGACTTTGCCAGTGGAGATGCTTATCGCAATCACTTGCGGCTCATCGATGGCCATGTTGTGCACACTCGGACAAATCGCGAGTAACTGAACAGTAAAACACGCCCAAGCAGCTAAAGAGTCAGAGAGAGAGAGGCAGAGAGAGTGAGTGATCTCAAGAGCAGATAGAGAGACAGCAGAGTTCGACTAGCAATCAAATAACGGGCATGTTGAGAGAGTTGAGTGAACGTAGTGCGATTCTAGACTACTAACAGAGAAAAGAGACACAGATCGAACAAATATATAATGAGAATAATTTGGAGAGCAGTCACAACTCTTTTGCCTCTCTTAATTCTCTCTAACAATCACGCTTCCTGCTCTCCACCAATTAGAATATTTTAAAATATATAGCTCGATATTAGTAGGAAATATTAAATGGAATGAATTTTGAAAATGTCTATTTACTTTGTATATGTACTAAAAATTTACTTTATATTTTTTTATGTGTATTTTCTAATGACATATAAATTATTTTAGAATTTGCTACACTTAAATCATAAATTAATTTCTCTATATCTAGAGCTTTTCAACTTGTCAAATTGTATTTAGCTTTACACTGAATTATCAACCACATAAAAAATGCTCAGAGACTTATTAATTATTATAAATTATTCATTTTAATATCTCAACTCGAGTACATAATTGAAATTCATAGCGATACTTAAAAATCACAATTCTAGGCACATAAAAATGTGATATAATAAAATAAATAATAAAAAAATTCAATAAATTGACAATATCAAACAACTAATGAGAATCATCAGCTCCCGCAAGTAATTAAAACACTTAACAAAATTTATAGGTCTCAAAAATCTTTAGCATTTTTATTTATAATTTATTAATGTCTAGATACGTGCTTATGTTATCCTCATAGTTGGGGGCGTCTGTAGACACCGAGATACTCGCCACAGGCACCGCAGTGATGCCGCTTCGTGCAACAACGCAGCCAGGAGCGAACCACTCGAGTCTTGGCCAACACCTTGCAATATGGACAGGTGATCTCACGGGCCTGGGGACCGACGGCAAAGTAGAGCGGTGCAGGAGACTGTTCCTCAGCCATGTTGACTAGTGTACTATATACTATCTACGCTGAGACAGTCGTCTGCTTTCGACCGCGTACCAATGAAGACTAAACAAGCTACGCAACTGGAGAGCGAGAGATCGTTGCCAAATACCATAAAAGTGAGAAGAGCTCTATTTTAATGCTCTTCTAGAGAGTATTTCAAGTTGATCCATAAACATGTAATGCTTTATCATTAGCAATTTCTGTTGCATCGAGAAGCGATCAAAATTGTCTGTGTTCAGCGCTTCGACTCGAAGGAAAATAATTTTCTGTGCTGTTGGGAATTACTTTTATGGTAAAGCTTTATAGTTTTTATTTCCAACTTTTTAAGCTAACAAAATTCAATTTATTATCACTGATAATTAAAACAAAAATTGACAATTATCTTAACATATTTTATATGTTTATTAATTAATATGTAATAAGGTCTAAATAAAAATTGTTGCTTCAATATGAACAGCTTTGAATTCATTTTAATAATTTAGAAGAGTATTAAATGTGCGAGTTGCCAAATTAAACATTGATATCTTGTTTTTTGTCATTAATTTGTTTATTTTCAGCGTGTGAAATATTCGAAAAATGTTGTGAGAGAGGGAGAGAGGGAGAATTTATAATGCTGGGATCCATTTAGTTGATCTTGAGTGGCGCACGTCGCTTCATGGCGCGTCCAAAGTAGCAGCCGCAGTTGCCACAATAGTGGCTGCGATCAGTTTGCTTACAGGGTACAATATAGTCGAGGCAGCAGCAGCAGCAAAAGGTGCTGTAAGAGAATTAAAGAGATCAATTGCCAGTCAGTTGCACCTGTTGCACCTTTCGATCCACCTACACAAAGAGACAACCGACAATGCGATTGATTTCCGTTGCCCACCACTTGAGATCATTTTGGATGACGCTCTGTGCCTTGTTGCCACAGGCGGGGCACTTCAATGCAACCGCCTCGTGTGGCAAGTTGAGAAAGGTGCCAGCCAACGGTGTGGCAAAGTTTTGATAAATATTTTGCTCCTTTCTCGCCTCCTGCGATTTGGCAGTCGACGTTTGCTGATCCTCTCCAGGCGTCGTCATAGTCGTGATCGTTTTAATTGTTGGGACCAAACTGAAAGCGAAAATTATTTAAAGCCAACTGGCAACCGGTTCGTGCAGCGCAAAGAGAGAGAGAACAAGAGAGAGAGAGTGGCAGATAGAGAGAGTGGCAGATAGAGAGAGTGAGAGAGCGAGTGAGACTTGTGTTTTGTTTTCACGAGCTTCTTTAATTGAGTTAGATGCGTAATAGAATTAAATAACTAAAGTATTTCTGGCATTCATAGCACTTATAATTAATTGACCTAATCGGACTTGCGCTGGATGCCCACTTTGCCACCACAGTGACTGCAATAAACTCCCTTGGAGGTCCACTCCCGGTTGCAGCCACACCAGGTGCAGATGCAGCAGATCCAAAAGATGGGAAAAATGCTGCAGACACACAAAAATATTATACAGAAAGTATTAGAATTGTTATTCAAGAAATGCATAAATAAAATAATTAAAAAAGGTATTTTTGTTTGGCGTAAATATAAGTAAATAGTGAAAAGGATTCACAAGTGTTTCTCACCAGGACAGCAGACTGAGACAGCAGCTGGCATCCTTGCAGCCGGCGGCACGCATCACAGCCGCCTCGCTTCTCTCGCGGCACAGCGGGCAGAGCAGCTTATAGGTGGAGGGACCAGGTGTGTAGTACCTCAAACGTGGTGCAGTTGAAGGAGCAGCTGCCGCATCCAGCTGGTTGAGCAGCTTAACCTGCTCGACGTGATCATCGTGATCATCGATGTAGGGCACCAGGGATGAGTGATTTCCCTCCACAATCACATTGGCTATAATATTCCGAGCACGCTCCTCTGGCGTCTGGGCCGGCACCAGTTTGATCTGCAGCGTCTGCGTTTCCATTGTAACTGAACGGAATCAGCGCCACAACGCAGAGCAACTGAGTTGAGAACAGGGAGAGACGAGAACTGAGAGCAGAGAACAGTGACCAGAGAACAGAGAACAGAGAGCGCACTGGGACACTGGTCGTATGCGCAATATCTTCTCAATGCTGTACGCATAGCATTCTATGATGTCATCGGCGTGATCATCATTCACATCATCATCTAGAACAACTGGAGCTGTATTATGTTTTGTGTGTGACCTGCCAAGCAGAAACAGAATTCGAATTTGTATCTGTAGCTGTATCTGTATCTGTATCTTTAACTTAAAACGAATTTCGAATCGACAGAGCAGAGCAGCAAACAAATCGCTTATTGTTTATTTACTTAACAAATGTGAAACATCAAAACGTCACAGATTTCGAAATAGCATCCAGAGAACCACAACCACTTGGACTGTCAGAAAGACTTGAAATCTTGAGGAATTTTCAATTCTAGCATATATGTTTTTCAGTTCACTATAAAGAAATATTTCATTTGATTAATTAATTTCAAGTACCACTTTTTGAGTAGTCTGTTTATTTTTTGTAGCTGAAAAATTAGCTACCATATAATGAGGAATTTATGTTATAAATGTCATAACTTTGTCAAAAATTAACCGATTTCCTTGGGTAATAGCAAATTATCTTTATTTTTTCTCTTTAATGATTCTGCATCAAAATTGAAAAATTAAATTTTTCATACTTTACTGTCAATTTTTCTCATAAATTTAGTTTTAGTTAGCACTATAACAAAAAATAATATTTAGGAACATCACAAATCATCAGAAAGCAACAAAAATTGTTTATCACTTATTACTAGCAAATAAACATAAGGAAATAATTGTAGAAAATAAAAGTCCTTTAATTTATCATAAAATCTGTATATAAAATAGGTTATTTCTTCGACTGCAGTTAGTATCTTATGACTACTTGCTAGTTCGCTTTCTCAGTTGCACATGTAGACCTCCTTCTGGAAATAGAACTGGAGCAGGATCGAAGCGGAACTTGAGTTCCTTGCGCGGTGCCTCCACCAGATCAAAGTTGGCCAATATCTTGGCCACAGCCACTTTCGAGTTAACTTTGCCCATGCGCATAGCTACAAAAGCGAAGGCAGTAACCGTTTGAAGGTATTATCTTTACGGATTTTCCAGATTTAATTTAGACTTACCTATGCAGTGTCTGGGACCTTCGCCAAAGGGCATTAAAGCCGCCTGATCGTAGTTCATGTTATCGGCATCGTATCGATGTGGATCGTAATCTATGGGATTGGGGAAGTAGTTCGGATCCCGGTGAATGCCAAAGAGAGAGATCAAAATGGGAGTCCCCTTCTTGATAGTATAGCTCTTGTCCGGCAACAAGAAATCCTGAGTACACTCACGATTCAGGAAAGGCAAACTCGGATACTTGCGTATGGTTTCTGTGGCAAGAAATTGATAGAGAAAAGATCGCTACACTACACTCAAGAAGTTTACCCAAAATACACTGATCCAAGATCTTCAGATCCTGCACTGCCTCATAGGTGAATTTGTCGCCTCGTTTCAGCTGATGTCGTTCCATAACCGCATCCAACTCGTCTCGCACTTCCTTCAACAGCTCCGGATACATGGCCAGCTCGTAGAGCGTAAAGGCAGCGGCAGCTGCTGTGGTTTCCGAGCCGGCAATATAGAAAACAAACGCCTGGGCCACAATCTTATCAATGGACATCGCCTTCAACTCCTCCTGCACCGATTCAATGTCCCAGTTCTCATCGTCATCGTCGCCAATCTTTCCCGTATTCCGCAGTCGAATGAGCAACTGCAACAGATCCTTTCGTACCACATTGTGTTCCTCTCGAAACTCGATCGTACGTTTCAGAATTTTCCGAAGTTTGAGCAATACTTGTTGCTCAAAACCAAGACGATTCATGAGCTTAGCGAGTCTGTTAAAAGATCAAATGAGATTGATCAGCAAAGACTCCAAATAAGAGGAATATTTTGTTAAATAAATGTAGAATAATTTTAATAATTTAACATCTATATATTCTATATATAAAAAATAAACATCTATAGTTTATAGAAAAAATCCAATTATCAGGAAATATTATGAAATAAAATTAGAATACTTTTAACAATTTAACATCTATAGTGTATAAATAAAACTATTTATTTTTATATCTGTGTCCTAAAAAACTTTAATTACTAGGAAAATTTTGAATAATATAACATCGACATATATGTCTATATCTTAATACATATATATGTTCTAAAAAAAACTCAAATTGTTAGCAATATTTTGTTAAATAAAATTATATATATATCCATATATATTTTCTATGTTTATAAAAAAAACATCTACAGTTTGCGTTATTTACTTTAACTCCGCCAAGTCGAACTACTTACGGTGGGAAATGTAATCGACGACAGGTTGTGAAGTTTCTGCAGAAATCCTCCCTGAGTTTGCAGCAAGTCACTGATGGCACGAAATTCGTTGTTGGGATTGGAGAAGCTATCGATGTCCAGACCAAAGATCACCGAGCCAATGATATCGATCGCATAGGTGGTGAGTTTTTCCTTAATTTCGATCTGATCATTGGGCGACTTTTCAATGACGCCCAACAAATGTTGAACTAGTTTTTCACCCACATCGTCGATGGTGGCAAACATTCCCTTGATTTTTCCCCGATGAAAACGACGGTGTCAGCTTATTACGCAGATTGCGCCAAGAGGCGCCTTGAAGATTGAATAAATGTGCCGACAATGGATCGTATTTCTCATCCACATAAACACCGCGATCGTGGAAGCTATTGAAATCGCTGGTCATCAGCTGTCGGGCCAATTGGGCATCTCTTACCAATAAAGTTGGCTTATTCAACATGTAGATGCCGACAATATTGGTGTCGTGTTTCTCATAGACATCGCTTAGGGCCAGACCAAAACCCTGTTCCCTCTTCACAACTGTATCCAAGACTCCGAAGGGAAACTTGGCTGTTTCCACTGCCACGCCCTCGCGCTCCCAATAACTGTAATGCCGCCTTATAAACTGCACTAGCAACATTAACGAAATTGTGACTAAAACAAATAAAAACATTTTGTACACTTTGTTTGTCTATACACTGGAATTCTATTATTATAACTGCCTCGCACGATATTCTTACGCAAACTGAACAGAAGCTTTCTTCAGCTCAAAACCAAAACAACAACTCGATTAATCTATACAGTATACACTTAACGAACTGTCACTATCTTTCGTACTCAGCAGATAGCACTTACAGTGCGTCCAGTAATTGTTTTGACACAGATAACAAACTATTATTCTTATAACTAGGCATATTTAATAAATCCTACTATTTCCCTTTCTTTGAGCAGCTACAAGTCTTTTAAAATTGGAAAAATAAATATTTTATGAAAAATAATTTATAAAAAATAATTATTTTGAATTTATCTTTATAAGAATTATTTCTGCAATCATATTGCAATCAGCTGAGACATCCGCGTTTTATTTGGGTACTATGAGAATATTTATTGTAATCACGTTTTCAAGATTAACGACAGTGAGCGAGCTTTGACGCTCTCTAACTGAAAAGCTTCGCTGTACATTGAAGCTTTTAATTTATTACTATTTAGTTAGCTTTGGCGATCTTAACTTGCTCAGCTATTTACTAAAATGTTGTCGTAGATCAATGTTAAATAGTCAAGTGGCAGCTTTAAAGCATATCTTACGGAGCTTTTGGCGTAGTTGAAATTATATCAATTGGATTGGGCAAAGCTGCAAGCCTGAATCCAAGTATTTGAAGCAGCTTAAAAGCTTGTTAATTTTGTAAAACATTTGATCATTTGATTCTTTTTAAAATTCCAAATAGATCATACGCGCAATTGTGTCATATATATTTTTATTGAAGCTTCAATTATGATTAAATTAAGAACAATTTGTAACAGTAATTCGCAACACTTTCTAATTGATTAACAGCAATTAATATTGCTCAATGGCTGTACGTTGCTTGCCCAGTTTCTTCTCGTCCAGCTGCTCCTTCTCCACCTTGCGGAACCGTTGCCAGCGTCCATTGTCCTCCACCTCGGAGCGTTGCATGCGGAACAGGGCGCGTTTATACCAACTCAACGAGATGTGGCGCCCAATGAAGCAGCCACAGGAGCTGCAATAGTGGTTGATATCATGCCTGCCACTCCAGCGAATGGGATTGCTTGGGAGGAATGGAGAGTGAGCAGATAATAGTTTATTCACCACACAAAATAATCAAGCCAATTTCATTTATTTTAGAAAAATGTTCAAATTAATTCTAGATATTTTTATATTAGAAATTAAAAGCAGAAAAATACAAAAGGTTTGGAAAAACTACAAATATAAATGAGATATATAAACTAAGAAAGAGACTTTTCGTAAATTCAATTATATTAAATATTTTTCTCATATGTGCTATAAAAAGTTTATATCAACTAAAACTTATATGCACATACCAAACATTAAAAACAAAATATTTTTACTTGACTAGCAAAAATTTATAAATATGTTTTCCATGATTTTCAAAATAATAGTAAAAATATAAATATTTCGAATTTGAAATAATATCAGTAATATTTTTTTTGATTTGTATTGTTTTATTTCATAATAAATATTTAAAATATAAGTGTTTTTTCAGGATAGTAGTTTAATTATTCGCGTTTGAAATAATATCCGTAATATTTTTCAATTTATTTTTTTAAAATTATATTGATTAAGAATTACTTATTTTTATTAGGATCATGGAATTGTTTACCTACCAGCAGAGCAGCCAATTCAGGGAGCAGACAATCTTCTGTAGATTCGTGACAGCCTCGTGCTCCACAAGACTCGTTTGCAGCGTGTGGCAGGCGGGGCAGACGAGCTCAAGTGGCAAGGTGGGCAGATGACCCACCTGTGGCACCTCCGAGATGATGCCGTCATCATCGCAGGCGCTGCCGTCCAGACTCTCCACGCTGGCCATTTGATGACAGCGACAGACGCAGTAAAACTAAATAAAAATTAGCCAAAGAGAAGGCAAGGCAAGTATCTGTATCTGTATCTGTATCTGAAAGTAGCTGTATCTGTATCTGTAGCTGAGAGCAGTGAGTGCGAGAACACGAGGCGTCGATAGATATTCAAGTTATTTCAAGTGCTTATGAAAATTTGGCAACAGCTGCGAATTGCGATTTATTTATAAATAGCTTTAACAAATTTTGTGGAACTTGGAATTTGAATAAAATAATTAAATGGGTCGCCAATGGAAACCCAAGTGGCCACCGCAGCTGCTGCAGAAGACGCGTTTGCTCTTGAGGCGACTCTGGAGGCAGGAGTAGACGCAGGTCAAGGCAAAGATGGGAAAACAGCTGAAAAAGAGAGCGGGACAGAGAGTGAGAAAGAGTAAAGATTAGATGGGTAGATATTTCAAATTATATTTAATAATACGAGTCAATTTACAAGAGAGTGAATATAAAATTATTATGAATTTGACTTTATGGTATAAAATACTTATACATTTGTTTTTTGCTTTATTTATTATCATTTATTTATTTTTAACATAATCATTAAATATATTATTACATTCATTTTTAATATAATCTTTTTTCAATTAAAATGTGGATTCATTTAAAATTATTATTTATTTAATCATTTTATGTTACAAAATACTTATATATTAGTTGATTAATTTATTTATTTTCATTTATTTATTTTTAACATAATCATTACAAGTATTATTATATTTATTTTTAATGTAATCTTTTTTCAAATTAAAATTTGGCTTCATTTAAAATTATTATAAATATGATCGTTTTATGATATAAAATACATATATATGCTTTCATTGATTTATCTATTATCATTTATTTATTTTTAATATATTCATTATATATATTTTCAATATAACGTTTTTCTAAATTAAAATTTGGACTTACCAGGACAAGGCGGACAACAGACAGCTGAGTTGGCCCAAAGCACCGGCCATTTGCACCGTCTCCGTTCTGGCCATCTGCCTGCAAAGTGGACACTGGACTCGATAGGTGCTCGGGCCCACACTATAGAAGCGAACTTGAGGTTTCACTTTCGACTTCTCCTCCAGCTCCCGCTCCAGCTCGAAATCGGGCTCGGGAGCGGGATCGGGATCGAGTTCGAGCGTTGCTGTGGCCGCCGAGCCGTTGTCTAGCTCCAAATCATCCAACATTGCGACTGGTGCAAATTAAGATCGACAACATTAAAAAACCACTTAAAAGAGAGCAAGACAAATAAAGAGAGCGGGATAGAGGCTGACTGCGAGGAGAGCAATAGAGAGAGCAACGCGGCTGCTCTCACTCTCACTCTCCCTCTCTTTCTATTTCTCTCTGCACGCATCTTCAATTAAAATAAAAGTAAAGTAAACAATCTTTTTTTTCGGTTTGCAATACAAGGTCAATTGATGCTTAAAAATAACAAAAACAGATAAAACAAAACAATTTCAAAATATGTTTAAATTGTGACTTAAAGTGACTCTTTATTGGCGCTTCCAGGCGCCCAGCAAAAAACCGCACTTGCCACAAATCACCTTGCAATCGTCCTTGGAGCGTCGCATGCAACACGGGTAAATGGGCAAAAACGTAAAGCAGCTGCAAAATGGAATAACAGTTAGAAAATTTGATCAATATCAATTAGAAAAAATTATTATAAATACAAAAATGCTAGAATTAAATAAAAACTATATTTTTTATTTTATAGTTATTAAATTGCAATTAAGATATTATTTTTTTTTTTTAATCATAAATTGACTTGTATTAAATTTATTAGCTTTTACACAAAATACCAAAAATAAATGATTGTTACAGAAATTTGGCTATTTTTTATATATTTGGTTTAGGCATTTATTTATTACAGTAAAAATTTTATCTCTATAAAAATTAAACTTTAATTTTTAATAATCTTATTTTTTAAGAAACAAAGTTTCAAACAAAACTTCCAGTTATTTCATTTAATAATATTATAAGCAAGATTTTCTCCCATTTAGATAATATTTTTAGATAAGATTTTTTCAACTCTCAACTTTATTATGTGAAAAGTTCACATATATATATTTATTTTTTTTTTTAATTGCTTAACCAACTGTAGGTAGTCTGGATACTCACCACAGCTGCAAGAGACGCTCCAGACGCACGCCCTGCTCGTGGAGACGCTCGTGGCACTCGGGACAATACATTTGCCTCAGGCAACTGATGTTTGTGGCAGATGGCGGCGGTGGCGACACCTTCTCCGCCAGCTGTCCCGTTGAATTGGATTTCTTGCAAAAATAGAACTCTGTATCCGTATCCGTGTCCACATTCGCATCAGCATCCGCATCCGCATCCGCATATCCGTACGGATAACCGCGATGCATTGGCAGAGTTGCCGGTGTTCTAGCTTGCAGCAATTCATTCAGCGCCTGCGCCGATTGTTGCTTCATCTGGTTGCAACCTCCATTCAAATTGATCTCCACCAAATCCGATTGACAATCATCGGTATCTGGCGGCGGCGCTTGAATGCTGAACCTCAATTGCCGGCTCATGTTTAACAACTAACAACTAACTGTCTGTGCGTTTGGTAGTGGCAGCTATTTTCTTATTTTAGTTTTATTCAATTTTAATTTGGGTTATTGTACAATTGAAAGCAAAACATTATTTAAATGTTTGTCAAGCGGCTGCCTTCGTGTGTGTTTTGAAAACCAGTTGTCGTTACTTTTTTTCTTTAATATTTTTGTGTAGACGTTGTTTTTGTTGTCATTCATTGTTTCTTTCGCTCTGTTATACCTTTATATTTATATTTGCCTAACATTGTTTTCATGGCTGCACTGTTAATTCCACATCACAGTTTCCATCTCCCCACAGCGTCACTCCACTGTTAAAGCTGTTAATTCTGTTAAGCTTCCCACGACTGCATAAAAGTATAGTTGTTAATCGAAAAGTTTATTGCCCTCTGTTACTCTTGTTTGCTGTTAAAAATTTAATTTCCTGCTAATGACGTTTCACTGTTAGCTCCCCACTGTTAACCTCAAAGTCTACACTGATGTTAGCGCCACACTGCTTAAGTTTTTACGCTGAGCTTGAGTGCACATTGTTAACATTTAAAGCTCACTTAACATTGAACGAGATAAAATCGGATAATTTAACTGAGTGGTGCTGTCAACTTTTTAGAGAAAAATTAGCTGTTTCTGGCTGAAAAGTTTTTAAATTAGTTTTTGTGAGCACTTCTCCACAGTTTAATGAAAGAGGTTGGTGAAACATTTGAAAACTTCCAGATTTTTGAGTAGAGTATATATAAAATTTATCTATCAAACGAACTTTGAAATTAGCCAGAACCTGCTATAAAATAACTAAGTTGGTAACAGTGGTAATTAGAAAATCTGTGTTAATTAGTTCAAGCGACAAATATCAGAAAGCTTTTAATGTAGCGTGTTGAAAGTTATACAAGAGTATTTTAAAAGATAATAATACCCTGCATTAAATGGAATATAGAGGGTTTTGATAAGCCCATTAAATTGATATCCAATTGAAGGTAATAAAGGTATTGATTCAATACGCATACTTTCTTATTTCTTAAGCTTATCTTTCAAACAACAAATTAATTTTAAAAAATACAATTTAAAATTGTGGTACAATTGTCATTTGACATCTGCGCGACGTATTCTCGGAATTTTATTAGAATGGCAAAGCAAACACTGAAGCCATGCGATACAATTTTGTTAATAGTGTAGAGCAGAGGGCATCGGGAAAGCTGTACTATATTTGCATAGACTTGAATAAATACATATAGTAGTTGTGAGTACTTCGGACTACTGTGTGGTAGCTTATCTGTTATCTCAAATTGTAATACGAAAAAACACCGATGATTATGCATTGTAATATGATATATTTCCAGTTAAATTACTAGTATATACTAAATTCCAGCTAACATGATGAAATAACTAGAGCTCAGTCTTACAATCGACCTCCATTCAAGCGTGAACAAGACCTCAACAAGTGTGTAAACAGACGTCATAGACAGATGAATCATGTTTTAGTTAATAAAGAGACTGCACTTGCTCGCTTTTTGAATTAGCGCTGTATGCAAAGTATTTGTATATATATTTATACACACACGTATTGTACATCAAAATAAATGACGAACGGAAACGAGTTAGCAGACTGACAAAAAACTAAGCTCCGAATTGCCCACAGAGTGTTTGCCAAATAACCGTTTTGCGTAAAACCCGATAAGATACGAATGCGAGCAACTGAACGACGTACACTCAGGAAAAAACGTCTTGAAATTATTTCAACCATTGTTTGGCATTTTTCTTAAATACATATTTAAAAATAATATCTATTCTTATAGATTCTTTTTATATAATAATATTTAGAACTCAGAAACATTATAAAATCTATAAATCTATAAATTTATCCAGCTACTCAGACATTTACATATATTATGTTATTGAAAATAACGATATTAACAAAATAATTGCCAGCGTCCATGGTTCTTTTTCTTATAAAAATATTTAGAACATTTTAAGACTCATTTACTCAGACTTTAATGAAAATGTGTTACAATTAAGTGTTTTAAGGCATATTAATTTAGCCATAATAGTTTTGAAGTCATAGATCGTTTAGAATTATAAGAATTATTATCATTTTTGATATTTATAAATACATACTTCTAAAGCAGAATATATATATTTTATGTATAAAATTTAAAATAATTTTTCTGAGTGCGCCGACTAAGTCGATTCTGGGACTAATGCTGAGCTAGAGACAGCGACTCTCAGTGCCTTCAGTTAGTCGATCGACAACCACCGAGTGGTGCAGTTTAGTGAAGCCAGCCCAAACCCAAACCCGAGTCGAACAGTCGTAGCAGTCGTAATATGGACAGTAAGCAACCTCCGCCGTACAATGCGTTGCCACCAGCACCAAATGGCGGCTATACGCCAGCACAGACTTATCAGCCGTATCCAGGAGGACCAACACAGCCACCGATGTATCCACCGATGCCACAGCCAATGCCACAACCTCATGCGCCACCACAGCAAACAGTGATTATACAGACAACAACCACAAATGTGGGACTTGGAAGTGAACCGTCGCGTCTCCGTTGCCCCTCGTGTCATGCCGATATCGTGACCACTGTGACGAGTAGTGCATCGGGACGCACACATTGCTGGGCCCTCATCATATGTCTGTTGTTGTAAGTACTCGTATACTCGTACTCACTCACTCATTCACGAATCACATGAGCCACGAAACGTCTCTGAAAAAAGTGGCAGTCGCTCAGCTAACGGAGTTTCGGGCTGAGAGTACCTTTATATACGATGTCTGTCGTATACTATATGAGTAGTGTAGTGTGCGCACACACATATATCTCATATATAGCATTGTTATCTCAACTGGTTAAGTCAGATAAGGTGAAATAACAATTGTGTTAAATGCCACAATGCCAAATTTCCATTGAAAAACGTATTATAAATATTGTGAAAAGACATATATATTTATATACAATATATTGATCATATTTCTCTATCTCTTTGTAATTCCTACAGCTGGCCCTGCGTTTGTCTTCCCTATTGCATGGATTCCTGTCAGAATGCCGATCATTATTGTCCCCGTTGTAAAGCCTATATCGGAACCTTTCAGAATTAAAATACACTCTAAGCCTTTCTAAATATATTTATATATAGTATAGATGTATTATCCACAACCTGTTATTTCTGCATCATCAAATTTTAATTAGCCACTGCGGCTGTTGATTAATCGCCTTTAAAACGTACTGTACATATATATATATATATATATATCTATATAACACAATAAATTATAACTCCTACATAGTTGAGTTTTTTCTGGGCAGTCTCAATATAAATTCATATTCTTATGCTATATAGTATTCGCCAATTTGTTGAACTATTTTCTAAATATTAATTATATATATTCATAGAGTCATCTTAAATCATATGCTAGTAGAGTAAATTCTCAGAATGAGTGGTATCTCATGGAAAATATTAATAAATCACACTGTCTAGAATTTTTCGAACTTTTATTGATTAGATAGATTATATAGATTAACACAGGCTCATCAAAAAGGTTGTGAACTAGATGTGAAGTGTTCTATTGATATCTAGACCAGGGGAACTAAGCCTCATCAACTCATTTCTAATTGAATGTAAACAAACTGTTTAGTAAACACTATTATTAAGAAATCAAAGTGATTATACAATAAAGATTATTATAAAAGATATATAACGAAAAGCTGTAACTGTCGTCAATAAATCGAATTATTATTATCATCTGATTATCAGATTTGCATTACTTGTTTATCAATTTGATTATATTTACTTACATAAATATACATGTTGTATTTTGAGATATGTCAAGATACTTGCGCCACCAGTGTGTTTATATTATCCGTCTAGCCACTTAATAATGTGATTTCCCTAGATTTTCCTGGGCTTATCATCAAATTTCGAATCAAGTGAGTCAGCTTTATATCAATGCAACTCGTTAATGACATTATTCAGTATTTTGTAGAGCAATTCGTGGTGTGATTCATCATTTATAATAGTCTACTTTTACTTTTCATAATACAAGAGTGTCAACTTAATTGCAAGAGTGTGTCTTAGTACTTGAAAATGTCGAAACTTGGTTGATATTATTCAAAAAAAAAATGTTATTTTAAATGAATCATACATTAACTTATGGTAATCCAGCTCATAAAGATATATCTTAAGAGCACATTATAAGAAGGGAGTTCGGAATTAACTTTTCACACATTATTTCAGTAGGAAATGCCAAACTGAGAAAAAAGAATCTAATATATTATAAATATATTACTTTTACCAATAAACAACAACTATTAACAAAATAATCAACCATTTTGTATTGTATTTACAAATTATATTATATTGAATAAAATTAATAACTTAGGCAATTTCAAATCAAAAAACTTAATATAATTGAGAAAACAAAAACACAATTTTTGACGTGAGAACTTTGAGCTCAGAAGATTTGGAAGATAACTCGAATCTATGCCCTAATTCCGGAGATTGCAGCCTTGAACGATAAATTGAAAATCCTAAAGAAAAGCTCTAAATTTATTTCCATTACCATTCAATTTCTGATAGGCAGCGAGTGCAAATAATACTACACATTTATAGTTTGGAAGTCCACAATTAATAGTGGATAGTACCCGGTTTGTTTCAGTGCATTTCTTTTGTGTTCTGTTATCAGTTATGGCTGCACCTTGTCAGATAACAAGTTGCCATATCTACCTGTTAACTGAATTGGTTGTTCAGTTAAAAGATAGCAACGAACCAAAGCACAACCAAATAGTCGCAGTTCAGTTGTTATAGAACTATAAAACATGAGTCAGGGATATACACCAGCACAGACCTATCAACCTGGAGGACCACCACAGGTGATCATACAGACAACGACCACCACAAATTTGGTTCCCATTGGCAGTGAGCCATCCCGGGTTCAGTGTCCATCCTGTCATGCCGAAATCCTGACCAATGTAAAGAGAACTCCCACAGGACGCACACATTGCTGGGCATTGATCCTTTGCCTATTCCTGTAAGTTGAATAACGTTTGAGCGCGTGAATCTTCATGATTCACACTCGTTTACTCACTCGTGAATCATTCACACAAACACTTGACACACTTTTCCAAGCAAAAAACATTTTTTAATCAACTTTTCTATACCCATTTCCATTCCCCTTCCCCTTTCAAACAGCTGCTGGCCCTGTGTGTGTGTTCCCTACTGCGTGGACTCCTGTCAGAATGCCGAGCACTCGTGTCCCAACTGTGGTTGTTACATCGGCACCTACGAGAATTAACCGAACTCTCCGAACTAATTAATTACTCTAAGTGCGAATTATATTTTAACGATTAACTTAATAATTCATAATAACAAAATATTTTAATAAAGCAAACGATCACAGATAGATGGTTTTTAATATGTTTTAACGACAAACTATCTTAAAAGTTAACATAACCTGAAAATATCTATTTGTATATCTTTACTCCCAGTCTTCTCTCCCAAAGTTCGTTACTTCTTCTCTGATTATGAAAGGTTGTTTATGAAGATGATGACATAAATTTACTTAGTAGCTTCATCTTTAATTTTTAAACTGAGAACTGCAGTCAAAAATATGTCTATAAATTAGATATAGATATTTGAAAAATTGTCTGGTATTTGAAATTGTTATATAAATAATCTATTTTTATAATCGTATTCCCAATTAAGAAGTGTTTAGTCAAAAGTGCTTTATAATCTGCGATATCAGTTTGCAAAAAAAGCGTCTGATCTTGATAATAGTATAGAATGCAAACATAAATACAAAATTGCTAAATATTTATTTTAATACAAAGCCTACACATTTCTGGACTTTACAATCTAATCTACTGTAGGTCAATAAAACTAAAATAAAACTGATGCAGAAAACGCGCCGATCGTGATCATAAAAGAACACTATAGAACATATACTATTAACTGCAATAACTATAAAAATATGAAGTCCCTCAATAATAATAATTTATGTAAGCTGATTTCCATAGAATTGTAAATTATAATAATCTATGTAAGCTGATTTCAATAGAATTATAAATAATTTTAGATAAATGCAAGCTTATTTCACAAAACAAAAATATGCATATATGTTATTTTATGATTCCAACAAACTGCAGTAAAATTTGATATTTCCTAACTAAAAAAATCCCCCATTTGCTCAATGTAACTCCGGACTAATCAACCGAAAATGTCACAACTGATAAGAGATAAGCTCAAGCCTGATATCGGCTGTAGTAATTAATGCCTTATAACTTGACGTGTTGGCATTATGGAGCTTCAGTTAACACATTGAACTCTGTTGAACCACAGGCAAAAAGCCGATCGGTTCAGTTACTCTCTCTCCGATAAATTCGCTATCAACTATGGAGAAACAAGAGGAGAAACAGTTGCCTCCAGCGTACACGGAGCAACCGATGCCCAGCAGTAATTTTACACCAGCACAGACCTATCAACAGTATCCGGGGGGACCCACCCAACCACCGCTATATCCACCCTATATGCAACAACCACCACACCCAGCAACCACAACTGGCGCCTGTGTGATCATCAACTCAACCACACAACACCAACCACCAATTCCAGTTGGAAGGGATCCCACTCTTGTCCGTTGTCCTTCCTGTAAAAACGACGTGATTACCACTGTACAGTCTGCGCCGACGGGACGAACTCACCTCATCGCTTTGGGACTGTGTCTTGTTGGGTAGGTCCAAAAATACTTATAGTTATATTTTCAAGTTCAGTTTTTAACAATATTATATTTGCATTGCTTGCATTATCTCAAATTAAATTAAATGGATAAGCAAATTTTTTTATTGAACGTATTTTGATACAAAGAATTAATTGTATTGTTTGCATTTTGTTTTCATTTATTTTTAACTTTTTATATAATGCAAAAAATATATATTTGTATTGTTTACATATTTCCAATTACCTTTCACCATTATTCACCATGAATACCACAAATTTATTTGAAGTTCATCCTTTTTCAAATTAAATTCTCTTCCGGAGAACAACATTATTTTATTGCTGTTAATATTTTGTAGAGATAAATTTCCTATCCTAACTGGAAATAGCATTGAGTCAGTTGCCAAGTTTCTACCAAGTTTTTTTTGCCAAACAACACTATCTTAACAAATCGTCAATCATTGATATCTAGAAATGTATGTACATATATTTGACAATGATAACCAATGGTATTTAAGTTAGCAATCTGACTCACACAAACACTCACACACATTTAGCCGCACCTGTCGATTACCCTTATTAATCTTATCTATTGTTAATAACTTTTTTACAGCTGCTGGCCTTGTGTTTGTATTCCTTATTGCATGGATTCCTGCAAATCGGCCAATCATTATTGTCCCGTCTGTAACGCATTTATTGGCAGCCGCAGGGATTAATCCAGTCATCAATCAACAACTTTAACTGAACTCAAGATATCGCGCTATATGTACAATAAAAAGTTTATTAAGTTATGAGCTTTATAAATTGATACGTAAGGATGAAAAGCCTTTAAAACATATTATTTAACCTACTGTTAGTATCAATGTTATTAAATTGAGAATTTACGTCTAATGATAAAACAAACCCGCCTGATATATTTTTGAATGTAACGGACTTTTATCATGCTTTTAAACTTGGTGTCCACACTCAACTGTCGTGGAGAGTTGCAAAGTCTTTGGGAATTCGTAGTCTACAACTGTACAATTTGACCTACTACATTTGTAACTATCTATGTATTGTTATTATTGCTTTATTTAGTTTTAATATACGTATGTAAATAAGGAATAAAATGGAATACACAATTTTGTTTAAGCTCAAACATTATTTAATTAATCTTCACCCAACTCTTAATTGGTTTGTGTCTCCACTAAACTGTCTCAGCTGATAATATATGTATGTATGTATGTAAGTGCATTTGGGATATTTTGATATTTTTTTGTGCAATTTGTCCAATAAATTGTATTGATATTTTTTATTTACATGAATAATAAACAATTATATGTATTTATAGAAATACACAACATTTCTTGTAAAAGCTAAACTTGTTATCTGCACTTCTTACTTTATCAGTTCCGCTTTGGCTTGCAATTTTCAACAGTCCCTATCTTTGTACGTTTCCAGCGCGCGACTTGGCTAAGCACATTGCGCATATAGTTATCCCGCTCGCAAAATAACAATATAACTTTTGTTCGTTTTGCCAGTCGACAAGTTGCTTTGCCATCTCCTCAGTTCATTAGTGTATCCGAAAGAAGTCGTTTGCTCTGGATGTTCTGAAAATAAAATTTAAAAAGAGGTTGCGGACATTACCTGAAAACAAGTAAATAATATAAAATACAATAAAAAAAATATATTTAAAATATATGTATGTATTAACAAGCTAAAGTGTGAAGACAATAGTCAGTGGCCATATAAAATGGGACTTTCCCAGCAAAAAACAAAACGTGAAAAACTGTGGTGACACATATTATTTGTGAACATTTTTAGATTTGCTAAAGACGGTTCTTTGACTTATTTAATAATTAATACTTGTAATTTTCGTGTTCCAGGCATGGAATACAGCAAGATTCCCCCCCAGCCGCCGGCGTACTCTCAACAGGATCAGGGAACCTGGAATAATGCAGCCAGCGCGCCACACACCGAACTGATTCATTCATCGCCCCATCCCCCACCCATTTATCCACAACGACCGACTGTGGAACCGGTAAATGTTGTGCACCAGAACACGATCATCATTGATCGTCAAGCTGAAAGTGGTTCAGGCATGACCTGCCCCCAGTGTCACGCCCGCGTCAAGATGCGGGTCGAGCATCATGCAACGGGATCGACATATCTGCTGTCAGCGCTGCTGTGTCTCTTTTTGTAAGTCTAACTGTAAACATCTGTGGCAAGAAGTGTCAAATTCTTTGTTCGAGCTGCTGAAGTGATTGTTTCGACAGAATATATCAATTCTGGTACTTCTTTGAACAAGAAAAGTCTTTTCTTCTTAATTTAGTATAATTTGAATAGAACAAATATTACTTTATTTAAAAAAGCGAAACACTTGACATTAGGGAGCATCGATTTCTTGCACATAAAATAGTAACCAAAATTTGTCATCTACGATAAATTCTTAGATGTTTTCACCACGAATCCATAGCTCTAAAATCCATTCATTTTCGATTCTTCCATTCGATTTTTCCATTTTTTTTTTTTTTTTTGGATTTACAAAAATGAATGAACCCTACTGTATATACATAATTATTCTCTCTAATATTCTCCACTCCATTAGTTGCTGGCCGTGTGTTTGCCTGCCCTGTTGTTGCAACTGCGCCTACAAGACCAGTCAGTTCTGCCCCAATTGCACGCCTGCCTGGGAGCTTCTAAATGACATTCCCGATGTTTGAGAAGTAAACAAAAACTCTTCCAAATCAAATACTTAAATATGCATACATAAATGAACAAACACACACACACTCACACAGAGACCAACATCGTAAAATATTTCGCATGAATTCGAGCGATAATAAAAACTAAAGATGAAAACGGAAACCATGTTCAAGGTTTTGTGGGGGAGCTATATGACGCAACATTCTGGTTTAAGTCATACTGTATGCATTTAATATAAACAAATACAATATCATTATTGTGCCAAATAAATAAATACTGTTGCATTTTCTATGTATGTATTCGAAGAAATAAACATTAAATGTCATTGCTTGCAATTGCATTATTTAACCATTTTCAAGATTTCTTATCATTTGTATAAAATTAGTAAAGCAGCTACACTTTTTGTATTAGACAATATTGTCCAAGAAAACATAAAGTAAAATATACAATTGATACTGATCAAGAATATAAATCTTATCATCATATCCTTGTCACCCATTTAAATTTGCGGCTGGAATCAACAGCTGCGCTCTGTCAACATGTTAGCAACATGTTGCTAAACATTCACCACACTTCGAGTTAATAGTATTTGTGGCCAATGCAAATTTCATACACTTTGCACAGTGGTCAACTAACGGTTGCAATTTTGCGAAACATATGCAATATTAAACATAAAACAAAAGTAAATCCATTACAAAGTCCGCTTTAATTTTTAAAATTGTATTTTAGATCAAATATGTGTATAAATAAATGTTCACTTTATTTGATATCACATACAAGAATCGTTGTTCTGTTTGTGGACAGAGACTCTCTGTCAGAGAGCCACTGTGCGTGTCTAGCAACAAGTGGGCAAGTTTGTATCTTAGCAGTGTTTGTCTTTTTGGCTAGTCGAAAACAAAATTCACAACGCTTTCGTTACTACAACGAACAAGTCGCGCCGCTTTCCTTGAGTTAGAGAATTAGAATTCATCTCGTGAGTTGATTTCAAATATACTTATGATTATAGATACATACATTGTCTGATTTAAAAAATGTGTGGTGAATATTAAAAGCATTGAAATCTTCTATTTGACTTAAAAACCATAAAGTCGACTAACATGTGCTACAATTTAATTGCAAAATAAAACAATAATTCATGTTTTTAGTTAAAAAAAAATTGCTATTAATAATAGTTCTCGAAAACTTTTTAGTCAGAGATTGTCGGCAAAATATATTTTATCTGTTGAAAACTTGTATAAAACTAATACGTATAAAAACGCTCAGCATACCACATTTTGTCATTTCAAAATTATTAAATATCTATACAGAAATATATAGAATCTTTATATAGACAGTTAATTAACATATTTTTTATACTTGCATGTGTACAGTGCTCATATGCTAATATTCAAGTCTGTTCCGGTTTGTTGCTTGCAAGTGAAAAACTAAAACTGGATTTCGCTGCATTTTGCATTTTGTTAAATGTCAAATACTTAACCTTGATGTTTTAATTTTAGCATTAGGTCATCTTGAAAATTAAAATTTTTCTTGTTTTAAACATACGGCGTAAAACATAAAGAAAACCCGGAAACAGTTCTAAATACACTAAAATAATGATATAATAAAAAAAATTAATTTAGTAAAATTAAAATAAAATAGGGAATTATATTGAATTTATTGATTATTATTTGAACTAACCGTAGTTTACTTAACGAACAACTACAGTATTTTTATACCAATTTATATTTATGTCAGACATCGCCAATAACACACCCGCTTATGTGAAAGTAAATTATCTAGATTCGGGTATTCGAATAAAGACAACGCTCAAAAGCAGACAATAAGTTTCTAACTTAGGCGCAACAATGTTCGAATTGGGGAAGGAAAGCCCCTGAGGTGATAAGAGTAGCAAGAAGAAGTGGCGCCCAGATTATGAACACTGGACACTCCCTGCTTAGATGTACATTGTTTATTTTTATGTATAACGCCGGTTGGCAAAGATTTAGGATAGAGGTTTTTGGGCAAAACTGAAATCAATGACATCATCGCATAATAAACACTTTAATTCACCAGTACAATCAACAGATAGACTGGCAGAAAGAGCTTCAAAGTGTATAGAATGTTTAAATCGATGATGTCAGAGCAGAGTTTGCTCGAAATAAACACAGCAAGTGAAATTATTGAATTTAATTTACTTGCCACATGCCAAGAAATTAACGACACAATCTACAGTATCTGCTCCCGAATGGGTGTGTTTTTTTTTAAATACGAGTATGAGAAATGCAATTATCAATTGCGACATGCAAAAAGGTTTGCACTCAAAAAAAAAACAGAAAATAACACTGCATTTTAAGATGACATTGCACTGATTAGATCCCTAATCGACATGCAAACTTCATTCGCATTCGTGGTCAATTCCAAGGTCAATCGATAACTCGATAACTCTAACAAAATGTACACTTCTCCATTACGTATCGCAGGTAAAATGTCCACACCCGTTGGCCCCCTTCCCCTCACCGTGACATGCCCCCAATGCCGGCTACAGGTGACAACCCATACGGAGCCCAAAGCTACAACCAAAACACATCTCATCGCCTTGGTATTGTGCCTGATCGGGTAAGCAACTTAACGGTTAAACGTTTTTCAAATTAATAAAATATATAACACTGAAATTTCTTGAGTTTATCATAGAATATAAATATGTACAATACTTTTATTAAAAAAGAATATATTGTGATTGTTGTTCTTACATTTCGTAATCCGCATTTAATTTTACATTTTGCTTTTTTGGATATGAAAATAACCTTTCAAATTAAACATGCTCCTATGATTTATAATATGAATACTTAATGTTAATGGTTATAAATTCATATAGTTTTCATTTTTCATTCTATAATATAAATATAAATAAGTGTTTTTTCCATTTTATGAAATTTATCCAGATATTATCTATTATTAACCTGAACTTCAGTTTTCTTTTAATTTACTATCCCTATTTATTTCTGTATTTTCCTAATGTCTATTTATGTTATCTTAATTGCAGCTGCTGGCCCTGCGCCATTGGTTTGTACTGCACGGACTGTGCCCGAGACACCGAGCATTATTGTCCTTCCTGCAAGGCCTTTGTGGGCAACTACGAGCGCTAGAAATGACAACCTTTTTTTGGGTTTGCACACCCGGAGGCTTCACTGCACTTCACTGCCGTCTCTCCGTTGTACACCTTGAATCTTATATATATATACCTCACTATAATTAATTGCTATACGATTAATTGATTATTGTTAATCGCATGTGATTACTTTAATGATGTTAAAGAAATCGAAATGCATTTCAATAATACAAATAATATATAAATAAATAAAAACAGTAGTACACTGTGGGATATTCCAAAAAACTTGTTTGTTTTTAAAAAAATGTATTAATATTAATAATTGTAAATTTTCTATATATTAGTTGAATTTGAATTACAACATACATAGTTGATTATGTTTTGGAAGATATTTCTAGCTACTTTTCTTTAAAATATAAAAACGTTTTTAAACTTGTGAATTCCACACCACACTGGGTTATCTCTAAGTTAATTTTCCAACTTATTTGCAGGATTTCCAAACATAGAAAAACAAAAAAAAGGTGTTAATAACTTTGACGAGTTGTTTGCAATATCTTCGGCTCGTTTTCTAACAGTGCTGTTCACATGAATAGTAACACTCTAGATAACTATACCACAAATTCCCAATAATGTAAAGTCAATATTGCTTATTATCTGTAATCAAATGATTCACTTTATTGGTAACGTAAAAAAGTAAACAAGTTGTACAAGATTTTCTTTCCAATAAAAGACGATCAAAAAATCTTATCTATGGGATGAATCATTTATTTGATCAGCTTGAGATTTTCCTCGTATTCTTCAGCAATATTAAAGTTCAATTTACGATCTATTTACACTGTTAACAAGAAATAATATTGACTTTTTTATACATATATGACCTGAAAAAACAATTATAATAGATAGGTAAGTAAATTATTTTTAATGAGTAACGGATGGATTTTTTGCGATCGTGGTTCACTGTAGATAAATCTTTAATTACTAAATACTATTTGAATGTCATGTTTAAAACAATTAAAATCGTGCACAGATTTATGATTATTATTTTTTAAATTATATTAAATTTATTTTGTATACTACATGTGATTAATTTAAAATGCGTTGATTAGGGAATTGAAGAAATGTGCCTTATCTCTATTTACGTCTACCATGTTTTATATCAATTTAAATAATATATGCAGATTTAAAAATATCACAGGAAGCTAAGCTGAGAAGTGATTCATATATAGAATTTGCAAAGTTGTGTTTAAAAAAAAATATACACTCAACTATTCTGAGAAATGAATATGGGAATTTTTTTTATATACAGTATATAATTAACTTATCCAGCAGAAAATGAAACTGCGTTTTGATTTTTAATGCTTGCAGAGCTCAAGCATTAATTGGAGTCACACAATGGAAAATATTCTAACACCCACACACCATCCTGCACACACACACACACATTCACACACACACACACACATAAAGTGTTGCTTCGTATTCTCAACGGATACAGAAATGTATATCAGCAATCAGTTCATATACACATATACCATTATATAGATGTGTACACATCGCAGTACACATGAAGTCGAAGCTTTCAGTGTCGAGTCGGGCTGCAAACGGAGAAGACCTGCATCCGGAAGAAAGCAACGAAGTGGCAACATTAAAAACAACAATAACAACAACTACAGTTTAGTGAAAGCAACAGTTGCGTGTTGTCGTATCAACAATGGATTCCAAATCGAATATGTACCCCAGTGCCCGGGATTCACCCCCACAATATAACGATTATAATGCGCCATCGATGATTCCGGCGCAGACTGCGCCGCAAGCATCCGTAATAACCGTGCAACAACCAAATGTCTATATGCAACGTTAGTTACAACTTCAATTGAAACGAAATAACATAACACAACAAATGTACTAATTCAAATATGTGGTTATATTCACAGCACAAATTCAGAATAATAATTTGGGGCGTATGCCAGTGTTGGTCACTTGCCCCTCGTGCCACACACGTCAGCAGACGACCGTGCAACACGAGCCCAGCACCAAGACACATTTGCTGGCTTTACTTATTTGCCTCGTTGGGTAAGTTGTCAACTCGGCGAATTTCAAGTGTCCACATGAATCATTTTTCCCTTTTCTTGCCACTCTCTTGTTGTTGCAGTGGCATCTGTTGCTGCTGCATTCCGTACTGCGTCGACTCCTGTCAGAGTGCCACACACACTTGCCCCGCCTGCGGCACCTTCATTGGCACCTATCAAAACTAACAACTTAATTGACAAATTGCCGAATGTTAAAGTTCAACATGTGTCTCAATCATTTTTGTGATGTAATTCGATTTATTCCCACGAGACGTTGAAACTATATACTATATACTATATATATATCCAGCTTAAATATTTTCTCTCTTGAATTAAATCCATAAAACATTTTTAAAAAAGAAGCACAATAAAAGCAAAAAAAAAAAGTTTCAACTACATTTTAATTTTACCCAACTAAAATTGTCACATTTAAATTTTTTCCATTAAAATGATACGCGAATTAAACAAAGAACGGAGAATATCTAAGCTAATTTTCAAATTAATTTACAGGGCAAAGAATTAAAGATCGAATAAGGAGAATATTTTAAAATGTATTTAATTTGTTAAAAATACAATATAATTCAATTTAATGTCTATGTATTACACATATAAATATGCATATTTACATTTTATTCAATAAAATGAAGCACGAATTAAATAATAAACGTTTATAGAAATTAAGAGGTTTTTTTTCCTATATTAATTAATCTTCATTGTATCTTAAACTGACATCACTTCAAGCAGCAGAATATATAGGAAATCATACGTAATTTTTGCAAGTGTAAATAACAAACACACAGATAAGAAAAAGAATTACATTTTGTGCAGGTTCAAATTAAGTGGAAATTCCGAAAGACTTGTTTTAAATGTCGCTGCGTAGATGATTATTATTATGAGGCAAAAAAATACAAAAAGTGTGAAACTAAACATAAGTTTAATTTGGATTAATATTTATAAGCACTTGGGAGCATTGCGTCAATGAACACTGAACGCATGTATATATATTTTACAGAAATTATAATTTTTGGGACACATTCAAATAAGAGAGAATCGCTTTCAACAGGCTTTAATAGAAAGAAATTATTAGCTCATTATTGCAATAAATGTTGTAATCAGGCAACCGCAAATTAAAATATTTTTAATGTTATAAAATTATTGAATCAGCTTTCATTTTTTATTAAATTACTAAGCTGTTAATAAATCGATTTAAAATTAATTTAATCGGAACTAAGCTGGAATCCAATCTTAGGTAAGCTTAAATATATATGGAATAAAATTATTATCATCATGATCAAGGTCACTTCTGAGGTATATAAGTTAATCACTCTTCTACTTTCAGTTGTTGATCCTAAGATTCTCTTCTTATCGATGCTCAAGTTTAACACATGTAAACTTATTATGACTTCTAATTTAAGACTTGTTTTAATATTTTATGTTTCGAATTTTACTCAAATAATCGCGTTAATATATTTACATATTCTCTTCTAAATAACAATTCTTTGAAAAATGCAATGGATATACATAAATATTAAGGAGAACATAGAAACAATATTTCCGCAAAGCAAATATTTATTTCGTAATTTTACTATAGCAATATTTTTACTGCAGATTGGTTCTCATGAAATATTTTTTTATTTGTATTACAATGATAAGATCTATTTTCATAAATTTAATATTGATAAATCTTAGTAAAAACACTTAAAACAAATCGAAATTAACTTTTTATTAGAATTAAATTAGCAGTTTGCTTGTGCTCGACTGACATTCTTTAAAAACCGGAATTTTCGCAACCGATGGCTTGCATCATCTTTTATGATATTTTATTTGAAAAACAAAAACCAAAAATTTGTGTAGCTAATATAAAAATACGTCAATTAGCAGCATATATAACTAGAGAGCCCGCTTTAGAGTCCTCGATTTGCTCCGACACAGACACTTAAAATATCAGAAATATTTATTTTAAAAGGTTAATATTAATATTATTATTTAAATAAATTCGTCATTTCCACACCACCTAAGAGGTAAAATGCAAATTTTCATTTGTCGCACTTTTTCAACCTAGTGGCGCCATCTATTGTTAATGGCACAAACTGACAATAAGTCCATAATTTGACACGGATCGGAAAATGGTATATGGATTTTTCGAACATGAATTTTTAATTCTATTAAAATTAATATTGTTTATTTTCAAAAATATGCAGATGAAAATTACAAATAGGGCTTCTATTTCGATCTTATGTGCACTAATGTAACATAATATAGATTTGAATTTGCAGTTTGTTTTTGCCCGACTGACATTTATTTAAAACCGGTATTCTCGCAACCACCAATTTAATCATCTATTACTTAAAATAAAAAACAAAAAAAACAAAAATTAGTGCACCTAAAATGAAAATACCAGAATTAACTGCCAAATATATATATATAAGTATTTAAATATTCATTTGGTCGCAATTTGTTAGACGCTTTCAGTTTAGAATCGGCCTGCAAAAAGAGAAGATTGATTCGGAAGACCGGGAACAGCTGAGTGTCGGCCACAATGGAACGGGAATTGGAGAAAGAGACAATGGACTCGGAAACTCACATGCAATTCGACGATTTAAAGATTAAGCGAGCGCATCCAATACTCGAATTAGATACAGATGAAGAAACAAATACTCGTATACCTTGGCGACGTGAGTTGTGATCACAACAAGTGGTTAAATTTAAATAAACAAATGTATAATTGAATGTTTCTTCATAGAACTGAGAGAGAATAATATCTTGGGTCCCAGATCAGTTATAGCCACTTGTCGCACTTGTGACACACGTTGTCAGACCAAAGTTAAATTTATACACAGTAGAAAGACACATTTAATGGCATTGGGCATATCTCTATTTGGGTGAGTTGGCCACTCTGAAAGTGGCATTTGTTGTTTAGAAGATACTCTACTCATTTCTCTGATTACAGTGGCATCTTCGGCTGTTGCATTCCCTACTTCATGAACCATGTGCCCAGCACCAAAACTCATTTCTTGGCCATAAGCATTTGCCTCGTGGGGTAAGTTAACAAATCAGTTAGTGAAAGCCGATCATTAGCAACTTCTCTTCTCTTGCAACTTGTTCTCTTGTTGCAGTGGTATCTCTGGCTGGTGCATTCCCTACTATTTGAACTGCTTCAGTGAAAGTGTCCTCCATTCCTGTCCCGCCTGTGACGCCTTCATCGGCACCTATATAAAATGACCAATTTATTAGTCACAAAATCAATATTTAAAGTTTAACACGTGTCAGATAGTTATATTAGAATCTTACTGATGTTTTCCTGTAATAATAATAAACTTTTTATAATACAAGTATATGTTTATTTGTTATATATGTGCAAATTTCAATAGGGGATATAAAAATCATACAATTGACTTAATTCAGCTTTTTTTATTTACTATGTACAATTCTTCCTTCTGCTGTTGTTTCTTAAACTTTTCGTAGACCGCTTCATTAACCACAAAAGCTCTGTGTTATTTTTATTTATTTTAAGTTCGAATTTCTAACAATAGTTTCTTTGTGACTGCCCGATAAATTGTTCGATTTTGGTTTCGGTTGAACTTTTTGTATAAATGTTTCATATTCAATTATATATATTTGATCAAATACAGTATTTAGGGAATTGTGATTGTGCAACTGACGCACATTATGTTAGCATTGCGAACCATAAGAAGTACCCTGTTAATTTACTTAGCATATAATATTTTAAAACAATAATTCAACTTAGCTATTAATTTAATAGTTGAAGTTCGGAAAACGTGAAAGTTATGATTTAATATACTTGTAGCTGTATAACTTTATTTTAAGTTTATACAATTCCATAATAGGGATAGTTAAATATATATAAAAATATAAGTAGTTGATTTGTTGATTAATTTATTAGATGCGGGTGCTAAGGGCTCTCTATATAAGGAGTCGGATAGTGCGAAAGTTAAGTTCAGTTTGTGCAAATTTATAAAGTTACAACATGTCGGCAATCGTTGGTCCCGAATCGAGTCGAGTGATTTGCCCCACTTGCCACCTGGAAGTGATGACAACAGTGGAACCAACATCAACAACAAAGACACATCTGATAGCATTGTTGCTCTGTCTCCTTGGGTAAGAAAATCCATATTTCTTTTTTTATTTGAAATTCAAAGTTATTAATTCTATGTCAATCGCTGCAGTTGTTGGCCCTGTGCTGCATGTGTCTACTGCACGGATTGTGCTCGCAACATAGATCACAGATGCCCCCAGTGCCACAACTTTATTGGCACTTACGAGCGATAATTTAATAATTCAATCTCGAATGCACTGATACAAATAAACGCTCTTTAACATCAACAATATTCCTCTTAATTATTGTTTATATTTATTGAAGTAACATTTTGCAAGAAAAATTCGTGATCTTCGTTAAGGTTTTAAATGAAAGTGTTGTGTCATATCAAAGAATTTGATTAGTGTACATATATTTGTAAGGGAACTATTCATTTTTATAGATTGTTCTTATTGGAATTGAGATTATGTTCGAATTTTTCCAATTACATATTACATATATTAAGAATAGGATTATTTTTGTGCACACTTCACTTCTAATTTTTTCAGCTGACTTGCCAATTATAGTATATAATGATGAAAACATTTATTTTTTAAAAGTGTATTATACAAATTGGGATTATTCCAATTCCAATTTACCGTATCTTTCATTTTACTATTTTTGTGAGAAAGATTTATATACATTTTTGAAGATGTTATTTAATTTTTAATTATTTTATTGTTGTTTTTGGAAATATAATAAGATTATGTTCTAATCAAGAATATATATGTATATACTTATTGTTTTACGTGCATTTATTTATTACGTATAGCTACGAGTGATTCTTACCCTCTTAAACCTCAAACATTGAATCACAAAATAACCACAATAATAATACTCATACATAAATAAGTACAAGAATATACAACGATATGATTGGCTCTCAGTTCTCTGTTGGACTTTAAGTAGAGAGGGACTTTAATCGGAAGATGGAAAATAAACTTGAAAACTTAATATCTAAAGCATTGGAAATGGAATCAGAGAATCTTTCTTTACAGTATGCAACAAGAATAATCGACCCACCGCGTATCCTTTGGCGAAGTTAGTTTGGATCGTTTACATAAACACGAAAACCGTTGGAACTTAACCACTGTACATGTAAATATATATTCACAGGGCAGAGGGAAAATAAAATCTTGGGTCCCAGATCAGTTATAGCCACTTGTCGCACTTGTGACACTCGTCACCAGACCAAAGTGAAATATAAACACAGTAAAAAGACGCATTTAATGGCATTGGTCATATGTCTATTGAGGTAAGCTTGTCGCTCTTCTTCTCGCTTCTCTCATCTCTCTTCTCACTTCATATTATTCCTGGTAACAGTATCATCTTTAGCTTTTCCATTCCCTACTATGTGAATGATGAGCCGGGATCCAAAACTCATTTGTTGGCATTGATCATCTATGTTGTAGGGTAAGTAAACAACTTTGATATTTAAAGATATCCCAGAAAAGCTATTCTTTACTTCTCTTTCTTTTGCTGTAGTACCATCTGTTGCTGCGGAATTCCCTACTATATAAGCACCAATGAAAGTGTCGAACATTTTTGGCCCGCCTGTGGCGCTTTTATTGGCATCTATCAAAACTGAGAGTTGAGAATCATATTTAATGTTTTAGCTAACATCCTAAAGTCACATAATCAAAGCAAATTAAAGTTATAGAGTGCTGATCGTGTTGATCAGAATATATGGACTTTATAAACCTTATGTCAAATAAATCCGTGAGAATGGAACTTCAAACATTAAATCGAGTCACAAAATGCACCACGTGCACCCTTTCGTACGCCGAAATGTTTATCAGCCACTATATATATATATATACATTTATATATGATATATATATCGGATAAGCGGGATTAACTTTTCAGTTTCGTTTTGAGCTGCAAATAGAGAAGAACTCCATTTGGAGAACGGCAACTAAGTGGCAAGAAGAGTGTCAACACTGGAATCGGAATCGGAATCGATATTAGACATGTCTCCTGATAATCCCGAGAACTCACCGCATTATATCAGCGTTGAATTCCTAGAATCTGTGCGCCACGTTAACAAATTAAAGATCGATTAAATGTGACAAAAGTAAAAGTAAATCTATATTCTATTCACAGTGCAGATAGGTATAAATAATACTTTGGGTCCTACGCCATGCATTGCCACTTGCTACTCGTGTAACACACGTCACCAGACCGACGTGCACCATCGTCCCAAAGCGGGAACACATTTGATGGCATTGCTCATTTGCCTATTGGGGTAAGTCATCAACTCTAGGAGCTTCCTCTCGCAATATACAAATGTTCGTATTTTTGCAGTGGCATCTGTTGCTGGTGCATTCCGTACTATCGTGACTCCTCTCAAAGTGCCATACACACCTGCCGCTTCTGTGGCGCCACCGTCGGCATCTATAATAATTGAGAACTGGAGAAACCATAGAGTTAAGTTGAGCTTACTTGTAATACAAATTATCATCCTGCGCACCTTGAAACTGTAACAACCACAAAAGAAATACTTATTGAATTTTAAAAATAAATTAAGTTGAATTGCAGAATTAATTTGGAGACCAAATCTTAAACAAATTGGTTTTCGACATACAAATCAGTTGACTTTTAACGAAGTTATGAGAGGTCAAAGTTTTTGAAAAAATGTCAAGCGGTAGGTATGAAAAATTGGAAAATGGTCGAAAAATTTAAATTCTAAAAAAAGTTAAGTTTAAATGTAGAATTAAAATGGTCGAAAAAAATTAAAATTCAAAAAAAAGTTAAGTTTAAATGTAGAATTGATTTGGGGACCAAACTATGAACAAAATGATATTCGGCATAGAAATCTCTCGATTTTTGACGAAGTTATGAGAGGTCAAAGTTTTTGAATAAATGTCAAGGCGGAGGTATGGAAAATTGGAAAATGTTCGAAAAAAATTTAATTTGTAAAATAAATGTAATTTAAATGTAGAATTGATTTGGAAACAAAACAATGAACAAAATGGTATTCGGCATAAAAATCGATCGATTTTTGACGAAGTTATGATGGTCGAAAAAAATGATTAATAATCCACAAAAATGGTATACACATAAATGTTGTAGGGGAAAGAGGTAATTAGTTGTTAGATATAGACGTGTATTGACCATAAGGTAAACAAATAAACGCGCACAATCAGCTAAAAAGCTTTCAGCAATCGGAAGCAGGTGGTGAATGGGAGAGGGGAGGGGAGGAAGTGAATAGGGAGAAACCTACCACAAAGCTTGCTGCGTAAACGGCTCTAATTGATAAGAAGAATGAATTGTTTTCGTTCTCTCGCCCATTGTAGTCGTATTTGCTCGATTTTCGTGCTCTTCGTGCTTTCGCTGGGCCAATTCAAGTGCAGAACTCGTCATAGCACACAGTCATAGTCAGATACTCGGAAAATGGAGCCCGTCTACCCAAAAACACCGTTGGAGGAGCCCAGGGAGTTGGCCGGACAGGTGCCCGCGATGACGGAGCAAGAGCGCTTGTTGCATGCAGCACCAGCACCACCCAGTTATGATCAGGCTACCTCAATTCCCGCACAGACAACGGGACCAACGGGACCGGGAACGGGTACAGAACAACACACGGTGATTATTGTGCCGGCCGCACCATACGGTCCCTGATCCCCAGGATATACAGTGTCCATATTGTCATAATTACGCACGCACTCGAGTAATGTTTAAACCCAATTCACGGACACATCTAATTGCACTGCTGCTCTGTCTTTTTCAGTGAGTAATCAAGAGGGTTGGCAGTATTTTTACAGTTACACAAAAAAACTAGATCCAAATCAAAAGTATAAAATATTAAAAACTAAAGAAAATTATAGATAACTTTTGCGTAAATAGAAAACAACATTTGCGGATTAACCTGTATTATTTATTTTTATCAAAAACATGATATCAAAAATTTGGTATACCAAAAAAAAAATATATTAATCATTTCAAACAAAAAAATTATATAAAAAAACTGATAAAACAAAAAAAATATTAATCAAAATAAAATTTTTTCTAAACTGACAACACTGTTCAGCCTTTTCAGTAAGTGAGTGTTGTCAGCATTTTTACACTCAAATAAAAAAAACTATATTTGAAACATTTCAATAACTTCTAGGTTAACTGACAAAACTTTTATCAATTTGTTACTGATAGTGATAATAATACTGATATCGTTAACTTTTTAGACTCTACTGCTGTGTGTGCCTGCCCTACTGCATTTCCAGTTGCATGAACACCAATCATTACTGTGGCATGTGCGATCGTTACCTGGGCACATATGACCGCAGATAAAACCGCTGAAAAGTCGCATATCAAGACTACCAAAAGAAGTACGTTCATCTGACGAAGCTTTAGCTACAAATTCGAACAAGAATTACATACAAAATTAATTGTAGATAGACATGCAAAAAGATACAGTAAAACATGGCTATGACAAATTTTTTTGACAGCAAAAAATTTAAATACTTATAGATACTTATACATATTTATGCTGACAATTTATTTAATGCATAATACACATTTTGTATAATTTCCTTAAAAATTAACCAAAACAGAAGTGTAAAGAATATTTTACAAGGAGAATATTGTATTTTAATAAATTTGCCATTTTTTTAAGGTAAAATACTTTTGATGTCTGCTTTTTCTTAGCGATATTTAAAATAAATATTTTTAAATTCTGAATGATACATATGAATGTGTAATATTCGATTAAATTTTGTTATTAATCAAATTAAACGTTTCTTCACACAAAATTGGAAAAGATTTTCTAAATAGAAATAACACTGCTCAGAAATTCCCGATAGCCAAGTTCAACTGTAGATATATGAACATATATATGCTATATACCTGTCGTTGAAGCTAAAGCGTTTGTGTACCTAAGATAAATTGTTCAAATACATTGTATTTGGTAAATATCAAAATTTCGTGTTTCTTGCATGTTTTGCAATTACCGCAAAAGATTGCCAACGTTTTCAAGCGAGCTTTTAAGCTCTCGCTCTCACGATCTCTCTCTCCTACGCTTCCTCTCTTTTAAAATTGGCAGCTCATTTGGTTAAGCGGTGTAGAACTCGACTTCAGTCGCATGTTGAAAGTGAAACGCGACGGACGGCGACGTAGAGCAAAAGGGGAAAGTAAAATACAGTGAGAGAGATATATATATACATATGTACAGAGAGGGAGAGCGAGATAATTAAGCCACTGCAGCAGCTTGAAGCCACTTGCGAATTAGTTAAACAAAGTTAAGAGCTGTTATTTGTATATAGACCCTGATTCATACTGAACTACGTACTTTGGAGCTATGGATCAAAAGCGTGCCATGCTTTATCCCCCAGTGGATTTACAAATGCCAAGTGCTCCATTGCCGACAACACCAACAAGAGAACAACCTGCAACCGGAATAACTGGCCCCATTGAGGCGCCGCCATCATATGATGTGGCAATCGCAGCTCACCGTGCCACACCTGATGTGACTCCCCCCGCTCCAGTGATCATAGTGAATGCACAGCCGCTACCAACACACCATCACCAGCAACATCAAACACATCAACCACATCAACCACATCATCCACATCAACAACATCAACAACAACAACTTGAGCCTACAATTGTGACAGCAGGTAAGTTGGATTTTGTTATTTATTTCCACACAGCAATTGCAAAATTATTGACTACAACTTTGAATGCAGCTCCATCCAATTTGGGACCCAATCCCTGCCGAGTGCTGTGTCCGGCGTGTGGCGTCCAGAAAACGACGCGCATGACGCACACGGCAAATGCCCGAACTCACCTGGCTGCAGCTCTAATCTGCCTAGTGGGGTAAGTTCAAATATATATTTTGTATAAATAATACACAGACTATCAAAAATTAATGGGTTAAAATAATTATGAACACATAGTTGAATTAGGAAATAAAAATTTGATAAATTTGCCAAATATTTGAAAAATTCGAAATGAAAAATAATTTTATTAGCAGTGATTTGCTAGATGAAGCAAAGAATACCAACTTTTGAGGAATAAAACTTTTAGAAATTTAAATATATAATCAAAAGTATATATTCTAAAAATTTGCATAATTTCTAGCCTTTCAAGTAAGTCCCAAAATTTTTCTCAAAGCTTGTAAAAATCTAGATTTGTAAAATTTTTTGAAATTTATTTTCCGATTTTAAATTGTCCAGTCTTGCTTTCAATTCTTTGCAATGTAATTTTTAATTTGATTTTCTGGTTTTAATTGTAACATACTACATCATTTTAATTGTTACTATTATTTTTTAGATGGTGTTTCTGTGCCTGTTTTGTACCGTACTGCATGAACAGTTGCCGCACTGGAAATCATTACTGCCGCAAGTGCAACACTTTCCTGGGTGTTTACAATCCACAGGGTATTAAATAAGAGGGATGCGCACGAGATTAAAATAAGATAAGATAAGCTCATTTTAAACTGTTGACATAAGCAACTGCAGATCGCAGCAGCTGTTTATTGTTTAAGTCTGCCTATTATAAATAATTAAACACATACACATATACATAAGAAGAAGCAAACAAGTTATTCTCTTGTCGGCCTTTGCTTTCCATTTTGGCTTATTGCGTAGGCACAATGCGCAAAAATGACTGATGGGTTATTAACCAAAAGCATTCAAGTCTGAAGTTTGATGAGGAAGACACAGTAACCCCCATTTGTAACAGCTTCATTCTGCAACCAGAGCATTAATATAAAAAATCATGTAATTTTAATTGAATATTAAATTTAAAATTTTGTTTAATTCTTAAGTTTTGTTTGCAAATTATTGCTAAACAAGAACTAAATTATATTTAAACTGAGCGCCGTTTGCATTTTATCTGTTTATACGTGTGGCAACCTTTGAGTGCCCGCGTTTCCCGATGTTCAATACTTTGATACTTAACAGCACTAACTTCGATATTGTTTTATCGAATCTAATAATCGGCCGACCGCCTCAATTAATCTTAAAACAGATCCGACAAAGCTGTGTTGCAATTTGCGGAAAATATTTTGTATTCTTTCTAATAAAATAATTAAATAAACAACTGCAAAATGTTTGAAAAGAAAAAGCAGGCTGAACATAAACCCAGGGATGATGGCGTTGAACTTGAGAATCAATTCATAATGCGATTTCCCAAAGTAGGCTTTGGTTTTTTTTGTTTACAATTTGAAAAAAGTGTCTCAATTAATTTTCCCTCTTTTGTAGCACCTTGCAACTGTGGTGCATGAATCTATACAGGCGGGCAATATAAAAGATAGATTGAACATACAGTTGGACCAGGATTTGCGTTATGGCGAAGTGCGTTTAGATGATCAATTACTCTATGCGAAAATTGTGGACTTGCCGACAGTTGTGGAAAGTTATAAAACTATTGATAACAAGAGTTTCTACAAGTCGGCGGATGTTTGCCAAATATTAATCTGCAAAGAGGAGCCGGAGGATGAGACGGAGAAGGAATCACCCAACAAGAACAAGAAAAAGGATCCCAATAAGGTGGACAAGAAGTATTTATGGCCGCATGGCATAACTCCACCCTGTAAAAATGTACGCAAGCGAAGATTTCGCAAGACACTGAAGAAAAAGAACGTAGAGACACCGGAAATTGAGAAGGAAGTGAAGCATTTACTTCGCATCGACAACGAAGCTGTGCGCGTGGAGTACGAGATCATCAACGAGGAGGATAAACCACATGATGATCTGGATCAATCAGATATAAAGCCCTATAACGAGGCCGATGACGATTTGCAGGATGACACAATGCATGCAAGCGATAAAACCATCAATGAGAGCGCGTCACAGCGTGAGATTAATGTGGAATCTGATGACGATGAGACGAGCAACTTTGACACACATCGTGCTCCAAATATGGGCGTGGCTGCCCACGATATTTTCGGCGAGGAAGTCTCTACAACGGATGACGAGGATGAGCCCACTTTACCAGGAAACGATTCACGTCAGCAGCGTCATGAGCTGGAGGAATCCTCGCGCCTATCTGCTGATGATTCACGCATGTCGGACTTCTTTGGAGCCACTAGCAGCGGTGGCGCCAACGCCAGCGGCAGTGGCATCAAGATGGAGCGCAATGAGTTCAACAAGTCAATGTTTGGTCGAGAAACCAGCAGTCCCAAGCTCAGTGCAGCTGGCTCTAGTTCTAATCTGGCTGCTCCCAGCGGCTTTTATGACAATCAAATGATGTCGAAACGTGAGGAGTTTGAGAATCTAGAGTTTATGGATGAACCACAACCGCAGTACACACAGCAGCAGATTCACGAGAAGATTAGTCAGCTGACACGTCAAATAAGCGAACTTAAGGCTCAACAATCCCAGAAATCCACCGAAATTGCCTCCATTCAGAATGCCACACTTAAGCAGCGTATGCAGGAAACACTCGATAATCTGTACACACAGGTTATAGAACGAGAATTGGAGCTAAAGGATTTCGAAAACATGCTCGAGCAGTAAAAATTAATTAATTCATTAATTTTAGATCTCGTCTACATGTGCATAAATGCATAACCTAAGAATAATACAGTGAAGGTTTTTGTATGTAAAATATGTCAAAATAAATATATCAAAAGATAAGATAGTTTTTTATATTTTGTTAATTTTTATTAACAAATTTCGCTACTACTTTTCATCCTATAATGTAGTAATTTTTAAATATCAATTATTTTTTTCATATAGACTCGAATTTGTCCAATCAATTCACATTAATTTGACTAAATATAATTAAACGTACTTAAATTTTGAAATCCAAAAATTGTAAGTTTTAAATAAATTCGAACAATTTCAGCAAGTGGTGTTCTGGTTATCGATACATTATCGCAGATATGTCGATATGCTCTCTCAACAATGAGCCAGATCGGATATTTGTACCAGGTGGCAGCCGCGAAATATGTTTGTGTGTTTGTTTTCAGATACGGCAACTCCGCAGCAATTTTCTATTTGGCCAGAAAAAATTGCAGAGGGTTTTTACATGAAATAATCTGTTTTATTTAGCCAAATTGAACAATAAATGGAGTGGTAAACGTAAAAGTGCTAACATTTTCCAAGCCAAGACGCTGCAGAGAGCGTTGCGAGCAGAGCAGCCAAAACAGCAGTATCAGCAGCTTCGCAGCAGCAGCAACAAAAACAGTTGCAAAAAATATTCAGCCAGCTGCATTTTACATCTTTTTTTTTGCTGAGGCGTTTTAATTATTATGGACAAGAAATCATCGCCCGTGCGACGACAAAAGCGCCAAGCGAAAGTTATTGAGGAGAACTTCTGGGACTGCAGTGTCTGCACGTACAGGAACTCGGCGGAGGCGTTCAAGTGTCGCATGTGTGACGTGAGAAAAGGTGAGTGACCTCGATTTTGATTTCCATTTGATGGCGACTGAGACGAAGACTGCGACGCAGTCGCTGACTGAGACGGCGACTGCGACGCTAGCGTCACATTTGAATTGCGTTGAAGGACAAACGCAAATGGATCGACGCTGAGTAATTTACCATACTCAATTACTCATTTCATTTAGTCACACACACACACAATACGAGTACACAGGCATGTTCCACAAATCTTTAGAAAGCGAAAACGCAATGCAAAATCTTTGACGGATTTTGTTATTTAATAAGAAAGTATTTGCTTAAAGATTTGATAAGGCATTGATAAGGGAATTAAATTAATTGCATTTTTAAATTGTATAACGGCACATTTATTTTTTGAAAACAATATACCACTAGTATATATAAACTCCGAAAATAAGTCCGAAAAATAGAATTCAATTTGTAAATTGCCATACAAATCGCTTGAATTTTTTTGAAAATAGTTTTTTGTTGTATAAAATAAATCAATTAAAATACAATGACGTAGCGATTTCGTTACTCCGAAAATTAGTCCGAACATCTAAAACTGCGACACTTTCGTTATTTTCAAACCCAATTTAATTGTATTTAACTCGTTCTTACTAACTGGCTTATTTCTTTATATTATTGACAGGTACATCTACGCGCAAGCCGCGCCTGAACTCGGCGCTAGTCGCTCAGCAGGCGGCAACACTGCCTGGCGCCAGTGGCAACATGCCGAACGGTAAACCAGCGTCCAGTTCGCGACATGGGAGCGGACACGACAGACAGCGACACAAACGTTATCCAGCGCGTTTGAAGAACGTGGATCGCTCGACGGCGCAGACACGTGAAGTGACTGTCAATTCGGTCACAGTTTTCATCACAGAATACAAGGCGAAACCGGTGAGCAGTCGACGCGAGTCCAGCGAACAGAGCTTCAGCGAGAGCAACGATAGTCGGAGTTAGGTCTAATATTAACTATATACCATATACTATATACCATACTATTAGCGGGCAATTTGTGTTCTCAATGTCAACGTTTTTTTTTATATATATATATAAATATATAGATATTACTTTTCTCAGCAAAGCCCAAGTCCTAAACATAATCTTCCCCCCAATCCAATGTCGTCTAAGTGTACAACTAAAAATTGTAAATTCTAATATTAGGCCTAAGTACAATTGTAAATCTATATAGCCTGTTTTTAAGTTAGCAAGTATTAAGCGATCTTCACGTTCCTCCCCTCGTTCCACAGCATTAATGAGTTGATTTCCAATATAATAGAAGAATCCTTTCACGTGTACAGCAACCAGAAGATTGCAAGCTTTTCTAGCTGATTTAACTGCATTTAAAAGACGCTGTGGATCTGCAAACAAAAAGAAAACATTTTGGAATGTGAAGTCGATTACATTGTATATATTATATTTTCCAAAAACATAAAGAAATGATAACAGTCTCATATTGTAAAATTTGATTCCTAATTTATTGAATTGTAAGCGCAATTGTAAACTTACATGTTATGCACGTCTATTGTTTATAAGTGTCAAATTAAAGTATAATTTGTAAAATTGCAAGCATCTGTTCACGTTCACATCACGCCCATTCAATGGGCAGATTTATTGACGGCGTTGTTTATGTTTATGCAATCCAATGAATCCAATGCGGTACGAGGAGAACAGATTACCAAGTTCAAGAGAATTCCCTTCTCTCTCGCATTAAGTGGTGTGTCTATCATCTTTATTTCTTTTACTTTATTATTGTTAATTGATGCACTTGGTTTATTTGAGTTTTTCCTAGTTAATTGCTGCATGACAACGAATTAAAACTCGCATGTGAATAATAAACATAGTAAATTTGCTAATTTAATTTATTTTGTATACAAAGACTGATAAAGAAAATACCACAACAACCAGAGCCGATAGAAGATTTATAAACGCTATACAGCATGTCAAGTAATTGTTTTGACAAAGAAAAAATAATCAAGAATATTATTAAAATAATAAGGCCAGTTTTTGGTTGTCCCTTTTAAAGTTAAATAGGAATATTATGAGTCAAGTTGTTTCAATTATTATTAATAATTAAAACATAAATATTTGAATTGGACTTTGTCAATACAATTGTCATGATAAACTATATATTTAATTTCAGTTCGGTTTCCGATTTGCCCCGAAAATAAACATACAAACAATAACAAAGCCAGGCCCAACAATAGATACAATTTTATACTTAGCAAAGCTTGAAACTTTAAAGCTTCGTCTTAAACACACACACAGACTCATGCATAAATAAATCTGTGTGTGTATTTAGATGAATCAAAAGATTTTGATATACTTTTTGTAGTACAGAGATAAATGAATTAGATATGCATGTAATTTTTAAAAAGGAGTTCTTTCATACACTCACACACACACACACACAGTTCTTAAGTTATTAAAAGCTTTCGCACACACACACACACACACAGAAGCGCATTCAAAACTGCCGGACTGAGTAACATGGTCAAAAAACAACAACAACTTCCAAATAAACTAAAAAGAATATGAAAATGGCAGCTTAACATTTTTGAAATAAGTATTTAAAGTTCATAGTTTATATGCTTAGCAAAAACAATATATAAAGTGAATAAATCAATTATAAAGTGAATACCAAACAAAATTAATTAAAAGCACACACATACACACAAATTATAAAAATAACATAACAAACTTAAACAAATAATTTGAAATTGTGTAAAGCATAAAGTTTTAAATAAAATTTCCAAAATTTAACTTTAGAAAAATGTGTGTATTTTAAAGTAGAAACAAATCCTATCGTAGTTGAAGCTTCCTCCCTAAAGCTGCCTCTCATCTGTATCTGTATCTGTAGCTGTAGCTGTAGCTGCTACTGTTGTTGCTGCTCCCGCTGCTTACGCGTGTGGCATGGAGTCGCCTGGCACAGTTGTGCCACATCGCCAGCTCCATCTCTACAGCTCCACATCTCTGCATCTCCACATAGCTACGCCTTTGGCAGCTGCCTCAACTTTCGCACGCTTCGCAAATAAATTACAAATTGTTTCGTTCCAGCGACGTCGCTACTACTTACCAGTGCTGTCCATTTAGCCTTTTTCCGGCCAGTAACTGATCTATACAAAACTACTTCAGTAGTACAAAATGTAAACACATAACTGGAAATTCCTTATATTTAACATTTTCAAGTTGTTTTTTAGGTCACTTTAATAATATAAAAAAAAACAACTGAAAAGCATTTTAAGTTTATTTAATGCCGAATTCAAGAGGTGAATTGTACTGATTAAATTCATTCATTGTGGAGACTGAAATAATCACAATCTATATATTAAAACGCTTATTACCAAAGTTTGTGTGTTCCTAAAACTTTAATTTTACTTTGATTTAAAATGCAAATATTCCCACTCCAACCTTTTAATATTTTTCTGAATACGAATAAAGTATTGGTTGCAAGTCCAGTATCTAATATGAAAAATCAACACTATTAAAAATATATTTGTTCTAAAAATTCTATAAATTGTACTGCAACTTCAGACGCTTTTCCAGCTTATTTGTCATGCCGACTTGTCGGGCTTTTTGAGACATCCCTGCTGCTTACACACTGTGCTGCTGCTGCCACCAGTTCCACCCCCATCCCCATCCCCCTGTAGCAACTCCCCATATTCTACTGCTGCTTGCCCCAACAATTCGTTTCAGTCGACGCTGACATTCGAAAATGTTCCTTCGCTTTTCTCTAAAATGTTAAAATTCACAAGTCCTCCATGGCGTTGTGTCTGTCTCTCTGTCTGTCTATTGCTGACTTGCCTCGGGGTGGCATGTGTATGTATATATGTGTAGGGGAGTGCTTCGTAGCGGAGGGGGGAGGGGGTGTGCTGGCAAGTCCTGTTGCCGGCTAGCACAACTTGCGTTATCAGCGACGCTCTGTGCGCTTATCTTTTTCATGTACGTTGTACGTTCTATTCGTTGCTTTCCTTTCCTTTGCTTTCGTTCATTTGTGCGTCCTTCGTCCGCCCCCTTCCCCCCGTTTGGCTGCCATCTTATCCGTTTGTTTGTCCGTGCTTCCGACTCGTCTGTGCGACCGTCCGCACATCCTGCGCCACCCCAAAAACTCAGTGTCTCCCCTTTCGCCTCAGTCTCCGCCTTGCCTCCATTTTGTTGCCTTTGTTACATTTGCCGCTCCCTCCACACACATGTGTGTGTGCTGTGTGTGTGTGTGTGTGTGTGTGTGTATTTGTGCCGTAGTCAGCAACAAAAATGTGCAGCATTTGGAAATTGCTAGAGAGTCTCCTTTTGCCTGGACTGAACTGACTGCTTTAAAGTTTTCCATTACGCATACGCCGCATTGGCCGCCTGTCCATTGCTCATTTGCAACAAGAGCCCAATGCGATCGTCAATGTTGCACACTCCACAACCTTTAGTTTCTTTACTCATTTCTCTATATTTTCTGGGTAAAAGTTTCTTTACTTATGTATTTAACATAACTAAGAGCTGTCGACAAAGAAATGTATTCAACACATCAAATGAACTTAAAAGATGCAGTTTATAGTGTGAATTACAAAGTAAAAACGTTTTAAATTTAAGTTTAAAACTATGATTTATAAAGTTTACAATATTACATTGAAAACTAAAAATTTCATATAGGTATTCCGATATGAAATGAGCGTTGTTTTTTGTTTAAATAAAACACTAATTATTAAGAGTAAAGTTAAAACATTTTATTCAAAGTATTGGCCATTGTTATCTACACATTTTGACCTGGTAAATGACTTAAATTTTGAACGTGTGTTGTGCTCTCTCCCTCTATTTCTTTCCCTCTCGCTCGCTTTAAGCTGGCGTTTTAAAGTTTAGCGCGTTTTCGGCATTATCCGTTTTAATTACATTAAAAGTTTTTGGCATTAAATAAATTGAAGCCGAATGCCGTCTGAACTTATGTCACTTTGATCCCAGTTTACAGAGACACAAGTAACTTTTGCTGTTCATGCGAGAATACGGCAAGACAATGGGAGACAGGACATCAAGAAGAGAGCAATGGAGAGCGGAGAGCGGAGAGTGGAGAGGGGAGAAAGGCAGAACGGCAGAAGGCAGTTGGGGTAGCTACCCTTCACCTTTCTGTATTCCCCTCTCCCCCTTTTCCCAATCAGCAGACTGAGTTTTGCTGCTCAGTGAATCGCGTGTAATCAAGTTTAGTGTTTAAGGCTTTAAATTGAAAATTCCGGCATTAGGGCTAGGAATGCGAGAGCACTACACAAATTAGGGGTTGGGCACCAAAGGGTTGAGAATTTGAGATGCTGCCGTTGCTGTCGATTGCTGCCTCACTTATCTAATGTTGCACGGCGCGCGTTGCTGCAACAAATGAGCAACAAATTTGCAATCATTCAGCGCCATAAATCAATTATCTATGTTAGTCAGCTGCTAAGGGTTGAAGGAGTAAATCCAGCTACAGGGGAAAGTTACAACGATTAATACTGAAGATTTTAACATTTCTTCAACTATTTAGGTAATTTAAGAAGCGAATAAACGTAATTTAATAGATTTAAAATTAATTAATCTATGTAAGTCAGCTGCTAAGGGTTGGAGGAGTATATCCAGCTACAGGGGAAAGTTTCTACACTTGTATTTGAAGAGTTTAACACTTCTTCAAGTAGTTAGTCAATTTAAGAAGTAAATAAACATAAATGAATTGATCAATAGATAAAATTACAGATAATATTGTAAAGCTGTTTAGTTAATTTATTTAATTATTTAATATTAGTTCCTATATAATAACAGTAAGGGGGTTAGTTCTTATTCTAATTAAATCATTTTCGACACGAGCAGAATTCAAAACAGCCGCATTTTGGAGCTGCTACAAAGCGCAGCAATGTTGCCAATCAATGCTTCAAACTCCTACCCTCTTCTTCTTCTCCCCCACCCCACCCCACCCCTTTCTGCACATCTTGAGCTGCGCTGTCGACGTCGCTGCCAACGTCATTGTATTTATTTCTCATGTTAAAATCAAATTCCCGCGTGTGCAATTTTTCATTTGGCCTGAAAATGAAAAGGAAGTGGAAAAATGTGTTAAGGTGCGTGTGTGTGTGTGTGTGTGTGCGTGTGTGTGTTACTGTGGGGGTTGCAAGGCTGCTTCCGGCGTGCTGTCCTTGTCGCTGACATGAGGTCCCAGGTAATGTCTGTAATGTCAGCGAAGCCTTAAAGCAAGCTGCAAACTTGCCACCTTTAAAGAGCTTGCACTCCAAAAACAGGTACCAAGAAACAAGGAACATGCCGCATGAGGCATGCTGCCTGGACGCCCACACACACAGACACACATGCACACACACACACACACACACAGAGACTCAACTTGCGCTCTAAACAAAACAAAATGCGTTGGCAAAGCGGCTGAAAAGTAGAAAACGGCGGAGAGAGCGGAGATTGTAAGGAGAGTGGAGCCAGTGCTGTCAACATAGCTATTTTCTAGCTAGATCTGCAGGTGTTCGAATAACAAATTCCATTCAAAATACTTTGAAAGGTAAAAAGAAGACCATTGAAAATATTACAAAAAGTTTATTAACAGATTAAAATTGTTGGAAACATTTTTACTGATATATTTAATATTTATATTTTGTATAAAAATATTGAGTGTGAGTTTATTTTATTATTCTTGCCTTTGGGTTTAAGGTGAAATTAGCAGAAGTTAAAATAGCGATTTCTAAATGTAGCTTTTTTAGAAACTGCAGAGTTGTCAACACTGATTGGAGCAGCGGCAGCGGCGGCGGCAGAGGCAGCTGGCGTCGACGACGACGACGACAGCAAAAGCAACGTCATTTTTGTTGCTGCCAGTAAGGACGAGAGCAAGCGATAGATAGAGGGAAGGGAGCGTGTGAGAGTGGTAGAGGGAGCAAGGCGAAGGGACAGACACGACACCAAGTGTACAATAGCTTTAAGCTTAAACTCTCGCACACTCACACTCACACACACACGCACACAGACAGACAACGACACAAAGTTGCACACACACACACACACACACAATACATTTTTAAATACAGGGTCACATTTGTTTTTCGACAGTCTTCTTGTCATTTTTTATGAAAAAGCTCTAGCCAGAACTCTCAGCTATAAGGTAGAGCTGTAGAATTCTTCTGTCTATCTAGAAATGTACACAATGTAACGCCCTGTATGCAGGAAATTCACGGACGAACGCTATATGTCCAGGTCCAAGAAAGAAAAATACTTGCCATGCGACAACATAGCCCAAAGACCAGGGCTGCACTAACAAAGGTCGCTCCAAAGCTGTCTTCAAAAAACAAGTAACAAAACAAGAGAAAAACAAAACATTTTAACAGTTACTGAAAAATACTTATTTTAAGAGCAATAAATATGAAATCTTACTAACAGAACTTAAACTTAATAATAATATGACTTTTTATTATTATCTCATTTAACATTATAGGTATTTTTAGTCGCTAACAAGAGCTAAAGATTCAAATCTAATGTATACTTGTTGCGCTTTGAGTTTCGAGTTGTTTAATGAATTATTATTAGATCAGATATGGGACAGTTATCGAGTTGTTTCTAAAATTAGCTGGACTTTTGAGACGATGGCACAGTTTCAAATTCCGCTGAAAAGAAATACGTCAACTTTCTTATCAAGCAACAAAACTTAAGTGATAATTTAGTTTGTACAGCTGACAAGCTGATAAGCACTGGAAATACACTGGAAATGAAAATATAGAGATGTATTTTATCATATTAATTGAGTAGAATATTTTCTCTGAGTGTACTTCTTATAATAATATTGTAGTTAAATAACTACAAAATAGTTATGAAGTTTGAGTTTTGATATATATTTATTCTATTTAAAAATCATATAATAAATATTCAAAAACTAACTTTTTTAGCTTTTGTAAGTTGATTGATGTACCAAATGAGTTGCAACTAATTTCTCTGAGTGTATGTAGTAGTTTGGTAGGTATTACCCATTGTCAGAGAAAACCGCAAAAGAAATACGAAATAAGAAATGCAGCCGTAGATGCGATTTGTTCTAAGCTGCCGCGAGTTGTGAGTTTCCAGTTGCCATGACGCAGCCCTGGCAACACTGCCAAGGCAGCGACACTGGCAGAGATGGCGGCAGCAGCAGAGGAGGCAGAGGCAAAGGCAAGGCGACCAGGCAGCCAGCTCTCCAGCTCCAGCTCCAGCTCCAGTTCTCCAACTCCATCTCCAGCTACAGCTACAGCAATGGCTACGACGCCGACGTCGACGACGACGACGACGACGCGCTGGAGGAGCACGGGCAGCTTGACGGGCAGCGCGGGGGCTGCGACGCTGGCAGCGCCCATTTGAGGGAGCCATCAAGCAGCGCATTTGTTGGCACAGCGCACAGCGTTTGACATTTCTCGATACTTGCTGGCGCGTCGCACCAGCAAGTCTACAGAAATCATGCGGGCCAAAACAAGATAAAAGAATCGAGTACTTTATGGCGCGTTCGCCACCAAAATGTTTCAAGTTGTTGGCCGCATGCCAAGCGATGCCAACAAACTCACAACTTGATGGCACGCCGCGTGCAAGCAGTTATCAAGTTTATCGATTGCCAGCACTCCGTGCTGAGCAACTGTATACTTTCTAGCGCGACGCTGGCTGTGTCCCCAACCCCCGTGCGTCGCGTCGCAGTCGACAACGCCAGCGACGTCGTCGTCGCTTGCCAGTCAGTGGTGGGTAGACGTTGGCGTTGGCAGCGGTGTGGCGACGCAACGTAACGCAGGCAGCGCTCGCTCTCTCAAACTTACTCTCGCTCTTTGTTGCTGCTGCTCTCGTTGCGTTGCGTTGGTCGCTGTGTGTGTGAGAGTGCGCTGAATTCAATTGAGAGCTGAATGTGCGCATTTCAAATACAACGGACTTTGTAACAGCAGCAGCCAATTTGCAATTGGGCTGCAAGTTGTGCGAACTGCAGCAACAATTATAATAACAAAAAAAATATATAAATTTAAGCACACACACATGCATGCCTGCTGATAAGCTAAAAATAGTATTGCCTACTTTATTGCGCTGTAAGCGGCTGCGATAATCAAATGTCGTAATTATCTATGCGTATGCAATTTATACGCATATAATGTGCACACACACACACACACACCACACGCACGCACGCACATTTGCATAACCAGCAACAGCAGCATTTCCCTTGACCTCCACCTGCCCCCCTTCGCCACTCTGCCAACCCTTGCCCCACTCTGTCGCGCCGCTTTTCATGTTGCACATTTCATGCATTTCCTTTGTGCTGGCAACTTATCAAGCTTCCTGTCCGGCAACCCGTATCCCCACAGCCCACAACCCACATCCCACAATCCACATTCGCTCCCCGCACGCACCACCCACCATTAAGCATATACAATAATAAATTTCCCATTTGGTCCCCAATATATGCACTATATGTTCTATATGCACAATATACAATATAAATGCATATATATATTTTAAAGTATATAACATGATTCTGCATTTTTGCAGCACGCACATAAGTTTTGTGATTATTTTTGATTTTGTTGCAATGTTTTTTTTATTTTTTTTTCTTTTAAATACCCTTTATCATGAATGCGCTTAAAACTAACATTATTTTGACACTCTTAGATCAGTTTGCAATCATTTTTTAAATATTTAAAATTCCTCTACTTTTATTTAATAAATCTTGGGCAACTGTATATATCAAATTCTGAGAATCGATATTATTACCAAATTAATTTATATCAACTCTTGGGCAATTATTTTCTTTTGAATTTGAAATCCGTAGAAAGAAAAGAATTGTTAATAGGTTTTAATAAAAACAATATATTAATATTCAACTTGCGTATTATTTATTTATTTAACCAATATATTTTTCAACATTTAATGTATTTATTTAATTAATTTATTTAATAATTTATGCATATTTAATATGTTACAGATTAAGAAAACACTCAATCCTTTACAGAAATCGGGCTAAAATTAATTTTAAATTTCATTTTAATATTTGAAAGATTTAAAGAATTTTAATTAATACAAATATGTTGTAAATATTTGCTGTGTATTAATAAGTGCTCTCTAATGTATAACTCGAAATTAAAAAAATAGTATTAAATAAAGAAGAGTTTTGAGAGAACTGAATATTTCATATCAAACTAAATTTGAATAAATTGTTGGTTTTTTTAGATTCTTTATTGTAAATTTCCTACTTAGAGTAGTAGATCTGTCGGATTAAGGTAATTTATTGGGTGTCCCTTTGTGTTTATCATTATAATGCGACGCCATTTTGTGGGCAAGCGGAAATGGAGGCCATGTTGCTGCGGTTCCCAGAATATTATTTAATTTATTTATTTATTTATGCGTTTCTCTCATAAATTGCGCAAAATTTGTTAAAATGCGAACAACATAAAGTTTTTGGGGGATGAGGAAAGTGCGGGGCGGTGAGGGATGGGGAGGGGAGGGTAGGGGCGTGGCTTATGCAGCATTGCAATTAGGTTGCAACTGTAACCGGTGCTTAAAAAAACAACAACAACTTTGTATTTGCAAACGTTGGAAAAATAAAAAATAAATTATAAAAAAGAAAAACAAGTCTGAGACATGAGACATGAGACATGAGATCCTAAGGCCATTTTGCTGATCGGGGCAGGTGGCTGACGATTTGGCTGACGGTTGAAGCTGACACAGAAAACCAGACGAGAAACGAGCACCAAGCAACGAACAGTGCAACAGGCAACATTGCGGCGACAACAACAATGTGCAACAGCAACAAAATGTGGCACTTGACATGCATATGCAAAGGTCTTTCCCAGCTCTTTTGTATTGTTATTGTTACTGCTGTTGTTGTTTATAGTTGCTGTTTGTTGTTGTGGCTAGCAAATAATTTGCTTATGAGACCTTCGCTTTAACTGGGAAACCGTTTTGTCAGACTACAGACAGCTAAAATAGCTCAATTGTTAATAAATAAATAGATGGTATCTAAAAATAAAATGACAAAAAAAAAAAGAAAACTTTTCATTTAAAAATTATACATTTTTGTTTTAAAACCTCTCTATTATTAAATAAATTATTATCGAGAAAAGAATAAATAATCCAGCAGAATAATCATGTAATATGTAAAATTCAAGCAATCAAAGAAAAAAATGGAGTTTTTAATTTCTGATGAAGCATTTAAATCGAGATTAAATTAAGATAAAATTGACATTTCGACACAAAATCGGTTAAGATTTGACAAAGTTACGAGAGCTGAAAATATATATTTTCTAAATTAATTATTAAAAAATAAACGCAAAGCGAAAGGAAAAAAAATACAGTGTAGGGAAAAGTTAAATAAAAATGATTGAATTATCAAAACAGAAACCAAATAAAAATAAAATTGACAAAGAAAGTTTTAAGTTTTCCAATAAAGGAAGGAATGAAAAGGATAAATTGAATAGTGTGGACAAAAAGGAATTGATTTATCTATTTATATTGCTGGTTTAACTAACTCGAATGATATTATAAAAGATTCCTTAAACAAGGAACTTTCGATATAATTTTACATTGCTATATTTTGATATAAATATTTTAGATTTGAAGTGAAGCTATTTGGTCGTTTAAATAGTAGCTACCAAAATGTTTAATTAATTGATTTATTTAATATATCAAATACAAAATAGCAAATACTAGCTTTAAACTAGCTGAAGCGGCAACACTGCTGGGAACCCGCCAATATGCAAAAGAACTTTTCACGAAGCCTTTGATGTGCAGCGCTTGCCACACTTACCAACAGCAGCAACAACAGCAGCAACAGTGGCAACAACAACCACAACAGCAACAACGACAGCAACAGTAGCAACAACAACAAGAACAACACCCGCTATAGAGCAACATATGCTTAACAAACAAACACGCAATGGCTAAAAGTAATCGATAGTGTTGTTGTTGTTGTTGTTGTGTGCTGTTGTTGCTGCTCATCTTGAAGCATTTTCAAGGCAAGCTGTCAACTGTTAAGCTAATGTTAATGCAAATGTTTAAGGGCCAACACACTTTTGAGGCACTGTGACAGCAGCTGTGCAGTTTTCATGCTTCATAGCGTCAAGCGTCCAAAGCGGAAGTCGTTGTCACATCAAATGGCGACAATAAGCACATCCGCTTCCACTTTTGCACAAAGGGATGTCCAAAGAAAAAACTTTCGATTTTTCAAATACCAAAAAAATACAGAATACGCAGTATAAAAATCTACAGGAAAAAAAGAAATAAACAACTAAAAACTGAAATTTGAGTTCTAATCAAGCAGCGCGAGCAGCAGCAACTTAAACAACAACAACTTCAACAACAACTACACCAATGTCACATGTGGAGACCCAGTGAGTTGTTGTTGTTATGTAGTTGTTGCTGTTGTTGTTGTTGTTGTTGTTGTTGCCCCCCGCAGGGAGGTCGACAATTCAAACGCGTAGAATTCAAAAGCCAGACATCGACGCCAAGGAAACTGACAATAGACGAAGCTTCAAAGCACACACACAGACACACACACACACAGAGACACACACACACACAAGATAAGCTAGATATGTGACCCTTATCTTTAGCTGGGTTTCTGGAATGTCAATTTTCTCCATGTACTTAACAGCACGCGGAATTCTTTTAAAACAAGTCGCTCTTAACCAAAAAAAATATATAACTTTACTTTAAAATTTACCAGAGTTTTCTAACAACATTTAATAAAGTTAGTTAAAAATTTGGAAATGTTTTCAGTTTGCCATAAAATCATTTAATCTTGTTGCTGCTTAAAAATTTAAATGTTATACAAAAACAGTTTGTAAACAGTGAGTTATAAAAGTCATCAATTTATTTGTGAATAGTTAATTATTCTTAATTTGCTGTTGTGTATTAAAAGTTATCATGTTCTACACATAGTGGATTTTATGTTGTTGTGGATCGCAATTTCTTGTAGTATTTCAATAAGCATTGAGTGTATTGTTGTTGTTGTTGCTATTGTTGCTGTTGTGGATGTCAAGCTATCGTATTCCACAAAGTGTCTGCCACAAGTGTTGTTGTTGTTGCTGTTATCGTATTCCACAAAGTGTAGAATATATGTTGTTTTTGTTGTTGCTACTGTTGTGGATGGCAATTTGTTATATGCCAAGCAGCATGGACTGTAGGAGTTGTGGTTGTTGTTGCTGTTGTTGCTGTTGTGGATGGCAAGTTCTCATATTCCACCAAACGTAGAATGTAAGTTGTTGTTGTTGTTGTTGTTGTTGTTGGCTCCTCTGCTTTCGACTGATCGTCGTCTGCTCTTTGTGCATTCTTTCAGTTTGCTTTGCGCTCGCATTCGCTTTTCTGACTCTGGCTAATGTACTGTCTGAAAAGGGGAAACCTGGAATTGTCTCCCCATCTCCCCTTTCCCCCTTTCTCGCTTCTTTCCCCACCTCTCTGCATTCTCCACTCCCTTCTCGGGTCGCCAACGAGCCGTGCAGTCATCGCTGTTGTTGCGTTGTTGTCGTTGATGTCGCTGAATTTCAAGCAAGCAACGGTGATTCATCGAAATTAAAAATAAGTATTGTATCTGTATCTCAACGCTTGTTTCGCATTGTTCTCATCACACTCATTGTTGTTGTTGCTGCCGTTGTTGTACTTCAGTTAGAATGCTCGCATTTCCTGAGCTACACTCAACGTACTCACTTTAGATTCAATTTGACCCTGAGACGCAATGAGAATCGACTAAAAAACTATTTCATGACTATTTCTGCAACTGATTAAACTTCAACTATTATTATTTTCTTAATTTTATTTGTATTTTTGTGTATTTCATTTCATAATCAAGCACAAACAAACACATCATCAGTCGCACTTCCAGGAAAACGTACTCTATCACATTTCCCAGACACATTGGCAGTGCTGAAAATTCCGACAATCTCAAATCAAGGGTTTTCCATCAATTAGACTGCAACGGAAAATCGGACTTCAACTTCAACTTGTTCAAATCATAAATGCCCAAGAATTTCTGTCTTTAATTGAGTGGAAATATTTAGATAACAATCATAAAAATGTCAAGTTTTGCATCTCAACTTGAGTTGAGCATTGATTTAAAGTCGGTTTACATGCAAAATGATTTATTTAGGTATATAAAATCTCGGAGCATTATCAGAAGACTTTAATTTGGGACTCTTAGGTATATTTATTTACTGCAATTGCTTGAAGAAAATGTGCTAAAAATATATCTAAAAATGATTCTTTATAATTTAGATATTTTACAACTTTAAATAAACACTTTGTTCAGTGTATCAATATTATTTTTTGATGTGATTTATCTAGGTTTATAAAATCTCGCAGCATTATCAGAAAACTTCAATTGAGACTCTTAACATTAATTAAATTGCTGCAACTGCTTGAAGAAAATTCATTAAAAGAGATTGTTTAAATACGTGTGCTAAAAAAATATTTTTCCAAGGTGTAAAAAACTATTCTAAACAATTTACATATTTAAATAATATTTTTTCAGTGTATTAATATGATTTTTCAATCTAATAGCTTTAGCTAGAAGTTGTCTCGGTTTCAGAGTCCGTTTACAACATTTGCTGAAATAAAAATCTTTTAAAAGTATTTTTCGATCTGTGTTCGACAATTTCTCGCAGTGCATTTAGAGAGTCTCTAGATGGCAGGACTACATAGGTGCATAGGTGTGTCTGCTCTGGCAGCGGAAACTATTTGTAATCTCGTAGCAATTTGGACACCTGTTTCAATATTGCAGCTAAGAAATCTTGACATTTCGTTTCGCTGATCCTGCGTCCTGTGTTCTGTGTCCTCGTCCTCTGTCCCTGGAACTGGAACTGCGTCCTTCCATTGTCACTCCGCGCAGAGACTGAGGGGGAAAAAGTTTTGCATTGTGTGTGCAACATCCGGTTGCAGGGGCAGGTAAGAAAATACGCTTCATTCTTGCACACTGACAAGACTGAGGATGAGGATGAGGATGAGGAATCCATGTTCTTCTACTTCTACTGCTGTGATAACCTTGCCGCGGTGGTGCTTTATCAAATTCTGGTCACCTTGGGCGGCATTTACAAAATGTGTATCCACGACACACACACACACACACACACACACACACAGGCACATGTAGATATGTTTGAAAAAGGCATATAGGGGACCGTTTTGGATTAAAATTTCTTTCGTTCCTTTCGCTTTTCGTTGTTGTTGTTGTATTTTTTATACGTTGAATGCATTTCTCCGCGTCTGCGGAATGGGAAAGGAAGTGGAAGGGAAGGGGGCAAGGGGGAAGGGAGTGGGTAAGGGAAACGGGGCACAAGGGACTGCGGCATTTATTTTCGGCATTTGAAGTTGGTCCTTTGAAAACGGGGGTTCAAATTCAAAGCGCTAGACCGAACGAATGTGCGAAGGGTTGTTCCCCGTCTCTCTCTCTCTCTCTCTCTCTCTCTCTCTCTATGTGTGTGTGTGTGTGTGTGTATCTGTGTGTGGCAAGGAACACATTTGGATGCCAGACTGCGTCTCAGTTTTCGAGTCGCTGTGTGACAACATTATGCGCCGGCAGCAACGTCGCAAAGTGTAAGCAGCGAATCGATTTTGGAATTCGTCTCATGCGATGCGAATGTGTGTGGAAAATGCTGATAAATGGAAGCAGGCAAATGGAGGACAGGCTGGACAAGGACCAGCAGCAGGAACTGCAGAAGGAGCTGGAGTAGGAAGTGGAGTAGGAACTGGAGTAGGAATAGAAACAGGACCAGCAGACAGGACCATTGCTATGCTAATGAGACTCGTCTTCCCCAATCTAAATGCAACTGCAACAGCGGAGGCAACAACACACACACACACACACCTATTTCACCGATAATACTACACTCACCAAAAAAATATGTTAGCCTTATTTATTATTAGTCGCCTTTGTTGTGGAATAAATTGTACAGTAAACAATTATTTAGAAATAAATGTCAGCTCTTAAAATATTGAAAATCACTTAATATTTTGTCAAAAAAAGGAATTACTAAAATTATTACTATAATATAAAAATATTATAATTAATTACTATATAAGCTACATGCTCATGCATAAATTTATATACAACAAGAAATGGAAGAATAGAAAAATATTATTTGCTTTCAGTTAACTTCATTCTTATACTGAGAGAAATTACATTGAAGGGAATAAATGACTCTTTAAACTTAGCTACAATTCCAGAGTATTTTAAGGCATAGTTTCCAAATTTTAAAATAAATTATCTCTACAGAAATTAAGTGCTAAAGCTGCAATTCTTTTCTAATTCCTGTCATTTCTAACTCTCAAAAAGATATTTGACTTTATTTAAAAAAAACATTTACAGATTGTAGAACTGCAATCCAAAAAAAAGATATTGCATTTTCGAAAAGCAAAGTTCATTTTAAAATAAAGACGTATTTATTTGTAACTAATTTATCGACTGAAAAATGGGTAATTTTTCTCTGAGTGTGGAGTACAACTTCGACACCTATTTGACCGATAAGACGAGGAAACCAGACAACCAGCAACCCGAGAGCTTGTCGTTTATTGGATTATTTGTTGCCGATGTCGTGTGATTGGTGGGCTTATGTTTACCCACTATGACACACTGATAAGATAAGGAAAGAGCCGCTTTTATGTCGTGACTCGGCGACTTCTTTCAGTTCGACTTCCAGTTCGAGTTCGAATTCGGGTTTTCAGCAAAAATTCAAAACTCATAGAATGCAAATGTTGGTTAAACAACATTTTGGCCAGGTTTAGTTGCATAGACCACACAGTCTATAGGAGACTCGTACTTTTGCGTTCTCCATAACAGCAACAACAACAAAACGAGTATATATATGTATGTATGTGTGTGTGTGTGTTTGTTAACTGAGTACTGAGGGGGTTTCCATGGCTCTGAGTCGGGTTATTATTGTTGTTAGTCGTAGTTTAGACTTGAGTCTCGTTGTTGTCTGTTGACTTGTATTGTAACCGAAACTAGATCTGGAAATCGTAAACAAATCCACTTTGAAGTGACGTTACACCTCAAAGCCTTTGCCATAGAAAATAAGGGTTCAATTTCTGATACGTAACGTCAACTAGTTTATTTATTAATATATTTAATATCCGATAAATTAATTAACATATAAAATAAAATTGAAATATCAATTTATACTTTAATTTGAAAATATAAAAGTAAGAAACTAGAAAAGTAAGAGTAAGAAATTAGAAATTAAAAGCTCGGACAGAAATTTTAATTTTTCTATTTTGAAATATGGGAGTTAAAATTTAGGTGAATAATATAAGGAAAAAATAAGCGAATTAGCTTATGTATTTTCTTGATTTAATAAGCGGGTAACCTTCTTCAAAAGTGTGGCTAAAAAGCACAGAGTCTTGTAAAGAAAATAAATATTTTATGAATATTTATTACAATCGCTAACTTACAATTCTGAGTGCTTGTTCTTAGAACAATCTAAAAAAAGGAAAATAATTTTTCTTAGAATTAACTAAGTCTGAAAATGATCAAAGTGTCTTTTCATCTGAGTAACTGTGTGTCATATTAGTTCTAGCAGCTTTAAAGCTTGGATTGCAATTGAAATTGAAGCTGGGCAGCAGCTTTAAGCTGCTTGACATTCAAACTGCGGGCAGGCCTGCAATTGATTGCACAGCATTAAGGCAAAATTTCCAATTGGGTGGCTTTCACATGCATACATACATATATATACATATACACATATATGTATATATACAAACAAAAATACATGCATTTACTATGTATAATCATGTGGAGCCCACACACACACACACACACACACGCACACACACACCCTTAAGCATCGAATACGCACATTTAATGCAAATTTAAGCAGTTAGCAAGCAAGTAGAACCGTTATGTAGATTGTGTGTGTGTGTGTGTGTGTAATATGTAGATGGCTATATAAATGCGTGCACATATGTATATACACGTGTGTTGCCTGCTGATACATAATGCAGGGCAATATAAATAATTGCAATACATACACGTACACATATGTACTTTACATATATAAATTGCAGCTGTCTGTGTGTGTGTGTGCGTTGCATAACCGCATTTGCTGTTTACACATGCTACATACATATGTATGTAAGTGTGTGTGCTGCGTTTGTTGTTTATATATTTACATGTGTGTATTTTAAATGCATCGATGCTCACTGCACATTGCAATTGCATTAGTGTGGCGCCCTCTTTTGTTCATTACACGCACAATGCTTGCATAAAATAAATTTACAGGCAAAATACTCGAATGCATTTGTTAAATGAGACAAGAAACGTTGTGACGGTTGGAGATGGGAGTAAAGAAAGTGAGCAGAAGGGGGAGCAAGTGGGAAGGGGAGATACACCTTGCTCCTGCAGCTGCTGTGAATTCCCTTGCAGCTCCTGCTGCTAATTACTCATGCAAAGAAGAGAGCGACAGAGGGAGAGAGAGCGAAGCATTCCACACTCCCCTTTGAGAGTAATTTGCGTATGTTCAGGGAAACATCCATCCCCCCTCTAAACACCACCCTCTAAAAGATTTAGAACAAGTTTGGCATTTTAATTTTTACATATTGAATTTTATTTCTTCATGTCTCGATTGTGTGTGTGTGTGTGTATGTGTATTCGCCTGAAATATCAATAATCAAATGATATAAACTTAATACTAAATTTGTAGAAATAAACATTACAGCTCAACATATACGATAGACGATATTATAATTATTTCTTTCATCAAATAAGGCATATAAATATTGCGGCATTCTGATTCTGATTGAACAAATAAACATATAATTAGAATATAGAATTAACAAAACTGACAGATATCGGGTCTTTAGCTAAAATTGGAACAGATCTGAAACTAGACTTAATATTATTACTATACATATAACATAGTTGGGCTTTTCCACCCATTGTTTTACACAATTCTTTTAATTTGTTTTTTTTTTTTGTCTTTGTTTAGTTAAAAATAAAATTACGTAATTCTTGTATTTTAGCATTTAATTTTTTCTTGTTTATACATATATTTTATATCACAATAGAAAAAAGAATTAATTTGCATATTCTTTTCGTTCAATCGTTATAGTTTTTTTTTAGATTTTCATTTGTATTTTCTTAAGTTCGCTTACTTATAAATTAAACAATAAAAAATGTACAGAATTTTCATTAACGTTCGTTTTTTTCTCTAATAAACAAAGTGGTTTTGTTTTCTTATTATTTTTAGTTTGTTATTTGACTATTTGTTATTTTTTTCTTGACCAAGTTACGAACTAAAACTTAAGGTAGATTTATTAATTTTCGTTAAGCGTCTACTATTAACATGTTTTTATTTTAATCATCAACTAAATTAAACGGCATAACTAACGACGCTGCACTAAACAAATTCGTAACAAACGAAAACAAAAAACTAGAAACAACAAAAAAAAAGTTCAATACAAAGAATCTGTCGGAAAAAAAATAAATACAAATATTTCTAACAAAAGGCAAAGAGAGAGAGACGGAGAGACAGAGAGAGAATGCCAACAAAGAGTAAACTTTTTTGTAGTCAGTATTGTTGTTGTCGTTGCGGGCAAGCTTAAAGCGCTGTTGACGTCGCTGCTGGCGTCGCAGCTGCCGCCATTGCTGCGTTGTTCTCCTGCTATTGTCGTTATTGTTGTTGTTGTAGCGTTGGAGGCCGCTGGCTTTTGTTGTTGTTGCTGCTTTTTTGCTCTTGCTTGTGTTTCTGCTGTTGCCGAAGCGTGAATTAAAATAAACTATTTAAATTTATTTGCATCTGTTTAACTGCGGCCTGCATTATACACACACACACACGCACGCATTCTCATATGCACACATGTGTGTGTGTGAGTGTACGCTTGCATCGTGTGTGTGCTATACGCTGCCCTCTCCCCACACTCCTCTCTTGCTGCTTATCTCACGTCTCCATCGCCATGCACTTTGTTGCTGCCGTCGCCGTCGACTGCAGTCGTGTGTTTTTTCTCCCGTTTGTTGTTGTTTTTCTTTTTTGTTATTTTATCGCCGCCTCTGTCGCTGCGCTGCGTGCGTGTAAGCTGACGCGACTCCCCCTTGCGCAGCAACTTCGCTCTCCCCCTTCCACCTTAATGCAGTGCGCGCCTTAGGAACCTGCGGCGGCAACAACACAGCACAGACCCAGACAGTGTTGCCCACTCAGCTATTTTCACGCTAAATCTAAAGTTTTTGTAAGACCGATACGCGAAAAATAGTGAAATGCCAGCTAACTATTTTTAAGTTACAAAAAACTGCTGGAAATACTTTAAATTATTATTACTTGAGTTTTTTAATTTCTTTTAGTTGCGGACTGCATTTATACTGTAGAACTAGCAAATTGTATTTCTGTAATATTTCTCTTGAAAGAAAATAAAAAGTGTTCAAGCAAACGGACTGACAGACAGACAGATTTATAAGTGCTCATTTTCTGTATATATGCCTTTATAGCGTAGAAGTTCCCTCCATATGCCTTACATGCCTTCGATACCTATGCCTATTTTCAGTGGATGCAATGGATAAAAAACTATATTACAAAAGGTGTTTCCTAAAATGCAAGCTAACCAAAAACATTTAGTTTTATTGGTTGACATTTGATTGGTTTTTATCCCCAAAAACAACTTTGACTATTCCTACCATTTTTCAAGCTATTTTTTATGTTTGTAGGCCCTGAAGAGTTGGCAGCACTGGAGCCAGAGCGAGAGCTTCAGCTCCATGACAGCGTAGCCGTTGTAGACGTCGCAGTCGTTGTGTTCGTACGTGTCTGTCTGTATGTGTGTGTGTTGTGTTCATTGTTTGCTTTTTGTTGTTGGCGTTTGTTGTTTTCTGCCTGTCTGCCTCTCTCTCTCTCTTTCTTTTGCTCTCTGTCGTTTCAGTTTCTGTTTCTACTCGATTCGTACGAAAAAAATTTAGTACAGCGTGTGGTATGGCAAACGAAAGCTATGAGTTTTCAGTGTATCTTGTTGTTGGTGTGTTTGTTGTTTTCTTCTTCTTTTTTTGTTTAATCTTAGTTGTGTGTGCGTGTGTGTGTGTGAGTTTGCTGGTGTGTGTAATTACGTGCCTTGCCTTCAGACGTCAGACATGCAACACGGCACGCAGGTAGCACGAAGCAGGAGACGCAGGAAGACAAAGTCAAAAGAAGACGCGACTCGACGACTCTCAGCTAAAGTCACAAAAGTCGGACAGACACACGCACGCACACACGCACACACGCATGCAGGCATAACTGCGTATGCAGAGAGAGAGCGACTTGGTGAGAGCGATCCTGCTCTCTTCGCGAATATGAAACAAAAGTCGAGCCAAACTCTTTGCACTCATTGATTTGAGCTAGCAGACTGATCCTTGCCGTACATTTAAGTAAAGTAAACTCAAGAGAGCGACAGTTTGCTCTCTCGCTCACTTTGTTAATATGAAAACAAAGCTAGCTAAACTCTGCGCACTCGCATGTCTCCTCCTGTGCTGGGATCTTTTCAGCTTGGCAGTGCAGCCTGCTCTGCTTTCTGCGCCTCAGCTGCGGCACAGGCATTACAATCGTGATGAACGCATCATCTGACCAGCCAGAGACCCAGATTGAGTTTCTGCAGCTTGGGCAGCTTCATGATAATGTCGATGCCCTTGGAGCTGAGCTGTGTGCAGCCATAGAGATCGATGGTCTTCAGATTGGTCAAGTCCTCGGCGAGAGTTTGAAGTCCTTTATCCGTGATGCGACTGCATTGTCCGATGTTGAGGTTCTCCAGTTCATGCAATGACTTGGCTATCTTTAGCATGCCCTGATCCGTAATCTGGCACTGATTCAAGCTCAACGATCTCAGGCGATAGAGTCCCTGGGCGATGTGGGTTAATGCCTGATCGCTGATCTTGTCGCAGAAGCTGACATCGAGGGAATTGATGCCGCTGCCGCCTTCCGTGAGATAGGCCATGCCAATGTCGGAGATGTTATCGCAGGAGCGTAGATTCAATTGTTCCAGCTTGGGCATCCTGGCCAGATGCTTCAGTCCGCTGTCCGTCACCGAGACGCAAAAGCTCAGATTGATGGACTTTAGTGAGGTTAGACCCTGTGCTATGTGCCCCAATGCCTCATCGCTCAACCTCTGGCAGTCCTGCAGTCCCAGATATTCCAGTTGCAGATTCCCCTCCGCCGTCTCCCGACTGAAGCCCGCCAGATGTCCGATTCCCTGATCACTTATATGCCAGCAGGAGCGTAGATTCAAGTGACGCAGCTTCTTCAAGCCCCACGCGATGAGCAAGAGTCCCGTGTTCGTGATGTTGCAACAGCCGCCGAGTTCCAGTGTCTCCAGATTCTTCAGATGCTGTGCAATTCTACCAAGACTCGTGTCCGTGATTTGTTTGCACAGCGACAGATCGAGCGTCTTTAAATTGGGCAGATCAACGCTAAATGCGTGCCCCAAATTCATATCGGCGACGTTGAAGCAACCGCTGAGATTCAGGGAGGTCAGGGCTGGAACGCCCAGCACCAGATCCTTGAGAGATCGGCGCAGTGAGAGAATCTGCACCTTCTTAATGCCGCGACGCACCAGACAATTGAATAGACTGGGGCTGGAACGCTTCAGATGTAGCTTCGCTTCCACGCCCTTCCACACGCTCTTCGCATACGCCGCATCCCTCCAGGCGCTGCAGACTTGCGCTGCCCGCCCCAAATCCCGCACCTCCAGATGCTCAAAGATCTGTTCGAGCAGCTCGGGGAATAGATTGCTAATGTGTGTGCCTTCCACGGGCGGTGGACTCTCGCGCGGACTCTCGCGATGCTGCAGATGATGATGATGCTGATGGTGATGATGATGATGTGCATGCGCTGCTGCGGCCGCTGCTGCTGCGGCGGCGGCTGCTGCTGCCGCTGCCGCCGCGTGTTGCAAATAGAGTGCGGGGGGCAGTGATTGCAGCTGGGGACGTTGATGCAACGCGTACGGCGTAAAGCGCAGCAGGTGGTGTTGATTTCGTGTCAAGCCGGGCAGCTCAGTCTGTTGATACAGTTCGTCCATATTCCAGGCGGCCGCCGCAGCAGCTGATGAGCCTGCTGGTAATCCTCCCCCTCCCCCTGCCCCGCCACCACTGCCACCGCCTCCTCCTCCTCCACCACCATAGTTATTTAAAGCAGCGGCTGTTTGCAGCGATATTGTCGTCTGATGATGGAAGGGCAACAGTTCCGTATTGGTGGCCATCACTCTCTTAGTTTCTGCTCACTCCTCACTGCTCACTCCGCACACTGCTCTTAAAATTTGCTTCTCTTTATTATTTATTTCAAATATTATTCTTATTTCACTTCAAGTGCGTCGCATTTTATTTTTCAAAGACTAGAGCACTTTTTATTATTATTATAACTACACACAGAATGCACTTCTCTTCAGTTATTATATATGTATATATTGTATCTCTATTATTTCCACACAACGAGCGTTAAACGAGCTTTAAAATTGAGACAAGACCGCGAACTGACGACGAGTTACGAGCAGCAAACACGTCCGAACGCTTCAATGGCGAGAAACAGAATGAGCCACAGAGCGACAAAGCGACAAATTAAATGAGCGTCACACTCACTCGTCAATGCATTCGCTCGCACACACTCTCTCTCACACACACACTTACGCTCAGGCAGCTGAATTCAGCAATGGCAGCCAGGTAGCAACACTCGCTCTCTGGCTCTCCCACACTGTCGCTCTCCCTCTCTTTCTCGCTCCCTCTCTCAATTGGGCTGGAACGTTGAGTCAACTTTGGCTTGATTCCCGTCAGTTTTTAGCTTGACTTTAAGAGGCTATGAGAAATTAAGGAGTTTTTTTACTTTAAAATTTTAAACTTTTAGAAATATGCAAATTTAAAGGTAAAACTGTTAAGACTTCATGATTTTATAGCTCTAGAAATATGCAATAAACTGTAGAGTTCTCGATTTTAATATAATATATTTGGAAACCTCTCTAAAATATATAGAAAATAAGCTTTAAATTGTAAATTTTACTATGGAAAACTTAAAAATGGTCATAACTTTGCCATAAATAAACCGATTTCCTTGCGAGTTATTTATCATTATTATTCCCCTATTTTGATTCTGCATCAAAACAGGAAAACTATTTTTTTATACTTTATGAAAACTTAACAATGTCATAACGATATATCAAATTTTTAATTTATAACAAACTAAAGCATTTCTTTATAGGGTTATAGATGTTTAAGTTTGTAAGAACTAGAAGTATTATTTAATCATATTTCACTATACGTTGCACTAAAATAACTAAAGAAAATCTTGCTTGTTCTATATATTTCACATAATATGATTATAATTCAAGTCAATATTAGTTATGGTTAGATATTGACTTAAAAATGGATATTCTTTATATTAACATTAATAACCTATTCTTTTTTTGTAAACTTGTTTGTGTTTATAATAATAAGTAAATATAGTTTAATATTTGTTAGAAATTTATCGATAGGTAATTATACATGAGTTGTCTTTATATTTAAAATAATCTTTTCTACAAGTCCTGTTTGAGATTTCCTACAGAAAACTATTCAATTATAATTAAAGGATAAGTATATGAGTATCTCCATAAGCAATCGGTGCATATATTTTGATGCTGACGTTATTTTATTTAAAATAATCTTTTCTTCATCAATTTTTTTACTTTTGAGATTTAGTTCTGCATTTTCTAGTTCATAGTTAAGGTTATATTGTTTGCACCATCTTGCTGCCAAAAAACTCCGACGCATTTTGTTGTTGCTGCCTCGACGATGCATTCCGAGCACGATCTATGGAGCAGGTACCTGTCTTGCCCATGTCTATGTATCTTTATCTGCGTCTCGCTGCATGTATCTGTAATTTTGTGTGAGTGTGTGCCTGTGTGTATCTTTTGTTGTTGCTTTGTCGCTACCTGCGACGCACAACAATCCCAGTTTCCAAGAAAATATTAACGATATCTCCCAAAACGTTGCCGCACAGAGACTCGAGTTTTGAGATTCGAGATTCGAGTTGCAGTTGCAGAGAGCCGAAAGTTGAGAGCCAAGAAACCCGCTGGGATTGAACAAAAGCCGTGTTACAATAGCGGACCACGCATTGTTATTGATACTAGGAAAGCAATGCACATGCACACATGTTCGGTAAAATCATCCCGATACCAATCCCGATCCCGATCCCTTAAAAAAGGGAAAACGCCGACGACGCGTCTTAAAAAAAATAAAGAAAACGGACTGGGAATTTGTTGAAAATCTGACAGTGCTGCTACCTGCTCCGTTAGAAAAGAAAAAAGGACTGGGAAATGGAATAGAAATGGGAACACCCGCACCCTTATGTACCCTAGCGCACAGTGGGAAAAACAACTGGATTAGCTTTAAAAACTAACAATGTTCGATTCCAGAATTTAGGTGTACGTGTATTATTCGTTTTGTTCTTCAAATTCTTCAATCATGGATAGTAAAACACATTTAATATTTTATAACATTTTCCGAATCTCTAAATAGGTTTAATTTTCTTATTTCCTAAGTTTTGATAAAAAGCTATCTAAATTACTTTAAGTCTTTAATTATAGCGACGAGTTTTATACCATCGTGAGTTAATATAATACGAGAAATAAAAACATTAAAAAAAATTACAATATTAAATATTTTGTGTGGTTTATGATTTATTTTAAGATTTGTCACACAAAATCTTTTCAAGATTGGAACTTCTTACGGCAAAAGGACGTAAAGTCTAAGTATGAAAGCAAAAGTAATCCTAATAACTTCTGGCACGCAATTTAGTAATTATAATCAATTATTTTCCAAGCTGAACTTTAAATAAAATAAATAATAATAATACATTTGTATAAAATAATAGTAGAAAAATAAATTCAGCTATTTATGACATTTTTCCACTGTGCAGGGGGTGGGGGGTAAAATGCCTACGCAGATTTTTCATCATGCCTCTGTCGGAGGCAAGGCGAGTGGCAAGTTAAAACTCTCGTACAGTCCCTGGCATTATCATTATCCTTGCCGAGAGCAAGGCGTGCGTCTCCGGAATTTCACTCTCGCGCTCTCCTGCTCACTCTCTCCGTCTCTCTCTCTCTCTACTCTCTTTGGTATGCTCTACCTGTTAAACCGGTTGGTCTAAAGGGACAGGGCCAGGGCCAATCTTTGAACGTGTCAAGGCGTCGCTGCCAACGAAGAAAAAATAATCTGTTCTTCGGAATTTCTCTCTCTCTCTCTCTCGCTCTCATTCTCCCTCCCTCTCCCTCCCTCTCCCTTTCTCTCTATTGCTGCAAAGATATATAGTGCGGCAGATAATAATCGATTGGTTTTTGGCTGCCTCTTTGTGCGTTTTGCACACTATGATCATCATTAGCTATCGCTGTCGCTGACGCTGTCACTGCTGCTGCCACGGACGTTGCATGCCACAAGCACAGACTCTGACGCAGGTAGGCTGCGGAAAAAGGTGCAATAGAGGCGAACACATTACAAAATGCAAAAGGGGAGCCCACGCAGCAAGTGCAAATCAGCAAATCAGGCAAGACTCTCTTCAGTATCCAAAAGATCCAGTAATAAAACTGGTAACTTCAGATACGAGATACATTTACTCAATCAACAGTTTATTTAGTTGCAACTGCACTTGCCACGCATATTTCAAGAGAATCTAAAATTGGTTTATTGGCCCCACAATAGACTGTTCTTCACTTATGTTATGTCCTTAACTTCCTCCTAAATTGGTTTAAACTAATGAATATATTTAGAAGATTCTTTATAAATCCAAAGAGTAAAGTAAAAGGAGTTTGTTGTTTTTCTGATTATTGTGAAGATTATTCTGAAGATAGTAAGAAGATTTTACAATAAGATATATTACAACACGACAATTGTACTCAAAAGATTCTGCTTAAAACTGCTTTATTTTTAAAAGATTTTTATAAAGAAGAGTATCACAAGAATTTACTAGTTTCCACTCATGAGTCTTCTTCTCCACAATATCAGGCGACTAAAAACAAGCAATTATGCATATTTAATCTATATATTGTGTAATTAATCAATTGTTATTCAAGTCGTTACAGTTTACGAACGACACATAATCATAATTGTGTGATTGTAAATAAGATCGTTGCACTGTGGGATCCTCAAACAGAGATCCCGCTATTCACCCTAATTGATTGCAATCAAAATCAGGTTTCCATTTGAATTTGTATTTGATTTCGTACTCGTGTTGATTTAACCCGCATAGCGCAGTAACCTTTAATAATCTGGAACAATGCGCTAAGGGTTAACAGCGAGTTTGATAACAATTTGTTATAACTGTGTCGGATCGTAACGAGATTGTAGATGAAGGCGACAGATTACAAGTTATCAAGGGCAGTTCAAGGCACTGAATCCCAATTTCAATTCCAATTCCTGAACCAGCATAACATTATCTTAAGTTGACCAATTTCTAATCAAATTGAATCTCTGGTTACGCTCAAACAATAGAGATGTAATATTCCATTGTCCAGCTGAATTCTGCAAAAGAAGACACCATCGGAAGATAAGCCATATGAAGAAGGATCAATTTTAAGGACTGGACACTTGTCTGGCACTTGAAAAATCGGAAAACTCGGAAAACTGACACCGCCCCTTAGTTTGAAGTGCCAAGTTCCGCAGTTCTCTCCGAGATTTCTGGCGAAAATGGGCGTTCTTTTTAAGAAATATTTACAGGAAAGTCTCCTGCTGCTAAATATAATTGTAGATATGTGGAAATATAGAACATCGTGGGATTAAAGAACCTCATAAGTATTGTTGAAGCAAAATTGAGATTGCAATCTTTTTAAGCTGACGCAGGAAACTGGAAATAGAAAAATAGAGAAAACAAAATTCTAAAAACCCAACAGCCATTTACTAATATTAAAATACATCTAGAAGATCTGAAAACTGGATTTAAAATAGTAGGCTCAAAGAGATGTCCATGAATATTATTTAAATATTTTTGTTTAAACTAAAAATATATCTCAAAGCATATATTAACCATTTTTAAATACAAATAAATAGTCACGATTTATCCACATATATATGTAAAATGTTCCTTTATTGTTTATGTAATTTAAATGCTATATGTATATATATAGTATGTATATATTATGTATGGTAAGTAGACTTGATGTCGGTTTTTTTCTTTTTCGTTTGTTGCTTTTTGAAAAATTTCTTTTACATATGGCAAACGTACTAGAAATTATTTAAATTTATTTTAAATCTTAAAATTCGTTTACGCTATGACTTTAAAATACTCTCGTATGTACGTAGTTAATAACTAGATGCTAATTACTCGTATTAAAAACCCAAAAATCCAATTATGATCTCATAATTGCTACTGGAAGGGTAGTTTAACTTAAATCAAAAGTTGGCATTTAATAATAAGTATTTTTTATATATGGCAGGGGGCATAAATATGTGATCTAGTGTAGTGTTGTGTAGTGTAGTGTAGTGTATGTATATGTACATGCAGGAGCACCTTATTTACGTTTCATTTTATTTGATGTCGGGTGCACGCAAGGAAGTTGTTTTGTTCATGTTTTCATGTTTTATTATGCTAAAGCATTCTTTTGATTTCTATGTGCTATATGCAGTTATAGTTATTATTAGTTAGTTAATTAATTAATTAATTTAATATTATTTGTAATGCGTAGTATTTGATTCGCTTTTAAACATTTCAATTCGTTGAATTTAGTCCAAATGGATAATACATTTAATCGTTAATCGAATGAGGGCCGCACATTTTCATATTATATCGTATTTGAAATCCGATCACGAATCGAGAAGTTTTTCGGGAGTCAAGTTAGAAGTGTGCGGCCTCTTCGGTTGTCCGAAGTCGAGAATGGGGCGTTTCACTGGATTCAATTTTGTTTTGATATATCATTTGTATATATGTTTTGCATTTCTAATGTCGTACGTGCCTAAGTTCTAAATTATGCTATATGTTTGTTCGTAAAACACCCAAAAATGTTCGCATTTCAAACAAAATTACAAATAATAAAAACATAAAATGTGAACGTAAAATGATAAACGAAAAAACAAACAAAAATAATAATAGTTAATAATAATATTAAAATACTTTAATGGGGTTATATATATCACAGGTACATTTTAGACTTTTTCAAATGTAAGCTTGTAAAAATGTAATGTTCGGTTTTTTTAAATTTTAATTTTAACATGGATAGCACAACACACAACATTGGCGGACGGGAAAGAGATGAATGGAGAGAGAGACGGAGTGAGAGACAGAGAGGGGGAGAAGCGGACAAATGCCTCAATGTGTGTGTGTTTGACTTTAGCTAATTATTTATTGTATATGTGTGTATGTTTACGTTTATATATTAATTATATATAATTAGTTAAGGTGTACGTTTGCTATTCACTAGTTCAAGTCGTTATTTGTGAAGTATTACTGTAGTTTTGTTTCATTTCCTTTGTTTATAGAAAAGCACTAACCATTAAACATTGCAACTGCCGTTCGTCATCATCATCTTCATCTTCATCATCTATTCTCTATATAGTATCAATAGACAAATGCAATTCAGGGAACATAAGATTAAAACGCTCGATTGTGATCGTAGATATGAAAGAGTTGTGTTTGAAAGTACATTTAACTTTAACTTTATCAAGCCTATGACTAGGGCCAGCTTTGCAAATACAAATACAAGTATATATGTATCCATATACCATATATCTTATCTGATCTAACTATCAGTTATTATTAAGCAGTTATTGAAAGGGTGTTTCTGTTCTTGAGTTTAAACGAGTACGTATTTCAAGTTTAGCAATTCTTTTTTTTTGTTTTTCTTGGAAGCATTTCATACAGCATTTACTTCTTAAGTACATTACTTTTGGGACTAACTGTTATGCGCACTCACTGTTACTAAAATTCGTAATGTCCCCTCAAACTAGATAGTTTTATGATTCGAACTGTGCACCTTGATTGTAGTTCTTATAATTGTTTTGTATCTGTTTCAACCAGGGATCGTAGTTACTATAATTTTATAAACTTTAAAGTAACTCAAATTTTGTCTAAAAATATTAGTTCAAGTTAAGAGAATGTTTAAGTTTATAATTTGAAAATTAAATTGTTAATAACAGTTATTTTTAGATAGATTTTAAGCAAATTAAAAATATGTTGCATTCATATTGTAAATAAAAGTTTATCTGTTTAATCATTCAAGTTTTTGATCCCTGGTTTAAGTATTTTGAGTACGTATTCGGTCTCATTTGGGTATATATTCGATTTCTATATATACTATATGTGTATATAAAATGCTATGGAGTATCTCGCGTGTGTATGTGTGTGTCTGTTCTAAGTTTCGATATGAATGAAAAATTACGACTAGTTGCTATGTTAAGACTACGCAAGTTGCATTCAAAATATATATATATGTGTGTGTATATATGTTATATGCGCTTGTTCAGTTTAAGTATTTTTAGCAGTCATTTGTCGTTGGTTGGATGCGATGGGAATGGGATCACCAGCCTCGGCATAGAGACAGGATCCTTCGCTGCAGGAGCAGGTGTCGCCTTCCCGGGAGCTGTTGCAACAGTCGCTTGTTGTGTAATTCCGTGGATGCAACTCATATCCGGAGAGCATGTTCTCATTCTCGCTCTCCGCACAGGAGTTTTGCTGCTGCTGGAGAAGATTTGCAGGTGGTCGACGTTGTCCGGAGCGTTTGCTGCTGCTGTGATCAGCGCTGCTGTCGGAATGATGTTGCTGCTGCTGCTGCTGCTGCTGGTGATGACGCTTGCCGTGACTGTGACTGTGACTCTGACTGTGACTATGAGAGGTGCGTGAATTATCCGAGCACTCGGAGGAGCATTGATAGATCTGATGACTGGAGGCGGTCGATTGCATTTGGCTGCCATGTGGCAATCCCACTGGTTGATACCAAGCCTCCGCTGGCGTTGGCAGAGGCGGTGGTCCTTGCATGGGCGTGGCCAAAGCATCACAACTGTTGCAGGCTCGATTGTTGTTGCCGCAACGTGCGGCATTCAAGCCCGCCTGATATTCGCTGACTGCGTGTCGTTGCGTCGGATAATGGATATGTATATTACGGCCGGACATGTCGGCAGTTCCAGCGCCAGCAAAATACGGCGGCAATGGCGGCGGATGTTGACTGGTGGGCGTGATCTGATAACGATTCTGTGTGCCCCCAACGCCACTCAATGGATTGCTGTATAGATTCTCCGGCGGACAGCCAACGGCGCATTGCGGCGACACGCCCCAAGCGGAGAATCCTCCCGACGAGCTGCTGTGTATGGAGGCGTTGAGATTGCTGCAAAAGAAGAGGACAAAATATTAATTTTTACTCAGCTATGTTAGTGGAAAATTTTAGACTCTCAGATTAGCAATAAAACAGTGAATATTTTCAATAGAATTTTATTGATTTTAATTGAATTTCTATATACATTGTATATTGAAAACACACAGAAGTTCAAATGGAAAGTCGCTGAGATAAATAACAAATGTTATTCATAGTTCATAGAGAAATAACTTCTCTGCCTTTTTAAACTAATTTTGGCATGCTATTAAAATTAACATTTACATTACATTAAATGTAAAAGCAGCTAAGCTTTTAACATAGAATAATTTAGAATATAATTAAAATATATATATTGAAAATGAGCTTCTTCTCTCTGTGACGCATATTTGTTTTGTTTGTTTGGCGACTCACCTCTGATTTGTGGAGATGCCGGAGCCGCCGCTCTTGGAGCTCTTGCGTGAGGATTCGGGAGAGCCTTGAGTATAGCCATAATTGGAAGACAGCGGAGGTGGATGCTCTGGTGGTGGTGGCAGAAACTCTGACCAGTTGATGGTCTCCGTAGGATATTGCAAGTAGTTGGACTTGTTGCTGGCTGCCGTAGCAGCAGCAGCTGCCGCTCCTTGAGCTGTAAACGCATCGGAGTAGGGAGAATGAGTGCCCGAATCCTTGTCAGCACTCAGCGATGTGGCCTTGGTGCAGGTTTCACTTGATGAGGTGCCAATGATCATCGTGGTGGCATAAGGTGTAGGATTATCAGGACTCTATAAAATAGATGTAATTAACAAACTGAAGAATTTGTGATGTAGACAAATGAATCGAACCTTGCGACAATTGTAGAATGTGGTGAGATTGCGGGTGTCCACCTCAGCGTAGTCGGTGCCACCATCTGAGTTGTTGTAGTTGGACTGACTGCTGTTTACATGGGAGAGCAGCTTTGATTCGCTCAAGCCCGAGTCCTTATCCGTGTCCGTTGTGCGCCAGCCTCGATCAATCCACAGACTCTCCTTGCTGTTGATGTTCAGCGCGGTTATCTCATTGGCGCTCACAACTGTTGAAGTTGGTAGAGTAAAACAGCATTTTAAAGATAATATAATTAAATTACAACTCGAAAACAATGAAACATGTATTTCATTACATTTACTGTGGATAATGGATTGATTTTGGTAGAAAAAATTAAGAAATAATTGTATAATGGTCGAAAGAAAATTTAATTTTCTAAATAATTTAAATTTATAAGCAAAATTAATTTGAGGGTCAAAACAAGATCCAAATGAAGAATCAATTTTGATTTCAAATCATGATTTAAATGACATTCCCTTGAGTTTTGCCGAAGTTACGACAAGGTTTTAAAGTTTTCCATTTCATTTCTAACTCCCTTATCTTACCGCTTAGATGACCCAATTCCTTGGTCATTTGATGACGTCGCTTAAAGTAAACCATCACCGTTGCCGCAAACACCACCACAACCAGGAGCACAATGATGACCAGGACCATTAACCAGGTGCCGTGCAGAAAGTTTGTTGTTTTGCGATGCGTTGTGGGATTGGCGTTGTTGTTGGGCTCCGTGTTGGCCATGCCATTTGTTTGGTAAGTAAAATCATTGCCCGTCTCATGGCGACCATCGTGGGTGCCACTGGGATGAGCACGCGGTGGATGCACATGGTATGTGGGATCCATATAAAGCGATTTCTGAACAAAGATAAATTATATATTTAGTAATTGTAAAAATTATATTACTGATTGAAAATACATGATTAAATAAAAATGAAATAAGTATAAATTGTGACTGTGAAGTATAGCTATAGAATATATAACATATTTGATATATTCGTCAATACTCACGGGCTTGGAGTAGGGTCCATCGCCGGCCTTGGTAAAGGCGTTAAGACGCACACTGTAAACTGCCGTTGTGGTCAGATTGTTGAGCAGCACCGATGTTGTGGTTGCATTCAGCGTCATGTTGGCCAACACCTTCATCGTGTTGCCGGCACTCACCTCAATCTTATAGCCATAAAGATTGCCATTGTGGTGCTGTGACGGCGGTGGCGTCCAGCGCACCCAACCAGCGGTTAAATTGTACATACCAATTTGTATGTTGTCCGGTGGCGCGGAGGGAACTGAATGAGATCGGGATTAGCTTAAGGATTCATATATATCACGGGTATTTCAAGCTACCATCTTCGTAGGTTGTAATCATCTTGGAGTTGCTTGGTTGTCCCTCGATTGTCTCATAAAAGGGCGTCAAAAAGAATTCGTATTTCGTATATTTGCGTAGATTTGCAACCACATGTGATTCTGACGATGCGTCCAGCACTGTGATGACCTTGTACTGCGTCGAATGGGATGTGGCATCTCTGTAGCGTATGTGCAGTCCCTGAGATTGAAGATAAATTGTATAATATATTAATAATAAAATCTTTAACATTTAAAATATAGCTAGTTTTGTATTTCTCTGTTTGTCAATTATATTCAATTTCAATTAAATGTTTGTATAATAAAAATATAATGAGCAAAGAAAGTAGACTCAGCAACTGTTATAGTTTTCTTTTGGTATGTAATATTTGACTAATTCTTAGTAATTTAGTATGAGTAATATTATACAAAGTAGAATTTATGAATTATCTATATTATATCTACAATTTTGCATTAAAAATTCATCCAAATAATTTTTAAAATGTAAGATTTTGCATTCACCTCAACGAATTTCTCGCTGTCGCTCACATGAAGCATCCAATCCAGGCGCACAGCGCTGGCATTGACAGCAGATGCGTCTATTAGCTCCACAACCTGACAGGGATAACAATGATTTATTATTTGAATAGAATATTAGAATTTAAACTCTATTTAATGACTACCTTGCCGGTCAGCAGCGTACGCGCGGCGGATAATTCATTGGATGGCATGGCATCAAAGTCCTCTCCCAAGGTTTTAATTGCATTCGATAGACCCGAGGGCACGGAAACTCCTTGTGAATTCTCAGCTCTAACCAGGAACACATACGATGTGGCAGACGTGAGATCGGAAATCTGTGAAGGGAATCATACAGTTTAAGAATAGTTTTAGATGGCAATACTAGTTTACAAACTTACGGTTACTTGTGTATCCGGCACACGATGAGCAGCGACAATCCAACCAGTCTGCAGATCGGGACTAAAGTACTCCACAGTATAGCTAAATATATTAAAGAATTATTTATTTAATATGCAGTAAATATGGCTGGAAATTAAGCAAGATTTTTTCTACTTACCCTAAAATAGGTCCGATTGCGCCGGGTTTATCCTGACTCTTGGCCCAGCGCAGGGAGATGCTTGTGCGAGTGACATTGATGACTTTGGGAGTGCCAGGAGGAGCAGGATAGCTGCTTGGATCCGCGATGCGATGCAGAGTCGCTGAGCTGCTCTTTTCCACCTATTAAAATAATGTTATAATCAGTAATAATAAATACAAAACAAACAGAAGTCATAAATCAAAATTACTGCCTCCTTAAAGACTTTATATATTGTCCCACAAATTAAGTTGAAACTGAAAACTAATTTTAAAATACTTTAAACTAACCGTCAATGCAGCTGACCAGTTGGATTCGCCACGTTCCGAGGATGCAGTGCAGGTATATAAACCAGAATCGCTTAATTGAAGATCTGCAAGCGTTAAACGATTGTTAAAATTTGAAATCTACAAACAATTTAAGTTATATAAACTCATACCATCCACTCGGAGGGAGCTGCCTTGGACAATGCTGTGTCGATTGTCATTTTGGACAGCGTAGCCATCGTGAAACCATTTGACACGAGGTGTGGGATTCCCTGTGGCACGACAAGGCATTGTTGCCACCGATCCCTTGGGCAATGTTTGATTCGTTGGGCCAATTTGTATGATGGGCGGCGGACGCTCATCCACAGAGCTGACTTGCAGATAAATCCTCACCGTGGAGGAGTCGACAACGCTGAACGCGGAGCACACATAGAAACCCTCGTCATCCTGCTGCACATCGTTGATTTGCAATGTGCCCTCGGCTGAAATCTGTTGACGACCATGCGAAGTATTGGGAAACATCAGTGTGGAGACGCCCTCTTTGGTCCAGAAGACAGAAGGCGGAGGATTCCCAGTTGCTACACAGGGCAGCTGCACTTGTCCATTGAGTCCAACTTTCTTGTTGCTGGGTTTCTTCGAGAAACTTGGTGGAGCTGTTGATGATAAAAATTCGTAATCAAATTACAATTTAAATTTAAAATAACCGAAATCTTATTCATTTATATTTATTAAATTCACAGATAACCATGTTTCTGATGTCTATTTAAAGAACCAACAACTAAGATATGTTAGTGAATACCTAAATTTCATTGCTTAACAAATATGAACCAATCTCAACTCTCTTTTGATTTTTATTTTATTTACTTTACGAGTCAACTCGCAGGCTCGTTGGTCTAGGGGTATGATTTCCGCTTAGGGTGCGGGAGGTCCCGGGTTCAAATCCCGGACGAGCCCAAGTTGTTAACATTTATTTTAATTTTTAAATCCAATTTTTAAATTGTTTTTTTTATATTAAACTTGATTTATATTTAATAAATATTATTTTATATAGCTAAAAGTTTTTCTTTTCAAATAATAATTTTGATAGAATATTTCTTGTAAAATATTATATAAAAATTGGACACAAAGTTTTTATTTTAAATTTTCAGGTTATTATCAATGAAATTCCCAAATCTTTATAACAAAAAAAAATATAATTGTAAGATATAAATAAGTAACAAGTAATACTCTACTTAAAATATGTAAAGTGGCTGTTTTCCTGGTTGAGTTAACCAAAAATATAGATATATTTGAAAATTAGAGATTAAGTAATTGATGGCTAATCTTACCGTGAACAGTCAGAGTAGCCCTGGCACTGATCTGACCCACGTTGTTGTGCGCCTCACAGACATAGGTGCCCTCATCATTTGGCGTGATGTTGGACAACTCGAGACTCTTCTCGTCATGCAGGATGCGAGCACGGGAAACTGGAATGTTGCCCTCCTCCTTCTTCCAGAGCACCTTGGGCGGCGGATCACCGCCCACAGAGCAATGGAATGTGGCCGTTTGGCCATAGACCATCGTTAAATCCTTGGGCTCCTTCATAAAGAACGGTTTGACCTGCACAATCAACTTGGCATAGCTGGATTCGCGTGAACCCAATAGATTCTGGGCAATGCACTTGTAGTTGCCCTCATCGATGGGCTCCACGTTGCTGATCAAGAGATTTCCGCCATCCACAATGCGGACACGGGAGGTGGCGCCACCAAATGGCTTGGAACTCAGGTCATCCAACGGCACGTTGTTCTACAAAATTCAAAAATTGACAGACATTTCAAAATTGGCACAAATGTTGCTCAACACATATATTAGATTATGTTTGGTGTTTCTCTTGCCTTCGTCCAGATAATAGTTGGCTCTGGAATGCCTTTGGGCGGCCCACACTCCAGCAGCGCCGTCTCGCCTTTGGCGACGCGTGTATCTTTCGGTTCCACGCGAAAATCGTCGCGCAAAACTGCAAAAGACAAAGTAAGAGGTGTCAAACATGGCCCAAAAACTAGCAGCAAATGCAGCAGGCAAGCGAACTCGCCTGTGAAGCACCCTGTGCTAACTTTGTAGAGAGGCAAATTATGTTAAGTTAGAGGAACACGCTGTACTATGTTAAAAACTAGTAGAAAACTCTGTACTTATTGTGCAAAGTTTCAAAGTTTAACTATATGATGGTTAAAATAAAAAATAATTAACAACGTAAACTAAGAAAATTAGATGATTAACAGTCTCCAAAACAATTGTAATGTATTTGGGATTATGCTTAGATTAATAATGATAGAAAGACTGTGAGAGATACTTTACTTATTGGGTAGAAATTTAAATTATGATAAATACCACTAGGAAACTGAACAGTCGATAATGGTAAGAACTAGTGGAAAACACTACAACTGAGTTAACTCCAAGTTGAGAGACGTCTACTGATTTTCTAAATAAAACGACTATGATAAAATAAGGCTCTGCAATTTAGTAGCTCTAGCTCTTCGTGTCTTGTAGATATAGTTGTTCGACAAAGTCAGATATCTTGCTTTCTCTTTGAATCTACAAACTTTTTGCTGTCAGTAAAACTTGAAACACTCTACCTACACTCGAAGTACAGGGTCTCAAAACATGGAGTGTGGGTTAAACAAGTTGTGTGTGTGTTTGTTGTCTTGTCTTACCAGCAATTTGGAGTGAGGCATGCCGACTGACGGCTTTGCCCACGTGGTTTTTGGCCACACACCAATACTCCCCCGCCGTCCTGCTCCTTCTTGCTCTGCATGGTGCGATAGAAGAATAAGGCGCCATCCTTGAACAGCACTCGATGTGATTTCTTCTCATTGGTGTTGACAGGTTCGCCATCCTAAAGACATATCAATTATAAATTGTAATAAATAAGTAACAATGGAGTTTATTGAGAGATTCAAATGATCTCACCTTGTACCACTCCACAGTGGGTTCCGGTTTTCCCTCCACCTTGCAATTGAGAGTGGCGGGTTCATTTTTCTTAACCACCAGATCTGTGGGATGCTCGATGATTCTAGGGGATTGATATTGTGCTGCAAAATGGCAATATACCATATATGATATTAGTGAAGTATGTGATCAGATGCTGAGCCGGAGGATTTACCTTGAGCTGCTGCCAGGATGAAGGCCAGCAGCAGTTGAAGCTGCCTGCGCATTTTATGATGAATGATTAGTTAGTGCTCCAGATGTGTCGATGGCGATGTCGATGTGGTGGATATATATGTATACAATATACGATATATATACAGTATGTATATTTATATAGCGCAGTGGTGATACGAGGCAATCATGTTTTTTTTATTTATTTTTTTTTAGCGGTTTCTTGGCTAATGTACAAATGCAAATGGTAAAGAATGTGGCAGCTGTTAGTCAAAGGGAAGCTCAAATGAAGTGCAACACACACACACACACACACACACACACACACACACGCATACCAGCACATTCGCCCGCACATACAGTATGTCAAGTAATTGTGTTGACAAATATAAGTAATATAATGAACACTGCATTTATTTGAATACTTAATTGTTTATTTTATTAGCATATCCTCTAACTTTATTTTGAATTCAAAATATCTATGCGCCTGATTTATTTCGATTTATAAAAAATAAGGCATTTAATTTTCCAGATTTGTTCCAGAAACTGTAGTCAAATTAATTATAATAAAATAATAAAAGCAATTCTATATATGCTTATTTTTCATATAATAAAATATCCCAGCAAAATGACTTTTTCTCTTATTGTTGATTATTTATAATGGTTTTTAAAAGCATTATACGCTGAATTTTCATTTAGATAAAATATTTTAAGATTCCATAAAATATTTTAAAATTATACAAAATATAAATTTGTATTCACCTACTGTTCACATTACTTAACATACTGTAGACATATATTCACTTATACCATTATATCAAAACAATTTACAGATAACGATATAAAAATGAATAAGAATATATTAATATATTTACATATCTTGTTTTACACATTTAATTTATATTTACAATGAAAATATATAAAATATTTTATTATGGTCACTACAATTACTTGACATACTGTATGTGCTGGGGAGGCGTGGCAGTGTTCGAAACTCACACAAAGACTTGTCTTCACCAACCTTTTTCTAAGCAGTCTGCGTTGTCGTCGTTGTTGTTGTTGTTCTTCTTCCTATTGGCCGTGCACGTTGCTTATAATTCTTATTTGGGGGCTTTTTATCTTTATTGAAAAAATTTCCTCGGCTGCTCCAGTTACCGTTGCATTTGCCTGCACCGAAAATCGAAATTGAAATCGAAGGCGACAATGACGACATATGCAGATAGAGAGATAACACACAACACAACACAACGCACAACACACAACACAACGGACAACACAACCGCAGAATAGAACACTAATAAATTTCTTTATACACTTCAGTTGTGTCTATACTTTTTCCATTAATTTTATTTCTGTATTTATCTCTCTTTATGTTTATCTGCGTGCCCCAAAAAAGAAAAACAAAATTTACAATCCAAATGCAGCGACGAAGAGTTTTTGATGGCTTCGATTTTTATTATTATATTCTTTCACTCTGTTTTCTCACACTTTCTTTCTTTACACTGATAGGAAATCTTTAATTTTATTATTTGATTTTTATTATAGGTTGTCTCTTTGTTGGTTTTGGTGTTTTATTAAATACGAATTGGGATACAATTGTATCTCGTTTTATTTTTTGTTGTTTTTGCCTTACAAGTCTTATGTACATATATTTATTTCGTTTGCGTTTTCGGGGTTGTTTCTCTTTCTCAGCCTCATTTCCGCATTTTCCGAATGAAATTTTCTTTTTGGTAATTTTACAAGAACAAGAACACGCTCGTGATTTCGTTCTCCGTTTTCCGTTCACCGTTCCCGTTCCTATTCCCGTTCCTACTGCCTGCTGGCTGCCTTGTTGTTGTATCTATAACAGTGCGTACACACACATACACTCTTGCGCTTACACTTACATACTTACATATGTACACATACACTTCGGATTCGATAGATACAGATACACATGTAAAAAACACATCCGATTTTTACACCCCAAAATGCGGGTTTCGTTTCTTGTTTTATTCACTTGATCATGGCTTCTTTAATGTGTGCACTTAATTTAGCAGCCACAATAGTTTACTTTCATTAATTAAAGTCTCGTACTTCAATTTGTATTTAATTTAACTTCCTTGTAATTTCCGTGGGTTGTGTCTGTTATAATCGTTCGGATTACATTCTGTTGAACTAATGAGCGAACGAGATAAATCCCTGCTTGTAGTTCATTTAGTTCAGTAGACTCGAATACCATTTCAGTCCGATGAGCTGGAAACATGAATAAGAATGATTACTTTTATTATATTTAATATCAAATATAAATAGTTTTGTCATAATTAATCTTATTGTCTTTTTAAACAATTGCCATTTGCTTAGACTTGTGGACTTAAAATTCGCGCCAGCTCATTGTCCTTGGTTCCGGCAGAATACGTTCAGGTGAACCGCTCACCAAAGTGAACGAACGAAGTATGTGCTGGTCAGCGTTGCCATTTTAATTGTCGTGTCGGAAAACAGTCAATAGGTGGCTCCACAGTTTTGAAAACAAACTTGCAGCGAATCGCCAAATTCGTTAAATAAAATCGTTACTTTTTAAAATAGATAATTGCGTTATTTATTTTGATACATTTTCCCAGAGTATTATAAGTCAAAGCAAAGCTACGAAGATTTAACTTTGACAACCAGATTCTGAGTACGCACTTTCCGGTAATAGCTTGCTTGTGGAGGATTCCTCGGCTTTTTGTCTTGTTCAGGCTTATTACACGACTTTTTGGCTACAACGGAATATTGCCGGGACAAATCCGGCGTGGATGAGCCACAAATGGAGTATGGTTGCAGGTCAAGACAGTGCTTAAGCGGCATGCTAAGCGTATCAACCACGACAGCAGAATTCTCATCCGACTTTTTGAGACGTAGTGCGATCTTCAGCCAGGTCATATCGTATTTGCGGCGTCGCGTTGCTAAAGCCTGTCCGACTCCAGCATTTTGGCCGCAACCGAATAAGCGAGTATATAGCTTACGGCAACAGTTCGCCAATCTCGCATGGGCCAGAATATTTCCAGTCTGATTAATTGACTCCCTCACTGGCATCTTGCCAAAAGCTGGCGGAGGACATCGACTGAGCGCAAAGCGTTTTATAATATTCCGGGAACTTTGCATTTTTTCTCTGATAATACTTAAAATTTCGAAAGTTCAGTGAGTTCAGCTAATACTGTAAAAATTTATATATATGTATTTTAAAACAAGTTCTCGACTATATAAACGAATTTTGTATCTGAATCTTGGCCAACTTTGGTTTGCCACGAATTAAACTACGAGAACGTATTGCACTAGATATGCTTGCCTCAAATCTGGGCACATACTCGCCAGCTGGGCGTGGCAAGGGTCGTCTGCCCCCCGCCGTTGCCATTGCGCTTTTCACCTGCTTCGGCTGCAATCTCAACTGTGTAACTCGATCCACGGACATGCTCCTGGGTCGTCTGGACAGATAACTCTGTATGTGGCTATTGGAACCATTACTGATGTTCAGATCTATCAAGTAATCCTGCAGTTCCGACTTTAACTGTGCGTTTGCCGCCTCCAGATTGCGTTTCTGCTGCTTCAAACATGCCACATCGACAGCTACGTTGTTGACACGCCTCCAAAATGTTTCCATCTGCGGCAGACTGGCAACTTCCTCCTAATATATATAAATTGACTTGGTTATCATTCGCTTAAGCTGCTTTTGAAATGCTTACCTTTAGTGGATCTGTAATTTCATCATCTGTTGGCGATTGCAGCTCTCGTATCTCAATTATCTCCCTACTCAGTTGTGGCAAGAGAAACATCTTCTCCCGCTGTGTCTCCATCTTCGAGCAGATACGCGCCAGCTGTGACAAAGTGTTTCCCTTGGTGAGTATACTCTTGAGTGTCTATATAAATATATATTTGAACAAATTATTTACGGACAAAAAAACTCAATTTTCTCATTTCTCATTTTCTCATTTTCTAAATTAATAAAACTGAAATTTGAAATAAATTTGTAGGACAAATAATGATCAAATGATATTCCGCTTGAAAATGGTTGGTTTGTAATGAGAGGTCAAAGTTTTAGAAAAATGTCAAGGGGTAGGTATGGAAAATTGGAGATTTTAAAAAAAAAAAAAAATTCCAAATGAATAAAATTTAAATGCATATCGAATCTAAATGCCAAATAATGATCAAAATGATATTCCGCTTGAAAATCGGTTGAGTTTTGGCAGAGTTATGAGAGGTCAAAGTTTTTGAAAAAATGTCAAGGGGTAGGTATGAAAAAATTGACGTTTTTTGAAAAAAATAAAATTTTCTAAATAAATGAAATTTTAATGCAGACTAAATTTAGAAGCCAAATAATGACAAGAATGACATTCCGCTTGGAAATCTGTTGAGTTTTGACGAAATTATTAGAGGTCAAAGTTTTAGAAAAAATGTCAAGGGGTAGGTATGGAAAAATGAACGATTTTCGAAAAAATTTGAAATCTTCTAAATAAAAGAAATTTAAATGCAAATCAAATTTGAAGGCCAAATAATGATCAAAATGATATTCCGCTTGAAAATCTGTTGAGTTTTGACGAAGTTATTAGAGGTCAAAGTTTTTGAAAAAATGTCAAGGGGTAGGTATGGAAAATTGGAAGATTTTCGAAAAAATATGAAATATTCTAAATAAAAGAAATTTAAATGCAAATCAAATTTATAGGACAAATAATGATCAAAATGATATTCCGCTTGAAAATCGGTTGAGTTTTGGCAGAGTTATGAGAGGTCAAAGTTTTGAGAAAAATGTCAAGGGGTAGGTATGGAAAAATGAACGATTTTCGAAAAAATTTGAAATCTTCTAAATAAAAGAAATTTAAATGCAAATCAAATTTGAAGGCCAAATAATGATCAAAATGATATTCCGCTTGAAAATCTGTTGAGTTTTGACGAAGTTATTAGAGGTCAAAGTTTTTGAAAAAATGTCAAGGGGTAGGTATGGAAAATTGGAAGATTTTCGAAAAAATATGAAATATTCTAAATAAAAGAAATTTAAATGCAAATCAAATTTATAGGCCAAATAATGATCAAAATGATATTCCGCTTGAAAATCGGTTGAGTTTTGGCAGAGTTATGAGAGGTCAAAGTTTTTGAAAATATGTCAAGGGGTAGGTATGAAAAAATGGCAGATGGACGAAAAAAAATTAAATTTTTTAATTTAATAAAATTTATTTGCAGAATGAATTTAGAAGTCAAACAATGACAATTATGATATTCCAAATTAAAATCGGTTAAGTCTATTTTAGGTATTCTGCATCACATTTGGTAATTTAAATTTTTTCTCAACAATCCACTTTTCCTAAAGATTCAAAATGTCTGTACCTTCATGCAAAGTTAAAATGTATAAAACAATCTTATTATCTGCTAACTGTATAATAGCTGTCTAGCAAGCACACATCGTATTATCGAATTCAATTATTTAAAATCATTATAAATTGGAACTTCAAATTAATACTGTACGCACCTGAATGACCTCATGACTCTCCACGGACATTTGCTTGAACAGTTTGTGTTGAGTCTCGAACTCCTGGTCGACGCAGTCTCGAAGTTCCCGGAAGCGATCGGTGAGTTGCTTCTTGATGCTCTGTCTGTGCTCCAGCTGTGCTTGTTGCTTGATCTGCTGCTCCTCGGAGAGCAGTCGAAGATTGGAGAGCTGCTCAATCAAGTGTTCAATCTCATAGCTCTGTTGACTGATTTGCTGGGCGCTCTCCTCGTCCCGCTGTTTGAGATCCACGTACTCCGAGTAGAAGCCCTCAATGTGCTGGCCATAACCTGCCAACACTGATTGATATTCCTCCCACAGTGTCTCCAGCTTCGCCTCCCCCTTGCCTGTAATCTGTTCCAGCTTCAATTGCATCTAGAATGGAGCATGGAAAATGACAAGCTAATTTTCGAGTATTGTGTGCCAATCAACGGAGGGTTATTAAGCTGTCTTCTGTGGTGGCTATAAAGCTGCTGTGGCATGCAACATTTGGGAACAGTATTCGAAATGCATTCAGTGTTGTTGATCTTACTTTGCTGCTGCTGTGGCATTTGGAGCTTGAAGTGTCGCTCCCAGGATGGAGTCAGTGACGAGGAGCTCAAAAGGATCGTGCGCAGTTGCATGCAACGCAGTGGCAGCGGTGGCAGCCAGGATGACAGTGAAAACAATAGGCGCAACAATTATGACAACCACTATAATCAGGACTATAGACAGGGCGAAAGGGACAGAGACAGACAGGGACAGGGACAGGGACAACAATACTATAGTAATCGCTGGCAACGCAGCTTAAAACATTCCGAGATGTCTAACAGTAGATCAAACAACAACAACAACAACAGCTCTACAGAGTTGTCTTCCTGTGTGGCACAGTGTTTCTTCGAGGAAATGAACATGGTAAGATAATTATTCAATGATTAAAATGAACAGAAATCACAAATTGCAGTAATGAGTTTTAAATACAAAACCATATAAATTGATCGGACTCAATATGAAAAATTCTATTTATAATTTTGTGGAAGGAGAATTTCTGGACTTGTTTAATATTTACGAAAAATTATAATATAATAACTATGCAAAATAAAATCGTAATTAATTCATATCAATTTTCATAACAAAAGTCAAATAGATATTTTTATTTTAGAAATTAAAAAAAAAACTTAATTAATAGTTAGAACTAGTAACTTAGTAAATAAAAATTTAATGGTTGCAGTAAAATTTCTAACCCGAAAAGAATTTGCAGGACTGTGAATATTAAAAATATACATTTCTAATAAAGTATATTCTGGAAATAAACAAATAATATGTCTTTCTAAATGTTATTTTTGTTTATTTTTGAGAAATCAGGTCGATGGCAATGGACAGCCGGATCGTCGCAAGGTGAGTTACCTGCTAACGAAGGATCTGCGGGATCGTGGACTACGCAACTTCTACATGGATACAGTGCAGCAATGCTTTAGGTATCTGGAGCAATCCCGTTACGACAGCAACAACAACAACAACAACAACAACAAATGTGGCAAGTCCCGGGAGCTCATCAAGTGCATGTCGGAATATGCGAAGGCTCAATGCGATGATTGGGAAGAGCACAGCAATTTATTGTTCAATTAAATTTACAACTTACGCCACTTTTGAGATCCTCCACACGATCGAGATAGCGCTCATGATTATCCTTGACATGCTTGTCGGTAGTCTCCTCCACTTGGTAGAACACACACTCCAATTCCAACTGTTTCTCCGTCTGCATGTTCCTGAAGAAACTCGAATCCAGTTTCCATTCCTTCAACACTGCACTTTTATCGTCTTCGTAGATGTGACGGAAGAACTCAATGCGACTTCGGTGTAGGCCTGGTTTAAAGTAGATTTACTATAGCAACTTACATTAGGAATAAGTTAGAAACAGTGCTCGACTATGAGATACCCTGTAATTGTAATAAACGCTTAGATTCTCCACTCACCTATGATCTTGTCTATATTCTCCATATGAGATTGCTGCAGATTGGCATACATATCCTCCGTGGAGTGAATGTCACCGATTAAACGCTGAATAACCTGATCCTTGCGCTTCAGTGCCTCCTTGAAGAACAGCTCCACATCGATGATCTCTCTCCGCAGATCCTGTATCTTCACCTGCCGCAATATACTACGCCACTCCTGATTGATTTTGGCCATGTTCAATCGACAAAACGCATCCTCCCGCTTCAGTTTGTTCTGTGCAATGTTGAGATTCGATGAGATGCAATTAGTTGAGTTTGAATTGCAACTCTTACCTTCATGTAGAGCGCAATGAGCTGCATTTTGCGGCGTCTCGTCTCCTCCTCCATATCGGCTCGCATTTGCAGATATCTGGCCCGTTCCTCCTCGGACATCTTGGCCAGTTTGTTACCCTTTCCTTTGCCCTTTTTGCCCATTTTAATTGCTTTTCAATAAGCCGCTTATCAAATTTCAAAGACCAGCAGTCGATTAATTAGGCAAAGACTGAATAAGAGTCGAATACGTGACTACACAAAAAATAAAACAAACGACAACAACACGAAGAGTGTCATGACAACCTAACTTTGAACCCTCCTCCATTTAAGCCACATTTGGTTGTCAAGTTATCAAATTAAGCAGCAACAATGAGCAACAACAAAATTGCGTATAGTGTAACGAATAATATAATTAAATAGGCAGCTGCCCATTTCATAGCTCATTAAAGCTCAAAATTTGATTTGGGTTAGGAACAGGGTCTATATAAATGGGCAAAATGCGCTTAAACTGTTGAATTCATCGAGTAGCTGTCGGCATGAGAAAAGTATCTTTTATCTGCATTTGTTTGGCGCTGTCGCTGCTGAAGCTGGTGAGTGAAATAAATAGTAATAACTATGAAAAAGATTTAACTATTCATTTCCAAACAGATCACAGGAATTCGCATTCATTGTAGGGACGTCAAGAGTATTCATGAGGATCACATACATTATTGTTGCAAACATCCCGATGGACACAACGAAGTCACCGAATCGTGTGCCAAGAAGACCAAATTCAAGTTGCCCTCACGGAATGAGGAGGCCCTGGAGGATGTGACTGTGGATCAGGCCATGTCTGGCACCTGTTGGGCCAAATGTGTCTTCGACGAGTACAAGTTTATGGACAAGGACAAACTCAATATGCAGGCTGTGAGGAAACATTATCAAACTGCCTACAAATCGGATCCGGAATATGTCAATGAAATACTTTCAGCCTTTGATCACTGTCATTCGAAAGGCAACTTGAGTTTCATTTATGTTTGTAATTATAAAATTCATTTGTGATTATTTTTTATAGCTGAAGAAGCCACGGCGGAGTTTCTGTCCACATCTCTGGTGAGGACATTTAGCAGTTCGGCTTTCTTCTGCAAACCGATGCCAAGTGTTGTTCTCGCCTGTGTCATTCACAAGTTCTTCCACAACTGTCCAAGGAGTCGTTGGTCCAATACCACGGAGTGTGTGGAAACCCTGGCGTTCTCCAAGAAGTGCAAGGATGTGCTAACCACCATGTGAAAATCTACTACACTATTCAATTACATAAATTACTACTACAAGTCTACAAATATTCAAACAGCAATTTGTTTGGGAAACTTAACAAACTCAAACTTATGAGTTTAAAATTATGTGAACATGAAATAATTTTTATTTGCTTAAAATGTTGTATTTTATTATATAATTATATATAAATAGTTGCTACAATGTGACAAATTCGTTAAAGAACTTGGTAAGCATCTTTTATTCTTTAGATCTTATTAAAAACAAAACAATTAACTGTTTCTTTTTTTTACCCAATCAGTTTTATATTAAATATGTTATAAGTAATTTAATTGTTTATTTAGAAACTTAAATAACTTTTGATAATTATGTTGAATAATAAATTATAATTTTACAGCTGCTGTCGATCAACAAAAGCATTTCGATTAAATGAGGCAGTAAATTGTCTACAGCGATTCAATGATATGATTTGATTTTTTAAGATAACTTAATTAGTCATTAGGCTGTAACACTAAATAAACTTTATTTAAATTTAATAAAAAGAATTCAAGCAGCAATGAAACAACTAAGTTATGTATTAATATTTGTACCACTTGATAATTTTATATAAAATTCTTTTACTACAATTTATAAATTAATTGAATATACATCATTTTAATATATTATAAATTTGCGTAGATTATATTTTAAATATACATACCCTTTAACAAATAATGTTTATATAATTTTTGTACTAAAACTTTATATTGTAAACATATTTTATTTTAATACATTTTTATATCATGTTAGTTAATATATAATCGTATATTCTGATATGTTATCAAGTCGAAAACTACAAAAAAAGGAAATATTGCATCACTAAAATTGAATTTAGAGAATAACTGTAATGAGAAACCAGCTGAAAATATATTATGTTTATTTTTATTGATCATCATCAGAAGCAAAGAATAACCTCTAGAGAGAGGCAAAGACATCCGGACAGTTCTTGCTGAATTCCAAAGCATCCTGGCATTCTTGGGTCTTGGACCACCGATTGGTTGGACAATTGTGAAAGAATTGCTTGACAACACAACCCAAAATGACACTCGAGCTGGTGTTGCAATGATGATGCATGTGTTTCTGCAAGAAATTCGAGGTATTTTCCTGAGCTGCAAAAAGAAGTATAAAGATAATAACAATTTAGTCACACTGATATAATTTAAAAGTGTACTTACTTTTGCCATGACAATGATCAAAGGCGCTGATCATTTCCCTGCCATATTCAGGATCATTGCTGTGCTCGGTTTCAAAATGTTGCTTTACCGCCAACATGTCCAATTTATGACCATTAAGGAACTTGAATTTATTGAGAATACAGTCGGAAAAACAAGAGGCAGACATCGCACGATCTGCAGTGATGTCTAGTATATTTTTTTCCAGTGCATTGGGCAATTTAAAGCCCGTTTCCTTGGCACAGTTCGCAACGATCTCATTTTGGGCATCAGGATGTTGGCAGCAATAATGAATGTGATCCTCATTCACATTTTCCGCCTTATCACAGTCGATTTCAATGCCAACAACAGACTAGGAAAAATGTTATAATTTATATAAAAATATATTTTATAGAATTAAAAACTTACCCATAGTAAATAAGCGAATGTTATGTAAATTATTCGAATCATATTTGAGTTTACTTTACATCATTTCTAGAGTTCTTTATATAGTTGAATTTGTGCACTGTGACTTAATGAGGCATTTAACAATTTGTTGCGATTCATTTAACAATTGAGCTGCATAATATAACAGACTATAATTATTTTAATTGAGAAAATTAATTGTAAATAATTTGCATTTTGTAATGACAACTGAAAAACTATAAAGTCTTCTTTCGAAACGGAACTCTATTTCAGTTTAATTTAAGCAATTATTAGAGCAATGGATCAACTGAATTATTCAGTTATAATTCTCATCATTGGTTTTCTTTTTATTGGCCAAATCCTTGGCCAGGACAGCGAGGAAGCTGTTGATTCATTAGAGTCTCTCACTGAGGAAACCTGCTCCAAGAAGGTGAGCTAAAATTACTTTAAATAATGCAAAGTGAACAAAATAGTTTTATACTTAAAGCCTCACATTTTAAATGGGATCGCTTAGCGAAACTTAAATTAATAAAGTCGAATCAGTGAATCCTTTGAATTGTATTAATTATGAATTAATCAAGTGTGTCTACTTGTTTCTCTCTGTGTAGCGCAGTGGCTGCTGCTCTGAATTGTTCATGGGAGATAATCCATTTATTGCCAAATGTATGACGATACACTCCTCGAAAATGCCCGCTGCAGACAATGAAGATTTGGGGCAACTATTTAAATTTATGTCGGTTCGTTTATCGATACACTAATTGAGTAATTGCGATTTAAGGGGAATTCATTCTTCTAGTGCTTCGTGGAGTGTGTTTACAAGAAGAGCAAGTTTATCGGCAAGGGAGATACACTAAACATGAAGATGGTTCAACTGGAAGCAGAGCAATTGTATGCGGAGAGACCCAAGGAGAGGGAATATTTCCTCAAGTCCTATGAGAGTTGTCACCAAAAGAGTAGGAGTCCATATTGAAATTACTTTTTAATCATGCAATTCTTTAACTACTTTATATTCTCGCTCAGCTCTGCCGGATTTTAATTTGCTCAAGTCCACGCCGGGTATTAAATCCTTACTGAAGAAAGCCTGTAGACCGTACTTTATGTTGTTGCATATGTGCATCATGGATTATCATCAGAAGAACGCATGTCCCTATTTTCGTTGGGAGGCGAATGGTAAGGATGAGATGTCCTGCGAAAAAGCCCGAGCCAAATGCTATGAAATCGATGGGCTTAAAGTGCCCGATGATCCATTTCTTGATTAAATCGAATACGATTCATAAATCAAAAAATGACAAGACTTAATAAATAAATAAATGATACAAATCCAAACACAAATACATTTACATTTACATATACACATACATATACACACATCTGTTTGAGGGAAGCTGCAATTGTCAAATTGCAAATGACACGGGATTACAGGGTGCGTCGGGCAACCAACGATGACCTGGACGAGATTGCCTCCTTAACCTACGTGCAGAATGCCAAGTGGTTCGGCAACAAGCGCTCCAAATACGGAGCCAAGGATAATCTCTTCAAGAGCTATCAGACACATCGTCTGGTCGTGGAGACAAATCAAGAGATGAGCAGCCTTGTGGCATATGCCGAGTTCCGCAATTATCCAGCAATTGGTCCCTTGCTCAGCGACAGTTGGATGGAGTGGTTAAACGAAAGATATTGGTAGAGATAATACCGAGAAGTATATATACATTAATTCTTTAAACTTCCCCCCTTAGCATTAGTGAGAAAATCAGCTGGATGAATACCCTATTCTTCAACTATTGCATCTATGCCAGCGATCATCCAAATGTCCTTCGCGATGTCCTGCTAGAAGTCTTCTATATTGAAATTCGTATTTCTTTCGTGATTGCAGTTAGGATGCCCGAACTTCCCCACTATAGTAGCTTTTATGCCGAGAGCTTTGATGATCTGGAAAAGCTCGCCAAAATCTATTATCCCCGCGAGTTTAGCATCTCTTCCAATAACAACACACAATCCTTGTACTTCGTTCATCGTTATAATCTGCTGCCAAGGATCATTTATCGCAAAGCTCTGTAAGTATATAATTAAATGATGATCTGTCTGTCTAAAAACTTCTATATAAATTGTATTATAATTTAACCTATTACTTAAATAATTTATCCAAAAAATAATTGAGTTCTCATGCCGATTTAAAAGTCATTATTTAACCAATTATCGTAAATTAATAGATGAGATAGATAAAATTGATAAGTGTTTCTTTTTGTCTTAAATTCATAAAATTGCAGTCTAACAATTTATTTTAAATATATTATGGACTTTTGAATAACCTTTGAATTTATTTCAAATATGGTTATAATAACGGTTAATGGTTCTTTCATTAGCGCCGAGGATAATGACGATATCATTGAGATTCACGAACGCGAGTTACCCGAGATGAGAGCCGAACTCGGAGACTTTTATATAGCCGAAGAATTGATGCGACAGGATGAGGAGTCGAAGAACAATGTCTTGATTGTGGCCGAGACTGAGGATGAACATCAGGAATTAACAACATCTGGTTTTCTATGGCTCGATTCAGATGTGGACATAAGGTTCTATGTTAAGAACTACGAGATGGAAACCTTTGGCAATCTGATCAAATTCAATCCCTCAAAGCCTCAAGGCTTTGAACCCATAAATGTCTTGTAAGTGATAAGATAGATATTTCAATATCTTATAATTATATCTGCAACTCAGATCGGTGGAGCCCAAGGTTGAGGCGAATCTATTTACGGCCGATGCAATGGACGACTTGGAATCCACAACAATCTTGGGAGGCGTCCAACGCAATGATAGTGGCGTCAGGTATTATATATTGTCTAATAATCCTCTTTCTAAGTCCAACTTTACCCCTTTCCCCCTTTTTAGTGTGGCAAGTGGGGGCAAGTTCAAGGTGAGCTCGATCCAAGGAAAGATTGTCGATAATTCAAAGACGCTGAATAAATTTTTCATGGTTGAATTGCTTTATCTGAAATTCATGTATATTTTCGAGAGTAAGTTTCAGCTGAAGTTTAAACCAATATGTTTACAACTTTTTTCTCAGATATTATCACGATTAAGTATTACAATGACCAGCAAAAGAAAACCATTAATCTGGTTTATAATACGGATAATTTAAGAACTGCAGATGGAGTTCAAAGGGCTTCGAATGTGTTTGCCTTAAAGTTCATCTGTGTTCATAAGGATTTTCCTCTGGAGCGATTATTTAACTATTTGTGTGCCATGTTTTCGGTATTTCCCGATCGAGACTATTGCATTATGGAGATTCCCAAGAGTGCCACGCCTCTGCGGAGTCATTTGGAGGCCCTGAAGTATTTTATGGTAAGTCATCAGGTTTAAAAATACATTTTTTAATCAGTTTTAAGAATATTCTTGTAGCCGGTGGCCAAGCGACCCAGTGAGATAAGCAACTTGAATGAGATCTATATAACACATCGTAGCAATATCTTTGGGGACATAAGGTGTGTGAAAATATGCAATAATAATTATAATAATACTGACAAATTCCATTTTGCAGCTTGTATCGTTTGCAGCGAGAGGATGTTGATGTTATTCAAGGTCTGGCAATGAATTTTCAATCAGAATTGGATAAAAAGAGTTTGTCGGCGAGCAGCAGCTTCTCCTACAGTTCAAAGGTCAATACCCATGCCCACAGCGACAACGAGCTGATGGTTATTGATCAAATTGTGGAAGATGTGCTCGATAATGATTCCAGCGAATTCGATATCTTTACCATACGCTGTGGAGACTCGAGTAAACCGGCCATAGAAAACACGGTGATAGGATTTGTGATCCTCAGGCGATTCCTTTACCATCGCAATCTACATAGACATTATCATCTGCCCAAGAACGATTATCATTTGGTTCATGAACGTGCCGAGATAATATCCCTCAAGTTGCATCCTCTATTCCATAATAGTTGTGATATCATCTTTCGAAATCTGTCGGGAAAAACCAAATACTATGATTTCTACTTCTTTTGTGGACGAAAGGTAATAACATTCCTATAAGCAGTAATACTATCCCAATTTGTTAGTTTATTATTTATTTAACTATTGAGACTTTCTTTATTTTTTTTTTAAATGGTTTAATTTTGATTTTTTATATCGCTAACTTTTCTTTATATTCTTTGTATAACTTGTAATATATTTATAATGTCAGTCTTAAAATTATGAACTAACACCTTCTTAAAAACTCTGCAGAAACACATATTTTCGAATGATTTGAAAACGGCAATGATGCTCATCGAGCCCAATTCGATGAAGAAATATTGGTTCAATTCGAAAACATTACCTCAGAAGCATTCAAAAAAGATATACGGTCTGCCGTTATATGATTATAATGAAGATCATTTGACAATATTTCGCCACAAGTTGAATCCCTCAAAGTTCTTTGGCAACACAAATCGCTTGGTCATCATTGGCTTTTCTTCCGAGTGTAGAGCATTCTTGAGACAGTTGGTCTTTCTCTGGAACAGCAAAGAGTGAGTGAAGTTTCCTTGGCATTTATTTTATTTTACTAAAATATACTCCTTTCATAGTCACAAGAATTCGGAGAGTTTCACCTGTTTGCCACGTCTACAGGTGACTGTAATTGCGGTGCCTGGCGAAGTGGAGGCTGAATATGATTGTGCATTTCTCTGCCCAGATTGTCAGCATTCGAAGGATTGCTTTATGTATTATGAGAACACTTCCAGCTACGTCCGTGATGTTGTAGCTCGTATGGATCTGAGATATTGGGTGCATTTTGTGGCCGGACATGTGAATTATATAAACAGGGACAGAAAGTATGTGAAGATCAACAAGAGTTGTGAAATCTTCTACGATACTTTGCTGGTGATGAACGGTGTTGACTTTAGCTTGAAGAAAGCACTCACTTTCGATGAATCGGGTCGACGACCTTATAACTTTATTCAACTCAACCGTCGCATTGATCGCTTTATATTGTTCTACAAGGTTCGAGTTCTGCTGGAGGATATGAGACGTAGTTATCGTATACTTATTTATGGTGGCAATCTGAGTACTTATGAGTGCATTGCCTTTCTCATCTCCCATGGTGTGAGTCCTTCTCAAGTGATCCTTGTGATTCCCCATGTCAAACTCGGCACTGAGGAAGAGCAGAAATACAATAATCCCACTGATGATCAAAATATTCAATATATTCTCGATGATATGATGGAGGATTTGGACATAACCATATATAGAGAATTGACCTTTTCACATTGGGTTCAGCATGGCGCCTATAATTTCATTATTGAAGTCGTCTTCACAGACTCCCATAAGAAGGAAACCACCTTCGATTGTGATATATTCATATCCTTCAATGTTGGCTACCTCGATCGTTACGATAAGAAATGTAAGTATATCAAAAGAACGCATTTTTTGTGTATATCTTCAAGTCTATAGGGTCTTCTTTATAGGGCTAATCGACGCGTGCATTGACCTGAATGATAACAGAATTCTGGTTAACAAGAATTTCCAGACAAATGATCCAGATATTTATGCGGTGGGGAAGTTTATCGAGTTCAAGGAACCCGTGAATCATCAATATCGTTTTACCAGCGACATGGAGACCGCACAAAAGGTTGTGAATTGTAATATCATTTATTTCGAGTAATATTTTTATACATTTTTTTGGTTTAGTTAATGCATATTATGGGCTTACGTCCGTCCGAGAAACCCTTTCAGGTAAAGTACCTACAGCCGGCTTTTTTCCGAGCCCTTTTACCCATGGACTATTTTATAACAAAAGTGACAATGCCGTGCCGATATCTGGCCAGTTGTCCAGATATACCCCGTGGCAAATGTACGCTGACCACCTATGATGATAATACCTTTTGTCGGATTGGTTTATCCTCAAAGTCGATGGTGGATGAGATTGTGATTGTAACCAAAGATGTGAGCAAAAAGTTTCTTTTATCTCTTAAGTTGTTACTTAGATGTTTTGCAGAGTTCCAGCCTCGATTATCTGGAGCACTTCTGTGGCAAACACGAGACCATGCTGAATAATCTAAAGTCGCATTTTGAGGCTGGCAGTATCAAGTGTTTCATGAAGTTCTTTCAGGAGCCTTGGACAGAACTCTTGATGCATGAGGATTTCGAGTTGCTTCAGGCCGAGAATCATAAACTACTAAGGCCCATGCTTATGACCCTCGAAAAGGTATCCATATTATTTAAAGTCCTCAATTTAATTGAATTCTATCATCCTCAATATTTGCTTAGCGCAAGAATGGTCCGGGAGCACAATTCCATGAGGTGAATCGACATCTTTTGGAACAGAATCTTCTGGAATTTGTGCGAACTCATCGCCAGGACTTTCAGCATGAATTTGCATTACCCGAGGACTATTTGGGAGAGGACCCGCCCGATGTTTACATGTCTCCAAATAGAAAGGCCAAATTAAATTAAAAATTAAATTTAAATTGTAGTAATAGATCCATGAAATACTTGTTACATTCTACATTCCACATTCCACATTCCACATTCACATTCAAATATATATGTATATATTTTAATTTTCTACGACTTTTATATTTCCTAAGCTTTGATATTGAAAATGAACCCGGAAACCGAACCGGATTATGTGGTTCGCACAGCGGGCAGCTCTGATATCGATCAAATTGAGGTGCTCTTTCAGTCCGATTCATCGAGTTACTTTGGGGAGAAGTTGGAGGCTCCCATTTCCCAGTTATTCCAGGAATATCAAACCCATCGTCTGGTCGTCTATCTGAGCGAAGATCCATCGCATCTTCTAGCTTACTGCGAATTCTGTATATATCCCAATATAGCTGTGCTTTCCAACGACCTCTGGATACAGTGGATAAAGTGTCGCTTTTGGTAAGTGCATTTAAATTGTGTTGAAGTGGTTTTTACTTGAATCTGAGAAGTACTTTTCTAAAGCGTGGACTTACCCATCTCCTTGATGAATACCATTTTTCTGAACTTCTACATTCATACAGCGACGCATGATAAGATCCTGAAACTTGTCATGTTGGAAGTATTTTATCGCGAGCACAAAGTGGGATTTGTTATCATAACCAGACCTCCAAACTATACGGCCACGGAGTATGATTTGCTGGAGAAATATGGTAGGGTTTATTATCCCAACGATTTCGATATGTATACCCGTAAAAACTTGGCTACAATTATTATAATAAGTCGCGTAAACATAATGCCAATGATCACATTCAGAAAGGCCTTGTAGGTATATAAATATTAATGTGTATTTCCTATAATGTTATTCTTATAACTGACAGACCGGAGGATAACGACGATGTTATTGAAATGATTGATGTTGAGGAACCTCATATGAGAGAAGAACATGGTGATTACTACATTGCCGAGCTGCTTCTGGGCACGTCGGGGAAAATGGATAAGGATAAAATTATTGTCACTGAGGTGAGAATTGACTAGCAAATGAATCAAATATAAATTGTGATATTAATGAAATTGAGAAAGTTTTAGATAATATTCAATGTTTCGTGGGCGAAAAAAACCATGCTTAAGATGTCAGACAATATCTTGATTGTATCTATTTATTTTAAGTTTTCTTTCATAAAATACAAAAAAAGAAAACTCAACATATCTTTGTCAAATATGAAAATGAATATCAAATTTACCATTATTTTTTCCCTGATTTTGATTCGGCATTAAAACTGGAAAACTATGGTAAATTTTTCATACTTCAATAAATTTAAAATTTATCATTATTATTCCCCCATTTTAGTTCTGCATCAATATAACATTATTCACACTTTAAATAAAGCACATGGATGAAATGTAATTAAGTTTTGATTTAAGAGATCATCATTTTTATCAGTTTATCCTATTCTTCTCAGGATAGCGTTCAAAGCAGCGGCAGCACTGGCATGATGTGGCTCTCCGAGGATATTGACATTGAGGCATTGATCAAGAACTATGACTTGGAGAGTGTGGGTAACCTGGTTTCCTGTACACCCGATGCACCACATTATACAGTCAAGGTGGATGTCTAGTGAGTTTATTAATCAATCAATCAAGCTTAATTGTTTTATTTATAATCATCTAACGCAGTTCGGCTGAACATTTCGGTTTACGTCGTGTGGAAACGAAAGGAATTAATTTTGACAGCCATCGAAGTGTTGTATTGAAACCTGTGGAGAAATATCATTTAACGGAACAGGAACGCGTATATGCAACGTTCCGTTACATAAGCGATAGTAAGTTTAACTTAACTTAGCTATGTAACTACTGAAAATAGGGATAGGTGGCAACGCTGTCGTTTCTAGGTTTTTTAAACCAAAGTTTCTTGATTTTAATATATATTTTTTAAATATCTTTGATTTTATCCGTTTGTCAACTTATCAAAAATGCATTCTTTTGAGTGTTCTTAAGTTTTTGACTATGTAATCGTGATTACAGAATTGAAGAATACTAGATTATTTTCAACTTTTTAGTTTAATGGTAAGTTTGAGAACTTTAGGTATTTTCTAAATCTAAATAAATAATCTTTATACAGCTTACTTTGAGATATTTCCTTTTGAAATTTTTCACTTCAAATTTAAGTTTGTTTTTTTTTTCTTAGCATTTCAAAAGTTGACGACGTTAATAGAAAGCAAAAACCTCGTATAAGTGTCATTATGTTGGAAATGTTGTGATTATTAATAATAATATCTAAGGAGAAAGGCTTAATAATTTAGCCTAAACTAATATTAAAACTCACAAAGTGTTATATTAATTTTAAGTGAACTAATTAATAAACTGAATTGAATTGAATCCTCTCCATTTGTAGGACTTAAGTCGGCCAGCACGTATTTGACTCGAGTTTCGAAAACGCTGGAGCTAACTTATGATGTGAGTCACAGAAGGAGTTCGACGAGGGCCAAGAAACACGGATTGGCAGCTGCAGGTCGAGCATTTGTACTGAAGAATTTCATACTGCATCCGAGTCTGAGGATGGAATACACCTTCTACTATCTATGTGCCATGTTCAGTGCTTATACAGAGTATGATTTCTGTGTGGTGCCAGTGCCAGCTGGTACCAATTTCTCACTCAGTTTGTGGGCCTTGTTGAAGTACTTTACGGTGGGTTTAAACAGCAAATGAAACTACATTTTAAGCCTTAAATTGCGAGACTGTTAATCATTTTTATAGCGCGTGCCACATCGACCGGATAGCGTCATGTCAGATGAGATTTTTGTGGCTCATCGCAGTTCGATAAACACGGAGTTGAGCATTTATCCGCTGGAGAAGGAAGATATGCCCGAATTAATTAGCATGTTTCCAAATTATGTGCCACATCAATCCAGCAATGAGACTATATTTACTGAACACACACATGCAACACAAGGCAAATACCTCGATGACAATCAGGCTGTCCAATTGCTGCAACATATCGCAATCGATGTTCTGGACAATCTGAAACCCGAGTTCAACATGTGGATCATACGTTGTGGGAATTTGGGCAGGGAAAACAGCACAACAGTTGGATTTGTGGCACTGCGGTAAGTTTTCTTCTTTATATAGGAGACCAAAAGCTTCAATTGAAATATGATATATATGGAATTCTTCTTCTGCAGCTCTTTCTCCAACTATGAGAGCATTTACAAGCAGTTTTTTCTGCCCTACGATGAGAACTACTTGACCTTTGATCGTGGCGAGATCGTAATGCTTCGTTTGCATCCCTACTTTCACATGTGGAGCGATGAGATCCTGCGCACTGTGTCCCTGATGACAGGCTACAGGGAACTCTTCTATTTTCAACAGATTTCGGTAAGCAAAGCTTCACAAAACAAGCCTCTTTCATATTTATATATCTTTAATATCATATTGTAAATCTTTTCATTTAATATAAACTATATGGTAGACATATTAACTTAGTTATGCCTGTTTTTGGTTTACCGATTACATTTAACATATTTGAATGGTTTCTCATAAATGGAAACTATATAATTATTACCTTAGGGTCTGGTAATGCCCAATGACTTGGCCTTTAAGATGATGCCCGTGGAGCCGCGTCGCATGAAGAGAAATTGGTTTATTGATACCAACAATGAGAATTGCTTCCGGAGAGCATCGAGGGTGGTGTCATTGCCAAGGATTAACTGCGTCAAGGATAATTTCTATCTATTCCGTCACAATCTCTGTCCCTCCAAATACATTGGCAATCAGAATCCGCTGGTTATCGTGGGATATTCGGAAATATGCAAAGCTTTACTACGTCTCATGGTCTTCAGCTGGAATACGCCGGAGTAAGTGCGGCATGAGATTTCTATATAGTATTCCATTTAGTAATGTAATGTTGGAAAGCAGTTTTAAGAATGTAAACACTTCGAATTGCTTGACCTATTTGGACATTACGGTTATTTGCAAGTATGGCGAGATCGAGGCGGATTATGATACGGATCTTCAGTGCGAATTCTGTGAGGATCCAAGTGATTGCTATCTGAACAATGGCAACTCCTGTCCATTTGTAATGGATGCCACAAAACGTTTGGATCTACGCAAATGGATACACTTTGTGCCCGGAAAAGTCGAGCACATCGATTGGTGAGATCATTTCAGACAATATAAAATATTTATTACGTATACGCAACATTCACAGTAATGAGAAGGTTGTCAGTCTGGACAACAGCTGTAAGATCCATTATGAAAAATTACTGCTGCTCTGTGACACAAAGTATGGACCCCCTGCCGAAGTGCAAGCCAAGATTCCCAAAGGAAAAGCCTCTGATATGCCCTACAATTATGCCCATATCAATAGTCGTCTGGACAAGATTGTGCTTTACTACAAGATTCTCGAGTTGAACAACAGCAGGTTGGCAAGGAAACGAATTGTCATCTATGGTTATACACTGTCGATTTACGAGTGCATCGACTTTCTGTTGAAACACGGCTGTGAGCCTGAGGATATTATATATGTACAGCCTCTCAAGGTCGAAGCTCCCGAGTATTTAAATATTCCTCTTACTGACAAGCATCTTGATAATATTCTGCTTGAAATGCTTGCGGATTTGGGCATTTGTATTTACGAATCGGCAAATTTTAAAGACTTCACATTCTACAAAAATGTTTCCTTCATCAAATCGGCAAATTTCCGAAAATATCCGCAGAACGATCTGATGACCTTGGAGTGTGATTTGTTCATTAACTTTCTGGAGAATCATCTAACCGCACCAATTGAGCAGAGTAAGTTTTCTGAGACTACAGACTAACGTATTCTCTTCTACAATATAAATATGAATACTTCAGATCTCATCAAATTTATAATAAAATCTTGTACTGCTTTTAGTGCTTATGAGAAGCCGAATTCGAGTGCAGAACCGACAGATTCTTGTAGATGAGAACTTTTGCACAAATGATCCAAATATTTATGCGGCTGGCAAGAATGTATCCATCATCTGGCAGGTATTCTATCAATATACCCACACCAGTGAACTTGAGATGGCTGAAAGAGTGAGTTTCCCATTCAAGATAATGTTGATCGATAATGAATCGTGTAAATCCCTTGTAGCTGGTGGACATTCTACAGTTGACCCAGGAATCACATGGCAAAAAGGATTTTCGATTTAGTAAACCTGTTATATTCCGTTGTCTGCTGCCCATGGGCCACAAGATCGTTAAGATAACGACACCGAAGCGATATCTATTAGGAAAACTGGACAACACTTATAGTCATGTGATGACCACATACTATGAAGGCGACTTTTGTCGCATTCGCATGACTGCGAATAATATTGTGGAGGAGATCACTTGTGTGACACAAAATGTAAGTCGTAAGATATTTAACTATACCATAAACTGTTGCTCGATATCTTACTAAGCTTACATAAATGAAAGTCGGTTGAGTTTTGTCAGAGTTATGAGAGCTTAAGAGCTCAGAAACCTCGACACATCGCTTTAGGAGCCACAAGCGCTCAATTATCTGTGCAATTTTCTAACCAATCAAAGCTTTCCTCGCTCTGAGAGGATGAGAGCATTTACAGTTACTCTTCTGTGTGTAGTTACACATACACATAACACCTGGTATTTCTCTTAGAGAAATTTTATTTTCTGTGTTGTTCAGTCGCTGCAAAAGTTTTACATGGAAAACTTGACAGTTTGTCAAATCTTCACAGATTATTTACTGACGAAATGTCAATTTGATCAGTGTCTATTTTGTTCCTCTTTTCTATTATCCTCTTCTTTACCCATCCGATCCCATTTCTAGTTGCATAAACCTCTTGTCTTCCTGGAATACTTTTGCGGCAAACACGACACGCTGCTCAACAATCTAAAAGTCGCTATCAACTGGGATTGATTAAGAATTTGATAAGTTTCTTTGAGGAGCCTTGGACGGAATATATAATGCACGATCGCTTCGGAGATTTGCAGTTGAAGAATCGTCTCACGCTCACTGCGCTGATGAGACAGAAGCACAGTGTTATCAAGACATTGGACATTGGCGATGAGGATTTCGATGAGGCGTGCAAACATTTTGTGGAAGCGAATTTACTCAAATTTCTGCGATCGCATCGTCATGAGTTTATAAATAAGTTTGCACTGCCCGAGGATTGGGAAAGACAGCAGGAATAAGTTGTATCATTGTATATTTTGTGCATTTGTATCGAATACTTTGCTACACTTTTCGATCAATTATAACATTGTATATTATCATAATAAAGATTAGGCTTACAACTATAATAAGAACTGAAAGCTATTCAACGTAGCGCCGAAGTCCTTGAAGACTCATGATTGTTTCGTTCGGTTTCGGTTGCGGTTTCGGGTTTTAAACTAAACTCTAGTTAGTAGTCGTAACATTTATATATATGTATATATAATAGCTGATAATAGATATGTTGTAGCTCCGACGCTAGAGCGGCACACAGGCTGCGGAACGTCGCGATTGCTGATGTGGCTGGAGCTGAAGCGGATGTTGGGGCTGATACCTTATGGGCAGGGGACTCAGGCCACTGGGGAAGACGATGACATGGTGATTGAGCTGGCCTCACAAGCCCTGCAGATACCTTCGTAACTCCTCTTCGGTGTCAAAGATCATGACAGGGAACGGGGAACCAGGCACGAATTCACCAGCCCATTTCACCTCAACCCGATAATCGCCAGGCTCCGTTGGATCGTACTAACATATTATTGAGTAATTAATATTATACAATACAAAATGCAGTGATTAATCTCACCTTGCACAGAATGGTGCGATCCTTTTGACTCTCGCGCTGCATCTCGACGCGGAAGGCGCCCTTGGGTCCCCGCACCCGCACCGTCAACTGTCCGGCACCTGCTCCACGTGTGTCGCAGATGAAACGCGACTGGAAGGTGGCCAGTACGCCGTGTTCTATGCCCGGGCCGTAGACACGCACCTGGTAAAGATACAAAAAAAATATATTAATAATTTAATTCGTTATTTAATATGTCTACCTAACAAGTAATTAGTTTTCGGTATTAATAAAAATTATAAAAAGTAAAGAATCCAATTGGAATGCTGATCTTTGTCAAGTCAACGATTTAATACCCTAACCCAGCACTGTTGTTTTTTTAGCTATCAGAATTTAATTACAAATTAATAATATTTAATGTGATTCAATTATTTGTTGCTTTCATAAAATATACTTTTTCTTTGACATATACGTAACAGTGGCAGTAATTAAAATTGTATCAATTTTTTATTGTTTAGTTTAATTTATATTCTGAAAGCTTTTCTTTTTTTGGTTATCTTTTGTAGGCTATTTATTAATGATAAATTCTAAAAGTCTGAACTCTAATAAACTGTCTAAATAAAAGTAGAATTATTGAATTATTTTGATTTGTATTAAAAAAAGAGGAGCTATGAACTCTTGTTAAACTAACACCCATATTTATTTTCATTTGTTGATATCTTTGGAGTTCATCTAATAACAAAATTAGTTTCTCTATGAATTTTTAAATAAATATAGAAATTGAATTATTTATTTAAATTTAAATACAAGTAAGAGTTACTAGATCTTTTTAAGCTAATTCTGATTTCAAATTAATAGAATTATTCAGAGTTAATATAAAAAAAGTCTATTTCGCGTCCCTGATTTTAAATGGTATTTTATATGGCTTATATAGTTTTTATTTATAAATTAATTGCTAGCATATTTAAAAACTCTTTATACAAGTTGGAAACTGTCATGGAACTCACCTTGCTGGCATCGGGAGCCCCGGCCACCTTGAGGGCAAACGGAGAGCCCGGCACATTCTGTCCGCCGTACTTGATGGTCAGCAGATGGCGCCCGGGCTCCTGGGGCTTAATGTTCAGCGTGAAGGTGGCATCGCCATGATCGTACAGCTCACAGTAGGCCACCTTGCGGGAGCCGGCACAGTGGGCAGTGAGTTCGCCGGGTCCGGCACGTCGTGTGTCGATCCAGGACTTGATGTCCTTGCCAACGATGCCGTGACGCAATCCCTCGCCGGAGGCAATCACCTTGGAGGCATCCATGGAGGAGCCGACGGCCACAGTGAGCGGACAACCCTTGACGAGGCGACCGTTCCACTTGACGGACAGCGTCAAAGTGCCCGTCATCGATTTCTGTGGCGTGTACGAAGCCAGCCAGATGTTCTCGCTCGGCCGGGGCTGGGCGAGACTCACCGGCAGTGCCGTGCTGTCCTGGGTGATCAGTATGACCTCTGGTCTGCCCGCCGGCGCATTGGAGGCATCGATGGTGAAGTGGGCCGCCTCGCCAGCTTGGGCGGCAGCCAAGCCGCGTCCCATGAGCACCACCTTGTCCGCCGCCTGTTGACCCGTGACGAAGGCGCTGCGGGGACACTGGGTGATGGCCAGGCCACTCCAGGTCAAGTCCAGGTCGTGCTCACCCGCCGCCAGATTGTCGCCGGTGATGTTGAGACACACCTTTTGGTCGGGCAACTTGTCCACGGGTATCTCAATGCCATCGATGCTGCAGACGAGTTTCCCCGGTCCCGCATTCTCCACATCGAAGATAATGCGCGAGGGAAGTATCAAGCGACCGTCGTGATCCACCAACGTGCCCCAGCCGCCGACGGGCGTCACCTTCGTGGACTCCACGCAGCAGATGCGCCACGGCGAACCCGGCAAGCTGCCGCGATTGGGGCAACTGGCGCGAATCTCGTAGCTGCCGACGGACAAAATGACATAGGAGATGCGCCATTCGTTGTTGCCGAGCGCCTTGATCTTCGGCTCGATGCGTTCCCCAAACTCATCCGCACGCTCGATCTGCACGTTGGGCGCAATGGGACAATAGACCACAAAGGAGGCCTCCTTGTTCCGATGACACACCTCGAGTCCATGTCCCGCTGCCCGCGCATCGTTTCGCACGCCACTCGCCGACGCACTGAAGCTGAGCGGCGAACTGGGAATCGTCTCGCCGCCGTACATCAGTGTCAGCTTGTAGTTGCCCGGCTGTGAGGGCACGAACTCCACATTGTAGATGCCCTCGCTCTGTTCGCTGATCAACACGGGCAGACTCTGATTGGTTGGGGAAATGGCAAAGGCTTCCAGTTCGGCGGTGCCGGCATTGTCCGTGCGCACGCTGAAGCTGTTCGAGCTGTGCAGTGCCAGCGGTTCCTTATTGACTCCTTGGACACTCACCTTGCTGCTGTCGAAGGCCTCGCAGGTGAAGGGACTGCCGGGCAGCGGCTTCGACTGATGCAGCACCTCTGGAAAGGAAGGAGGGGAAATTTATTAGTTGAGTTTATTCTGAACTACAGTACTTTCATTCCCAAACTCGGAACTCGGAAGAAATCGTCAGTGAAAAACCTGATAATCTAAGGTATAAGTTATTTGTGAACTAAAACAACTTTACCCGACTCTTTCCGTTAATTTTGCAACGCTTACAGACATTAAACATGTGAGTTATGTTCGTAAATTCCAACTGATCTTGGAAGGAACTCGAAGGAATCGTCAGTGAAAAGTCTGATAATCTAAGGTATAAGTTATTTGTAAACTAAACAACTTTAACTAAATAAATGCCTAGTTCACCCGACTCTCTTCGTTAATTTTGCAACGCTTACAGACATTAAGCATGTGAGTTATGTTCGTAAATTCCAACTGATCTTGGAAGGAACTCGGAAGAAATCGTCAGTGAAAAACCTGATAATCTAAGGTATAAGTTATTTGTGAACTAAACAACTTTACCCGACTCTTTTCGTTCATTTTGCAACGCTTACAGACATTAAACATGTGAGTTATGTTCGTAAATTCCAACTGATCTTGGAAGGAACTCGGAAGGAATCGTCAGTGAAAAGTCTAATAATATAAGATATAATATTTTTTAGAACTAAACAACTTTAACTAAATAAATGCCTAGTTCACCCGACTCTCTTCGTTAATTTTGCAACGCTTACAGACATTAAGCATGTGAGTTATGTTCGTAAATTCCAACTGATCTTGGAAGGAACTCGGAAGAAATCGTCAGTGAAAAACCTGATAATCTAAGGTATAAGTTATTTGTGAACTAAACAACTTTACCCGACTTTTTCGTTAATTTTTGCAACGCTTACAGACATTTAGCATGTGAGTTATGTTTTGGATTTTACGATTTCAAAAGAAGTAGTCAGTAAAATATATTATCTTGTGAGTTGTGGAAGCATTCAGCATAGTTATGTGAGTTTGTTCAACACTATTTTACTCTTACTTCTACTTAAACATCTCCTTAAACCGGAAAACATGATTTATTAGACTAAATAAATGTTCCGAATTTGTTTGCGCTATTTATCAAGATATCTCTGTGCAATTGATCAATGGAAATCAATAAATTTTCACTGAAAATACGAATGTTTTATTCGAATAAAATTGAGGACACTTTCTTGGATACGAATAGAATATGAAAATGACTGTTTTTTAGTATGGAAGTTCTACCAACTGTAGGCTTTGAAACTCTGCTAAACACATGATGATCATTATTTTTTGTAGTATCCCACTTTGGTAATAAATTCCACTCACCAATGACACACTGTCCCGGCTTGTTGATGCTGAACTCGGCCTGCAGATGTCCGTTCTTGGTCTGGTAACAGCGCACGGGCAACGCCTGTCCGCCGGGTCCAGAGACGACAACGTCGAACTCACGCGCCGGACGCTTCACGGTGTCGATGGCAAAGGATGTGGTCTTCCCGACACGCGCCTGATAAAGACCCAAACCGCTGACGCTGATCTCCTTGCCGGCACTCGCGGGCAGGACATTGATCTCGAGGGGCTTCAGCGAGATGGGCACATCGTTGAAGAGTATGCTGATCTTGTGGGGCGCCACACGGGTGGGCTGATAGACAATCTCGTAGACACCGGACTTGCTGGGACCACGGATTGTGTGTGGCACCTCGGTGGCGCCACAGCGCACCAATGCGGACAGATCTCCCTGGCCGGCCTCGTTGAGGGAAACGCCAATGCTGGCGGGACGATGACACAGCGCCTCGCCCACCTCGGTGATCTTCACGAGCATGGGATCAAAGGCGCACAGTGTTCGTGTGCCAATGTGTTGTCGTGTCTCGCGATCGATAAACCGAAGTGTATAGTTCCCAGTCATGTGCGTACGAAACTCCGCCGTCTGTCGATTGATCGTGTACGGCACGGGCTTCTGATCGGGCGCCAAGATCTCAACGATCTGATCATCAGCGGGGAAATCAATGGCCGCCAAGCTGCCGATCTGAATGTGCTGTGTATGCTGTTGGATGTCCACCCGGAAGGGACTGCCATCGACGGCGACCTCGTTGAAGGTGATGTTCACATAATGCGGTTCGGTGCTCTGGGGCACAAAGGTCACATCGTAAAGGCCACGAGCACAGGCCACCACCTCGGCCTTGACGGTGCTGCTGTCGGTGGAGACGACCAGCTCAAGAGTACCCTCGCCCGCTCCCGCTGCATCCACACTGAAGGTGACCGGTACTCCCAGCGTGGCAGGACCATATTGTTGCTCCAATCCGCTGATGCTCACGCGGGAGACATCAAACACATTGCAGCTGAAGGGGGAGCCATTGATGTGCTGATCGCTGGCCAGCACACTGATCAGATGGCGACCCACAGTGCTGGGCCGAAAGGAGGCACTGTAACTGCCTCCCCCTCCTGCTCCTCCTGCTCCTCCTCCGCCTGCATCGTGCTGACTCAGCTGGCAGTGCTCGTTGTCTCCCGCTGGGGAGGTCACAAATATCTGTGGCTCAATGCCATCGAATCCCTCCAGCTCAAAGGTGTTGTCCATCTTGACGGCCGCCTGTTTCAGACACTCGCCAATCGCCTGGGCACGCGGCAGACCCAAAGAGCTCGGCGTGGCAGCTGCAATGTGGCAGCTGAAAGGTGATCCTGGCACTGGATGACCATTGAACCGCACGGACAACGAGTGGGCGGCTGCCTCGGTCGGCTTAAAGTTCACCTTGAAGCGCGCATTTCCCTCGGACTGTACGAAATTCGGCACATTTTTGCCATTGACAGCGACAATGATCTCCAGATTGCCAGCTCCCGCCTGGGAGGCATTGATGCCAAAGCTGACGCTCTTGTTGACCACTCCCGGTCGTATGTCCGTTACAATCACCTTCTCGGCGGAGTAGGCCTTGAGCAGGAAGGGACTTCCCTCCACATGACCACCGCCTGGTAGACGCACCTCCACGGAATGATCTCCCACCTCCAGGGGTTCAAACTTCACATTGAAGCCGAGCGTGGAGCCCAGTGCATCGATCTTCACTGGCACACTGCGTCTGGCCGGTCCCAGAACCTCCACCGTGGGCTTTGTGTCCGACTCGACGACAAACTCAAAGAGTCTTCCCACACTCACCTTGTCCATGGTCTCGGGGGATTGAATTCGAGCTGCAGCTGCCACTCGGCAGGTGAATGGGGAACCCGGCACATCCTGGCTATTGAAACGCAACTCCACCGTGTGACTCTCGGCCTCACGGGGCGTGAAACTGATCGCATATGTGTGTTGTCCCTGTGCCTGGGCTGAGGTCGGCACTCGTCCTCCATTCACAGTCACCTCCAAATTGCCGGGTCCGGCTTGGGATGTCTCCACCAGGAAGGTAACTGGCTTGCCCACCGTTCCACTGCTCACATTCTTTACCTTGATGGCGCTCACGTCATACACCTAATTGGATTAGAAGGAGACTAATTATCAATTGCAATTCAATGACCCGAAGAAAAGAACATTGCTAAAATGATCAAATTCGTATTTCGAATTCAAATCGGTTGATTTTTCACGAAGTTACGACAGTTTGGATTCCTTGGAAAATGTATGGAAAATAGGATGATGGTTGAAATAAATAAAATATTCTTTTTTTAAAGATAACATTTATTTATTGTTCATTAATCACTAGGAATCGTTTAATTCCTTCTGATCTTAACCTAATGTGTAGCTTAAAATATAATATTCTAATTTAATAAAATTTAAATGTTGAATAAATTTAGAAGGGAAATAATGAATAAAATGCTATGCCAAATTAAAATCGGCTGAGTTTTGACAAAGTTATGAGAGTTAAAAGTATGGAAAAATGGCGGATTTTGGAAAAAAAATAAATTTTCTAGATTAATTAAATTTAAATGCAGAATAAATTTGTAGAACAGACTGATAAAAATGACATTCTTAAAAAGTTTTGACGAAGTTAGGAGGATCAAAGTTTTTGAAAAAATGTCAAGGGGTAGGTATGGAAAATTGGCGGATTTTCCAAAAAAAATTAAATTTTCCAAATAATAAATATTTAAATGCAGAATGAATTTGAGGTCAAATCATGATCAAAATGGTATTCCGAATTAAACTCGGTTGAGTTTTGACAGAGTTGTGAGAGTTCAAAGTTTTTGAAAAATTTAAAGGGGTAGGTATGGAAAAATGGCGGATGGTCGAAAAAATTAAATATTCTAGATTAATTAAATTTAAGTGCAGAATAAATTTGTAGGACAAACAATGATCAAAAAGGATTCCCAAAAAATTTTTCGAGTTAGGAGGGTCAAAGTTTTTGAAAAATGTAAGGGTGTATGGAAAATTGGACGATTTTCGAAAAATATGAAATATTCAAAATAAAAGAAATTTAAATGCAGACTAAATTTAGAAGCCAATAATAATCAAAATGGTATTCCGAATTAAAATCGGTTAAGTTTTGACAAAGTTGTGAGAGTTCAAAGTTTTTGAAAAAATTTAAAGGGGTAGGTATGGAAAAATGGCGGATGGTCGAAAAAAAATAAAATTTTTAAAATGAATAAAATTTAAATGCAGAATAAATTTAGAAGTCAAATAATGACAATTATGATGTTCCAAATTAAAATCGGTTGAGCTTTGATCAAATTATGACAGTTTGAAGTTGTTCAGTATTCTTATTATAAGGAGTTGGTTAATTGCGATAACTATTTTTATTAGGAATAAACATTAATAAATATAAATAAAAATAAGTAAATATAAAAAATATAAATAAATATGAACAAATATAGAAATATAAAGAAATATAAATAAATATAAGTAAATACAAATAAATATAAATATATAAATATTCCTTTCGAGACTGTCTGTCTCTGGAGAAAGGTCAATTTTAAACTCACCTTGGCGGCATAGGGACTGCCGGCTGTTGGCAAACCGTTGACAGTCACATTGACGCGATGTTCGCCGACAACTCGGGGCACGAACTCGGCCTTGAAGACGCCCTCGGCGGATTGATGGACCTGGGCAGGAACTGATTGCCCAGCAGGACCTTCATGCGTTTAATTTGCATTGCGCATTTTGCAATTGTTTGTTTTTTTGAATATATTTTCATATTCATTTTAGGATTATTAAGTTTTTAATTTTGTATTTGATACGACGCGACCGGAAACGAGTTTTGTTTTGGTTTTTAAATTGTTTTTTTTTTTTTTTTTTTGTTGGTTGTTGAAATTAAAATTTTAGACAGTTTGTTATAGTTGTTTATTTGTTTAGTTGTTTAATTGTTGTGTCGTGTGGTTAGTGAAATTGTTGATGTTGTTTGTATATTTGTTTTTGGTACGCGAAAGTGGCAAAAGAATTTGGAAAAATGTTGACTTTGATTAGTTGAGGCATTAATTGAATTGGAATTTGAATTTGTTTATACAAAATGAAGGATGCCAAAACTGTAAGGTTAGTGGGATTCAGATATATTGTGATTAATTGAACTTGCAGTGCGGTTAGTTCGACTTTATAATTGATTTATAAATTGTTTTATATCGAGAACCATAAAGTTAGTAAACTGAGATGTTGTGTGTTGTTGTTGATGTTGTTGTTTTTGGTGTTGGTGTTGGTCAGAGACAGGAGACAGAGATGATGGGATTAGCCCCTGGTTATATACTAGGTACTATTAAATTGCTTTTATATACTAAATATATGTACAAACTGACAGATTCTGAAACCTAAAACATAATCACAAATCATATTGGTAAATCGTTTTATTGCTTTGTTTTTACATAATTCAAATTCAAGACGCAGTTTTTAGATTTACAAAAAAATAATCAGATTACAGATTAGTAGTTAATTTGGCCAATTTGGCTAAGGAAATTGGTTAAATCGGGTTAAGAGTACTGTGTGTTATTCGATTGTTGCTTCATTTGGTGATACAGTAGTTCTTCATATTGTTGACACGCGCTCTCTGAACAATTTGATTACGGACTGTGTTAGACGGAGATTTCGGATATATAAACAACTAGTATATACATTTATATATAGACAGACAAAGGCAGACAGACAAAGAATAATAGAGAGAGAGAGACATGTAGAGGGAGAGAGATATTATATATAGATAGTTAGTTAATATATGCATATATATATATATATATATATATATATGTATAGAGTCTAGTACAAAAGATTTCGCCGTCCTGAAATATAATACAGATATAAAACGTGAGCAAATTATTACAATCAAGGGCGTAAGATTACAAACAAAAAACACAAACACACAGAAGACTAGATACAAATTATACAAATACACACACCCCACACACACTCACACACATCGATACACACACAATTTAACACCCATTTATAGACATTGTGGTCATGACAAAATCCATAATCCGGCAATTGAAAAGCTCCAAGTCTACGATAAGTACAGTGCCTGCTAATGCCTCAAGATGTGAACGAAACAATTGCCAAATGATAAATTTAAGGCATAATTACATATACTGAGTAATGAGCACCACCAGCACCACCGCACCACCGCACCACCATGTTGTGGGAATACACATGCAAACACACACACAATGTCAATGGCAGCGTGTTAAAATGGCGGAAGGGGGTAAAAGGAGGGGGAGGGGGCAGTTGTATTGGGGGACGTGACATGCTTGAGAATTTTCAACAACAATTTCCGTACATTGTGCTGAATTGTGTGCAAATGTGTGTGGGAAATTGAACTTGTGCGATGCGGAATACACTTAAAGATACAAGTTACAGATGCATACACTCAGAGAAAAAAACTCTCCATGTCTTAGATCGCCATAGAATTTAAATTGCCTTAAAACTGAGAATACTGTATAAAGTTATTCTTAAACTAATTGGATAAATTTCCTTTATTAATTATAAAAAAAGTTTCCAAATATTCTAAATTTATTAAAAAATTAACTCTTAGTTAAAAAAACACTCCCTTTAATATTTCACAATACAAATATATTGTTTTTTCATTATTTAAATAAAGATCAACAAGCAATTTAACTGTTATAAACAACAGAAAATCACATTATGAAAATGTAGTCCATTTAAATGACAAAATTTACCTCATTTAGAATTAAAAAAATCTGTTTAAAACTTGAAAAATGCATGCACTGATATTTAATGGCATATCATGTTATAATTCATTAAGTATTTTTACACTATTAGGAAAATTGCCTTAGAATTTAGAATTACTTGGATAAAAAAATTCAAATTGATTATTTTCTTATTACTGAAAAAAGTGTGCGACACTTGAAGATTATTTTCAATACATAAATTAAAAATTTCCAAAATTTACTAAAGCCAATTAATTTCATAATTTTTTGTGCATTGAAGCGTAAGACTTTAGAGTACGATTTTTCTTGAGTGTATCGATATAGAACACGAGTGTGGGTGTATGCGTGTGTGTGTCTGAGTGTGTCTGTGTGTGAGTGTGCAAAACTGATACTCAAACAATTAGCATTTATCAAACGAGCAATTAAATTACAATTACATAAAACTCGAACCAAAATCAAATCAAATGCAGGCCAATGACTCACAGAGTGAGAGTGAGAGTGGTACAGAGAGGGAGAGGGAGGGGGAGACAGAGACAGAGAGAGGGAGTGGCTGATAACACTGATAACAGTTAACTCTGTCTTAATTGTATTATTTTTTATTTCTTGGGGGTTGATGGTTGTTAGTTCAGTCAGCAACCACTGTGCGATTTACATACCTTCGACGTTGACCTCAATGTCTTCCAAACGGCCGCCATTGTGATTGATAACAAAAGAATTGGTCTGATGCACGGGTCCAGGCCCACCTAGGGATACCTGAGGCCCGGCCACGCCCCCGCTTATGCCGACCGTTATGGGGCAGCCGGGTACGGGCATTTTATTAAAGGAGACATTGATTGTGTGCTCACACGACTCCGTTGGCACAAACGACACGGAGAATCTGGCAAGCAGAAGGAGAAGAGAAGAAAGAAAAAAGATATCATGAATATGGAATAATTACAGTTGTTGCTCTAGGGATGTGTTTCAATGCTGTGCAGCGTTATTTAAGTGGAAAACTATGAAATACTTGATTTTTAAATGTTCTTTGTTCCCAACATTCAATTCTTTATTTATATGTTTTATATGTTTAAGCTATTACTCCAAGCATTTAGTTTAGTTTAGATTACTCACAAAAAACGATTTATTCACTTGCCGATCATTAAGAATTGTTGTATTATTTTCTTTAAGAAGTTACATATTTTTAGTTTCATTGAAAGTATCTGAAGGATTTTAAATCAGGTTTACATATTTAAAAGAAACAAGAAGTGTTCAAATATTAGCTATTTAATGGTTTCTTTAATATTCTTATATTCTTATTCTCTTTAAGAAGTTACATATTTTTAGTTTCAAAACTTGAAAGTCTCCGAAGGATTTTAAAACATGATACTACATATTTAAAAAGAAACAAGAAATTTTCAAATACTATCTTATTTAATGGTTTCTATATTCTTAGTCTCTAAAATAGTTATTCGTAAGTTATCGAAAATGTCAGAAATATAAGAAAACTTTGGGATATACTTTAACTCATGCTGTATTTATACTTTATTCTATCTTTCGATACGATACTATACGATATTTTAAAGAGAAACAAGAAATTTTCAAATATTATCTTATTTAATGGGTTTCTATATTCTTAGTCTGTAAAATAGTTATTCGTAAGTTGTCGAAAATGTCAGAAATATAAGAAAACTTCGGGATATACTTTAACTCATGCTGTATTTATACTTTATGCTATCTTTCGATACGATACTATACGATATTTAAAAAGAAACAAGAAATCTTCCAATAGTTTCCATAATTAATGGTTTCTATATTCATAGGGTCTTGACTTACCTTGCACTGCCCTGGGGATGCACCTGTGTGGGAATATTCTGTCCCTTGGCCGATATGGTTATCTCGAGGTTTCCCTCGCCGGCGTCGCCCGCATCGACGGTGAACTGCACGGGTCGACCCATTGTGCCGCGAGAGACGCTACCAACGACCACCTTGCTGGCATCATATGACTTGGCCAGGAAGGGAGTGCCCTGCACCGCGAAACCATTATATTCCACATTTATCGAATGCCCACCGACGCTGGCAGGGGTGAATTCAGCGGTGAATCCCGCATGAATGTCTCCCGTAACGCGTACGGGGAGTTCACCGTGTGGACCACGAACGCTGACCGCCAGTTCGGCAGCGCCGCCACCGCTCACCGTGATGTGAAAGGACGAGGGCCGATTGACGGGTATGAGCTCCAGATTGGATAGATTGAGGAGGACACGAGAGGTGTCCGCGACGGCACAGACGAAGGGACAACCCCGGACCGTCTCACCGTTGAATTTGATGTCAATCAAATGGGACTTTGCCTGCTCCGGTGTGAAGGAGACGAGACAACGACCGCCGCCAACGACCTGGACATGATTGGGCACCTCGCCCTCATTTATCGATATCTCCAGTTGTCCCTCGCCCGCTGCACTCGCGTCCACACGGAACTGACAGGGGTTGTCCGACAACGCCGCCATTCACTTCGGTCACTTGGATCAAACTCGCGTCGTAGACCTTCGCAATCAATGGTCCGCCAGCGATCTTTGTGCCATTGATGGACGCATCAATGATGTGCGTTCCCACCTCCGTGGGCACGAACTCAATGCGTGCAGCACCATTTGCCGCCTCATGGGTGACTCTGGCATTCAGTTTTGACTTGTTTGGAGTCAGCACCGTTGCCACGCACTCGCCTTTACTCAGGCTTTGTCCAGGAGGCGGCAGTATCTCAAAAACCGCCGGCGTATTTGCAGGCACAAGGCGTGTGGATTCGCCCAGAGCGGTTAATCCGGGTGACGACATGATCTCAGCGTGCCACGGTGAACCTGCAATCAATTCAAATCGAAAATCCTATTATTATATTACTCACAACACAAAAGATACAATTTTCATCTCAGTTTTCGCTCGGTTCAAAATGTTATTTGATATTTTTCAATAGCTACGTTTTCACCGAGTTGAATAAATCACACACACCCACTGTGGGATTTATGGCTGGGTTATTTGACCCACAAAGTCAGTTGTAGTTCAAGTAATCGAGATGCTATCAACTCACTTGTATGCCATAGCGAGGGTTGCTTGATAACTATGTGGAATGAGCGCTCAACTCTGACAGGTTTCTTTACATTTTACTCACAATACGAGCTGTGAATTTAATCCGCAAGGGATGATTAAACAGCTGAATAATATTATAAATTATCTTAAGATATTCCACAAAAGAAGTTACAGCTTTAATGAGAAATGTATTTTAAAATTTACTCCAACAAAAATTAATATTAATGCAAATATTAAAATTAAACCCTTAAAAAATAATAGAGGGACATCTCTAAATGTAATAAAAATGCTGTATTTCTAGCAGAGTTTATTTTAATTTTTTAAGAAAGTTTACAACTAAAATTAAACAATTTGTAAATAATCATAAATTTCAGAGACATATCGTTTTATATACGATTAAATCTAACTGCAAAAGTCGACAAAAATTGATTATATTTATATGTTCATATTAAATTGGAAAGTAAGTCTACAAATGCGCAACAAATTTGATCAAAGAAGATAACTTATCAAAATGTACGTTACTTTCTGCTGTATTTTCATTTATTTACACTGCTGACAAATAAATATGCAAAGCAATCGATAAATAAAATAATAGATAATTTATATGAAATTTTCAATGACTTTGATTTGTGTTTAGTCTCAGTTACTGGCGTGACAACCCTCGCATGATAAAAACATGGCTTCTAGTTGAATTTCGCATTGTTTTCCGCTGCGTCTCATTATAATTGTCGCAATCTGTGCCGCCTCGTTGCGAGTTACAAGTGCGTATCTTTTACTGACTATCTGTATCTGTAAATGTATCTGTAGCTTCAGTTGTATCTTTAGCTGTTGTCGTTGTTGTTGTGGCTGTTGTTGCTCTTGCTGTCTCTGCATTTGTGGCACACACACACACAGACACATTTCAGACGGTGAGTTACTGCAATTGCTTAGACAATCAAGCAGACTAGATTATAGCACATTAATTGGCCAAAGCCAGTTCAAGCCAAGTGGTTGTTGTTGCCGCTTTGACAGTGTTGCAAAATGGAATGAAACGAGCTCAAAGCCATTATGGAAAGAGGCTTAGGCACTTGACTTGCAACATGCGAATTGAACTTGGTATTTGCAACTACATTTCCAATTACAATAACTACAACAAGTCGCACAGTTTGTTAAATTTTGAAATGTTTGCTTATATTTTTGTTTCTTTTCTTTTATTGATTTTGTAGTCGATTTCGTTGTTGCTGCTGTTGCCGCTGCAACGCGTTGTAAGCAAAAGTAAATGCTTGCAACTTTCCACACATTTCTCTTTTGTTGCACTTTTCCTTTTAAGCGCTCGTTTCGGTTGCAGCTGCCACTTTTTATGGCATTTCCATGAAAATTGCCACAACGCTTTCAGTTCCCAGCTCAGTTCAATGGAAAATCAAACTGTTGCGTTGTCGCTCAAAAACACGATTTGAGTTTCCACTTTTTGTCTCGACTTGCGCAAATTATTTAACGTAACAAAAACTTTTGTTTCCCCACTGAATCGATAAACATGTCAGCAAAATTTGATATGACAGAATATAACATCTGAACTGCAGTGGATATCAGCATAATTTTAATGCTAGAAGTTGGCCAAGAGAATTTCCTCACTTAGTGTACATTTTATATATTTTTAATATTATTTTTACAGTCAGTAAAAACTTAAGAATTGCTTAGAAACTATCTATATTTTCTGTATTTCGTAGATACTACACAGCTACTACTAAAGAGACCATGAAAAACTGTATATAAATGCAGTCTATATGGTAAGTATTCAAAAGAGAATTTTAAGCAATTAAAATCAATTCTTCATCTCTTTCAGATATATAAATGTAATACTCTGAGAAATTTCTTATTTATAACTGAATTTATTTAAAATATTTTTAACACAAATTAAAGCTTAATCAATTTATATTTGCCATAATCTTTAAGCAGCAATAAACAAGTGAACCAATAAATAACTGAGTAATCTCTGCACAGGGTAACTGTCAGTCGAGCAATCAATTATTTATCAGCTCAATTGTCCAGCTGCCTTAGAAGTTATGGGGATCCATTTCGTATCGCTTCAAGCGCTCATAATACTGTCCAAAAAAGAAGGCTTCCAGTTGAATGAGCTTGAAGCTCCTGTAGAAATACTCATCCACATAGCGATTATTGTACATCCAGATGCAATGATTGGGCAGGTTGGATATAATCAACTCCAGTTTGAGTGCATCCATATCACAGGGCACATGGATTGTCTCAAATTCGAATGGCATATTCACTGCCGCCCTCAGAATGTGTCTTCCAAGCTTATTATTATTTCTACTGATATTGATATTATTGTTAATTGAAAATGTCTTTTTGGAATTGGTTTTGATGTCTGCCCTTATTGGAAGGAACTGCTTGGGATCTGGCAACGCTCTGCCACAGCTTGTTTGCATGCAACTCTGTGGCAAGTGGAATTTAATGGAGTGCAGATTTATTTCTTTCTTTCAGCCAAGTTAAGTGGCGCTTACCAATGCAATAAAAGCACCTGTCATTGGGAGTAACAACTTTTGTGGGAATTGCATCTTGCAGCTGTATATATGTGTGTAAATAAGTGCGTATATGTGTGTGTATGTGTTCAGTATAGAGTATATATATAGTATATTGAGCTACATTTTCTGCCAAGCTTACTTTGTCTGCTGCTCAAGTGAATCGAGCTTTTGGCCAGGCCATAATGAAGCAAATTATGGCCAAGATGTTTACGTTAATCAACCGAAAACTGATAGCAAACACACACATACGTATAGAAATCATAACAGCTCGATTAGGCAGCCATTATTTCAGCTCACGATGAACAGGTGAGACGATGAGACAATGAGGTCAAACGCTGTTCAATTTGGAGTTGAATAAAGCCACAGGTAATTTCAATGCAGTGGGGACAACAGCAATGGGAAGATAATCAGTGTATAAGGATAACGACAACAATGTCCAGATATAAGGAAGTTAATGTTAGTAAAGTCACAAATATAATCATGTTAATAAAATGAAATCTCAAACTTTGTAAAACAGGCTTTAAATAAAATGGGAAATTAAATTTTAAATTTAAATATTTGTTGAAACTGAAATTTAACAATCTCAGAATTAAATTGATTCACTTTTAAAGTACTAATAGATGCATTTCAAATAATTTTTTTATTGTATAAAGTATACTTTAGATTATTTAATTTCCGACAGGTGACTGTTAAAATAAGTTCAAAAAGAACGCTGATATTGCCAAAAATATTTGTGTACACAAAATTTAATATGCATTGAATTCATTGAAATTCATTTTTAAAACATGTAGAAAACATGCATTTATTTATTGAATAAAATGTATCATAGATTATATTCAATCAAATTCTTCTTTAAATTATAAAAAAAGAGCATTTAACATACATTTATTTATTGAATAAAATATATCATAAATCATATTTGAAACCAAAAAAAACACATTAAATAAAATAGACCTCATACACTATTATTTAAAGTTTTTTTTTTGGCTTTAAATATGATTTATGATTACATATTTTATTCAGTAAATAAATGTATCTAAAATGCAAGTTTCTATGAGTACTATAAAAATGAATTTAAACAACAATGAAACAAGAAGATATTTTGGTTTGCTTGTTTTCAAATGCAATTGTCACCAAAATAAATAACTTATTAAGGTGAAATCTTTAAACACCAATAATTTCTACTCATTCTAAATTCTTTTATAACTTGTTTTATCTGCAGACATCGGTTACACGCTGCGTATGCGCAATTTGCCAAGTAATCGCGTTTAAGAGCCGCAGGCTAGAAGCTAGAAATACCGTTAGCTAGCTATCTAATAAAGCTTCTAAAACTTCAAGTCAAGCGCATAAATAAAGATCAAAAAGTCACATTCTAAGCGCGGTCAACACCTGGTTATTTTTACCTGAGAAACTCACGCTTCGATTGTATTCTGACTAACGACTTTGATTAAGTAGGTGATTAACTATTTATAGCGAGGGTATTTCACAGCGATTGAAGCTTTTGTAACGTCAAAGCGAGAAGATAAAGACAATTGCAAATGGAGCTACATTTTGTTGTCTATTAAAGTATTTCAATTAAATGCGAACAGTCGCAAGTAACACAAAAGATAAATTGCATTTCGTTGAAAAACTAGTTTCAATTAAAAAAAAACTGTTTGTGAGAATTGTAACTTATGGCACTTTCTATAAATGAACAATAATTAACCAAATATTTGAAAGTCACAAATAAGCGAAGAACTGCTAAAAAAACTGGATTCATTATAAAAAATTGCTGCTTAAATAGATTAAGTTCATCTAGAAAGAGAGTTGAGATGATCTATAAAATAATCTAGTTAACACTTTATATAATTTCTGGAGATAATAAGAAAATAAAGAAATAAATTTCTTATAATTATTTCAGAGATGTTAACTATATTTGAAAGTTTACTGTGAAACTGAATTTAAAACTAGAATAAGAAGATCACGTCAATTTTCTGCGCGAAATACGGAAATAAATTATTGCCAAATTACTTTCCACACTATTTACTGCAGTTTAAAAAATTGTTCACTTAAATACAAAGAACTTATATGAATTTAAAAAACTGTTTTCTCAAATGCAAAGAAGTTATATGAATTTACCAGCTTGATTTTGATTTTTATTCACGTATTTAACGTCTTAATTTTTTCCTTTTACTATGTGGAAGAGTATTGAAAATGCGGCTTAATTTCCTACCAACTAACAATACAGGTCATGGCCGGTTTTCTTGGCCGGATTGTCTTGATAAGCGGCAAGAGGCAAGTGGCAAGTGGTAAGTTGTTGACGCTGGCAGCGATCAACTTTTCCGGCTTGCGGCCGTAGAACAAGTGCAGTTACAAATATAATGCTGTTATTCAATATGCATATGCCCAAGTGTGTATGTGTGTGTGTTCGAATCGGTTACGTGACTGCGGCATGCAACCGTTAGATGGCCAACAGCTGCGGCAGCAGCCGCCACAGCAACAAAATTCAAAGTCAGAATGTCTGACAGCAACCGTTACAGCTACAGGGGAGCCTCACTCTAAGATACGTTTGAATCTAAGCGAAGACTTACTCACAACTTTAGAGTGCTTAAAAATATCTAGAGATTTTAATTGTTTCTGATAGTTCCTCATATATCACGAATCTTAAATTTTTAAACATATTCTCTGTACCAAAAATATTTGTCCCAAACTTGTTTAAGTTTTAACAAAATATAATTGTATTCTTGTGTATATATACATTAAATTAAATAAGTTAAAATATATTTTTTGCTACTCAATACAATATAAAATGTATTTTCTGATGGGGAATTTCAATATAAATTCAACGTATGCTTAGAAGAGTTACGAATTTTCTTTTTTCAAACATACTTTAGGACTCAACAAATTGTTTGCAGATTTTTAACTATAAACTTGCACAAATTTATTAATTTTTGCAACATATTGTGGTATACATTTCAAATGTAAAATAATAAAAATTATATATTGAAAAACAAATTTAATTTTTTTTATATACTTCAGAACTTAGGAAGTTTTTAATGGTATATAAAATGAATACCTAGAATATCAAACATTCTTATTGGATCTATTTCACGAAAAATCTAGAATATGGCTGTGTTTTCTATTGAGGCTTGACTGCACATAAATACAGAATTGTTTTATTCGATTTTTGTGAACGAAGATTTACGTTTTGTGGCGTCTGTTGAAGCTGCTGACGATGCGTTTGTTGGCGTTGGTAGCGTTTTTTCTGTATCTCCCTCCACTTGGTATTATTATTGCTATTGTTATCGATGTTGTTGCTGCTGTTGTTGATGGGGCAGTGCAAGAAATTGTTGATGTTGTCGCAGATAGCTGAAAACGCGCGATTGGACCTCTTCTTTTGTATATCAATCCACAATTGTAGTCGGCGGCACGTCTGAACTTGAACTACTTGGTTAAAAAAATCTGAACTCGCTGCGTTTATTATGTCAGCGCCTTGTAATTTATTTAGTAATACATGTGTATAATTATTATTTTTATAATTTATTTATATTTATTATCTGCTTTCTCTCTTTCTTTTGTATTAAATGCTGTTGAGCGAATTTCAACCAAGCAAAGAAAAAAAAACAATTTAAAACACCAAATTTATTTGTGTTGTTTTCACATTTCGGTTTCGAAATTATTTAACAAAGTCACGAACCGCGCACACGTTTTTATCGCATTTTATTTTGGCTTTCAGATTTTCCGACGCGTTGCAATCATTTTTCGTAATTTATTTATCATTTGTTTTTGAAATTGCGTTGCGTTGTTGTTGCTGCTTCAAACCAGTTGCCCAAAAAAATTTCACTTCAAATGTGGCTCATAAAAATCACAGGGGGGAGAATAAAACAAAAGAAAAGGGAAAAGAGGGGAGAAATGTAAATTTTTGGGACTGACTGCCAATAGGTTGGCAACGGAAATGGCCAGAAGCGAGCGAGCGGGTAAAAGCTAAGCTCATTCTGTTTACAGTTTGCAGCTCAAGCTGTTGGCCAGGCCAAAATAAAGGGGTGTGGCAGCAGCCATTAAACAACAACAACAACAACAACATCAGCAGCAGCAGCAGCGAGAGCAACAAAAATGAAAACGAAATGTTGGCTCAAATATTTGCTGTTGTTGGCCGTGTCAAGTCTTTGGGAAAGTAAGTGGTCGTCAAGCCACGTCAAAAGCGGTGAGAGAGAGAGAGGAGAGGAGAGGGAGAGCGGAGAGAGGCAGAGAGAAGCCGAAGAAATTGCAATCTGCTGTGACTGATCTGAGAAATACCTGAGCTACGCCCTTGCCACATATGTACGTATGTGTGTACCTGCAACTTTATCTCTACCCCAACCTCTAGCTGCAAATGTATCTGTATCTGTATCTGTCTCTGTATCTCGACATGTAGCTGTATCTTTTAGCTGTGCGCAACCAGGCTGACAACCTATCCCAACGGGTTTCCAGCTGCAGCCGCAGTACAAGTACGAGTTCGAGTATCCGATGTGGCTTTGTCATGGGGCGTGCCACTTCCTCCTGCAGCGACAAACAAAGGCATGCAACAAGTGCGCCTTGAACCATGCACACACCATACACACATCATACACACATCATACACACACCATACACACACCGTACACACACCGTTCCCACAAAATATTAAGAAAAAATGAAAAATATAGCAAGTGAGAGCTGCTCAACTGGCAAGAGCCCAGTCTAGACAGCTTTGAAGTCGTCTCAACAAAAATAAAGTTAAATAAAATCAAAAGAAATATTATAAAAATATACAACACATACTGAAGTTCACAAAAAATTCTTTATTCTCCAGATCACGAAACACTAGAGCTTAATTCTCCTAAAATATGTCTGCGTTCCATTTAAATATATATTTATTTTATTTTACATGGATTATTGCCGACAAATACTGCACATAATTAATAATTTAAAGCCATAAACAGCTATGTCTCTCAATTTCACTGTTAATTGAGCGATCGACATAATATTTTCAGCACACATTCATAAATAAACATTTATTTGGTGAATCGAGTTTTTAAACTGTAGCTACTCCTTTTATTTGATTTCTATTTATTAAATTTTCAAGCTACAAATTCTAAAGAAAAAATTACAAAATTCACAAATATGGTTTCTCTAAATCTAATAGCCTCTAAGATTGTTATTTATATGCACAGCCAGGCATGCCCACAAACACATACGCCTTTACATATTTCAAATTACTGGGCTAAGCACTAAAAAAGAAAAACAGTGGAAAACCAAGCGACGACAGCAGATTGAAAATTGCAAAGCAAGCGGATAAAAAATGCAGACCACTTCCCTGCTCAACAGTGTAACAGTGTGTGTGTTTGTGTGTGTATCTATGTTGATTGTTGCCATACGGGGGCCTTTAACTTGGCCAATAAATGCGCTAAATTGCGGCATGTTGCAAGTATCTAAAACAAACACAAAATGGCTGTCGCACGAACTGTGTTCAATGGAAATGGAAAATGCAAAATGGAAAATGGGCGACACTTTTTCAGCATTAAGTTGCCAACCTTTAAGCCAACATCGAAATCTAAATCAAATGCAGCTGTCGAGTCCCATTGAAAATATTTCAATTTAAAGGTTCATTAAACTGGTTTTTATTATATATATATATATTTTCTTAACACACACAGACACACTGACAACTACAACAATAATATGAGACACAAATGCGATGAGGGCAACTTTGTGGTTGGTAACAACAAAAACAACAACAGCAACAGCAACACAAACTACAACAACGACGGCAACGGGAACACGACGTCCGCATTTGGATATTAGCATATTTCTTTAGCCATAGAAATCTTATACAAAAAATCTTTTCGATTCACTTCACATTCCAACAAAACTGTTTTTTTTTTTTCTTTGGGTCTTTCAATTCTTTTTTGGGTTCTTTGTAACTTGCAGCTTAAACCGTTGACTAATATTTGTATTTGATTGCCAGCAATTCTTTTACATTTCGCACAATCACATAAATATTTCTTTGCTTTTCACTCTTTTTTTTGGTAGTTGTAGATTTTCTTGGCTTTAACCGTTTTGCGATCCGCGGTTACCGATATCGAGCTGCGACTCCGTTGACGTGTCAGTTTCGTTTCAAACGCGAGCTGTGACTGATCTCTGCCAACGTCTCTCTCGATCGCAACACCCAAAAACTCGTCCAGCAGGTCAGGCTCAAGCGAGAGAGCGTGTCAGAGCGCTAAGAGCGCAACGAGCGAGAGAGAGGAAACAGGTGAGCCCAGCAACAAGTGAACAGAGCGCATAGCGTCACAGCGAGAGCGAGTGGGAGAACGAGAGCATGAGTCAACAATACAAGTGAGTGCATTGTTAGCGCTCTCGCTTAATCGCTCGCTCAATTTAAGTCTTGAGCGCAGTTCATGAATTCGCCGCACAGTGGCTGGCGCGTGTTAAAAATGATGCGAAATAGTGGCATCAAAAATAATAATAATAATAAAAAACCATATATCTAAGTACTCGAGTGTAAAATCAATTTTTAAATTAGAAGATGCTTATTTTATAAATAATTATCAGCATAATAAATATAATTATTAGCATAATATAAATATGTATTATAAATTATCGTACAATATTTTTTAGAGCAATTGCAATAATTGAAATTGTCTTAAATTACACTTTCTTTAACAATATGCAAAACAATAATGCTAGAAATCATATAAAGAATTTATCTTCCACATATAAAATTATTTCTGACCGCGTTTTACCTATCGATTGTTCTTCTAAGCCGTCTGATCTTACAATCTTAATTTAGATTGATGTCTATAGCAAAAACTACTGAAGATCTCAACCTGTCTTGCCCAATTTAGTTTAGAGCACTACAAAAGAATGCGGTACTCTGTGCAACCGCCTTAGAAGGCCTTCAAGACACCCACAGTCTATGGAATTTATTACGTCACATTTGAATTAGTGCTTTGATTCGACTTACCTGGTACCGTTTCTCCATTGAAGGTGATCTGAACGGTGTGTGTTCCATGTTCGTGAGGCGTAAAGCTCGCGATGAACCGTTGTCCGCCCAAAGAACGTACAGAGGACGTGACACGTCCACCATTAACAAGAATTTCCAGATTGCCGGAACCTGCCTTGGAGCCATCGATCTCAAACTCAACGGGTCTTCCAATGGACCCGTTGGGTATATCCTGGACTCGTATAGCTCTAGCACCGCTTGCATTGCCTTCGATGGGTCGGAAACGGGAGAGGGAACTGTAACCATAGCCAGTTCCCGTCTGAGGACTGTGTCCATTGCTTTCCGTCACCACATGCTCGCTGGACTCCTTAACGGTCTTGGTATAACCTCCAGATTTGTCCGTATACGTGTTGTTCGAGTGTGATTTGACTGTGATGGCACTGGGTCTGAAAAGGAAATGCGTTCAATTAGTAGCTGTCAGAAAAAATCGCCTTAAGTTTTTTTAATTCCCTTAATTTTAATAAATGTGTTCAAATATTTAGAAAGATTTCATAATATAAAAGCTACTAGACAATCAACTTATTTATAGCTTTCCTTTTCTTAAATTTGAATTTTTGAAATAGATTTTAAATATTTTTAAGAGGAAAATATTTCAAACCAATAGAAGTTTTTGTGGCAATTTTCTATGTCGAAAAAATAAATAATAACTTAAGGGTAGCTCTCAGAAAATGAATTTCTAACATTTTAGATAATTGCCAAAATATTCAAAATGAACTAGATTTAAATAAAACTTTTTCAAATATTGGAAAATAATATTATAAATAAAAAATGCTACCCGAAAACATTATAATTAATAGCTGTTTCATTTTTTGTTTAAATACATATTAGCAAAATACATTATATATTTTGAAGTCAAAATTCTAGACATGTTGTAATATAACAAATATTATTTCTCAATATGGGGAGTATTACTTATATCGATCCACATCGTCGGGAGAATCTCGTCGATAGTCCGAGTGCTGCTGTTGTTGTTGTTGTTGCTTGTGCAATGCAAACTTGTTGTACTGTGTATTGCGATGTGTCTCGTTGTCCAAATCCGGCCGTGCATAATTCAATTCCGTGCTCAACTGCGTCTCCGTCATGTTCGCCAAGGATTCGAGCGAATTGTGGGAGAGCATGTGCTTCGTCTTATTGATCACATCCCAGCTGTCGCGTCGTGCCGATGCCGGCTTCATGGTGGAAACCCGCACATTCGACGAGTGATCGATTCTCGGCTCCGGCGATCCTATCCGGCGCAATCGCTCCGTGGTGCCGTAGAGCGAGGGACTTGCTCGCACATTTGAGTCCGTCACATAATTCGAGGTGGACTTGTAGGTCGATGACTTTTCCACAGTGCGCGATGACTCGTAACCGTTCTAGAAATATCCGAAATAATGTTAATAATATTCAAATAATTTTTTTATATTGGTATATTTTGAATCTTTCGTGTGAAAACTATTTTTATAATAAAAAAAATATCTAACTTTTGAAATTACCTCGATATTTGATACTACTTTAGAAATACTTAACTTTTTAAATTATAATTTAATTTTTAATTCATTTCATTTACAAGCAATTTCAATAAATAATACTAAATAATGACACTGCCTGCCATAAGTATACCTTGTTGAGGGTGTTGGTCACCGGACTTCCAATGCGATGGGTAGCTGTCGTGATGTAGGCACTGTTGGGGGAATAACGCTGCACCGGCGAGGCGGAGGCGTGGCGAGGGCTGCTTGTAATGTTGCGAGTGGAGCTCTCAAACTGATTCGATGTCTTGATGGTCAACGGACTGTGAGAATGCAGTTCGCTCGAACGCGTCTACAGGGATTAAAGAGTAGGAGATAAGCGATAGATTAGAGATGGTCAAGTTGTAATATAAACACATAGTTAGAAGCAGGTATTTAAGTATTATTTCGAATTGTAAAACAAGCACAAAAACGATCAAACAAAATTTAGTTACATTGAGTGTGGGACTAGGAATTGGACTTAGAGAGCTCGTCAGCTGCTGTTGATGGCGTTGATAGGTATTCTGGTGGTTACTCTGATGATGATTGCTCTGCTGCATAAATTCCCGTTCCTCGCGTGGTGCTGCCAACTTGGGTTTTGTTGTTACCCGCCGCTGACTGTACAGCTCATTCTCCTTGTCGTAGTAATAATCATTCTTGGTCGAGCTGCTGTTCGAGGTCTTTGAGTCCCGACGTCCACCTGCCGCCGATTCCGTATACAGATCGGCAGAGTTCAAATACTTCACGGCGGGTGAACCACTCGGTGGTGTTGGGGATGCGTGGTTCTCCTGTCGAAGGCAATTTTGAGTGTGTGTCAAGGGGGAGGGAGACAAGGGATGTAATTCATTCTATTTTTATGGATGTCAAGTTAGCCAAATTGTGGACAATTTTGATGTGCATTGTTGTTGGGTGGTTGGGTGGTTCAGTGGTTCAGTGGTTGAGTGGTGCAAAGCATTAACATTAGAGCCCCGTGCCGCGTGCAATAAATGAGAATAAAGCCGTGACTTATAAAACTTACCTCGCTCTCCCTCTTGTAATATCGTGAACTGGAGCTATGGTAATCGGTTGTATCCAGCTTGGGCGAATACTGCGGCGAGTAACTGTTCGTTCTCTCCGCCGTATTATGACTGTGCAGTTCCCGGCGAGAGAGCGACGCATTCCGATAGTCATTATGTCGTGCATTCGTCGTCGAGATGAAGTGCATCGAAGGACTCTCCGAGCGGTGTTTGCTCTCGTGCAACGGACTGCTTCGTGTCTTCCCCGAACGTCCCTTGGTGCCCACGCGCATGCTGCAGAATTCGAAGAGGAGTAGATAGGGATTATACTCAGATTAGAGGAAGGAACAAAGCAACTCAGAAACTTAAGAATAGTCCTTGTTTTATTAATATAACTAGAGAAATTTATATGTTTAGTACATATATATATCTAAATATAAACAAGGAATTTTCTAAGATCAGCTTTAGGATTCTAGCAAACAATCTACACTCAGAAAATAAAACATTCCTCCAACTTTGTGTTGCATTATTATTTTAATAAATGCATATTTACCGGAAACATATATTTATAATTTAAGATAAGATATAATGGTTTTATCCCTGTCTTTAATATTAAACAAATATAGTTCTCAACAAATGAAAATAATATCATAATAAGATTAGAATTGTGTTTTATAGAAATTCCATTCCTATTATGAGTAAAATAATAAAAGCTAAAATTTTGATTTCATTTTTTAAAATGTGTAGATTTGGTTTATCGCATTAGTTTTTCTATTATATTCAATTATAATAAATTTGGAGCAAATAATAGTGAGGAAGATAATATTTTAAAGAAATTACTTTAGAAAGACTTCAAAAAAATTCTTTGAATGGAACTTTGTTTGTCAAATAAAGTGGTAGGGAAATTTCAAATAAATATGTAAATATATTTTCAGAGTGCAGATTTTAGAGACTTTCACTCACATGAAGGGCGATCCCTTGACGTCGTAGCCATTGAAATAGATGTAGACGCGATATTTGCCATTCTGGCGGGGCATGAAGGTCACACGATACTTGTTCTCCACGATCTTCTCCACGGAGCAGACCAGCGAGTGCTTGTCGTGGACAATGTCCACATGCAGCTCCCCATTGACGCCCACGCCGCGGGCATCCACCTCGAAGGTGTGAGCACGGAGAGGCATCGCACCGTCGAGGCCGTGGACGGAGACACCGGAGGCATCGAAGACGGCACAGGTGAAGGGACCGCCTTGGATATGACGTCCCTGGTATGTGATGGCAATCTCCCAGATGCCCGCCTCATCCGGCTTGAATATGGCACTGTGTCCCTCGTCGATCTTCTTCAGCGGACAGTTGTGTGAGATGCCTGTGGGCGACACAGCCGTGACCAGAATGTCCTCCGTCTTGGGTGCCCCGGTGGCATTCACCAGCACCTCGACGAGACTGCCCAGGGCACAGGGTGCCATGCCAGGTGGCGCCACCTGCATGAGACGCGGCAGCACACGGAAGAAGTGTCCACCCAACGAATCCTCGCCGATTTCCACAACAATCTCGTGCATGCCATAACGCTCCGGCACAAAGACACCTTCGCCATGGACATTGAGACGGACAGGTTGACCGGGATGTCCGGATGGTGGCAACACATGACAGCGCACGGAGCTCAGACTGATGTCCCTGGACATAACATCGATGCGGAAATGCGTCTGCGTGTGAAATGTATATTAAGCATTTATGCAGGGGGAATCCCTCCCATCTCCTTTCTCCTTTCTCCCCTTCTTCTTCCCACTTACCGGCTCTCCCACACGGCCGGACGTGCTCTCCAAATAAACGTTGACCAGGTCGGAGAGCGGCGGACGCGGTGTCACCCACTGCAGATGCGCCGCATACGCCATGATGCCCAAATGCTCCACTTCCGGATTCGCCATGTCCTTGGCTGTCAGTATGGGCTGCACTCCCAGCTTGGCGCCCGCATCGACGGCCTTCCTGATGTTGTTCTCATAGTGAAACGGATCCGTGCTGAGCTTGTCCGGCGCAGGTGCCGAGCCTCCCAGTCCCTTGATGATTTCGCAGAACACACGTCCATCGTTCCAGTCGCTCTGCAAAAACAGTTGGTAAACGAGTTTTAATTACAATGCAATTCAGAACAAACTTCCATTATGCATATAACAGGAAACTAATAAGAAGAAGTGTTTTTTAAGTTTCAATAATATTTGCGATTTAAGAAAGAAGCTGTGTACTTCATTGTATTTAAGTATTTCCTGTTTTTATTTCTTTTATTATTCCCATCTATAAACACAATTTAAGTAATTTAAATAAATGTTGAAAATGTGTCAGCAAAACAATAGAGCAAGTTTTTTTAAACATTAGATATCTATCAGTTTATTTAATTACGACTTTTAATTACAATGCAATTCAGAACAAACTTCCATATCACAGAAAACTAATAAAAAGAAGTTTCAATAATATTCGCGATTTAAGAAAATGTCTAAAGAATCTGTGTACTTCAGTGTATTTAAGTATTTCCTGTTTTTATTTCTTTTTATTATTCCCATCTATAAACACAATTTAAGTACTTTAAATAAATGTTGAAAATGTGTCAGCAAAACAATAAAGCAAGTTCTTTTAAACATCAGATATCTATCAGTTTATTTAATTACGACTTTTAATTACAATGCAAATCAGAGCAAAGATTTAAGAAAATGTTTAAGAATTTGTTGTGTTTATTTCTTTGATTATTCTTTTCTGTACACCAATTTAAGTACTTTAAATAAGTGTTTAAAATGTTAGTCAAACAATAAAGCAAGTTCTTATAAACATTAGATAACTTTTATTTTTATTATTTAATTTAACTAATTAATTACGAGCAATTGAAAACCAAAGTTTATAATCAACATGCTCAATTCTATTATTAACACTTTCAGATCGAATCATCGTCTTGTTATGACAACAAATGACTAAGGCACAGAAAATATAAATACTTGACACTCATTAATCATTAATCGCTTGTCACATCAAAGCTGATTAAAATCTATACAATTTGTCAAGAAGAGTTCAAAAAAAATTGAAAATGGAATTTAACATTCAAAACGTAGGTAAATGCGCAATTCAAGCTGTGAAATTTAGCTAAGTGTAGAAAACGGTCAAAAAGAAAAAATTAAATTGCAAAATAAATAAAATTGAAATGCTGATATAATTTTGGTACCAAATAATGACCAAAATGACATTCCGCATGAAAATCGAATGAGTTTTGACGAAGTTATGAGAGGTCAAAGTTTTTGAAAAAATGTATAGTGGTAGGTATGGAAAATTGGAAGATTTTCGAAAAAATTTGAAATCTTCTTAAGAATTATTATTTGATTGCAGAATGAATTTAGAGGCCAAATCATTATCAAAATGGTATTCCGAATTAAAATCGGTTGAGTTTTGACAGAGTTGTGACAGTTCAAAGTTTTTGAAAAAATGTCAAGGGGTAGGTATGGAAAATTTGACGATTTTCGAAAAAATATGAAATATTCCAAATAAATGAAAATTAAATGCAGAATAAATTTAGAAGCCAAATAATGCCTAAAGTGACATTCCGCTTGAAAATCGATTGAGTTTTAACAAAGTTACACGTATGAAAGTTCAAAATGTTTGAAAACATCAAAATGTTAATTCGCTGTTAAGCGAATGTTAGCACTGACATGTTGTCGCTTTCATTTGAAATATGTATATGTTTGAGGACTCACCGTAAAGTTCTTCACCGGATCCTTGACCTGAGTGTTGACCCAACGCATGGTGGCATTGTAGCCAGGTCCGCCTGGTTTCATGAAGTACGAGAGATACGTCATGCCGGACAGTTCGTCCAGCCAGGGAGATGCCAGATACTCGGGTTCCAGCACCTTGGGCACATTGAATTCGCGCTGAGCCAGATTCATGGCATTCGTGCAGTTGCGCACACTCTGACTAGGATCGAGACTGCGCCAGTGGGGAAATAGACCTGGCTGGCAATAGTCGAGGAGTGCGGCGAGATTGACGCCGCTATTCCAATCGGTGGTCAGATTGTTGATCTTGCAGTCTGGCAACGCCGCCTGCAGCCAGGCGAGCATCAGTTTCCTGGGCGGGAATTTACTGCGTCCAATTTGATAGCGCACAATCAGCGACCAGATGAGTCCCAGTATCAACTTGACATTGCCATTGATTATATCGACATTGCCAATATTCACCAGCTTTATGTGATCCGCCTCAATGGACTTCAATGCCGTCGTGGCATTCTCCAGATAATGATGCTGATTCGCCGGTCGACGATTCCACGATGGTTTCAATGGACGCGTCTGCAGATTCTCCACCAGCGCACAGAGACAGGTGCCATCGCAAAAGTCCGTCGCCCAGTCGTGCACCTGATAGACAACAGAGAGACAGACAAAGTAAATAAATATTGAGTTTACATATTTGTTTGTAAATATTTCAACTATTTCTTGATCGGAGCCAGCTTTCAATGGGCGCTAATTAGCATTGTCTGGGCAACAACTATGCATGTTTCCCTAATGTACCGACATATCTGCTGCTTGTCAGCCAACAACCAAACAACCAACAACCGACAACCGACAACTTTCATAATGGAAGATCAACAATAAGACTACAACAAAATTGTTTTATACTCTTGCAGATATTTGGGAAAGTTTTGTCAATTTTAAACCGATTCATATCTTCATATCTTTCTTGCGAAAGCAATATAATTTATAATATAATGTAATAATAATATAATATAATAATAGAATATATAGAATACAATATAATATAAAATTATTTTAGCTAGTTTTATTAATAAGCCACACTATTTTAAATGAATTGCCAAAAAGTGTATTTTAAACCAATTGTTCTTTGTCTGATTTTGATGAATAATTATTTCTAATTATCTTTCTTTCGAAGCAAATTAATATTTGTCCGATTTCGAGGAATTATGTGGTAGTAACTTCCATACTTTCATATTATATTATCTTAGCTATATTTATTACTAAGCCACAATATTTTAACTACCAACAAGTGCAATTTAAAACCAATTGTTCATTTTCTGATTTTGATGAAATTTGAAAAGAAACTTCCCAGTTTATCTATGATATATCAAGTTTTAAGTTTATGTACGATTTTAATGAAATCTTCTCTTGAAATTTCAGGCTCCTAGGTCACATGGTTCGAACTGAGCCATGAACAGTGAGTCAGTCAGACATTTAGTCAGAGAGTGAGTGAGTCAGGACAAAGTTATATATATATATTTTTAGATTATTATAATAAAAATGATTAAAGAAAAGGGCTTGTTTATTTTTAATCTTTACAGATTCATCTGAAATGTGACACAATCAGAATACCCACAGCTAGAGTATAACAACAACAACAACAACAAGAACAATAACAACAACAACAAGGCGTGGCATGTTTTGGCCCACTTTTGGGGCGTATAGCGTGCGAAGGTGAATCGCCTGGCAAGTGACTTGGCCAATAGTCTCACACGGAATTCAAGTAGGAGATGGAGCTGGCGCTGGAGATTGGGATTGGAATTGGGATTGGAGCTTGGTGGCTTTCTCCGCTTGCGTCTTTGCAATTTTAGCGTTTGACATAAAGCTTTTTATCTTGACGCTGTCAGCAAAAGCCGGCAAAAGACAATCGCGTGTCTTTCGCTGTTTGTTTTCAGTTCGTGGCCATAGAAAATATTCACTTGATGCCCATAAAAATCTCGACACATTGTAGTTTGTTGTACTTGTTATTGTTATCGTTCCTACGCTTCCTATATAGCAAGCAGATACAGTTGGGGGCGTTGTTATTGTTGTTATTGTTGTTATTATTCCTGTCGTTGTGCGCATAACCTTTAAATTTGCAAGTCTCTTGACTTCTTTACGATATATCTGCACAGTTATGTCTCCCTCTCATAAATTCCAATTCCTACACGAAATTCTGCTTATCTTAAAAGAATCGCATCTATTTATCATAGACACATGTGTGGAAAAGTAAATAAAAGTATATAAGGAATCTTTGTGTAGTTCTAACAACTTTCCCACTCACAATAAATTCTTTTGTCGTAACAGTGTGTCAAAATAATGTGTGAAATTCCTAAAACTCATATATATACTCATATATAACATCTATACAATACACTACAATAACAGTATGCGTATTTATGAGCATGTATAGAAATTGAAAGCACACAAATGTAAGTAACGAGATTATTTGTGTATATCCATCAATTATTCAATTAACAAAACATTTCTAAATGTGTATAGTAAATTCTAATTTAATATTAAATGCATGTTAGGGATATTTATGAATATTTATTCACAATAGAAATATGCATAAATATAAATATTTGTATCTCTGTGCTCTACACAATTTCTAAACAAAAATATATGCTATATAATTATCAAAAAAATAATGTTTAAAAATGTTAAGCAGACAAATATAAATATACGTTAATATGAGTGTTCTATTTAGATTTTGTAAACAACTTTAATGATGTCGCTTATATTATTACATATTATAAAATTATATTTTATGTAACTAATTAATTGTAATTAAAATAAGCTTTTAAAAGTTAAAAACAAATTAATAACTTGCACAACAGAAATTGTTTACATTTTAATATAGAAAATAAGTTTTCTGGCAGTTAGTTATTGATTCGAAAATTCGAAACACATTTTATTCCAATTTTTATTATATTGTTTTTAGCTTTGGTGAATAATAAATAGTTTTTTTTAACAACTGGAGTTAAATAGAGAAATAAAATTGCTATACTTTGAAATTGAAATTGTTGCTGGACACATTTAAATCGGAAATTCAATGATAGTGTATCTGAGTTGTGGCATATTTGGTTTATTCTACTTTCCATACTTGTTTTATTTTTCATGTTGCCTGCAAATATGTCACACAATGTCGATTGCAATTTCATTAGCCATAAAACGCGTAAGCCAGAATATAAAATGCACACTTGGCACTCTCAATTTGGCATTTTGACCTAAATAAAGCAGCCGAGTTATAGACTCATATAAGTGTGTTTATACTTGTCGTTGGTACTATAGTATATTGTCATTGGTTTGGTGCTCAATTAGCGCTGTTTACAACTTGACTCGACATATGAACACATGCATATATTTATTTACGAACTCTGCCCATTTTCGAGACCTTTTACGACCTTGTCTCAACTCCCTGTGTCATCTCTCATTTTTGTCAAAAAATTTATGCATGAAACTTGAACAGAAATAAAATAAAAACTGTCGCTGGAGATTTGTTTTTTTCTCGTTGCTTTTGTTAACTTTTTTTCTCTTTTTATTCATATATCTGTTTTTAATTTTGAGAGCTGCGTTTGGCGACCTTGGCATTCAAGCGACCAAATATGGAAAGAGTGAGTTGATGTGAGAAAATCCGTAAAGGCGATTCGAAAACACAAAATCAACTCGAGTCTGGCTTTCAAAAATGACAAAATGAAATGCAATCGAAATCACAGCATGTAATTGTAATTACTGACCAACACATACACATATTTATATGTATATATGTAGCTATTTATTTAGTATCGCCTTCAAGTGTTCACTTTGCCATTGAAATCATCGTGGGCGTTGCGTATACGCCACGTATGCGTGTGTGGGCGAGTTATGAGTCGAGTGATTGTATTATATCTCAAATCGGGGTGGTGTGAGACCATTTAAGGCCAACTTAAGTTCGCGGAAGAACACGCACACACACACGCACACACGCACACATTTACAATATACTCAGAATCAATCCCAATCAATAGTGACAAAGGCAGCCACCTGTTGAAGCGTGGAAATGCCGTTTGGAATTTTCCCAGGCCCTGTTCTAAGCTCTAAGCATGCTGATCTAATGCAATGTTCGCAATTTACACCATGTCAAGTAAATACTTTGACAAACGAAAATAATACATAGCTTATTTTATATTGAATAAGATATGAAGAGTTTCAAAATCGTTGCATTTTACTTATTATTTGCTTGTTAAAAACTAATTTATATTTCTACTTTCAAAATTAAATTTATTTAAATTCAACAAATACTATATTTGTTAGTAATAAATTGCTTTGACTTAAGATATCTCTCTTGTAGCCACCTAAAAACTAAATTGATAACATTAACTAGGAACATCTCTGGATTTCATTACTTTGAATATATTTACATTAATTTAATTAATACATTTTATATTATAATTTCTAAATATATAATCAAAATAAATTAATTTAATTTGAATTTCTTTATGATAATGTTATTATTTTTAAGCTTAAAAAGTGCATTTACATAATAAAAATTATAGATATTTATATTTTGTATGATTTTGATTGTTTGAAGCTTTTCCAAATTTAGCCACAAATTCTATACCAATCTTTAATATATTCAATGCCCAAGATCAAGTTAACGGTCAAATTGAATAGAAATTTTATTTATGGTGTGTAGTAAAAATGTTAAATTTATTTATAATTAATTTTGACTTATTTGTAGCAGCAGAATTTGTTTTAATGCTGATGCAGACTGACCAGAGTTGATCAATTAATTAATTCAATAAATATGCACATACAATGCTGTCCCAACAATTATCTGCGGCACTGTATTTATATGGTAAATGCGTGTAATTGATAGTTATAGACGTCGACGTATTGACGTATCGACTCATTGGCATGCCCGACCCATTGACTGAGTAACGAAGCGTCGTATTGTTTGCAGTCTCGCTCGATCGAACCGAGCAGCTGTTGCATAAGCAAAAACCCTACCCAGAGTTGCCACCTCGTCTCGCCTGGCTCAACTCTGGATTTCGCACTCACCTGCATGCCCGTCTCGCGCAAATGCTCGTTGACCCAATTGCGAAAGGTGTTCGCCTGGATTTCCACCCACAGATCCTCGTTGCCACGGATATTCATGCCCTTGGCGGCGGTTCCCTCGGGACTTCTGGCCACCAGGCCGGCATGTGTGATCTTCTGGGTCTCCGTGGTGCCATCTGTGTTGTGCTTCAATAAACCCGCGTGCGTCACCTTGGCGCCCTTGATGTCTTTGACGTCCATTGTCACTTCAACTCACAACACAACACTTCACTTTCGCTTGCGTTTTGTTGCCTCAGTTTCATGCAGCTCGGTGCAGCAAATGTTTCATGTTTTTAATGTATTTATTTATTTATCTATGCTGTGCTGGAAGATTGTAATAAATTCTATCAAGTTGTTTTAATTGAGAAACACACGAATACGTTGTCGACTCCGTCGATTCCGTCGATTTTCGAACGCACGCGATCGTTGCCCAATGCAAACTGAGTGGCTGCCACTTTGAAGCCACTTGCTTTGGGCCAAAACAAACAGGCAGTCAAAACAATGACGTCATGCCAGAGCTTTAAGCTCAACTCAACTCAAATCACAACAGCAACAACAGCAGCAACAACAGCAACAACCACAACAACAACAACAACAATGTGGGCTTGCGAATCCGAATCTGGCTATAGAAAAACTGGTTTTCAAGCCAAAACGAAGCGAGCCAAAAGGAAAATTGAAAAAAGACTCTGACAATAAAAATAATGTAGAAAAAAATGTGAAAAAATTCACTTAGTTTGGAATTTTGCCGCAAAAAACTCAAACAGTGGGCAGTGTAAAAAAAACCTGAATAAAAAAAGTAACAAGTAAGAAAAATACATAGATGCGAGTATCTTGTACATTATTGTGTGTAGGAAACTGTAAGTCTTTCACAACAACAACAACACCGACAACAACAACAGTAGTTAGAAGGCCGTCAAGGTTTCTGCTTGCTTGTAAGCAGCATAGACAATTGTTTGGCTAAAACTGAGTTGGCCAAGTCGACAGAGACACCTTTTGGGTGGGTGTCTCTCCCAGACTCCGACTCCGACTCCGACTCCGACTGAGAAACTTCACTCTCTACTCTCTACAATTGTTGCAATTGTCTCTTTGTTCCATTGAATGTTTTCGTTGTGTGCTGACAATTTCACTTACTTTTACCGCAGGAATTCACTAGTTATTTATTTTAATTTCTTTCAATAATTTGAAAGCCACTTGCAACACGCTAATTGACTGCTTGATATGTTGATTCGATTGGCAAATGTTGCCAAAAACAACATTGCGGTCTTGTTAGCGGTTTCTCCCTCCCCCCAATCTCCCCCTCTCCCTTTCTCTCTTCCTCTCTGTTGTCTCCCTCTCAACAACATTTGCATTTTGGCACAAGACAACGAGAAGTGCAAAGGCTTCAATAATCGGAAATCCGGCTAAAACACACACTATATAAATATTTTGTAAATACATATATCATCTTGCGGATCACATTTCAAATGTCCAAAAATTGTTTCATTCTGCTTATTGAGAAACACTTAAAATATTTTGTATTTTATTTGTGATGACATCACTCATCTTCCAAAGAGTTGCGACAATTTGAGCGCGCAGTTGTGATTGAAAACAAACAGGAATAAATGTGTTTTTCATAGTTCACTAGAAGATACCCTGCACTTAGATATTTCTATAATTCCTACATATCATATATTTCTATGTATCATTCATTTCATTTATAAATTCATTGACAAAACGTAAGAAAACTAAAGTTTATTTTTTATGTTTTCTTTTTTTAAACCAAATATTGGATTACTTAAATTGTTTTAATACATTCATTAGAGTTTTCACCATTTTATATTGTATCCTGAAAGTTTAAAAATTAAAGTGTAATTTATTTTAACTGTTTACTTTATAATTCTACCGACAATTTATTTAAATTTTTTGTTGACTAATTTTAGTAAAATTGAATTCAGAGTAAAACCTGATCCAAAATTATTAGACTGACATTTAAAGTTGGTCCTATTTATACATATTAATAAATAATTCCAGTCATTTACTAGTTGATTGTTTTAAAACAAACCGCATATAAATACAATATGCTAAACTATGTGTCTTAATAAATCGAATGATTTATCTGTATAAATTTAGAAATGTAGATGCAAATTCTTAAAAAATATGACGACATAAAAACCTACATATTATACATAATTGGAGAATATAGCTCTTCAAATTTAGAGACATTTAAAAATGTTTAGTTTATGCAAATCGAAAATAAAACTAGATATTTGTCTAAGGCAACATTATTTATTCAGCGTACAGTTTACAGGGTATATGAAATGGCGTTGCACACATTGCATAAATTAAAATTGACTGCAAATAGCTGGAAGTGCATTCCACATTGTAATGTGTAATGTGTAATGTGGTCAACAGAGGTTGAGTATGAAAAAACACAACAAAAAATATAGCAATTGAAATTAAAAAAATCGTTAAGGTCGTGATCATATGGATTTATGTACATACATCTGACTAAATTGAACTCAAGTCTACTGAAATTAAATGAACTGAACTGCAGTGAAGTGAACTGATCTGAAATGTCTGAGCTGTTTCAGCTGATGTCATAAGTTGGCAACTGACAATTGGCATTGGCAATGAACCCGACCGTAATTAGTTGTATTAATGAGCACGCGTTCTAAATCGAGTCATTTACTGGGACAAAACAAAAGCCAGCACTTTTTTTGCAAGGTCATGGGAATGGGAACAAAAAACAGACAACGGACAACAACTTTAACTTCAATTTCAACTTTAACTTCAACTGAAGTCTAAGCAACAACTACCAACAACAATTGTGGCAATGCGAGGTTTGCACAGTTGGTCAAGAGTGCAAACGGGCAATGAAAGTGTTTAGCTTGTTGCCTCATTTGTTTGCTTTAGTTGCTGTTGTTGTTGCTGCTTGTTAACATCTTTGACGTGACTCAAACGAACAATACGAACAGCAACACGCCCCGTTTTAGACTTAGTTTCAGTTTTAGGGCCATTCCCATTACATTACGTAAGCGGTTGAAAATATTTCGAGATTTAGAAACTAAAACTGCCCAAGTTTTGATTTTTATTTATATAGTTTTATATAGTTTTTCTACTATTTCGCACACAGCAAACGATATCATGGACTGCATGTGTAGGTGGTTCCCCTGATTTTTTAGTAACTCCTGTTGTTGTTCTTGTTGTTGCTTTTGGCATTTTTACACATTTTTCAATTCGATTTGCTGTCCGAAATTCGCCTTGCCGAAACTCCTACACAATTCACACAGTCGTCATCGTCATTATCATCGTCATCATCATCGTCATCATCGTCATCAGCACCCACATAAGTATGAAGCTGACTTTTGATATGAAGTGGTTGTTGCTGTTGCTGGTTCAACGCCTCGTTCTAAATGTGGGCGAGGTTTCAAGTTTGATTTCGGATTCTGAATGATTTTATAGTGTGTCGTGTGTGATCCAAAACAATGTCAACTACAACACTTTGTCAAACGAAACTATGGAATTGTGTATGTAAAAAACAGCACTAATTGCTGTGGCACATTTAGTTAAGGCTTTCAGCATTAACACTGTAGATTAAGCACTAATAAAGTAGTTTCCTTCATTTCTACATTCTCAAACATAAATAAACCTTATGCTCTTTGAAATATCGAACAGTTAAAACTTCCAATCAAACAGAATCTAATAAAATATTTCATAACAATACATCAGTTACAATCTCACTGAAAGTGTGTAAATTGAGTTAGTAAAGGTTTAGAAATGGACACTCTCATAACAGAAGTAAGAATATGCTTTACTTCTACCTTTCTTATTAAAGGAATATAATAATAATCTTGCTGTCCTGCTGATAAATTATATTATTCCGACTATTTATATATTTTTATATATTTTTTAACCAGGAATAAATCCAATAATTCACAACAAGTAATAATTATACATTAATGATTATACGCTCAAATTTATAATATTTTCGCTGATTTTTGATGGCAATTTAATTGAATTTTGGCATTAAAATCATTAAAGGTGCTTTACACATTCAGCTAATAACTATTTAATGTCCTCATATTGCTTGCTATAGTCATTGACTGAATAATATGCTATATACGCTATATTTATATAGCTGTTATTTATGTGCACGTTGTTGGACACGCCTTGAGTTAACTGGCAGTTAATTAACGACGCGTTTCCTATGAATTGTTGCCGTACGAGCGTTTTTATTTTTTTTTTTTTTTTTTTGATTTTGGCAGCATTTATTGCTGTGCATAAATAGCAGAGAATAAACTCACACACACACACACGCAGACACACACGCAGACACACACTCTAATGCTTATATATAAATTTCTAGTTTGTGTCTTCAGTCATTTGATTTATGCCCCGTTAGACGTCACCAAAGCGCAGCCGCAACAAAAACACCGCAATGTGTGTTCTATTGTCTCATTTGAGTCTTAATTTTTGCTCATTACTGCACTCCCTCGACTTTGGCTCTTAAAAATACGACTATATAAAGATGAAACAAAAAATAACAAAACAATACAGACTACAAGCCATTAAGGCCAATTACCATTTGGCTAAGTGCAGCTGTATGTGGTCAGCGGGAAAACCAAGAAAAACTAAGCTCAAGTCAATTGAATAAACCAGATTTAGCTGCAAAAAAAACTACGATAGACAAAATCAAAGTTTGAGAAAAATTATTATAAAAGACTTTCGGTTTTTGTTTGGAAGAGAATTACGTAATGGGCTAAGGAATATGCAAAATACGTTTTAAATATTTGTAGAGGCAACGCCTCGACTTTTGGTATTTGCCAAGTCTCTATGAATGGCCAAGACAACGTTAATGTGGTTGTTGTTGTTAGTTGTATTTTGCCGTTGCTTTGTTCACACGACAGCTCGAAGTTCACGTGTTTAACATGAATCTCGAGTAGAATGAGCAGCGATTACATACATATATAGTTATATCTACATAATCGTGTCTCTAATTTGCGGTTGAAATTGGAACAGCACGCAACTCAAAATGGAATGCGACTAGCGACTTAACCAACAACTAAATATAGCTTGAAAGAAGTATGAAAAATCAGTTTAATCATTAAGTTGAACTGCATTAAGAACTTCTTGGTTGAAACTTAAGCGTTAAAAAGCGTTAGTTACAACGCGCTTTATTTATGTTTCAGTTTTGTTTTGTTGCTTTTTATGGCATTTCTCATTAGGTTTTTAGGTTTTATTTTAGCACTTGTTGTTGTGATTGCTGTTGTTGTTGTTGTTCTTGTTGTTGTTCTTGGCTCTTACACGTTGCTCTCGTCTGGTTGCCTCGTTTGCTTTTTTATTTAGTTTCGGCGGGGGGTTCGGGTTGCTTGCCTTTTTTTATTATTTTAATTTTTGTTTGCCGTTTCCAGTTGAGTGAAAAATAAATACGAAACACGTCCAACGCGCACGAGTTGCTCACAACGACTGAAATTTCGTAGCGCGCTTTCAAGCCAAGTTTCAGTTTCGACCAAAAAAAAGCAGACAAACATACATACATACATATGTATATTTGTATATATTTATTCCAGTGCGAGAGCTTTGGCCGTAACTGGAAGACAGCAACGTCATCGTTCATTGTTCATCATTATAGTCATAATCATCTTCATGATTATCATCATTCATTGCGATCTTGTTGCGGCTTGTTTTGCTTACCAGTTTTGTTTGCGCTTTTGTTTTGAGCTCTCAATTCGCCTGGTTAACTACTCCATCGCTCTCTCTCTCTCCTCTTTCTGTCTCTCCCTCTTAACTGCTCTGTTGTTAGCCAAGTTAGTGGAGTTGCTGCACACTTGTTTCTAGTGGCGTTTCCGTTTACGAAATGCATTTGGGTTCTCTAAATTGTTTAATGCTTGCACTATGGGGTAAAAGCTACTATTTTTTGGCATAAATAGGATTTGTTTGTATCTTGAAAATTTATTAAAATGTCTACAATTTAAATACTTTTATATTATTTTTAATTTGACGAAGAGAAATTTTGGCTTTGTAAGACTTTTTATTTGCACTGGTTTTAAAAAAATAAAACTTTTTAATAAAAAACTAAGTTAGTTCAATTATAAATTGACAATTAAATTATTTAATACTATGATTATTTGTTAGTTCTTAGCAGAATATTTTCTAAGAAAGCTTACACTCTTTTTCACTAGAAATCAAATGATAAATCGATAAAATTAAATTTTAACCTTATTCTATAATATGTGAAGATCTTTTAAAAATATACATATATAAAAAAGAAATATCATCCCTTTTTTAAGGAAACTCACACATTTTTTCTCTAGCAATTAATAAATATATAAATTGATAAAATGAAATTTTAAAACTTACTCTTTACTCTGTGAAGCAAATTTCAGAACTTACCAACAAATTCTATTTAAATCATACGAATATCACCACAACGATTCACTGAATTTATGCCCGAATATTGAACTTTGTCCCACTGTGCGATGTTGCACGCTAATTGTCGATGAGTCTGTGGTTTTTCCATTCTTATAATTGAACAATTTTGTGCGGCTTATTTCAAAAGTTATTGATTATAAAACGCAGCTTGAACTATAAGTGTTCCCCTGCCCCAAACTTACCTGTTTCTTGCTATATTCCTTGCCCCATTAGGTGGTAAGTAGAAACAATGCAATTTCTTTCTTTCATATCTCAAGAATTTTGTTATTTTTTTCGTTTTGTTTTTGATTTTATTTGTATTTTTAGTGTTTTGTGTATCTTTTCGTTAAATATTTGGTTTTGTATGTTTTTTTTTGTTACCCTTTGTTGTGTTCTTAGACTTCATACACACATGGCTTTAAAATGCTCTCCTATGATCTGAACACGATCATAAGTATGTAAGTACTTGAGAGTACCTGGGTACAGTTGTTGTATTACATATATAATATCATATATGTATATGTATGTGTATAAGCTCGATTCACTTGCTGCAAATCGGCGCTGACTGCTCTGAATATATAAGTATATATATATACATATATATATATATATATTATCTTAAAAAATGCCATTAATTTAATATATATTGTTGTTTTTCTTATTACTTTTTTTGCTCTTTTCCATCCATTTTGTGTTTCTTGTTTATGAAGTCATGCTGAATTAATTTATTGTATAATCTTAGAAATAATTTAATTAATTTATAGTCACAAAATAAAGCTATAAATGTTGTTGGTTTTTTGCTTTTCTCATAGTACAATAATGCATTAAATTAATTAATAAATCATTTAGCACACATGCCAAACATGTTCCAATAACATTTTTCTCTCTCTTATTTCCACTTCAACTTCAACTCATCCAAAATTTGTTCTATATTTGCAACAACACAACCAAATCGATGTAGTTTCTTGTCCTCCCCGTTTTTAACCAATCCAAATCCGTTAACAAAACTATTTGTGCTGACCAAAATGAAAAGCCAACAAACATTTGCAGACTGAAATGGATTGGGAATTATATGCTTTAAACCAAATTCAATATAATTTCTTCCCATTTTCCAAACTCTCAACTGCATTTTTCTGTATTATGTGCTAAGCATGCTAAGAAGCAATAAAATGTAATAATATTATTATTAATAATAACGTTTCTTTGTCTTCACTTGGCTAACTAAAAAATGAAAAATCTTCAACAACGTTTTTTAGCGTAATTTCATTTCATTTCTTTCTTCATTTTCATTTTCTTTTTACTCCCTTGTCATTTCGTCTTTTTTTCGTCTTAGATGAAACCCCATTTTATGTTTATTGTAATTATTAATGTAGGCATATTAATGAATAAATTTTATGTATTACTTTTTTTTTTTTTTTTTTTGGATTTTGCATTATAATAAATTGCAATAATGTTTCGAAATACAATTAGGTTTAAACTAGTATGAAAAGGAATTTTGAATTATGTACCTTGTAGTTGCGTTTATTTTTTTCCAAAAAAAGAAATTAAGTGTAGAATAATCTAAGAGAATAGCTAACAAAATTTCGTGAGTTTTTCCATTTCCCAAACTTGGCATCAGCATGAAGTGAATTTAGTTTAACATTCTTTTCTTTAAACATTCTCTTTTTTTAATTTTCTACATGGGATTTGCTCACAGCTGGAGCTTCAATAGTACATTAACTAGCGGCTTATAGACACTCAATCAATCAATCAATCGCATACTCATTGATACACTTAAGTTGGTAGCATAGTATTTTTTTTAATCTTTTCATTTCACGTATATATGTACTTGTAATTATTACATTGAATTTGATTGTGTGAGTGTGAGTGTGAGTGTGTCGAGTGTCAGTGTGTGTGTGTGTATTAGTGTTGACACAGAACAATTCTGAAATATTATTTGGTCTTCTCTCGTACACATCTAATGGTAACTAAGTATAGTTTAAGTATAGATTTCAATTTCATTTAGTTATGCCTATAGTTTACATCTAAATTCTTCGGTCTTTAATCACTTAAGCCTGCAGTGCGTCTCCCATATTATGGGTTTCAAAATCTTCGCTTAGTTCTGCTACAGAACCCTCTCTACAGCGTTTAGAATACATCATCATCATCATCATCAATCTTTCATCTTATCTCAATTGTGTGTGTATTTTCAGCATTCGTTTAGCTTGGCAACTAACTAAATTACAATACATTTAGATCGATCAGTAGAGTATAACTATACTATATCGTACCACATACCACGTATATATATCATTCCATGTCATTTCATATATTATAATATCATACTAACATAGTAGCACAATATAATATTGCATTAAAATTTCTTCGACATATTTTCTACCCATTTTTTGAAATTTGTTCTTATGTATTTTTTTTTTTTTTTATTTATATTTTTTTTTTTGATGTGGTGTCTATATATTTTTATATATATTCTTTTGGTTTTCAGTTTTTAGTTGTGTGTTGTATGCTGTGGCAGTTCTTTTCCAATAGTACAAATATTTTGCAAATATTTTTGTTAAACTTTTGTTTATGTTTTTGTTTTTTTTCCATAAATTGTTTAAATATTATTTTCAATTTTAAAGTAAATCGTTTCCCATATACACATCTAGTAAATATATTTTTGTCAAATTACAATTACATTTAGCAAATATTACAGTACACTAATTATTCAACCCGATCGCTGGGCGTTATATATATATATATATAATTATAATTTAAATTTATTTATAATCATAATATTTATTTTTCATTTCTAAGTACTTTTTGATATTTTCTAATTGAATTCTTAGATTGAAAGTATTTACAATGCAAATTACATACAATGCTCGTAATTATGATTATTATTAATTGTCGAATTGTGGTTGTGTTTTGTATTATAGTTATTTTAATATTATTATTAAAAGTAGCGAGGAAACTAATGCTAATGATGCTAAATGTATGTAACTAAATACGACTATGTTTATGTGAAAAAGTTGAATGCATAAAGAGGAAAATCGTATAATGATCTGAATCATTAGATTATGGATTCTTTTGAGCTGTTTTCATCGTTATTTAATCTGTTTTTTTTTTTTACCTTCGGAATGTTCATTAAAGCTTTTCCGATTTCTTATAATAATATAGTCATAAATGTATATAATCGTTTAGTTTTTATTATGTTTTTTAAAAGATGCAAGTCTTAACTTAGTTGTAGATTTATTTATGGGGTATTTGGAATGTGAGAATTGCGAACTAGTCTACCAAATGGATTATCTTTAGTTAGTACTTAACTAATCTCCTTTATACATATTGCATTTAAATAATGCGAACCATTTTTAATGTGGTTTCAACAATTCATGTTTTATTTTTGGCAGTGCCATTTAGTTGTGAATGATGCTATCAATAACTCTCTGCAATTACAGCCGTCAATCATCAATCCAACAACTGTCAATCATTGATTCTTTGAGGAATTCTCTTCTCTTCTCGATCTGCTTCTGTTCGTTTTTCATCTGCTCCATTAATTTGCTATTCTCTCTTCTTTTGTTCTACAGCGAGCAATATTTGGCGAAGTCTATTTGTTGTTGTTGCTGTTGTGTTGTCTGTGTTGCATTGTTGCTGGCGCGTTGCATGCGCCGCATTATGTGGCCACTTTGTTGTTGTTGTTGGTGTTGATGTTGTTGCTGTTGTTGCTGTTGCTCCTGTGTCGTGTTGTTGCTCGTGCCAGCAGCTGCTGCTCCTGTTCGCGGGGTCATTCAGGGTCATTCAGTTAGTAAGGCAATTTGGCAATGTATCCAATGCATGCACACTCTCTCACACACACACACACACACACACACACTGTGGGAAATTTTGGCATATTTTGTCACAATAATGCATATTAAATTGCTGTTAACACATAAGTGACATACCCGAAATGTTAATATAACAGTTCGATATAGCTATAACAGCTGTTAAAATCAGCTACTAAAAATCGCAACTAAATTCTAGTTTCGGCATAATTTAGAAAACATTTTTAATATTAAAAAATGCTGGAAAAATTAATTTTTTTCACACAAAGCTGTTCCAAGAAAAAGAAAAAATGTCCCACAGTGCAGTGGAAAAAAGAGAGGGAGACTGTGAAATACAAATACATAAAAGTTGTGGGAATTAAAGACACACACACACACACACATAAACACACAGAGAGTGAGAGTTTAACACAGATAGAGAAAGACAGAGAGAGGGAGAGAGAGAGAGAGAGAGATGCAAATGCTTTAATGAGGCGACGATCGCTGTTCTTCTATTCTTCTATTGTTTTCTAGCGTTTTCTTAGCGTATTTTTGTTTTGTCTTCTTTTATTTGCTCTTCATCTGATTTCTATTCATTATCATATTCTTTTCATTTTTTTATTGGGCTGTCGAATGAGCGATGGATTCATGAGGAACATGATATGTACAGCATACCGATCGGCTCTTGCTGATGGGGCAGCACGCTCCCGTGTTATATGATACTCTCGCGATTTCTCTCGAGCTCCTCGGCCTCGTTATCGGGATCCACGCTGGAGGTTGAAGAGACTCCGCAGATTTGCATTTCAATCTCTGCCAGTCGATTCTCCAGATCCCATTGTTGCTGCGAGAGTTTTGTGTTCAGCGCCTGATTCTCCGACTCCACAGTGTGAAGACGCTCTCTCAATCGCTTGATCTCATCCTCCAGTGCCTCGTGGGAGCCCAAGAGTGGTGTAGTGCCTCCGCCGACACCACTCACACCTGCACCATAGCATTCCAGCTGTGAACTCGAGTCACAAATATGACCTGGAGCGACAGAGCGAGAGAGAGAGAGAAAGGCACAGAGTAATCAGAGATGGGCGATAATTGGGATAAAATTGAGCAATATATGAGGAATTTCAAGAAAATTTGGAGAAGAGATGGGAGAGACATAGATTCAGATATATAAGTATAAGTAACGTTGGGGAAAATGTAAGAGAATGAAGAAAATGTTGAGAGATATGGGAGGAATACGAAAATAGGAATGAATTATGTGGAAATGTGGGTTAGAAAGAAAAGAAAAGGATGACATAATGAAAAGAAATGGCAAAAGATTCGGAAAAAATGGAAAATATATGAATAACAAATTTAAGGGGTTAGTTAAGGGAAAATAATCAGAAATATAGAGAGATTTTGGAAGAGATGGGATTGTGATAAGAAACAATTGGTAGAGATATTGAAGGATGATAAATATAGTAAACAAGTGTAAATATATATAAAATATGGGAGTAACATTGAAGCGGGATGAAAACGAATTATGAATAGATAAACAAAATCGAGAAGAGAGGAGAGATAAGATGGAAGAGAGGAAAAAAACAGAAATAACAGAGAAATATTAAAGATAAGCGATGAAATTAAAAGAAGGATGTGTGAGAGATATGGTAGAGATATCATATATTAATTTTATATAACATATTTGATATATTTTTGAGAAAGAGGAAAGAGATATATTTTAAGCGAGTAAATGAGATTGAATGGAGACATGGGAGAGAGAGAGACAGTTTGTGTTAATTTGTGGCATGTGGCAATTGAAACTTGCGTTCAACTCACCTGTGTGACTCGGTTGCGATTGTGGCCGCATCGAGTGGTGCGATGTGGTGCGACTTCGTGGTCGTTCCTCGGAGCCATGTGCACTGGGACTCACGGAACGTGGCGAGTCCGTGGCACGCACCAAATGGTCCGCATAGCTGCGTGGACTGCAGCACACAAATTAGTTAAAAGGCAACGGCCTAAAGTGGTCTACAAATTGTGACTCACCTGTAGCCATGTGTTTGCTGCAGTTGTTGTTGCTGTTGCTGTTGTTGTTGCAACTGTTGTGGCTGCAATGGTTGCTGTTGTTGTTGTAACTGTTGCTGCTGCTGCAACTGCTGCTGCTGCTGTTGATGCTGCTGCACATGATGCAACATGGAGGCCGGAGGCAGCCACATGTCCTCCAGCGTGGTGCGGCCACAGCTCTCGACCAGACCCGGCGTTGATTGGCAGCGGCCCATGGCAACTACATTAAAGTATTTGACTGTGTTTTATAATCAAAATCACCCAAAAAAATAAAGGAAATTATAAATAATCAAAGGGGAAAAACCAACAAAAAAGCAAAGCAAGCGATTTGCGTTAATCAAAAGGGATTCGTATTCATATTCATATTCAAATTCATGTTCAAGATGTTCCACAAATCTCTTAATAATTTAAACACATTTTTCGGACATATTTTCGGAGTCACAGCAATTGGCCCTTATTTATTTTAATTTAAATTAAGCATTATTTATAAATAAATAAATTCCTTGAAGTGATTAAATTTTATTTTTATCTAATCCCAATTAAATGTTAAGTCAAAGATTAAATTTTCTTGACATAAAAATAATATATGATAAATATTATTTATGTGTATATTAAATAAATTAATTTGAATTATATTGTAGGCTTGTTTATTTCGCTTAAAAATGAGTCTTATAAATTTCATATATTTTCCAGATCTAGTAAATATTTGGGCACATCGTCAATTGCTTTGGTTTTCTTTTAAGAATATTATAGATTTGTAGAACATTACTTGATTAAAATAAATATTATTTTGATCAATTTCGAGAGAATGTGTGACTTGTGAGCTGGATGGGGAAGTGAGGGGAGCAAAAGTTAGAACATACCTTTCTCCAGCGGCGCTTTCTTGTACTTTTCAAGCCGCTTCACAGCAATCGATTCCAGACGAACTCTCGCCGCAGGATATTCCTTGAGTACGTCCCACATGTCCTTTTTGCTGAGCACAAAGAGATCGCTGTAGCCTACGGAACGAACGCTGGCGGTGCGTCTGTTTCCTGTTTAAGGATACGTGTTGCAAAGTCACCAAATGTGGCAAAGTTGCACGTTTGCAATGCATGCACAAGAATGCAAAGAAGGCAAAAGTTTCATATCAATATCTGCACAATACAATATCATTGTTGTCGTTGTAATTGTTGTTTTGTTATTGTTGCTGTTGTTGTTCTTATTGTCGACTGCACACAGACACACACTCACACGCACAACAAGACATTAAAATTGCATGCCAACCTGCGTTGGGGAATTGTTTATATTGGAGTCGAGTCGACAGTTGCAAGGGGGCATTTAAATGGATGCACAAGTGCTTTACACACAGCTACATGTGAATAAACGAGTATATACACCCATAGTCAAAATAATAAATGCACCAGCATCAGCTTGCTTCCAGCTTAAATATTTATTGAATTCAACTGAAAGTTCTATAACTTCCTAAAACTAGTTGTTCATTTCTTTTCGCAATTTTCATATTTAAAAAACACATATAAAGATATTTCTTCTATAACTTTATATAGCGCTTTCGAATTTCTACTTAAATCAAAACATTTTAATTAGACTTAGCTTAATCTTAATATAAGAGCTACATATATAAAAAATCTTTGTAGTTAAGAAATAAAATAAATTATATTGCAAAACGGTTATTACAAAAAAAAGGTGTTGTTCAAAATAAAAAAAAGAATAAGCCCCAATTTTATTTGATCTTCAAATACAAAAGAAATATAATTTTAAAGCTTTAAAGCTTTTTGCCTGATTTTTTAATTTTTCCGTCGGAATATATTTTTTCTGTATTAAAAAGATACAGGCAATTAAATTTAAATTAGATATGAATAGAAATAAGGCGTATCAATAAAATTAATTTATTTGAAACCAACAAAAAAATCATATTTAGACTAAATACAATTAGATGCTAGAGTATTTAATATTTTGACCATGGTGTGCAGATATGACGTGGCATTGTAACAATTTGAAGATAAAACAAATGACAGCAATTGACACAAGTTTATTTCAGTTTAATTAGTTGTACAAATTCCTAAAATGCCAATGGCTTGTTTTAAAAAAGAAGAAGGGACCGAGTTGGGAGATTTATTTCTTTATGAAGCATGCTCCATAAATTGTAAAAAAGTATTCTTATTTATATCTGTAATATTTTTATCTTTGTATGGGGTTTCAAATGTTGGCGTGCAATTTGAATTCTGTTGTGGTGTATAAAACGAGATGCATGTAAAGTGTGGTGTCAACGTGTCGTATACTTAATTGTAACACTTTCAAACACAATTAGAACGTTTAAATTACGGCCAGGCAAAGCAATACAACAACGAATCAAAGTAGACACACAGAGAGACAAAGAGAGAGAGAGAGATACACATATTTAGAGAGGGAGGAAGAAACAGATAGAGAGTGTGTTGAATAAGAATAATATTCAAGATATACTTTATAATCGATTGATACACTTATAACTACTACCTTATGGCGAGCTCTAAGTGTGGATGGGAAAGGGGTAAAGGGAAGACAGTGAAGGTAATAATTGGTAGAATTAAAAGCGATTTAATCATGCAAAAAGTAAAACAATAAAACGGTGTGAATAACAAACTTAATGACTCAATTTGATTTCGATTTTCTTTGCTTGCAACTTGCCACTTGGCCAATTGTCTGTCAAACTCAAGGACTAATTGAGCCAAGCAAAAGTTTTTGGCAACTGGCAGCTGGCAACTTTTGTCAGCAATTCAAATAGAATGAAGTTTGCCAGCTGCCACTTGATGTTGCAACTGCAGCAGAATTTAATTAAGCAGCTGCCATTGAAGAGACGCCTTAAACTCTGCAACTCTGCCACTTTATTACATATTTTTATATATATATATATATATATTTGTGTGTGTGTGCACTGAGTTAAATTTCATGCAAATGTCTTGTGTTTACAGATGAGCGCGTTGCTCACTAGATGGCGCTTTAAAACACGCTGTTGTAATCAATTCAAAATAGATAAATAGAATTTACTATGACAACGAATTAACCACAATTATTGCTGGCAATTGAACACGATTTAATTTTATTGCATTGCATAATTCTGTATAAACTGTCAATGTAAAATGATTATGCAAACGTGTGTAAATGTGTGTGTGTGTGTGAATATATCTGAGAACATGCACGTGCAATAATTGCATTCGGCATTCATTAATTGTGCTGAGTGCAAATGTGAAACAGAAACAGAGACAGAGACTGTGCAGCACGTGAGAGAAGGGGGAGAGATAGAGAATTGTCTGTGCCTGTGTGCAATAAAAATGCATTGCATACTTTTAGGGGCGACAGAATATAAAAACATTTGTGCAAGTGAAAAATCGAAATATGCAAATTTTGCAATACAAAATAAAAAATGGGAAACAATAACAAAATGCATGGAAAATAAAACTAAAGAAAACGGAGGGTTATACAGAGAACATATCAACTGATGGGATTTAAATGATTACGCACACGAGAACTGAGCTCTATTAAATAGAGTTCGCTTCGTAAAAGCAATCAATTAATGTGAGAGAAGAGAGAAACACACAAAGGGTTAAGTGGAGTGTGTGTGTGTGTCTTTGTGTGTGTGTGCGAATTGGATTAAGGATAAGGAGTACTCTATTTGCTGTGTGTTGTGTGCTCTAGGAGCATTGACTTCTCTATATGATTAAGAGTGTGTGAGTGTGTGTTTACTATATATGGAGATACAAGAGACAAGTACATAGAAAACACATACATATAGCTAAAAACATATTTGCTTATTAATTCTTGTATAATTGCATATGTTATATGGTAAATGTGCTGTGACTTGTGTGTATTTGTAGTTACGTTATTATTACAACAAGTTGTTGTTGTTGTTGTTATTATTGCTATTGTTATTGTTCCGCCTGTCGCACTAAAACGGGATATTTACCAAGCTCTTTACCTGCGGTGCCCATATTCAGTATACTAATCTCGCCAAAATAGGAACCTGCCTTTAACGAGGCCATCACCGTCTTGCCATTGTCAGCAACCACCTGCAATCTTCCACGATTCACAATGTACATCTCCTTCCCCACCTCACCTAATAGCAGAGAGGCCGAGAGAGAGACAGGGAAACACAGAGAAAAAAAACAGAGAGGGATTATTTATAGATCCAGAGAAAACTTGCCTAAAATATTAATCTTTCATTTAACTAATTTAAAGAGTCAGCAGCATAAACGAAATTATTTCTTGCCAAGTGTTTAATTTAAATATACAAATTATTTTTATAAGTTTTTATACATAATATGAAATTTCAGCAATTAAGGAATTTAATTTAAACTAAACGGAATTTCACAAATAAATTTAATACTAAAATTCTAAATTAAAGAATTCTAAAGTAAAGATAAAAAATATTTGACTTAAATATATTTTTATGATGTTTAGTTTAAGTTAAAAATAATAAATATAAAATTAAATAAGCACAAAATAAAACACAATTAAATTATTAAACTTTTATGTTTAATAATGTATATATTTTGTATTCAAATCAAAATATTTTTTACTTCATTTAAGTAAATAATAAATTTTAATCTAATACAACACAAATATTGTATTAATTAAAACAAAATATTAACATGACTGTAGTTTTGTATTATCAGTTATTTTCTTAGAGTGTAGAGCGTGTCTGGTCACTCACCTTTCCGGCAAATGTAGTCGCCCGGAGAGAAGAGCACGGGCCGCAGGCGCAGCACCAATTCACAAAGGAAACCAGCTTCAGTATTTTGAAAAATCTCAACCCGCTTAAGTGTATCTAAATGGACGTTAATTGCTATTTCAGCCTGCAAAACAGAAAGAGATACAGATACAGATACATTTACACAGCTTGGCATGAGAAGAGAAACGTTAAAAGAAAATGGAGAAAAGCGATAACATGAAACTGAGAAATGGACAATTCGTGTAATGCCAAAAGAGAAGCTGCAGATGAAATGGTAAATTTAATGGAAATTCCTTGGAATGCTGGGATGCTGTATTATTGTATATATTGTATATATGGTATATATGGTATGTATTGTATATTTACCTTTAATTTATCAGGAAGACAGGATACGGCGCGCTCCTCGTCCGAGCACTTTTGTGTGAGCCACAGGTAATCGAACCATTTGATGACCTTCACCTGCAGATGATTCGGCACACGCCGCATCCGCATGTATGTCTTGACTCCATCCAGCTTGGCTGCAAATACCAATCGAAATATCATCATACTTATTAGACAGACTCGGCATATATGTATGTACAAAAATAAATTTATATACACACTCGAATTGAAACGCTGTCGGCATACAAATGCCGGCCACTGTTTGTGACCCACTAATCGCCAAGGCTTTGCTGGCTTAACAAGCCAATCAGCCTTGTCCTGCATAAATTTCAATATTCAATCCCCAAATTTATTTATAGTTCGGCCTTTTGCTTGGAATTGATTAGCCTCGAGTTTTTCTCGAAAATAATACACCTGGCGTATGCGTAATTTTATGCTGTACTTCTACTAGTTTTAATATTAAGCCATCTTCTCTCCGTTTTGAATAAACTCACTGGTTAGATATTCTACTTCGGTTGGGTTTACTCTCTGATTAAGTTTACTTTAGAACTATTTCGTTTAATTTCCCTACCCATATCTGATAAGGTGCATATTCTGATTAAGTCTACCAACGTTTATTTTTACCTTATGACTATGTGTAGTTTATTTTTGGGTTGACTCTATACTTATCTCTACTTTCTGACTAGGTTCTCTTACCGTCAAGTTCCTTTCTGTGATAATATCTGATAATATCTTCTGACAAATTAAACCTATTTAGTTTTACTGTCTAGTTAGGAAAACTTCTGTTCCCCAGCTGGTAGTTTTTTCGCTAGAAGATCCTGCTTCCTAGATTTATTTATAGGTTTACTCCTGGATTATTCTACTACTCCCTGATAAGGTTTCTTCTTGACAAACTTGGACATATATACTTTCTAATCAGAATCAGTTCTATAACATTTCAGCTTCCTAGTTAAGCGCCGCTTCACTTACTGAATAATTCTAACTAAAAATTGGTTTTTCTTCAGTTAATTGACCTTTCAAAACGTGCTCCGAGCAATTGTTTTATTTGTGTCTGTGTGTGTATTGCATGGTGTGTATGTGCGAGATTGACTGGGTAACCAAGCGACGTTCGATGCGAGGAAATTAAATCTGTTCTTGGCTCAACGTCACTGCCAACAAATATTGACACAATTTGTCGATTGACAACTGCCTGCCTGGATAACTGGCTATAGGTGGTGTCAGTTTGGAATGAAGGATGAGGAGAAGAAGGAGAAGTATGTGGAGAAACTTACGGAGTTGGGGGAATGAGGATTGAGCAGTAATGTTTTAAGGAAAGAGAGAGAAAGAGAGAGAGAGAGAGAGGAAGAGAGACGTCATTTCAGTGTTTGCTCGTGTAAACATTAGCAAACCAACTGGCAAACAAGCAAACAGATTGAAAACAAATAAATAAAATTGCTTGTCGGCCCAGCAGGCAACGCATACACATGCACACACACACACACGCACACACACTTCCACTTCGAGAATACTTAATGCAAGTGACGCCACAGCGACCAAAGACAAGACATATACATATACATATACATACACATAGATATATCTATATAGCTGAGATCACTTCCTTCATTTGCCACACACTTATTTATTATTTAGCCATTTGTCGTCAGTCGTCAACCGATCAATTTTCAATATATTTTTTCGCACAATTAGTCAGCCAAAATGGTTAAAACTTCAATTTTAACCGGAATTTTTGTTTATTTATTTAACACTTCATCACTTCACATTCTCACTGAAATTCATCACTTCTTAAAATAATATATATAAATTAATATAATATATATTCAATATATTCAAATATCATTCACTTTCATTTATCATTCCGAAAACGACTTCTAATCTCACGCTGAATTTGTCAGTACAAATTGTAGCTTCCTATGGTATTCAATACTCAGTGAGTCACTGAAGACAATATGAATAATATATAGTTAATTGAAGATACTTAGAAGGTATTGCCAATTGTTTATCTATTTTTTCTTGGAATATGCTCAATCAAAACTCACATTTGCTTATCACTTCTGAATTATGATAAGCCAACTGATCAGTCACTATATAAAGGGCGTTTTGAACAGACCAGTTACTTAATTTAAAGTGACTTTCCAAAATGTTGTGGCATAAATTAATTGCATTCGCAGTGCTCAGCCTGGTGCTGACTCAACTCGAGTTTGTCCAGAGTGATATTCCCGCTTCGGGTTGCATGAAAAACTTCTCCGCAGTGGCAGGAAAATGTCTGTATACCTCGAAAGCATATTACAATTGGTTTGAGGCAGATCGTCTTTGCCGGTCATTGGGTGCTGGACTCCTGTCTCTGCAGAATGAGTCGCAATTGCAGCCGATTTGGCAGTGGTTAAATGCCACAGCACCGTTCACCATGGAATTTTGGACTTCTGGCAATACGTTGGGTCAGAAAGCTGTCTATTACTGGCAGAGCAATGGAGAACTAGCTCGTTATCTGCCGTGGTCTGCTGGTGAACCTAAGCCAGCCGTTGGCGATTGCTTGTCCTTCGTTTCCAACAACTACTCCAACAATGGATTCACCAATTATCGTTTGAACACCAGAAATTGCCTGACTTATACACCTGCTCTCTGTGAGCAGCAATCGCTGAATTATTCTTCTACAAATACGACCAGAATTTGTCTCAAGCCGGGATCTTATGAGACCCTTCAAGTTTTGGCTTAAACGAAGCTATTGTAATGTTATTAATTTTCCTTCATGATGTTATTGTTTTTCTTAGTTAAATTATTAAAGAGTGTTTATTTTCAATTGTTTGTTATCAACTTATCTATGTATATTTTCCAACTAATTCTGTTTTGATATAATAAATATCGTTGATTAAAATTATTTCCACAAAACTGTTAAATACAGTTTTATATATGATAATGTTATTTAAATTTTAATCAAATATAAGTATAAATAATCACACTAATACTGACACAATAGTGGTGTTATTACGTACCGTTACTTGATTGTTTTGTCATCGGTCTGGGCCTATCATTCTGGATAAATTTTTCAATATATACACAATGATACTACACAAGTTATAAGAATATATTAATTATACCTATCTTTTGTCAAAGTTTGCTGTTTGTTATCATTGCTTCATTAAAATAAACCACTCATATAAAGAGCTCTTTCAACTAAGTTTTGAAGGGCTTAATTATTTTATTTTAGTTATAAGGAACTAAAACTTCAACTATCTTTAGATTAATTACTTTTATTCAATATGTGTTTAAGCTATGTACATTAATTTCGTCAATAAGTTTTTTAAACGTTGTTGCATTTAAAAGCATTTTGATATATTTTTCTGAAAGTTCTCTGCAGAGATGTGTATTATATGTATTAATGGCATTCCGCTTGAAAATCGTTTGAGTTTTGACAAAGTTATGAGAGTTCGAAGATTTTGAAAAAATGTCAAGGGGTAGGTATGGAAAAATGGCGGATGGTCGACAAAAAATTAAATATTCTAGATTAATAAAATTTAAATGCAGAACAAATAAAGATAAAATAATGTCCAAATGAAGGTTAAATCGTGACCAAAGAGATATTTCGAATAAAAATCGGATAAACTTTAACAAGGTTATGACACTTTGAAGATTGGATTTGAAGATAGGCTCCTAGTCTCGATTTGGCTAGAAAGTTGAAAAGAAAAACTTTCCACAACGGATGTTTTCCTCTTCATAAGATACTCTTCCAATATTCGGTTTGCACTTCTAGGAATTGATTGATATCGATAAAAACTGATAGGAGGTCTGTTATTATATTGAAGTAGGCGTTAGGTAAGATAACCTAATAAGACAGTAGATACTGTCTCTTGGAATATGGTCAATCAAAACTTAAATTTGCTTATCACTTCTGAATTATGATAAGCCGACTGGACGGCCACTATAAAAGGCGAGTTTGCAACTGTTCATATATTTAATTCAAAGTGACTTTCCAAAATGTTGTGGCATAAATTAGTTGGACTCGCAGTTCTCAGTCTGGTGTTGACTCAACTCGAGTTTGTCCAGAGTGATATTCCCGCTTCCGGTTGCAGGGTCGGCTTCTCCCAAGCGGCTGGAAAATGTCTGTATGCCGCCAAAAATTGGTTAACCTGGTATGAGGCAGATCGTGACTGTCGCTCCTTGGACGCTGAGCTGATTAGTGTGCAGAATCAGACGCAGTTGCAGCAGATTGAACAATGGATGAATAAAACATTACCATTCACTCTGGACTTCTGGACCTCTGGAAACTCTTTGGGGCAGAAAGGTGCCTATTTCTGGCAGGGCACTGGAGAGCAGGCTCGTTATCTGAAATGGGCTCCTGGTCAACCTAGACCAGCTGATGGCGATTGCCTGACTCTCAATGCCAACAAAATAAGCAACACTGGCTACTCCGATTATGGTTTGAAGATCAATAATTGCACCTTCTGGGCATCTTATGTCTGCGAGCAGAAAGTACAGAAATTTAATACAAGGATTTGCCTCAAGCCAGGATCCTATGAAAATGCCCAAGTTTTGGCCTAAAATTAAATAAAAATACTTCTGGAGAATTGAAATTAAGACTATCGACTTGAACATATTTTGCATTTTTGTTAATTAAAAAAGCTTTCAGCAACTTATTCATCATATACAATTTTATATTGATTGTATTCCTATCGTTGATTTGCTGTTGTCAATCGAATTGAGTTCAACTAAATATGAACATATAAATCAGATTTTTACAGATGATAAATCATTGATTACAAGACTTGCCATCGATTTAAAGTCTTTCCTATTTGAAGTCTCGTTGTCAGTGGGGATGAAAATAAATAAATGAGATTTGTTGTAGATCTTATCAAAGTGATATTTCATAGATAAGATAAAGATGGACTATAAAAGGAGCATTTTTAACTGACCAGTTACTACTTTTCAAGTGACTATCGATGATGTTTTGTCATAAGTTAATTGGATTCGCCATTCTCAGCCTGCTTCTGACTCAACTCGAGCTAGTACAGGGTGCTTCGGATTGCGCACAACATTTCAGCAAGGTGGGCGGCAAGTGTCTATATCTTATTAGCTACATTCATACCAATTGGTATAATGCGGATCGTCACTGTCATTCCTTGGGTGCTGGACTTTTAAGTCTGCAGAACGAGTGGCAATTGGAGAAGATTGAAAAATGGGTGCATGATCAAAATATTTGGAGTTCGGAGTTTTGGACTTCTGGAAATTCTTTTGGTCACAGAGGTATCTATTACTGGCAGAGCACCGGAGAGAAAGCCAATTATCTGCCCTGGTCAGCGAATCAACCAAAACCAGCTAATGGAGATTGCTTGAGTCTTCATGTAGACCAGACAGATACAACAACTACCACCAGGGATCCCTACAAAACTACCACCAGGGATCCCTACAAAACTACCACCAGGAACTCTGAAAACGGTCTAGATAGCAGCTTCTATGTAGAAAATTGCAACTCAGTGCAAGCTTATATCTGTGAGCAAATCTAAAATTGAGTATAATAACAGACTTTGCCTCAAGCCTGGAACCAGTTCTGGTCTAAAAGACAAATGTCCTAAAAATACTTTTTTTGAGAAATAAAAAAAGAACATGAATTAAATGGATTTTATTTTCTTAATTTGGTTTTGAACATTTTAAAAGACGTTCATTAACTTATATATTAGTTTATTTTTAAGAATTCATTAATATTATATTTTATTTGACAGTAGAACAATCTTGGTCAGTAATAATATTATCTGGTTAAGGTATTTAATTTTATATTGATATTCGTATCGTCTCCTCACAATTTTCTATGGCCAAAATACTTGAAAAGTTTCTTAATTAAACACCAACAGAAGCTGCTTAAAAATAGATTTTCCTTATTGAAATATTTCCAGAGACAGAGTTTTTAAGAATATAATTAGTTGTACTTCAGTCAATGATATTTCAAGACACATTATTATTAAAGTCACATTCCTTAAAATGAAATATTTAAAGAAAATACTAAATATTAATAGAAAATACTTAATATTGATAGGTTGATAAACTTGGAAAACTCACAAATACCAAAACATATTCGAATTGTAGAGAAGGAATCATGATTGCCGAATCTTGCTTAAATTTTTAATATTAAAAATACTATAGTTTATTTCTGTTATACTTATAATAAGAAGTACATTTTAATAGATTCTGTATTATTATTTTTATTTATTATTTTCCAGCGTGTTATGTAAAAACTAATAAATCAACGTTATTACATTTCCTTATGTCAATCAGGTGGACATTTAATTTGCTATTTGGTTATCTAATGTCAGACTGATAGGGGCAATTAAAGCTCACATTTGCTTATCACTTCTGAATGAAATTGATAAGTCAAAGATAAAATGACTATATAAGGCGCACTTTCAACTGACCATTCACTACTTTTAAAGTGTCTTTCCAAAATGTTGTGGCATAAATTAATTGGACTCGCAGTTTTCAGTCTGGTGTTGACTCAACTCGAGTTTGTCCAGAGTGATACTGCCGCTTCCGGTTGCAGGAACAACTTCACCTTGGCAGCAGGAAAATGTCTCCTGGTGGCCAACTCATATTTTAACTGGTATGAGGCGGATCGCCATTGTCGCTCCTTGGGAGCTGGACTTCTAAGTATTCAGAACCAAACGCAGTTGCAGCAGATTGAACAATTTATAGCTGTCAAAGCACCCTGGATCTTGGATTTCTGGACCTCTGGCAATTCTTTGGGTCAGCAAGGTGTCTATTACTGGCAGAGCACTGGAGAACTGGCTCGTTATCTTCCCTGGTCCCCGAATCAACCTCAGCCAAGGAATGGCGATTGCTTGGTTCTCGAATCCAACAGATATACCACAGCTGGATACTTCGATTTCCGTGTGAGCAACAAAAATTGCACACATTTTGGACCCCACATTTGCGAACAGCAACAACAAAAATACAGTTCAAGGATTTGTTTGAAGCCCGCATCCTATGAAAACGCTCAAGTTTTGGCCTAAATTTAATTTCCATAGTCGGCATTTTCAAGGTTATTTTGCAGCAAAATTAATTTACTTTATAATAAAAGATAATTCTGCACATTATCAGTTGGAGTTTTTATCTATGAATGCTTCATTAGATAACTGAGATAAAAATTCGTAGAATATTATCACATAGATAATGTCCAGCAACAAATAACAGAAGTTTATTTAATTATTTACAAATAAATTAAAAGTCTTTCTACAGATAAAATCGAAAATGAATTCAAACAGATCTGATTTCAATTCAAGTTTATTTTAGTCCCTCAACAAAGTAATTTAAATTAACTTAATAGAGAACAATACTTGGGCATTTTCATAGGATCCAGGCTTGGATAAATAAATTTAAATTCAAATTAAAGATTGTTTTGCAGTTAATCAGTTGGTTTTTCTATAAAATTTTTCATTTCATCTTTATTAGATTACTGAGATAAAAATGCCTAGAATATTATCACATTGATAATGTAAGTTACAAATAAATTAAAATAGATTCTACAGATAAAATCGAAAATAAAATCAAAGAGAATTGATTTCAATGCAAGTTTATTTTAGTCACTCAACAATGCAATTGAAATTAATTTAGGACAAAACTTGGGCATTTTCGTAGGATCCAGGCTTGAGGCAAATCCTTGTACTGTATTTCTCTTGCTTCTGTTCGCAGATGTAATAGTTATAAGTCATGCAATTATCAACGGCTAAACGATAAGCTGAGTATCCAGTACTGGTAGTTTGGGTCCCCTTCAGAGTTAAACAATCGCCATTCGAGGTTTGAGGCTGATTCGCTGTCCAGGGAAGATATCTGGCTAGTTCGCCGGTGCTCTGCCAGTAGAAGGTGCCTTTCTCACCCAGAGAATTGCCCGAAGTCCAGAACTCGTAAACCCAGGGTCCTTTCGTACCCATCCACATTTCAATCTCCTGCAACTGCGTCGCATTCTGGAAACTCAGAATTCCAGCCCCCAAGGAGCGACACTCGCGATCGGCCACATACCAAGTATTATAGGTGTTCATCAACTTGAGACACTTGTCTCCCACGGGCGAGAAGTTGTTCCTGCAACCCGAATCTTGAGCCTGGACAAACGCCAGACTGAGAATTGCAAAGCCAATCAATTTATAGCACAACATCTTCGATAGTCACTTATAAAGTAGTAACTGGTCAGATGGAAATGTGCCTTATATAGTTCATTTAGCGAGGCTTATCTTTCACTTATCATTTCAAGGAAGTGATAAGAAATTATGAAATTTGATTGTTTAAGTTTACTCGAAAATTCCCCGGAGTTAACAATCAACTGATAGAATAATTCTAGTTTCCGATCTCTGTATTTTTGAGAAGCATTATACTTTATACTTAACAAAAAAAATTTTATATATATAATATTCATACTATTTGCCTTGCCCATATTTTTATATTTTTGTTAGCTTTAACATTTAAAAATTAAGTTCGAAAAACCATTACTTTGTTTAATTTGTTTAACTATTTAAAGTTAACCACTATTATCTTAAACTGATTGAGATTGCTCAGTGAGTCAGTCAGTTAATCAGGACAAAACGTATTTAATATTTATGGTCAAATAGTTTTAAAGCAAACGATGTTTGAGAGCCCATTATTATCTTTATTATGTCTTTTGATTTCTTGAAGCTATTTTTGAAAATTGCGTGAATTTAAACTGAATATTGCTATATTTATCGCCTCTTAACTACGTTGGCAATCACAAAAATTGCAGGTAGTTGTAAACAAGCTGAAATTAAATATATGAAAGGTATCCCCAGCTGACGAGTCATCGTATCAGATGGGGGACTTTTAATTTGACATTTGGTTATCTAACAACTGCTTACACCTCTGCTTGCTTATCATTTGTATTTTAAATTTGATAAGCATAGCTGAAAAATATATAAGAGGAGCATTTAGCACTGACTATTGACTACTTTTCAAGTGACTAGCGAAGATGTTGTGGCATAAATTAATTGGCTTTGCTATTCTCAGTCTGGCGTTGACTCAACTCGAGTTGGTTCAGGGAGACGTTGCTGCCTCCGGTTGCACGAACAAGTTCAACAAGGTGGCAGGAAAGTGTTTGCTCGCTCTCAGCAATAATTTCAATTGGTATCAGGCGGATCGTCACTGTCGTTCTTTGGGCGCTGAACTTCTCAGTTTTACAAATGAGACGCAGTTGCTGCAAATTGCACAATGGCTAAACACCATATTGCCCTACAGTCTGGAGATCTGGACTTCCGGAAATTCTTTTGGTCAAAAAGGCACCTATTACTGGCAAGGAACTGGCGAGCAGAATCCTTATCTTCCCTGGGCATCGGGTCAGCCCCAAATAGCTATTGGAGATTGTCTGTCTCTTTATGCCAACAACTACAACAGCTTGGGACAATTCGATTATCGTCTGGCAATCAAAAGTTGTTCCGAATTCGCACCCTTTGTCTGCGAGCAGCCAGAACAGAAATATGCAACAAGGATTTGCCTGAAGGCCTCATCCTACGAAAACGCTCAAGTTTTGTCCTAAATCGAAATTTTATTGATGAAAGTCAAGAATAAACATGGACATGACACATACTTTCTTTGTACTCTACTATTGAAATTATTTTAAAACTTTGTAATAAAATAAAATTAATATGCATTTCAATCCATGAAATAAAGTATTGTTTTACACTTATCAATTAGACTTTTTTTTTTTATTTCAATGTAAAGGTAGCGTAGGTATATGTGCTATATAAGGCGTAATTCCAACTGACCAGCTACTACTTTAAATGTGACTTTGTTGTGCTATAAATTGATTGGCTTTGCCATTCTCAGTCTGGCGTTAACTCAACTCGAGTTTATCCAGGCTGATGATTCGGGTTGCATGAACAATTTCTCGCCCGTGGGAGACAAGTGTCTCATGTTGCTGAACACCTATAACACTTGGTATGTGGCAGATCGTCACTGTCGCTCTTTGGGAGCTGAACTTCTGAGTTTCCAGAATGAGACGCAGCTGCAGCAGATTGATAAGTGGATGGAGATTGGAGCACCCCAAATAAACGAATTCTGGACCTCTGGCAATTGTCTGGGTGACAAAGGCAACTTTTACTGGCAGAGCACCGGCGAATGGGCCAAATATCTTCCCTGGTCAACGAGTAGACCTCAGATAAATATCGGCGATTGCTTGATTGTGAATCTAAGCAAAAAGCACCATCGTTTGATACCCTGCTGTGAGCATTATGAGTTGCATCAATCACAACACTTTCATCTGCGAACAGGAACCACAGAAATACAATACAAGGATTTGCCTGAAGTCCGGATCCTACGAAAACGCTTAAGTTTTGGCCTGAATCTGAATTGTATTAATGGAAGACAGGAATTAACTGCCACATGAAAAAACATTTTTGGTCCTTCTATTCGAGATTATTTCCAAACTATCTAATAAATTGGATTAACTTCAATTTTCTTTTATGATATCTCTAATATATTTTTGAGAAAACATAAAATATTTTAATATCTATATTATTTCGTTTTATTCCTGGGATTTATATATCCAGTTACGAATAAGTTATTATGTAGTTTTTATTTAATGTTTTAAAATTAAGTTTTTTTCCCGCAGTTTTCATTTTTTCACTCAACTTTGTCAGGATTCTTAGTATTATAATTCTTCACCGATTTCCCTGTCAATTTTATCATTATTTTCCTCAATTTTGAATTTGTTTCAAAGCTGGAACATTTAATAGTTATTCTTCACTGTCCATTTTTACCTTTTACCTTTTTAAAATTCAGTATTTTATTTTATATTAAGAGCGACAATTTAAAGTGAATTTCATCAATTGTTTATCGGTTTCGTTTTGTTTTCCAAGAAGTATTTTTTTCCATTTGATTTAATAGATTTTATTTTGTTGCTTTACTTATCACTTCGATATTTCTGTCAATCTAATAAATCAGACCACCAATAACTGCGGCATAATCTATAAATGGAATATATCAAAGGAATCCCCAAGCTAACATTCAGTTAACACATCCGTCATAAACTATGTATTATCATGATTTTGAAGCAAAATTTGTGAAATTAAAAGTGATTTTCAAGTCCGAGAATTCTGTTATTCCCCTTGACTGTCCAAATTTCCGCAATTTTCACTCTTTTCGCTATTTTAAAAACTTTAAACTATTATAACTGTCAAATCTTATCCGATTTTCTTCCGGAATGTAAGCTTTATGATTATTTGTGCTGTATTTTGATTGCTCATCAAAATTCCAAAACTAATTTTTTCACATATTTGTTAAAAATTTTCCATATTTTCGACTTTACACCTTGCAAAGGAAAGAAACAAAAAACAAGGAAATGACAGGTCAAACAATATCAATTGGAGCTTTCTTGCTTTTATTTATTATGTAGTTGACCAAATTTTGGTTTCCGTTAGTGGAAGTACTTCCCAGAAACATGATTAGTTTATGGCTAAAGATTTGAAAGAGATATGGGAACACTCTAAAACTGTTGTTACGTATATCAGCAATGTGATAAGCAGATGATAAGAGTGACCAACAATTAGCACTATATAAAAGGTATTTCAAAAAGAACATTTAATTAGTAACGTCCACTCGCAGTTGCCACACGATGTGCCACAAGTTGATAGGCCTGGCTGTCCTCAGTCTGACGCTGTTGCAGTTGCATCAGGTGAACAGTGAAGTTGGCTGTGGAAAGAACTTTAACAAGGTGGGAGACAAGTGTCTGTTAGCTTCCAACAAGTGGTATACTTGGTATGAGGCCGATCGTTACTGTCATTCCCAGGGAGCTGCTCTGCTCAGTCTGCGGAATCAGGCGGAGTTACAGCAGATTGAAAAGTGGTTGAGTGTCTCGGTGCCTTTTAAACTGAGCGAGTTCTGGACCTCGGGCAATACACTGGGCAAAAAGGGCGTCTATTACTGGCAGAGTACCGGAGAGTTGGCTACTTTCTTGCCCTGGTACACGGATGAGCCTAAATCGGCAACCGGTGACTGCATGTCCCTCTATCCCAAGGACTACAACACCACCTTTGGATACTCCAACTACCTTTTGGCCATAAGGAGTTGCACCTACCCGCAACCTCTCGTCTGTGAAGCGCAACCACAGAAATTCGGAGATACTACTTCAATGCTTTGCCTCAAGTCTGACAGCTATGAAACCGTTAAGGTTTTGGCTTAAACTAACAGCAACTTCAACTATTATACATTCTAAAATAAAAATTGCAACAAACAATTATTTCTCAATTTCTATCACTATAACATATTTGTAAAGTAACTACTTTAGTTGTAATATTTTTTTTTTTTATATTTTTCATAGGGTATAAGAATAATTTTAACTTTTATTCTAAATATGAAATATGATAATAAGAATCTGTCTGACTCCAGGCAGCTATGAAACCGTTCAGGTTCTGTCCTGATAACAAAGTGTTTAATAATATCAGTTAAGAATAAATATATACTTGATCAATTAAAATTAAAGTGCCCAAAACTCTTTAAGTTGTTTAATTCAAGTGTTGTTCGATTTTATATTGCTTAAATATTATATTGATTGTTTAATAGGTAAAAAAAATATGGTAAGATAGGACTTGACTTTATCTAATCTTTGAATTCGCATGAATTCTTTGAGTTACTCAATTAAGCTTAATTTATTACACTTTTGCCTATCTTCAATGTGTTTCCTAAATCAAGGTAGTTAATTCTCATTCTACTTATCGGCACTTTTTTGCATGTTTGAGGCTCTTATCAGTTGGCATGTGGGAAAACTAATACCACAAGTAGCTTATCAATTCTACAACTTCGTAGATAGGTAGCTTTTGAGAAGGGCAACCCCATTGTGATCTGTAGACAACGGGTCGTTGATCCCTGGACAATAAAATAATATAAAACAATATCCGTTTTCACTCTAAATTTAAAATTAAAAAGTATCATTTGCTGTGCACTTATTTATTATAAATAATTGGATATGTATTTTAACAATTTAATGAAAATTTCACTAGTGACTGACTAAAGCTTAAGCTTTGAGTAAAAAATGCAGTTGAAAATATTTCTTTCGTTTGTGAAAATCATTGCATATTTCAGAGCGGACGTTGGAATTTTATTTGATTTGCTTTTGAGACTGTGACAAGCTTTGTGGTGTTTTTGCCAGAGAAATGTCCGTTTTGCTTGACTGCTTGTTTGAGGTATCGTTTATGGGTTATCGATTGTCAAACGCATTGTTTTTTGTTCACTTTACAACTTGGAAATTGGCAAACGAACGCATTCAAGGATTATTTGGTTGGCAACGCAACATCTTGAGAGGATGGAAGGATGGGAGGACAGCTGACATGACCGTTACACACAACGGATATATGCAATGTTCGTTGGTAGTAAAAAACAGACACGCACACACACACACACACGCACACGCACACACAGACATTGCACGGCGACAGCATGCAAAATTACAGCGATTTTTATTGCGGTTCTGCTTCGTTGCCTGACACTGAAAGCATTTCGAAAATGGTTTGGTTGAAACTGAACAGGATGTAGGTGAGAATGTCGGATTGTAGAGAGGGAAAAATGCCGGGATGCAGAAATGAGAAATGGTACACTGGCGAAAAAAAAAAATATTCAAATACACACAGCAAATATAACATGTATTTCTTTTCTTTTCCTAATTAAAAAATTATTTTGTATTTTTTGGTTTTCATAGTATAAATAAAGATATTATTATATTCTTATATTAGTATTCTTATTAAGTGTCTATTGAAAATAAAATTGTAATTATTACATGAGCATTTAAATTAAGAATTAATTTTTATATAAAAATTTAAAAAACTTAATTTACTTTCTATTTACTATTTAAAGCAATTTGCGCAGTTAAGAATCATTTTAAAACAAAAGATTTTGAATGAAATTTTATTCGAATTTGCTGTGAATTGTTATTTCTTTCAGTGTATTTGAAAGACGGAGCAATGTTTGGCACGTTTAGCTTTTTGTGGGTTTTTTGTAACTATAGAAAATCAATCTAAATATTAATTGCATATTCCATGGCGAATTATTTGCACATGTGTATGTTAGTTCTAAAAATAAATTGAAATTGCCAGAGCATACAAATACATATGAACGTTATATGTTGTATATACATATCGAATTTAGACATACATATAACATACGTGACTGTGGCAAAATAATTGCGGTGAGTTTGTCACTTTTGTTTACGCTGCAATTATTTCCCATATGTAGTTTAATTTCTCTAGCTTTGGAAATGTGGTTGTTGCATTTACACAGAGAGAGAGAGAGAGAGAGATAGAGAAAGAGGAAAGAGAGCGAGCGAGTTTATCCTTATGCCACAATCGCTTTCAACGCTTTTTTCCATTCCGTTGCACTTTGCCGACACACAAAATTCAATTTGCCATTTTGCCCTGAAGTTGCTCAACTGGGCGTGGCATTGTTGCCCCACCGCCCACCGCCTACCGCGTTTTCAAACTGCATTTGGCTTTGCATCTTCAGCGCCGCAACATTTACTTCAGATTTTCTTTTTAATACCCATTAAAACGGTCCACCGAATGGGGTAGAATAGTTGGCAGCTATCGCAAATTTAATTGTTAACTTTATGCGCAGTAATTCTTTCCTGATTCTTAATAATATAAATTTGCACACTATTTTCATAATTTATACCTAAGTTAAGAGTATAACTAAAAATGTTATTTAAACAAATTATATAAATTATATCTATACCTATAATTTATTTTTTCATATTAATAATATCTTTAAAAACTCTACTATTAAATACGTTTATTTAATAGTATTCTTTTTTTAAATATTGAAATATTTAAATATTTTTCTTATCTTAACAAACATATTCTAACTTTAAATTTTCAACAATACATATTTATAGATAAATAGATATATTCACAGCAATCTTAAAGCAAAGAAGTGCTGTCACTAATTATCACATTGTTATTAATATAATTATAAATGCAAGTTTATTTTGATTAGCATCTAGGATAGCTGTTAGTCAATCAGCGTTCTTTTTCAATTTTCCCTGCTGTTTTTTTAAACTATTTTATCAGCTTGCGTTTATTTCTTATTTATTTTTCATTTAATGCTCGGTTTGGCCAGAGTTGCCACAGGCGCATTTTGATCTGCTGCTGCTGCTGTTCTTCCTTTTTGCTGTTGCGGTCGTTGTTGCCACAATTTGTGGCATATCCTGCCACCAAAAGCACTAATCTGCAACTATAATTGCATTTAGATATTGCACATGCGAGGCTTTGTCTTGTTAGTCGAGTTTCCTGAGTTCAAGTGTCAACAAATATGAATGAAGAAACTAGAGAAGAACAAAATCTGACAATCTGACTGTCTGACTGTCTGACAGTCTGACAATCGAGCAATACAAATGCCGCCAAGTTGAGAGAAGATCAAACTTGGCGTCATATGTGAATTTCGCCTTTTGTGGTGTAACAATAAAAAATCTGGGTGCAAAAGTTGAAACCATTGTCTGGGAAACAAACTGCAGCAAGTTTGCAGTGGGTGGCAGATGGTAGAAGGGGAGCGGGAAGGGGAGAAAGAGAAAGGCATCTCCAGTTTATACAAACAGTAAATATGCGTGACAAAAACTTGCTCTTCCGGCCTTTTTATAAGCCCAAGACAAAAATAAAAGATTGAAAAAAGACGCACTATAGGAAAAGTAAGGCAACTGAATGCAGAGTCTGTGGTAAAGTAGACAAAGATATGGAGAAAGAGAAAGAACAGAAAAGAGTGGCGTTAAGGGAAGGGGAAGTAAATGGCCAAGTGAAAATTTCAAACTAACTAGAAACCACTTAAGGATGACGTTGTGCTCTGCATGTGAAGCTAAAAGACAAAGAACCTGATATAAAAGCAGAAAGTTATGCAGCACACAGAATGAAGAAAGTGACAGAGAACTGGTGATAGGGGGGAGGTAGGTGCTGAAGTGAAACAAAATATGACGAGCTCACACACTGCAAGGAAAAACAGCTAACTGTGAACTCTCCTCTCTACAGGATAATACGAAACTGATGCGAGCTTACAGTCTGAGAAATGGCTTAAGCTTTTCCCATTGGAAAAACTCTTTAAGAATGCATCGATAGTAATTTGTTTTTACATCTTTTGCTATTGTTTTTACTTTCGGGATGAACAGTAAATGAACTTATTGACTTGCGGAAATATTAAACTTACACCACGTGAAAGTTCAGTTATTACTCGGATGAAATTGGGTGTTTGTTAGAAAGCTTTTATCATAATTGTAAGGGTGACAATCAGATAAAAAAGAGAAATAGTAGTGGGAAAATATTGTTTATCACGTCTCATAAAATTTGGTAGATTATTTATTGAGCTGTTGTCCACAATAATTGAAAACCTCTTTATGATTTTTGATGAAATTGAATTAGTAAATTGAGACTTTTTAAAGCTATTTGAAAATGCTAAAATAAATTCAATAATTATTTTTTATTCAAATGAAACTCCAAACAACTGCTCTCAGAATTTAGGGAATCTATGCTTTGACAAAAAAAAAAAAGTAGAAATTTATAGAAATGTGAACTGAACAAATATCAAATTGATATTGCGAATAGCTATGCAATTGGTATGACAAATACTAAGAATTTCTATTGTCTTTGCAGTTGGAATGCATTTGGCATTTTGCCAATTGAAAATGATGTCAAAAGAATCATTAATTTAGGTATATGCAATTGCATGAGTTCTTAGAAATTATGAAATATAAAAAAATGTGTTTGCAAAGCAGCTTTGCAAATAAGAACTTAGAATTGGCAAGAGGAGAACTAAACTTTAAGTTAAAGGAATAAATGCTAATACATTTTTGATAAATTAATACAAAAAAAAACAACAAATATTTTTAAAAAAAATGTACAAACGTTAAAATATTTAAAAGGAAATAAAAAAGTTTAATTAAAATTATTTCATTCGAAATATAAGTTGCAAAAAGTTCCCATCTGTTATTTCAAAGTAAATACACAATTACTTAAGAAAAGGCGAAGAAGTATTACTTATTACATAAAATAGTTGTGACTACCAAAATAATAAATAATATTGTCAATGCTGAGCTGCAATATATATAATTATAATTTAACTGACAATTATCATTAATATTATTATTATTATTGTTTTGCATTTTAATTTATTTCTCTGGGCAGCATTCAGTAAATGTAAAATAAATAGTTTAAATACAAACAAATTAAACGTATCTGTAATTAAACGATCCTAAGAAAGCTGGAATAATTAAGTAACGTCTTTATCTTGATTTAAGAGTTGAGTTGAGTTTTCAATCTCAAGTTCTTTGCTGCGTGTTCAAGAAACCAATTTGTATCATTAATTATGCATATGCGGTTGCTTCACCTTCGTATTCTTCTACTTCTCTACTTCAACTACTTCGTCTACTTGCTGAGCTGCTGATTTTGCTGCTGTTTGGGGAGCCGATGATGAAGTGGCTCAACGATGGATGTGGATTTCTTCTCTTGTGGATTTCTTCGGGCGGCAAACAAAAATAAATGCGCTCCGTTAGCCAGCAATACGATAACAATAACAATAACAATAACAATGAGAAAGCGAATACGAATACGAGTACGAATACCAATACAAATGCCAGTTGCAGCTCGGCGTTTGTTGCATGCAACATGCGGGCAGGAAAATCCTTCGCTTTTCAAGGATAATGGAATATATTTTGTGCTTAAAGACCAGCAACATGCCATACAATACATACAACAACAAAAGCCATGTTCTAAAAATACAACCGTAAGTTGGCAGTACATGCAGCTTAATGGGCAAAAGCGGCCAACAGCGTTGACTGCGTCTACAATATTGATTGGAATACACATGCACACACACACTCTCTCTCTCACACACACATGCATACAGTAACCAACAAACACACACACACACACACACACAGTTACAGCTGTAGGGCATAAGCAGCAGCAAACATAAACACACACACCCAGAGTAGACACACACATACAGCGCACGCGACGAAGCATTGCTGTTGCTTATGTTGTTCTTGTGTCTATACCTGCTACTCAAAGCATTTAAAGGGCATACTAACTTTGTGGTAATGTATGTAACAAACAAATGTAGATAGCTTCGATATATCCTTTGCTTTAAAACCAAAATCGTATTGTTTCGTAAATTTCATATATTGCATTTTTCGAACACATTTTTGGAGTAAAAAAAAATGGCTAACATACTAATTAAAATTTCAATTATTACTAAATTATTTATAATATTCAAAGACAAATGTCCTCTACAATGATATAACTTTCGGACAAATTTTCGGAGTCGTCAAACGGCTGCTTTAAATTTAGACTCAAATTAAAAAAATTAATTTCGTATAAAACCAAAAGATTGTGTAATTTAATCATTGTATCATTTCAAAATAAATTTAATATAATTAAATAAGCATTAAATTTTATTCAAATTGTAAAAGTAATTATATTGACTGTGCGTTTTGTCAGCTACATAGAAAGTCAAAGAACTTCGTACAGGGTATCTGCAGTCGAGCACACGGCAGCATAACATTTGCACTTGTTTTTCTTGTTACTGTTGTAGCTGCTGTAACTGTAGTTGTGGCAAGCGTAAGCAAACAGCGAAGCGAACAACAACCACACAAGCCAACCAACCAAATTTACACACACACAAACACACTCATACACACACACACACACACACTCACATACATACAGCTGGCAAGGCGAACAAGTTAAAGTGGATAATGGACGCTGCTGGCCAGGAAAGAAGCAAAGGCAAAGGCAAAGGCAAAAGGCAAAAGAGCGCACCGCATGCGAATTGTGCTTCCCCTTTTGGAGCACCCCCCCTCTTTCGGTCCATCCCCTCACTTTTTCTCACTGTCGCTCCATCCCCATGCGTACAACGCTCAGTTCTATTTTTAGACACGCGCTCAATGTGCGAGAGCAACAAAAGTTGCTCAAACGCAGCAGTAAAAACAAACAGAGCGAGCGGAACAGACAGACGAGAGAGAGAGAGAGAGAGAGAGAGAGAGAGACGAGGAGCGCAATGGAACGTACTTGCAGTGCTGCTAAAATTTTAAGGGCTAAATCAGCAACTTATATTAACCAAACAATTAAATGGCTAAAAACATTATCAAAATTTAAAGATTTAAAAATAAATAAAGTTTGACATTATTCTATATATAAAAAAAAATCGAATTGATAAAAACAAATGTTTAATATTTATATAATTGTCGTACTCCGGAATAGATCAAAATTATTGTAATTATAATAAACACTTTTCTTAAGAGAATACATAACAGTATGTTTTTAAGAATTCTCGAATTTGTAAACTATAAAACAAATTTTTGTTTTCATTATATTAAATATATTAGCCAATTCGAAAAAGTCGAATAATGCTTTTAGGAATTAGCTATATTATTTGATAAAATCCCTTGTGCAACTAAGAAATTAGTATAGCCATAAAAAAGCTAAGGTAACAGCACTGTTTGAGTTTGAGAAAGGAAGAGAGCGTTTTAGTTGTAGAACTGAAACGGGTTCAAGTCAAAATGGCTGCAAATCCCCCACATAAGGCACTGCAAATCTCAAAGTACTGAGCCACTGTCCGCTTACGAGTGTGTGTGAGTGTTTGTGTGTGTGTATAAGCAAGTGTGTGTGCGCAAATTGAGCGCATAAATTGTTTTAATTGCAGTAAACAATTGCAGCAAAAACGCGTTGCAAGTAAGCAGAAAAAGGACAACGGCCACTGCAATAAAAACCAGAACACTAACAGCAGCAGGAGCAACAACAACGAAAACAACAACGATAACGTCAACTATTATACATGATTCTGCAGGCAGTACATCAATCAATGTCAAATTTGCATAGTAAAATATTTACAATAATAATTACATAGCTGCAAATTAACATAATTTTGAAAGGCGTTTTTGCAAAGCGTTTGGTAAACGCAAAAACGAAACTGCGAACAACAACAACAACCACGCTGACAGCCGCAACTACAACAAGTGGGACAAAAACACTACAATACACTCACAAACATAATTCTTTTCCCCGAATTTCTCACAAAAACAAATTTTAATTTTCGCACAACATTTTTGTGTTTCAAAAATAAATAAATATCAAACTATTGATGTGATGTATAAACAATGTATGAATTATTCATAGATATATTCACAAGCTTTCAGAAAATTTTAAGCTTTTCTAAGTGAGATTTGTTGTTGTGAGATTTCCGACAAATGATAAAAAATGTAAGCTGAACTCTAAAAAATTGTTTAGAAAAAAAAGGAACAAATTTAACATTATTTAAAACTGTTTTAGCATAGGATTTATTATTTTTTCTCACTTGCCAGCTTAGAGTAGAAAATGAAAATTTGTTATTTAGTGTAATCACATATATTTATACACACACATATTATACACACACACAACGTTTAAAGTTTGCGCCTGTTTGGCGTTAACAAGCTGCCGCCAGTGCGTTTAACTAAGCGTGAATGTAACTCCGAGTTTGTGTGTGAGTGTGAGTGTTAGTGTCTGTGTGGGTTGCTAAAATGATTTTGAAAAACCATCAATAACTCAAATATAATGACAGTTTTCCACTTGTTGTTGCCAGGCAGTCAAGTCGACTCCACTCAAGTTGAGTTTCATCCTGTAAGTGAGGCTAAATGGATGAATAACTTAAACCAGCTGCTTTTATAAGTCCCAAGTGTGTAGATACACTCATACATTTATATTTATATATAAATATATATGTATACGTCAGTGCGCTCGATGTGATGTTATGTAATGTAATAACGTCAATCAAATTTCAAAAAAGGCTGGCCAACTATTTGAAAATAAATTTTCTTTCAGCTAAAGTCAAAGCAGAGACAGAGACAGAGACAGGTGGAGAGTGTGAGAGAGAGACAAGTGGAGAGGTAGGGCGAATAGAGGAGGAAGAATAGCTTCACCTAAGTAAATATATATGTACGAGTTTGAAATTTACTCCTGGCCAAAGGAAGAGACTTGGAAGGTCTGGTTAATGTAGCAGAAGGTCAGCAGTAAAGTAAAACATGGCTCTAAGCCATGACTAGAGGAATTTGCAATATTTGCTGGCAACACGGCTAAAGAACTCAACTCGGCTGAATAAGTTTCAAAATGTCATTGAAGTTGAGCGGAATAAAATGTCAGGTTGCTGGCTTAATATGTATTAAATGCTGTGTAATCTGAAATAAACACACACAAAAACAAGAGAAGGACCCATTAATAATGCCAATAGGCAATTAATCATCACAACACTTCAAGTTCAAGACAATGTAAGCTTTAATGTGCTTTATCAGCGTTATCAAATCTGCTCATTGTCCGAAAACTTGTTGAACAAGCTAACTGATTGGCTAACCCTGCGTATGAGTCATGTTTATTTATTTGTTTGTCAGAAGAAGTCAAGGTTAATCAAACAAACAAAAGAAATTCTTGTATTAAATTCAACTAAGTTAAATATGTTGAACAATTAACAGAGAAAAGGTTTTACAACTTTCAATCTTAATAATTTGAAATTTGATTAAAATTTAATATAGACACATTCGGTGATAACATTAAAAATTATAAAATTGTTATAATAATAAAAAAAATTGTTATAATGAAACTAAAACAATAAGTAAATAATTAGACAGTCTAAAGAAAAATACAATAATTATTAAAATAAAACATATTTAAATATGTACACAAATATTATGCATACACAAACTGTTATTCATCTATTTATTCGATTGAAAAATTTAACAGCTCGCTAATTTGTCAATACAAATATATATTTATTTGTATGTAAATAAATGTGAAAACCCAAATTCAATTTCAATATCTCATAAATAATTAAATACTTTGCTTATTAATATATGTACACATTACGCATACGCAGTCTGTGCACAGAGCATTTTGAGTACCACTTGATGTTGCATTTGCCTCCTTGGTCAGGATTTTATTGCGGCTTACGCTCGACCAGCCACAATCCCAACTCTCAACCCTCACAACCCACAACAATTTCCCTCTCCTCTCCTCACTCCTCTTAAAGGTTTTTGGGTGGTTGAACGCGCACTTGAAGCGGCAAGCGCTGAATTGACAAATTGATGGATGATTCTCCTGCTCTCCGGTTGCATGTCCCTGGCTATATGATGTATTATTATGCGAGGCAAAGTTTCTGCTGTGGAAACTACGGCAAAATGCGGAAACTACGTGAAAAGTTGCCAACTCAGCGATGTGAAACGGTCACCTAAGTGTTTTATTAGCCCTCGAACTCGTCGAGGCTTTTCTCTGTCTCTCTCTGCCTCCGAGTTGATTGTCAGTTGCTTTTTCGGTAGACATTTTTATTGCTTATTATATGTACACATTGAATTTGCTTTATTTTTCTTATTATTTTTTGTTTTCTTTGCAATGCCACAAAATCTGTCGGACGAGCAGCTGGAGGAACTGAGAGATGTATTCAATAAGTTCGATGAAAATGGAGATGGCTCAATATCGCACAAGGAGTTGCGTCTAATGTTGCGCACAGTGGGCATGGAACCCACAGAAGCGGAACTCTACGATCTCATACGAATGGTAGATTTGGATGCCAACTCGATGATCGGTTTAAATGAGTTCCTGCAATTTATGGCCCCTCGATTTCGTGATATCGAGAGCGAAGAGAATCTACAGCACGCCTTTGAGGCTTTCAATCGCTCCGGCTATGGATTCTTTGACGCTCACGATCTTCGCATTGTGATGGGCAATTTCGGGGAATTGTTGACCGAACAGGAGTCCGTTATTTTGCTAGCCGACATGGATATAAAAAATGAGCAACGAATTCATCTAGCTGAATTTCTTGCCTATATGGGAAGTGCCGAAACCGACAAAGTTCCAACGCCATAACTAACCAAGAGACAACAAGAAAAACAACAACTTAAAATAGTGGGGAAAACAAATTTGCGTGTTGCAATAAAAAATTGAGATTTGCTGCATTGCAAATACGAGTTGAGAAGTGAAAAAAAATAAGGTTGAGTGCATAAAAACAGAAATTAATGCAGCATCACGTTTCGTCCATTAAGCCGCTGAGCTTTGCTTGCTGACTTTTTGCCCTGTCCCTCTCACTCTCTCTCTCTCCCACTCTATCTGTCTCACTCACTTTTTCAATCTCTCTCTCCCCCTCTCCGGCTTTGTTCCCTGGTGGATGCAACATTGGCACACATGAAAAGTGTTGTGTAAACATTAAGTCAACTCATGTTTGTGACTCTGTGAGTTACCCACTTTTGCCACGCCCCTTAAAGTGAACTATGGGAGGCGTCATTGCTTTGTTTGCCTCAAGCTGCAGCTGGCCAATGTCCACTGGATCCCTCTGCTTCTTTCTTTTCTCTTCCATTGATATTTTTAGCTGACATTGCCTAATGAAAGCCAAGCAGTTGAGTCTTGACTTGATTCTCATTTGACTCATAAGACCCTGTACTCAAAATTAAACAGAACTTAAATAGTATTAATTTAGGCAACAATTATTTTAAATCAAAATTAACTTTTGTTGCAATTCTCTCCTATTTTGATAATAAATTAGACCACCTTGCAATTCAAATTTCGCTTAACGTCAACTCATTACATGATCAAATCGTCTTAGCCATGTTCTGTCCAAATTTCAGGCTCCTGGCTTTGCCGTCTGGGCTGCCCGATGATCAGTCAATCAGCAGAAATAGTTCGAGATGAGTTAATAAGTACAGGGTAATTTATAGCTGACTTAACTCAATTACAGTATTTTCTGCTAGTCTTTAATTGACTTGGCCGCATCTTTATAATTAAACAGACAGCAGCAAAACCAAAACCAAAAAAGAGCAGAGCTAATAAAACAGAGAAAGCGAAGACTCTAATGGGAATGGCGACACTTGCATTTCTTTCAGTTATTTATGGGCCAAATAAACGAGTTCATTTAGCTAATGGTCCCATGGCCTACTGAGCTCACAAGTGTCTGCACTTCTTTCTCAAGCAACTACGACTGCAAGTAGTTCCTCTTTAATTTATTTTCATTTCATTTTGGTTTCATTTTCGTTTCCAGTGCCACAGACTTAACTGCCACAAAAGGACAACGTCTTTGAAGTCAGTTGACTTGTCTATAATACATACAGTATATACACATATATATATATATATATATATATATATATGTATGTATAGACGCCCACACAATTTTCCCCCAGTTTATGCAGCTAAAATGCGTAAGTCAAAAAGTTTTGCATACTTTTGAGAGCTTTGCTTATTGTTGGGTTTTTTGTCAAATGTTTTTAGCATCTACCCTCAGGTTCCAAATATATATATATATACATAAAGCTATCTCTATCTATGTCAGTGTGTGTTTGCTGCGGATTAACATGTGTGTGTGTGTGTGTGTGTGTGTATCTAACCTCGCTCTCTGAGCAACAGTTTAATCAAACAGCTCGTAAATATTGAAGCCACAAAACGATGGCAAAAACACCACTTTAAATAAATTCTCAAGCTACAAATTGTCTTGATAAGACTCTAGACAATACGTGTTTAAGATTAAATTTTAAAATATTTAACTACATTTACCAACTTTAACATTTTATTGCCGTTCTCAATTTATATATCTACCTCTCAAGCGCTCCATTAATGCTGAGTTATTGTTATTTATTTTATTATTTGCATGAATTATTTCCCATGAAAGCTTATTCAAATTTGTTAAGTTCAGAAGGAACTGAAAGATTCCTAGTGATTAATGTTATCTTTAAATTTGTAAAGGATTCTGTTTGAAATTTGCTATATTCTAAATATCGATATCGAATTTCTTATTTAATAAATGTAATTTCATTATTTCTTTCGTACACCAAAATTCTCAGTAAGCACTTGCAATCCCTAAATGTAATCTTTATTATTTAAATTTCGTTTATTAATTTGAATGGGATGTCTTAACTACAATTTTGTGGAGACCACCGCATTGTTTCTGTACGGTCGTGCTTGTTATTTATTATCCTATGGGATCTTAGATAATTTTAAATAGAGCCAACAATAGCGTTATGGTGTTATGTATTGGTCTTATGTAATATTAGACGGAGTCAAGTGTAGCGTTATAGTGTAGTTGTGTCCTATCTACTTATCTTACTAGATGACGTTATTTCTGTCAAGTGATCTTACACTGTGTAAGCCCATCTACTATTCCTGAGCTCCGGCTTCGTTTCCCGTGCTGTAAGCCAACACCTTGGTGACCTATTCAGTGGATAATCCATACCAAGGGTTGTCCAAATTCTGTGTTCATTTATGAACACACATTAATAAATGTACATTTTAACACTATAGCATGTAATATGCATATTTCTCACTTCATATTCATAAACGATTGATTTAAAGTTTATATATATTTAAGTTGCTCTCTTGTGCTCACCTTGAAACTCCTTGCGCGCCGCACTGACGGACGTCACAATGTTTGCCACATGCCCCAAGACGGTGGCAAACAGCATCAGGCCGAATAGCAATTGTAATATCACGAAGACATACTCGCCCTTGGAACGTGGCTTCGGCAGATCCCCGATGGTCGTCAGAGCCAGTGTGCACCAGTAATAGCTCTGTAGATATTGTTTGACAACATCGGCCGATTCGGAATCGTGATAAACCCAATTGCGCGAACCAAAACCATTATTTTTGTGTATGATGTGATAGAGGCAACCGTTCCAATGGAATATCACAAGTAGATAGTGTATTAAAGCCGTCGAACGAAATAGATTTGGATAATTCGTATGTCGTTCGGTGCGATCCATGAAGGCCCAAAATCTATAGATTTTCACCAAACGAAAGCTGCGTAATATCGAATTAAATCCAATCGATAAATACAGAAAATCCAATGGCAGCAGGCACAGGCAGTCGATGTAAAAGATCGTCGAGTTCATGTAATGTGTGCGTAATTTAAGTGCATCCGTTTGAAGGACACCATCCTCCAAATATCCGGTTCGAAAGTGAAAGAATATATCGATCAGATAAAGGAAATCCGATAGATAATCCAAACAAAACCACACGGCAATCGTTCGTCGATTGATCTCCTGAAAGGCGAAGCGGTAAATTATCACCCAGAAATTGTACAAAAATGCCATGGACACCACCATGGACCAATAATAACAGAGTCGCCCCGCCGGATCAAACACAAAGTGCAGCTTGCGGGCAGCTGTGGCAGCGCGTATCCTTTGCGAGGCAGTGCGATGTGGTTTCTGGTGATGCGGCTGTGCCACATTGCCACCAGGGCCACCGCCGCCGCCGTGCGGTCCCTGGTGCGTATGATGTCCGCCATGGGGCGGACCAGTCCCACCCTGTGTCCCAGGCGGGCCGTGTGCGTGCGGGTGGTGCGAGACCGTCGAGGCTGAGTGCTGCAGCTGGTACGGGTGGTGCGCCTGCTGGCCTGTGGCATTGTGGTGCGACTGCTGCTGCGAACGTGAGCGCGGATAGCTAAAAAAAACCAATGAACAGCATTTTCATTCATAAATTATTGAAAATAATTAAGTGCAGAATTAATTTCGAGGCCAAATAATGATCAAAACGGTATTCCGCATGAAAATCGGTTAAGTTTTGACGAATTTATGAGAGGTCAAAGTTTTTGAAAAAATGTCAAGGGGTAGGTATGGAAATTGGACGATTTTCGAAAAAATATGAATGTTCCAATGAATAAAATTTAAATGCATATCGAATCTAAATGCCAAATAATGATCAAATGGTATTCTGCATGAAAATCGGTTAGTTTTATTTTGGGTAAGTTTTGAAAAAATGTCAAGGGGTAGGTATGGAAAATTGGAAGATTTTCGAAAATAAATGAAATATTCCAAATAAATTAAATTTAAATGCAGACTAAATTTAGAATGCCAAATAATGATCAAAACGGTATTCCGCATGAATATCGGTTAAGTTTTGACGAATTTATGAGAGGTCAAAGTTTTTGAAAAAATGTCAAGGGGTAGATATGGAAAATTGGAAGATTTTCGAAAAAATATGAAATATTCCACATAATTTATATTTAAATGCAGAATGAATCTAAATGCCAAATAATGATCAAAACGGTATTCCGCATGAAAATCGGTTAAGTTTTGACGAAGTTAGGAGAGGTCAAAGTTTTTGAAAAAATGTCAAGGGGTAGGTATGGAAAATTGGACGATTTTCGAAAAAATATGAAATATTCCAAATAAATTAAATTTTAATGCAGACCAAATTTAGAAGCCAAATAATGATCAAAATGGTATTCCGCATGAAAATCGGTTAAGTTTTGGAGAAGTTAGAAGATGTCAAAGTTTTTGAAAAAATGTCAAGGGGTAGGTATGGAAAATTGGACGATTTTCGAAAAAAATATGAAATATTCTAAATAAAAGAAATTTAAATGCAAATCGAATCAGGAGGCCAAAATATTATTAAAATGATAACAGTTTAAAGTTTTTAATAAAATGTCGGGTGAGAAAATGGAAAATGTTTCGAAAAAAAATAAAATTTTTTAAACTATTAAAACTTAAAAATAAATATCGACATCTACGACTGGTGTAAAGATACATTGAAACTCACCGATCGGTGCCGTTGCAATAGTTGCCGCCGAACTGGTTGTGCCCCATGAGTATGTTGGTGGCGCCACCAGCACCACCGGCCAGCGTGTTATCCTGCGAGCCGCGTCCAGTGGATCGATTCCAGGTGCCCAAAAGCGGTTGATCGCCACTTGTGGTTTTCAGTCGGCCACGTGATTTGTTGTTGTGCCGTTGTTTGTTGTGCAGTAAATCCATTTCGGAGGCAGTGCTTACGTTGGCCATATGAGAGTTGGATGCTCGGGAGGCGCATGGTGTTGCCAGACTGTCGTGCGACGTAAAGAAACCTTGTTGCGAGACACTCTGGCCGAATTTCGGCTGGGACATGCCAAACTTAGGTCCTAAATCTGCAAAAATGTCAAGAGAGATCAGTTTAGAAAGTAATTCAAAAATTCTATGTAAAATATAATTTAAGTTTGACGTTTATATTTATATAAAATAAAAAATAGTTGAATACAATAAGAAATTCAAGTCACTTAAAAATACAATAAATAAAAAATATTCAATGAATGAAAAATAAAAGAAAAATGTATATTTCTATTACAAAAAATAAACATTTTATTAAAATGCATAGTTTTTGAGATTTTTTCGTATTTATATTTGAAATAAAAATTAGAAATATTTCACAGAATTGTTTTTACTAAAAACATTTTTTCTAATTGGATTTTAAGAAGAAAAAATTGGATATATTTTTGGGTCTACATTTTATTATATTATTAATTTCAATCATAATTGTATGTTGAACCGAATATAAGTCAACAATGAGGGGTTTTAAATATATTAAAGGTTTTGGGTCCTGCTTATCAAATAAAGGAGAACACACACATACACACACAAGGGACTGCAGCTTACCGAGAAAGCTCTGTCGATCGATTGAGAAACGACGCAGGCTTCCCAAATCGATAAACTGCTCATCAGCGGCCATTGTTGGTGTTATCGATAACTCAGTTGTGTGAAAGGCACCACCGCCAACACTAAGTCCACCACTAGCACCACCACCACCACCACCACTAGTTGTTGTTGCTGTTCCTGTTGCTGCTGTCTGTGTTGTGTTGTTGGCACCACCCACAGTTAAATTGGTGCAGGTGGTGGCGCCACCCGCACTGCCACTGTTACCGATACCAGCTCCCAAATACGCCGCATTGCTGCCATAGAAACTGCCATCGAGCTCGGCCATTTGTTGCTCATAGGCCGTTAAAGGATTTATCGATCTGGAGCTGTGATCCCGATAAAGCGGACGCGGCGACGGCATCAGCGATGGATATGGCGGATTTAACATGCCGTTGAGCGATAATCGTGGCTGCATTATGTTCGCAATTATCGCGCGAGGCGTCCGATTTTGTGTTGTCGTTGTACAATTTGTTGTTGTCTTTAATTTGTTTATATCTGCTATAGTTGTTGTTGTTGCTGTTCTTGTTGTTGTGGCTCTGTCATCAGTCAATGCATTTGCATTTTTTGGCCAACGTTCGTCATCATGAGCGTCGTCATTGTCAGCGTTGACGTCAGAGCAGCCAGCAGCAACGTCAGCGTCGACGTCGGCGTCGGCGTCAGCATCAATGGCCGCAACACGGCACAGTTTGCCAAGGGGTGTGGCCTTGTCAGCTGCCGCCCACAATACAATTCCACAAATTCAGTTGATGTCAAGATTTTTTATTTTTTATTTTCAGTTGCAATTTTGTGTTGCATATATTTTCATTTAATTTTCAATTATTTTATTTATATATTTATATATTGTCGTTTATTGTAAAATTGTTATATGCACATTAATTAATGTGATGTTTTTTCGATTTTTCGGTTTGTAGTTATTGTTTGAAAAACAAGAGAAATGTGATCAGATTGTAAAATTAATTGCAAGTTGTCCATTAAAAACATTCAATGTTCTTGTTCTTGTTATTTGTATCATTATTATTATTTTGTTTGTATATTGGAGGCTGCTACATAAGAGAGGGAGAGAGAGATTAAGAGCAAAAAAGAGACATAGATAGTTGGGGGTCTAAAAGATTTGGTGTGTTGAGAGTGTTGAGTGGTTGGTTGATTGGTGGTTGCTTGGTTCGGTTTATTGGTTAATTGGTTTGTTGGTTGGTTGGTTTCTTTTTTTTTTGGTGGTGGTGGTGGTGGTTACAGGTGGCTGGGCCTTTAACAACAACTGCAATTAACAATAACAACAACATTCAACAACAATTAACAGTAACAACAAGAGTTTCGAACAACTTAAATATATAATGGCTTCATCTAACTAACTAAAACTAAATACAACTAAGATATGATGTTTAAACAAATTAAATATTTTTAAGGGGAAATTGTGTTTAAAAAAGCTGATTAACATCTTCAAAAATATTATTCAAATCCAATTTAATTTTGCAACCTTTTTTAAATTTCTTGTAGTTCCAATAATCGATTAACAAAATATCAACAAACAAATTAATAATTGATAAATTTAAAATAATAAATTTAACTCAGCCACTTAACGTGAATCTTTTGAAATTAATCCATTTAAAAATTTAGATTCAAAAAAGTATAGCACTTTTTACGTTCAGTTTTTATTTAACACTCAGCAGAAAAGTATGCAACAGTTTTTATGACTTCTTTAGATGGAACTACATTGTGTTATTCACACGTCTATAACAATGGGCCATATTTAGCAGGTAGTACATATACGTTACGATTGGTGTGGATGGTGTGTGGATTTCCATGGTGTCTGCCACATGCAAACGCGTCAAACACGTCAATGTTTCGCCTTATTCGCTCATTTAAGTAAAAGTGCTAATAAAGTTAGATTTAATTACGTGCGCCTTAATGGGGCATGCAAAAAACATATAAATGAATAAGAAAATGTGCACAGAGAGAAAGAGAGATGAGAGAGGGAGAGGGAGGATGTGAAGTAGAATAGAGAGAAAAGGAGTGAGGCAAACACAAACTCGCTGAACTGCTGTGCTGCCCTCTTTTTGGCTAGGGAGAACTGTTTGTTGTATGAAGAAACACAGAAAAATGTTTAAATTTTTAACAACAGCGGATAATTCTTTAAGGTTTTCTAAAATAACTCTAAACAATATTTAATATTTAAAAATTTGTTCTAAGCTTCAACAATATAGTTAATATTATTATATTTGTATAAAATATTTTTTCTTTATAAATGTAAGCAAACCAACATCTAATGAGCTTTTTCTTAGCTTTAAATTGGTTTGTATTTTTGGAACACCAAAATATATTTGTATATCACCATGATTTATCAAAATCTAACCCAAAAATTAAATCCTAAAAATGTTTTTACTTAATTTTCTGTTGGAAAAATGAAAGGGAATAAATCAAAACACATTTAAAAAAATAAAACAAGTTTATCCGCATCACGTTTCATAATTTTTGTCTTCCTTTTACCCTTTTTAAAAGCTAGATTTAATGCGTATAAAAAAGTTGTTGTGGCAACACTGGTGAGCTGTCACTTGATTAGGTTTAAGCAGCTGCCTGGCAACTGGCTCATTTGGCAATTCATGAGTTGAGCTATCACATAGATACACACAAGCACGCACAGATATATTTGTATATATACAAATATATATATATATATATATATATATATATAGAGGTAACTGGAGCACAAGTGCCACTTGACTGCAAGACAATGGACACGAAGAAGTTCTTGAGCTGCTTGCGGCGTCAATTTATTTCTATTACGAGAACTGTCGAATGGAGGCAACTGTTTGCCACTTGGCCTGTTGCTGCCACACTGAAGTTGCCACACTTAAGCTGCAGCTGTAGTTGTTGCCACGTTGCTTTGTCAACTGTCAGTGGTACCTGTTTCCAGCTGTGCCTGCCAATTGATTATTGGCCAGACCGCTTTTAATTACTACGCTCCTTCTTTCTCTCTCTTTCTTTCTCGTTGCGCCTTTAATTCAATTAAGCGTCCAAAAAGTAATGCATCAGTTTAACAGTAGCTATTGCCAACACCCTAATCCCCCTCACCATCACCTGCCACTCTCCTTATCTTAAATGCAAAATTGCTTTAATTAATTTGGCGTGGCAAACGCGGCGTATACACGACATGAAATCGCACTTACACTGCCGACTTTGGCAATAAATTCAAATTAATTTCGGCTCACACAAATCAAGTGTCCCCGTAAATTTATTAGCTTCCAGGTCACTAACTAATTTAATACATTTTTAATCAAACGTGTGTGTCTAGTGTGTGTGTGTGTGTGTGTGTGTGTTCGGCCAAGTTTGAGCAACTTAAGACCGTAATAGTTACATTTACAGTTCGCATTTTTGTTGACTGTCTGCCTGGCGGCCATTTTGACCAAAGATGAGGGAAAGTGCATTTTCATGTCGACGTCACTAAAGTTTTCCCATGCAGCAAAGTTCAGAACAAGTCCAGTTGTAACCACACACACACACACACACACACGCACACTTGAGCTTGTCAGCCTGTTGCTGTCAATACGAATGTGGCTGCCACTTTAGAACAACTATTTATACTAGATTTAAGTGTAAAATGTTTCAATATCCTATTTTTACTCATTTATTTATTTAATCATTTTCCATTATTTTATTTATTTAATTTTTTAAATGTTTATTTATTAGTTAGTAATTTTATAAAATATGTTTTTAACAGTTTTTTTTTTTTTTTTTTTTTTTTAAATATTAATGTTATAAACCTTTTAATACACGATGAATATTTGTTTATATATATTGGTTTAATTTACTTAATATAAAAGTAAATTAAACTTCAAAAAATAAAAGATAAACTTAGTTTATTATTTTTTTTTTTTATATATTTAATTCATAAAAACAACACATTATACAAAAAAAATGTAATTGTTTGCTTAAGATTTTTAATTCAACTAATAAATAATTTTAAATGAATTATTTACCCAATTTTACAACGATTTATAAATAATTTCTTGTGTTTTTCAACCAAATGCAATAACTTAGGGCAACTACAAATTGGCCAATTGCAGTTCAATAACTAAAATTCTAGCTGCATCCCGCTCTTGTCTCTTGTCGCGCCGTCTCTTTCTCCCCACTATTTTCGCTCTCACTCGCAGCGCTTTTAAAGCTGTCAGACATAATCTGGGCACTTTTTAATTTTGCTAATAGTTAAGTGCCATTAATTTAAACTTTTGTTGTCTTTTGCCATTTCCGTGCACAGATTCTGAGCCTTCTTGCGACTTGTGTCCTCGATGATAAATATTAAAAAACAAAAAAAAATGATGAAGAAGAAGTATTGCTAAGAGAAAAAATGGAGAAATGGAAAAATGAAATATCTACGGTTTAATGGGCGGCAGTTTGTCATGACTCGCCAGCCGGAAAGTCTCGGCCAGTCGAAAACTTGCGACAAACTTGCGCCAAAGTTCAACAAAACGCTCGAGCGGCTTTTTGCGGCGGCTGTTGAGTGTTGTGGGTGGTACAGTGGGTGGTACAGTGGATGGTACAGTGGCTGCTGCGTGCTGATGTGCGTCATGAATTGTCAATAAATTTGCTTGCCACAAATCAGCGAGGCGTCCAGCTGAATCCGTGTGTCTCTGTCTCCGTCTCTGTCTCTGTCTGCGTGCGTACCACAATTATTTGCTGCAGCTGCCGCAACAAATGAAAATATTTGACCAAAAAATACTTTTGACAAAAGTTCTCGGGATAAACTTTACTTGAAATGTTCTTGTGCGAATGCTACACAACAGTGTTGCAAGATCTATCATTAAATTTGGCTATTTATTAAGTTCAATTGCGGGCAAATATTGAAAACTCATTCATAAAAATTCTGGTGTTTTTTCTAAAATGTATTTTTAATATTGCTGCTTTTTTCTGTAATGAAAATGTATTGTAAATTTCAGATAACATACAAATAAAATATTTAACAATTTAAACTCGGAGATTCTTGTTCCACATTTAATATAAAAAGAAAATAATACAAATATTATGGACTCGCATTTTTATAATAAACTTTAATTATTGTAGATTGCAAAACAATTACACATTTTTAATAAACGAGAAGAATCATAAGCTTCTTTTAAAATTTTGTTTGATGATTTATTTGAACTCCAGAGCAACAATTCTAACTTTTTTGCTTATTGAGTTATTGTGTTATTGAGAGAATGAGCAAAGAGTTAGCAACTGGTAGCTGAAAGTGGCTGTACAATAACCGCTGGCAAACTTGAAACAACACAAAAGGGAAGTCACGCAATAAAAACTTCCACAACGATGCCATCTTCCCTCACTCTTTCTTTGTCTCTTTCTATTTCTCTCGAACTCTTTCTGGCGCTGGGAATCTGAAGAAAACATGGCTGACACATTGGAAATTACAATAGTTAACTGTTCAGTGGAACAGCTGTCAAGCAAAGTGACATTGAGGCGGGTTGAGCTCACTTGAGCACTTCAACCACCACATCACCACACCACCGCATTCCCGCACCACCACAAATATTGCCCAGCAAAGTCCACCAAAAGTATTTCAAAATCGTCGAGTTGAAGCATAACTAAGCCAAACAAAACAAATTCAATGGACCAATTTAAAACCAATCAAATTTCAACAGAAATTCTGAAACCTTTTCGAAACAAAACTTCCAAGCCGACAGGCAGCTGTCTAAACAGCATTCACATGAGCTTTTTATAAGCTTTCATGCTTTAAGTGCTTAAAGTGCTAAAATTGAACTCACTATAAACTATAAAGCATGTCTCAAAAATGTAAGTTATTAGTTTCTGAACAAAATTATATAAAAAGGCAACTTATGCCACTTTATGAAGAATTTCATGTGTACTAATTTGTGTATATTGAAATTCCTATCAACTAGAATATAACTATTTATGCAATTTTCAAAAGAAATGTGAAACTATGCAATGGAAAACTATTTCAACTTTATAAGGAGTTCCTCGAGCGGAATATTAATATAAATTTCACCAAATACAATTTCTTTAAAAGTATTCAGCAATTTTGTGCATAAAACTAGACTGCAAATACTTAAAATTAGAAACTGTGAATTAAATAAATGAATGTGGATACAATATTACGAATAATTTATTTTGTAGATAAATATTTATTTTTATTTATTTATATGAGTTGCCATCTACAATATATGTACTATTAAAGATATATATTTATATCTTTTAAACAACTTCTTAGACAGTTAAAGTATATATAATATATTCATAAGATGTGAATTCTTTGGATAGCAATTAATTAAAATGCTCTTCCGTTTTATCGCCTCTCAAAGTTGCCTGCTTTTCTCTGTCTGGAAAAGTGATTAAATATTTGAAAACTGGGTATTATTTTTAAATATTTATTTTTGTAATTTGCATACAGTTTTTCTCTGTCTTTTCTATATCGAACGAGTTCTGGAGGAATCTTTAGAATACGATATGCCTTCCTTGCTGATCTTGCGGCATGTTCAACTCATTATTTTTTCAATTGCCAAACACTGCTGAAATACACAATTGTTCTTTGCTGGAAATGAACTATCGAAATTGTTCAGTTTTGGATATGTTGCTGCTATTACTCCTCTTGGACTCCAGTTGGGCAAACAATCGTAATCGTGTGAAGCGTTTATCATCGCCATATTGTGACGAGGAAACCCACGAGGTGGAGAAATATGTGGTCTCTATACGTTCACGCAGACCTCAGATCATTTTTGGGGACAATCATTTCTGTGTCGGCACAATAATTGCCCCCAAATTTGTACTGACCGCTGCCAAGTGTACGATGAGGTAACAACTGACTGTGCATATAACATATATTATATTCCTAATAATAATTTATTCAAGTCATCAGAAAGTGATGCATTTAACACGCTCCCTGCTTGTTGTGGCTGGCACACCGAATAGACTTAAAAATGTCGATGATACGGTTATAAGACGCACTAAGAATATCTTTGTGCCACAAAATTTCTTGAAAAGAAATACGAATAATATTGCACTACTTCAATTGTATGAATCTTGGCCCACAAATAATCCCAGCATTGATATTATCAATCTGCCCAGCAAGCAACCGAATAAAGACACACTCTTCATAGTTCTCGGCTGGGGACGTTTCTATAAGGTAAGAAAAGGGGAGATTTTATACATATATTTACATATTATTTCATATATTCATAGGGTGGACCTTTGGCTGGTAATTTGGTGCACATCAAGGTCGAGATGTTGGAACGTTCGAAATGCCAACAGATTATCCAGGGATTGCAACCGGAAATGCTTTGTGCTGGCAACTTGAGTGGCACAAGTGATGAAAATCCTTGTGCAGGAGATACAGGTGGTCCCATGATCTATAATCATACGATATATGGTCTAGTCTCGTATCGCTTGGGTTGTGGTCACAGAACAATGCCATCAATCTACACGGATGTGTGGTACCACATGGATTGGATAAATGAGACACTTCAAAGCGCCTCTGCCCCTTGTGTTGTTCAATCAAAACTCTCTATCCGTATCTGTATTTCTTTGTTCGCTTTGCTAACGCTATCAGTTTGGAGGGCAAGTTAAAAGACAAAAATCTGAATAAAAGCATAAATGTGTACAAACATTTATTTTGTGGTAGTTTATGTATTCTTCTAGCAATAATCAAATCACAACAAAACTAAAGTAACCAAAAGAATATTTCTTAAAAAAATATTTAGTTTATTTCCTTTTCAAAATCCTACAATAAAAATAACATTTAGCACCATAAAAATATATTAGGAATGAAAAAGAAAATAGGTACAATTTCTAAATCCCGTTTAGAGTAGTTCTGGAATTTACAGAGTTAAAAAAAATTGGAAAATTATCGCAATAAAACATATTTATTAAAAAATATATTTTCATATCGCATTTTATTTTAAATTTTTTCCTTGCAAATCTATATTTCTCAGCTATCCAATTTGAATATGTATATTATTGCTAAATTGAATTTTATATTTGAATCTTTCCAATTTCAGGTCTCATACAATATAATTGCCAACTATATGATTTATAAATACTAATTTTAGAATTCTAGAATTGTTTGTCTAGAAAACAAATCAAAGGAAGTTGAATTTTTCGCTTCGCTGTCAGATTTCAAAGCAAATAAAAAGGCATAAAAGTAGTAACTATAAATAAATCTTGTATATAGAATGCTGATTCATTGCAATTGTTTCTGGCTGTATTTCAGTCACTTTCTGTATCAGCTTTTATGTTCGAAAGCCGAGTCCGATTTCGACTCGCTGCATCGATCGAAACGCATTGCCGAGGGATTTCTGATAACACGACTGGAAAAATTGCAAACTTCGGTGGTTTCACTGCGCTCCCGATCACCACAGGAGTATTTTGGAGATAATCACTTCTGTTCCGGCTGCTTGTTGAATGATATGTTCATCATTACATCGGCCCGATGTATTACAGCTCCCAACAAGATTGAATTAAAGCCCAGGGAAATTGTGATTGTCGCCGGATCCACGGAACGTTTGTATCTCAACCCGTACACAATTCAATTGGTGGTGACCTATGCACAGGTCCATGTCAACTTTACCATGTACAATTACAATGATATTGCGCTGCTGCGAACGGTGCCGGTCGAACAGGGTGGTCCCAGTGTGGATGTGTTGCCACCGTTGGTAAAGCCACCACCATTTGGCACCAAGTGCACTGTCATGGGCTGGGGACGTCTCTTCAAGGTGAGCTTGAACTAACCAGTCAGTCAATCAATCAGTCAGTCAGTCAGTGAGTCAGTCAATCAATCAGTCAGTCAGTCAGTGAGTCAGTCAATCAGTCAGTCTGTTGTAAACGACAGTTTACTGACTGCAGGTTAATATTTCAGCATAACAATTCCTCATTTAAGTACAGATTTTTTCGAATTTGTATTTTCATTTTCTCTATCTTAAATGTAAATTAATAATTTTTAGCGATATTGGTATGTAACTGATAAATATATTCGCATATATATGCTTTTGAAACTAAATATACAAATAATTTACACCCAGACTTTTTATCTTTTCCACATATTTTTATAATTCTTTTTGCATTTCCTTTAATTGCGTTTTAATTTTTTTTTTTCATTATTTTACTATAAATTTTCTATTATTTATTGTATTATAATAATAATAATAATACTTTTGTCATTTTCAATATATCATTGCATATATTAAAAAGTGTGCTTTTGTTTTTTCCTCCCAGACTTTTTAACTTTTTCCAAAATAAATATATATATATTTGTATATGTATTTTTATATATATTTATCCATATTAGTATATATTTTTTTGGTCTATTAATTTAGTAAGCTTTACTTTAATCTATTCAATACTTGAAATATACTTTCTATAATTATATATCCGATTATATTTAGAACTATACCCTTTTATATTCCTAACTCAACTTCCAACAGCATGGTCCCTTGGGAGCCACTTTAACTATGGTGGATGTGGAACTTTATACGCCGGAGCGATGTCGTAAGCTGATACCAAAATTTGGACCAGAAATGCTGTGTGCGGGAATTTGGAATGAGTCGAATGTGGTGCCGGTGGGTCCGTGTCCCGGAGACACGGGTGGTCCGCTCTTCTGCAATGATTCGCTCACTGGCATCGTCTCTTATACTTTGGGTTGCACACGGCGTGATTTTCCCAGCATCTATACGAATGTGTATCATCATCTGGACTGGATAAATGAGTATTTGGATCGTGGTGGGAAGGCGTTGTTGCAGTTGCATTATCTGTTGCCACTAACTCTGCTGTTTCACTTGGTTTAGTGCCCGCAAATCAAATCAAAAGGGAACTTCATCAAAAGAGCCTACCGTCAATCTGCCAATTCATCCACAAAAACGACCTCAACTTGTCCAAACTAAAAATTGCGTTGCCTGCCACTTGCCAACTTGCCAAGTTGCCACCTGCAACCTGCCAACTGACAGCTGCCACTTGTGTCGATTGGTTTTTCATTTCTTTGGCACACACAAAACGTTGTTGGTTTTTCATCGAGTCTAGAAAACTGGCAACACGGCAACAGGGCAACTGGCAGCTTGCAACACGGCGGCAACTGCCTACTGCCAATTGGCTAGCCGTGTTCTTAATTACCACAAAACTGGGGAGGCCGCATCTGCTTTGCGGCTTTCGAGCACCTTAATTGGCCGCGCTATCTCAAAAAAGCAATAAAGAACAAATTTAGATTTCGACGCTGCCAAGCAACGTGCACAAAATCAACAACAACATCCATAACAACAACAACAACAACCACAACTGTAACTGCCCCAAGAAAGGCTACTTCCAGAATAGTTGACCTTTTTTTGACCCGACAAAATAGGCAAATATATACAGATAAAATCCATGCACAAGTTTATTTTTAATTACTTTTAAAACCTGTTCTAAAATTTCAAATAACTTTTTTAAAATAAATAAAAATTCTGCTTAAAATTATTTCAACTTTTCATTAATTTATTTTTAATTTTTGTAGCGTTTAATATTGTGCTGCATAATTTGCAATAATTATTTAAGAGTTTATTTTTGTATTACTTATTAGGCACTTATTGAAATGAGATACATTTTCATATAATGTTAAGACATTAAACAATAATTAGCGAAGACTTTTATTAAAAATCCAAGTCAATTATAAAAACTATTTTTAAGTTATTATAGCTTTTACTAATCGAACTTGAATAATGTCGAAGTGAGCCTTACTTTAAAAAAGTCCATTTGAAAGGTTGGCATAAATTATATTATTAAATTTATTAAAACTAGACATTTTTAAACAATTTTAATATGAATTTTGTAAAGCACATAAATATTGTAATTTATTTATATGTAAGCTCGATAAAAATTCTCACCTTTAATTGCAAGCATTTCTTTTATTTTATAATGCATTTGATTGAGCATGTCAATTTGTAATATTGAATTGAAATGAACTCTGAGATATCATGATGTGAAAAGTCTGGAAAAAATGCTCTAAATATTCATAAAATTCATTTCGAGTGTCTTTTGTTTGATTGAAATCAATAGAACAATCTAAATTGCAGCAATTACGTAATGCTTGTAATCAGCGCTAAGTAGAAGTTGTCTTATGTTATCGCTGAAGGTACAAATTTGCCCATGGAGTTGTAGATTTATATATAAATAAATATGTGTGTTTGTGTGTGTGTGGAAGTGTGTACATATGTCTGAGACAAGAACAAAAGGTGGCAACACCTGGGCTCCATTTAGGTAATGAATTTCGTGCTGCTGCCGTAAGCAGCATTTTCAGCTCCTTTTGCGCTGAGCTGCGCCGTAGGCAAATGCGTAATGAGAACATTAATGCAAACGACTTCATTTAATTAAACGCCCAGCAGGAGAGACACAGTGAGAAAGACAGCAAGGAAGATGGTTGAAAAGAAAATCCAAAAGCTCAAAATGAAACTGAAATGAAAGTGAAACTGAAAATGGCATCCTTGTCATAGTCATCATTGAGTCAGATAACTGGCAGATAGCGAGCAGATATCACAACACTCATACGCCTCGTTGTACGCATGAATGCGTATTAAGACGCACACACACAGCGCCATTTGTAGGCGTGTCTGCCCGTAGTTGCCCGCACGTGCGTGTAAATACACTTTACCATATATATATTTATATACCTACATAGACCATTTATATGTATGTATGCGACAGGTGTAGCCAGCAGTTGTGACAGGCAGCCAATTCAATTAAGAACAGCAGCAACCCTGGCAGATGCCTAGACACCGCACATAACAGAACCCTAACATATCTGCATAGATTGACCAAATGGTCTCAGTAGTTGCTCCAACTAATGGGAAAAAGTCAACACATAAATATGTTACTTTACCAGAAATACACTAATCTCAAAAAATACCAAACTTGATTAAATAATTAAAATAAACTATTTTTATTTTGAGTAAACACCAAATAATAATAAAATAAATAATACATTGTAATAAAATAATTAAAAAGTAATAAAAATAACCAGCTTGCTTAGCTCTCAACATCAACATAAATTGTCAGCAAATTTAACTTATTTTTATCTCACGTATTATATATATGAAGAATTCTACAGAATAATAATGGACTACAATATTGTATAATATGCAATTTACTTTAGTTTAAATTCTAAAATCGTTATATTGTATTAAAAAAAGGAATTAAGTGACCCAATAGGTTGTTTTTATTTTTCCTATAATCAATTTATGTCTAATAAGTGTGTTATTACAGCATCAGCTTTTTAAGCTCGAAAAATCAATAGCAAACTGTGTGTTTTACCTAATAATTAAAAACAATATAAATTTATAAAACTACAAATTTTACTAGCACAATAAATATTCGAAAAAAAAACCTTATTTTTTCTTTCGAAACTTCTCCTTAAAAACAAAAACTTTACTAGCTATCAAATAATTACATCGACAGCTTTGTTTGCGAGCTAAATTAATAAATTAAAAGCATCGTTAGACAACTTTTGACTATGCCAAGGAAAATACGAAAACTTTAGTTTTTTGGCTATGAGAAAACATTTCTTTCATTTTTCTTTATGCCAATTAATAAAATATGAGGAATTTGGCAACATTTTCAAACGAATTTCGTGTTAATTTTCTGTCGTCCGTCCCAAATGGAGCTCATACATTTTTTAACAAATTCAACGCTTTTAAGCGAATGCTCTCATTAGCAGCTAGTAAAATAGGCAACAGGCAGAGGGAAGAGCAGCACGAGAGGTTGCATTAATATGCCCAAAAAAAAAAAAAAAGGAGTGTGGGAATATTTTAAGGGAGAAAGGCGGGCAAAGCCAAAAATGTTCATTTGCATGCGCTGGCGCTCATTATATTTACATTAAACTTTTAATATGTGCGGACATATGGTGTGTGTACTGCATGTGTGTGTGTGTGTTTATATTTCTGTGTGGCATGTGAACTTGCAACGAGCTGAAAAACGTGTTGCCCGCAGTTGTCTGGCCAGACAATATCTTAATTTCCCCTGAAATATGCAGTTAATTACATTTGACCAGCTGCGATTTGCTTAACAGCAGCAGCAACAGCATCAGAAGCAGTTGCTTTAATTGTTGTTGTTGTTGCAGTTGTAATTGTAGTAGTACAGAGTAGTTAAACTAGTAGCCCCACATCTATTATTTTAGACCCTGTTCCTCGAAAGAGCATTGGGTCTAATTTATATATTTTTGTGTTCATTTATTGTTTTGTAATTTTATTATTTATTCAGTGGATTATTCAATTTTTAAATTATTTGTTTGTTTTTTTATTTACAAATATCTAAAATCAATAATTTATGTATTTCTTATTTTTCTTAGACGCTTTATAATTAATTAAATTCAATTTTAATATATTAATATATATTCTTTATATATATTTTTATTTATTTGTTTGACTGTTTATTATATAATATAATTAAATATTCATGAAATATGTAATCTGTGCACTTGGCAACGTGTCGCCTTATTGCATGATACATTTGTGTAAAAATTTGAGTTAGTCATACACGATAAATCACGATTAATGCAATAAGTACCGGGTCTCGCACAGTCGTGTCTCCCTGACCGTAGACTTATCTACTAGAGTTTTGTTTGCCTTAAGCTGCATCAACTGGAGACTATTAAACTAACGCTGAGCGGCGACGACGTCGGCGTCGTCGTCTGTTCATCAACTAAGCCAACAGTGGCTAAGAGTGTGTGTGTGACTGTATGTGTGTGTGTGTGTGTCTGACAGTAGCTATTCTCAAGCTGCATAGATGCTACCTTGCTACCTTGCTACCTTGCCACATGGGGCAGCCGTATGAATGGCAGATGAGCTTGTGCGCACGACAAACGGGTCGTATACTTGATGTTGCGTGTGGAGATAGAGAAAGCAGCTGCTCAGGCATTTGACACTGCAACTTTGAGGTATAGCTAACACATCCATACAGTGTGTGTGTGTGTGTGTGTGTGTGTTCAAGTGTAAGTGCATTTCGTTATGAGCTTAGCAATCTTATAAATGTTTACGTATTTGTTTGCCAGCGTTATTTGCCCCCAAGTGCAGTCACCGTCGTTGCTATTTACTTGATGCTTCCTGCCGCTGAGCTGTAAGCTGAATGTGTGTGCGTGTGCGTGTGTGTGTGTGACCTATGTATCTGTGTGTCATACGTATCTGTATCTGTATCTGCAGCTAACTGCACACAGCACATAAATATCTAAAGCGTTCTTGAGTAACTGCTCTAATGGATTTGGGTTAAAAATACACTGTGTGTGTGTATATACGTGTGTGGTGCATGTGTGTATGTGTTGTCTGTTGCAAGGGCATGTTGAGGGCATAAAACTGAACCAAGTGACACTACGACGTCTATCTATGTCTCTTTCTTGTTTAAGATTTACAAATTAGTTTAATTTAAATTAGAATGCAACAGAAAGCAAATAAAGACATACTACACATAAAGAGAAAAGAGAGCGAGAGAGAAAGAGGAAGAAATAGAGAGAGTGCACTTAGCAGTCAGTTAAAATGTCAATTGCATGACAGACAGACAGACAGACAGACGAACGAACAGTCAGACCGGCTGGCAAAATACAAGTAGACAGTAGCAAAAAGGAGTAAATACTGTAGGGTACATCTTTAGATTGAGATAGATGCTGAAATATGTGCTAAATTGGCTGGGGAATTATATTTGCTGTTGTTGTTGTGCATTTTGTTATTTTTGTTGCTGCTCCCAAACATTTGTAATGCCAAAAGAATTAGTTGGAAACTTTTATCAAAGGCAACAGCAAAGTTGCAATAAATTTTCATTGCATACTTTTTAAAAGCCATCCAAAAAAGTATTCAAAAGCCCTTTGGCATATTTATGTTTTAAATATATAGTAAACAGTCTTTGCCTTAACCGATTTATTTATTTAAAGTCAACACAAGTCATTATTTAGCATTAAGAATACATATAAAATTATATCATGATTTTTTATTGTTATTCAAATAGATTTTGATATTTGGCTGTGTTTTAAATTAAAGATATTCGTTTGAAAAGTTTAAATTATATTTTATGTAAGACGCAATGAAACCTTTTTTAATTTCAGAATATATTTAGATTAAAAATGATCAAATATATTTACTTTAGCAAATATTTTAAAGCGCATTTTGTTATTAAAAACAAATAATTTTGTTGAATTTAGGGACGTGTAAATATATTCTTGATTTGCTTTAAGTATTTCAGAGGTTTTTAAAATGTGTCTAAATAAAACACATTAAATTGTTAAGCCAGAAATAAGAAAATGTTAAAGGGTCTCTGTATCTAAAATGTTTGTTAAAACAATATTCTTATTTTAAAAATCATTTCAGTTATTTATTAAAGGTGTTCCAGAAATATAAACTAAAATAAAGAGTTGGTTGGTTGGTAATAACATTTCTTAAGTATATTTGTAGTCATATTTATTACGAATCTAATAAGACATTCCAAAACAATTAATATAAAAGAGAAACATTTTTTATGATAATAATTCAGTTAGTTTAGTGCAGAGAAAACATTGTGATAAAGCACAAATTTGTATTAACGGAAGTTCTTAATAAATACCTCGTTGTTTGGACATTTAAAGGCAGGCCAAATTGAAATTATAGCGGTAATAACATAAGCCGCAGGAATATGAATACAACCCACACACACACACGAACACACATGTGAGCAAGTGTGTGTGTTGGCAGTTGGAGCAACAGGACAGTGCAGCATATTAAATAATTTTAAGCAAAAATTATATATGCCATAAAGTTGTGACGGCGCACAACAAACACACACACACACATACACACACGCACACTCATATATAAATGTCGCCGTTTGCTGTGCACAAAGTAATAACCGTGTTTGGGCCAACTTATTGTTTACGACGTGCTTAGTGGCAAACTTGGCTTTGATAATGAAACGGGAACACACGCACACGCACACACAATACACACACCCACACTAACAGAGGCAAATACTATCAAACACACACGCGCTGACAGTTAACGGCAATTGCGACAAATACCACAAAACCCTCCCCCCAATGGTTTGTCATTTGTTTTTGGCCGTCCTCCAAAAAAAGAGACATTTTGTGGGCCCAAAGAAAGTTGCATAAACACAAGCACATGCATATGTGAGGTTGTGTGTAAGTGTGTGTGGTGAGTGTATGATGTCCAAAAGCAGACAAGGCACGTGATGTGATTAGCACAAAGCTGGCAACGATGTTGCCAACTTGTGTGTTGGCTTAGATTTTAATTTTTGGCTGTAATAAAAGTGTCGCAATTGTCATGCCCAAGATGATATGCCTATGCTTCTCTGCCATTCTCTCTCTCTCTCTGTCTCTATCTCTTGTTCTCTCAATTTATTTATATATTGCGTATACGCACCGTACTATTTATTCATACATTTTGTTAAACTAAAACGTATAAAAGTCTCAGAATTCACGATTTCTTTTATTATTATTTATTTGAAACCTTATAAAATCCCCAATTTATAATATATTTATTTTATATATGCTTATTTTTTTAAAAGTGCTATTCAAACTTAAAATTTCTTAATTGTAAAATGCCAATTTCTTAAAATTTCTTCTTCTAAACAACAGAAAGTAGCTTAAAAAAATATGGTAGCTGCCAGAAGAGATAATTTATTCTAGTCGACTGCTTTCGCTCTTGAATTATTAATTAATTCCCCGATGAGCATTGCGTATACGCCTCTTATGCCTGACACTCAGCTTATTAATCAAATTTAAAGCAATTTCGCAGCTTTAATTACGTACGCATTGCGCTTTGTGTACTTTCGCATACTTGAGCCGAGCATCTCAATCAAACGTGCAAGCAATCAATCAGGCCCCAAAAACATGAGTAAAGTCATGAGCTTTAAACTGATTGCTGCTTCACCTACTGACGTCATTCGTCTAGCTAAACAGGATATATACAGTAAGCCAGGAAATTATATTGACTTAATATAAAATTTACGCAAATCACAAATATAAATATATTTAGATTTTGTTCCATTACTTATTTAATAAATGCTGTCTATGCTTCTTTAAACAGCTTTAACAAGCGGCACAAATAGTTTTCAACCCCTTTTTGCTATTCAAAAAATAATATCTAACAAAAAATTTAAATTAATTTTATAAAAATAATATTAATAGTTGAAGTCAAAGCAACGCACAACAATTTTGATTGAGTTTTACTACTTTTATAAATAAAAATAAATGAAATTTAAGAAACATTGTGTACATTTTTATTTTGTCTGCATACTTTTTAGAGCAGCTGTACATATATTTGGTGCTACTGCAGCGGCAACAATTTTCATGTTGTTTTTTGTGCAAAGACAAACATTATGTATGTTAACCTGCCGCTCTCTTCTCTCTCTCGCTCTCTCGCTCTCTCTCTCTCGGTCTGTCTCTTTATTCATTCCTCCTTGTGTCGTTTTTGTGGCAGTTTATTTTTCATGCCACAAATAATTTCAAGTTTGGCAACAGTTGCAGTTGCTTTTCATTGTTTTAACAGAGTTTTCGAGCAAATGCCAAAAATTCCAGGGCACAAAACTCAAAGAGAGCATAAACTGCAAGCTGCATCTCTCTCTCTTTCACTTTCTCTCTTTCGCTCTCTGTGTGTGCTGTGATTACAGAGTGTGTGCGAGTTTCTCTCAGTGTGTGTGCTGCAAACTCAAATTAAGCTAAAACCGCTTCAAGTTGCAATTTCCGACAGTGAATAGAACAATATACAAATGCCTCAAGCAAGTGAGTGGCATGCAACACCAGCAACTATAAACGGCAACCGAACGGAAACTGTTTTTTCAGCTTTGTCACAGACTATATATAGTCTCGAATATCGAATATTATTATTCAAAACATTATACGACTTTGAAAATGATAATTAGAAATAGTTGATAGGAATAAAAATTGATGAATAATAAAACAGAGAAAGCAAAAAGTATGCAGACAAAAGGTGGGAAAAATAAATTGGAAACACAAAATTATAGAGGAAAATTAAAGATAAGTAAAAATCTATTTTCAGATAAACAATGGAGACTGTCATCTTTCTAAAAAATCAATGAACTAAAATGTTGTGTTGGACTTTAAAAATTAAGTTACAGACTTAATTAACCAAACCCTATGTTGTTTTTTATTTTAAACTGTATTTTGTTCCTAATTTCGGTTGTTCATATTTTTTTAATTGAATTTACTAACTTAAGCTACCATATTTTTCTTCCTCAACATGATTTTCAACCTATTTATATAGTTTATTTTTTCATACATTCAAAGTTCATATAAGGTACAGAATCAGAAATTGTCTGTCTTTTGGTGTGGTCACTTTATTGGAATTAATGCATTTATCGCAAAGCTGCTTGCGGCAACACTAATTGATAAATTGCAACACAATCTTTAACAACAAAAACCACAACATTTTATGCCCCTTGACCTTTGCTGTCCGTTCAAACTCATCCATCCTCTACAACTTGCAACTTAAATTAATTTCTGTCGACAGCAAATTCACGCTCAACTTTCAAATGAATTACATATTCTAAGCGCACAGCTGCGGGGGGTGTAGAATGCGGGCGAGGCAAGGGGAAGGGGGGAGCGGGCGTGTCTCTGTTATTTGTTGTTGTCCTGCTGCCCGTTTACATAATTGTATTTGTTTTTATCCCTTTGCTTTACAGTGCGCTGTGCAAACTTTTCCTTTACTTTTGACTGACCGCCTTTTTTTGAATGGTTAAATTGTTAAAAAATTACAAATAAATTGAATGAGCTGCCAAAAGGGCTGTCGCCTCCCACTTAATAACATCGACAAAGTAAAACCATCAAGTCACCGACTATAAAATACCCAGTACTCCATGGAAGCGAAGATACAGTTTAAAATTTAAAAAAAAATTCGTTTCTGATTTAAATGCATACAAAATCGGGAATTAAATAATATTCCGCATGAAAATCAGTTGAGTTATAACAAAGTTATAAGGGATTTAAATGCTGAATAAATTTAAATGCCAAATAATAATATAAATAACATTCCGCATATAAATTGATTGAGTTTTAGCAAAGTGATGTGCGTTACAATATACACTGATACTCTGCAAATGCTTGGTATTAAAAGAACATGGACAACAACAGCAACAAATTATATTGTATTGACTTTTCAATTTGATTTTGTGGCAACTTTTAAAGTGGAAGCCGCCGCTTAGGCGGCAGATGAGAAATTGCTCAACATATTATTTGTTTTCTCCTCTTTTATTTTGGTAGCATGTTTGCTTACAACTCTCGTTGTTGTTGCTGTTGTTTTGTTGTTGTTACTGCTACTCTCGGGCTTCCGCCATTATGCCATTAGCTCTGGGGATAGCGTATTTAGGTCACATGATTCCAATGCCTGTGCATTAATGGCTCCAACAACAGCAATAGCAACAGCAATGCGGCTAAGGCTTTTGGCCAAAGCCAACGACAAAACCGGACAAACGGCAAAAAGCCCAAACATAATAAGAGCCAACAAGAGCCACGCCTACACTGCCAGCATCTGAGGGCAATGCTGAGTGCCCAATGTGAATGTGAATGTGATTGTGAATGCCTCAAGTTGTAGTCAATACTACCAAAGCATCTGCAAAAGGAGCAGAAGTCGGAGCGGAGAAATGGGGAGAAATCGAGGAAAAGAGGAGAAGAGGGCAAAGCGCACAAAGGATATCAAATTTAAGTGCACACATCAGAGCGGGCGGACAGAGAAAAGACTGAATTCGAGAGTTGTCCAACCAGTTTTGCGAAAAAAATATATAATATCAAATTAAATAAATTATATAACATTTATTTTAAGATTCTACAATATTATGAGACCCTAAAGTGTAAGCCAACATTCTGTAAACGTAAATACAGCAATCACTTTCAGGTGAAATGCAAATAAAAATTACAAAAGTTAAAAAAGTCTTTAACAGAGGCTTACAATGTTAAGCTTATGTTATTGGTTACCGAGTTGTTATGTTACAGCTGCTGTTGTTAGCAGATTTAGGTCACTCTGTTATTTTACATTTCAAACATCTCAATTGCTTAGGGCTTCATTTAACAGTCAAAAATACAGTAATTACATTATGTTAATCAACATCGTCTGATATATTAACAGTATTGTATTGTGTCGCTTCAAGTCGAAGCTGTGAATGTGCTGTGTGTTATTTTTATTTGTTTTCTCAAGCGTCTTCAATTGTGACATTGCTGTTATAATTTCCAATACTGTTTCTAAATTTAACTTCAGAGATCAAGTCGAAGCTCTGAATGTGCTGTGTGTTATTTTTATTTGTTTTCTCAAGCGTCTTCAATTGTGACATTGCTACTATAATTTCCAATTCTGTTACTAAACTTTAGTTCAAACAGATTAAAGTAGCCAATTTTTTTATTATTAAGTTACTGTAAAGCTAATAAGATTCTCTAATATAATAGTAGCTTCTGGTGTCTATATATATTTAATTCGATTTATTTATTTAATACATTATTTCTAAAAATTTCAACACTTTTTATTGCCATGATTTCTTAAAGTTACTTGAGTTATCTTCAATTTAAGGCATCAATTTAGGAAACCACCCTCGCTTTCAACAGCTTTAGTATACATATATGGGAGTGTGGTGTGTGTGTGTGTGTGACCTAATCGCATTGAGTTTAATGTCAAGCAATTTCTGTTCAGCTGCCTCTCACAATTCTTTCACGCTGACTGTCTGACTGCCTGGCATGAATGTGTGTAAGTGTATCAGTATGTTAGTAAGAGAGAGAGCGAGAGAGAGAGGGAGCGAGAGCGAGATAGTGTGGTAAATTCCTTTGAAAACATCATCAAAATTACATACTTTGAACTTTATATTGTCAATTGACGTCCGTCTGCACACAATAAAAATTGACTTCATTTGGTTTTCATTTCATAATTTGTCGCAGCATTTGTACAAAAAAAAAAAAATTGTATTTCAATTTTCCGTTATTCTTTTAGCGTATTTTGCACTCCCCGAACGTACTTTAATTTGATTATTATTATATTACGTTTGTGTGTGGATGTGTGTGTGAGCATATGTCACATTTATGTGCACCGTGTCGAGCGTCGACTGTCGAGTGTCGAATTCAGTGTCCATTTTGTTCGGCTTCCCATGTGGCCAATGGTTGTGATTGAGAATGCAATTGGTTATTTGATTGTGGTTGTAATTCTCGTAGTTTACCACAGGACTTTTGGCACTATCAATGCCTTCTGCATCCCCTCTCTCTCTCGTTGTCTCTCTCTCCATCTATCACTTTTGCTATGCGCTGTCTCAACTGCTGCCAATTCATATCGATAGCTGGTTTTGACGCTTTTGGTAACATTTTTATTGGCAGGCAAATGCGATTACAGCTACAAAATTTGCTCTCGTTGCACTGCACTCTTCTCTCACTCTCTCCCTGTCTCTTACACTCCTCTTTTCCCGCTATCTGTTTCTAGTTCTCTGCTGCAAGTTTCTTTTTATTGTTTGGCCAAAACGTGCGCCAACTGCAAACTGTGCTAACTGTTTTTAGCTAAGTTTATTCTTCTGTATATTCTTTCTCCGCTTTCTGTTCCCATTTCTCTGCTTCTGCTGCTGCTTATAATTTTCTTCTGTAATTGCGCTTATCGCATTGTAAGAAGTCAAATTTGCCGCAGCGCCACGTGCCCAATCAGCAATCCCCAAAAAAAAAAGGAAAAGGAAGAAACAAATAAAGGAGAAACTGCAAAGTGTGGAAAATAATAATGAAAATAAAAACAAAAAGTCAAAAGTAATAACATGTACAAGCACTACAATCGAGCTGCTCGACTCGTGGGTGCCCAGTATCATAAATTATTCAAAGTTAAAGTTAAATATGCACTTTATTTTGTTTTTTTTTTTTAATTATGGAAATTTGGTTTTAAAATCTATTACAATTTTGTTTCAAATTTAAGATAGTAATTGAAAATAGGCAATTTTTAATAATATGCGAACTTGTAAAAACTACTAAAAAATAAATAAATAAATTAAATAATAATAACAATTCATGCGCGCTGAAAACTTAGTTAGTATAGTCTCTTGTCTTGTGAAAACTCTTATAGTCTCAGAGATCTAGATGTTTATACAGACAGACAAACGCTGCCACAAACGTATAAGTCTTGCTACATTTTAAATACTTGGCCAAAACTGAAGAAAAAGAAAATCTTTGGAAAAAATATAAGAAAACTGGCAGACGGTGCGAGGCGAGCAAAAAAGAGAAATATATAATTTGTAATCCGCTTAGCTGCCATCGTCAGTTGCCAGTTGCCAGAGTTGCCACATTTGGTAGAGGGTAAAACTTAATTTGCTGCGGTGTTGGCAGCGGGTGTCAACAAGGAAAGATTTGAAGAAAGTGGAAGTGCAGGAAAAAAGGGGGTTAATTACAACATAAATTTGCCAAATTGCTGCTTTCAAAACTTTAAAAACTCTGGCGATTCGCGACTTTGGGGCATTCAGTTAGCCCGTCATTTAATGCTGAGGCAGCAAAAAGCAGAGACCGAAAGAGAGACACACTGCGAGGAGTAGAGAGAGACAGAGAGAGAGAGAGCGACAGCGAGACAATTAGAGAGTTGGCAAGAGCAAAGACCAGGGACCGAAACACAATCCGATTTGGCCAACTCTATGTGCGACTCTGGCTAGCTGTTAATCCCTGGCAGCTAATCTTGCCAGCATATGTGACAAGGCAGCAGCTGAAGCCACTGACTGAAGCCAAATTATCGCTGCCAATTGACCAACAACTTGATAAGGCCAAACATGTGTAGAGCACATGGCTTAGCACACACACACACACACTCACGCACGCACACAGATAGACAGTCAGACAGTCAGTCAGACAGTTAGACAGTCCGCCTGCGGTTGCAAAAATAATAGGTTTATGCTCAGCAGGCATTGATCAATGTGATTGATATGCCACAACTGTCACCGTAACTGTAGCTGTAATTGTGGTCAACACAATGCCAGCAAAATGGCCAAAAGCGCTTTACAACTTTAATGTGGCTAATGTCCGATTGCATCGAACAAGTTAACAACACTTGAACGTGTCTTTTGTCATCACTTATTGTTCAAATTCATTTACATCAAAGTATATACATATATGTATCTATATTTATTTACTATTTTTACAATTCATTTCTAAATTTGTTTCTATTATTTTTATTTATCTACTGCTTAAATTATTAATACATTTATCCTAGCAATTTATTAAAAGTATAAAATAAATAAATAGTTGATATATATAAATAAATAGTTAAATAATAAATAATATAATATATATAATATAAAATAAATAATAAGTTTAATAAGTAAATCAAGCATAAGAATTCTCTAAGCACTCGCTTGTCTTAAATTTCTTCAATATTTGAAGCATTTTATATACACGTTTAAGACTAAACTTTATATGACCAACAAGTTTTTTGTGTTTAGTTTAAGCAAACAACATTAAAAAACTTTTAATCTAACTTGAGTTTCTATTATTTGCAGCTCGACAAACTTCTTCGAAATTTAATATCGCATAGTTTACGACTATTCCTAACCAGACACATTTATTCTTATTTAAGTTTTAATTTAATTTTAAACTTACTTGAAACATATATTATATCTTTATTTTTACACAATAATCGAGATTTTAAAAGTCTGTAAAGTGATTCAATAATTTTTATAATATTTTCTCACTGTTTATTAAGTTAAAATTTAAACTATTACTATTTTTCGAACTGAATTTTCGCAATTTATTTTGCAATGCATTTTTGTTAATTAATTGCTATTTCTCTGTTCTCCATAGTAAATTATTTTTACATATACTCATCATGTCCATTTGCATTCAAAACATTTATTTTCCAGCAATGCAATTCTCGCATCATTTTGTTGATGTTGGAAATCGCGTAATTCTCTTGCAAATGCAGATCATCTCCAATTGCATATGTGTGAGTGTTCTTTTTTATTTGTGTGTGCGTGTGTGTTTGGGTGAAATAAAGCGGCACTTAATTCTCACTTCCTCGCTTGAGTCTTTTCTTACTTGCCTTATTCCAAATTGAGCTACTGGCAAAAGGACAAACGCGTTGATAATTTTTTTAAGTCTCTACTTTAACTAATAAGTCAACTACTTGAGCTCGGTAAATTCAGTGTTATCGCTGTCTTCTCTACTTTGTATACCCTGTAAACATCAAGCTAAAGTAAGAGCTCGATTTAATAAGTTCTTCAAGTTTATTCCAGCTTGATGTGTCTTTGCATATATCTTTTTATTTATCTTATTACTAATAGGCATTCTGTCTATTATAAAATAAATATTCTAACTGCAATGTTCAACGAAAGTATCTGTAATTAATATATAATATCGAAACCTATTTAATATTTACTTAGAATTAAAACCAATGTAATATTATTTCATAACTTGTTAGAGATATAGAATAGATAATAGTAATAATAATAGATAATAGAAAAACTTTAAGAATAATAAAATAAATCAAAAACTATACAATGGTTAAATATTTGCAATACAAATTATTGCATAGTAAACATTTATTTTAAAATAATTGAAGTATTAGCAGCAAATTAACATTATTATTTGCAAGGTTTGTTGCTATTAAAAAAATCTCTTAAAAAAATTAAATTAAACTGAAATAAAAGTTCAATTTTAAAGTTTCACATTTCAATTTAATAAAAAACGAATGCAATTTAAATTACAAATATATTAAAAATAAATTTAATATAAAATTAAGGAATTGGAGTTAATTGCTGCATATTACATTTTTAAACAGACGTAGTTTTAGGGTAACTCCTTAGTCGAGCTCTCTAATCTAAATTACGCATACTTATGTTGTCTATCTTTTTCTTCGTTCTCCTTTACTCTCTTTTTGCTGTTGACTGTGCTTTCTTTGGGCAACACCTACCAACTGGCAACTGCCAGCTGAATTTTTCTATCTGCCTCTCCGGCCTCACCTGGCACATCAGGCGCCACTGACAGCATTTGTAATTGCATTACGGAGCCGACAAAGCAAAGCCTTTTCAAAGCGTTTGCTAGTCTAGGTGTGTGTGTGTTTGTACTAACTTTAAGTGCCCCTTTGTGCCGCTCTATACCTGCCTCTCTCTCTCTCTCTCTCCCTCTGTCTCTGTTTCTCGCTTGCACACTCTTTCAACCATTTGTGGTTAGTTGCAGCGAGTAACGGGCAACATTGTAAGTGGCAAACGCGGCGTATACGCAATGTGCTTCTACTACGTGTCGCCAGTTCGTTTGGCTCAAACGCAAATGACAATTAAAATGCAGCCGTGAGCCATTTGTGCACCAGCAGCCCTCGTCGTGCAACATTGTGGCAATCTGAAACGCCAGCAACTATTTTTGAAAGCAATGTCCACTTGCCACCTTCCTCTTCCCTCTTTCAGTTACATTCCCCTGGAAACTTTGTGCGCATTGCATTACTGCGATTTCAATGTAACGCGCCAACAAGAAAGAGAAAGTGTGCGAGAGAGAGAGAGAGAGAGGAAAAAAGAGTGAGCGTAGTTTACAATTATAATAGTAAACTAATATGACGAACAATGTAAGCGAAACAAATGTTCCGTGTAGAAATTGCATCAAGATTGCTTTTATAATTGAAATGCTCGAGTTACTGAAATCGAACTCGAAATCCACACCCCCACCCCTTCCGTTTCACTCTACTCTAGCTAATGGAATCTCAGCACAGTGGGCAAATTAGCTCATATTCCACAAAGCACAATAAAAATTATTAAACTTGTAAAACTAGCAAAACTTAAGAACAAAATATTTGCAAGCTACAATTCAATCTTCAATTTGAAAGCTATTCGAATTTAATTAAAAATAAATTACTTATTCTACAGATAAATTATTCTGAGTTGCCAAATAAAATATATGTTTAATATAAATTTTGTATAAATAACATCACGTTTTTCATCCCCTGCTTATTTGTTAATTTCTCCCACTGTGCACTGGTCATTAAACTATGCAATTAAACTGTCTGCCACAGCAGCCGTGGCAGCTGCAACTGCCAGCATTCCGGAGTTACAAAGTTGGACTTCAGATTACAGTTTATAGTAAAAGTAAAGAGTCACCTGGTAACTGGGCGCATGCATAAATCCTAATTAGAATTTGTGTGTCTGTGTGTGTGTCAGGCAGTAAATAAAACTAATTATACATGCGTACAATTTACAAAAAGAGAGCTAAGGCTTTAAAACCCAGAAATAAAGAGAGAGAGAGAGAGAGAGAGAGAGAAAGTGCCTCGGAAAATGGAAAAACTTTGCCAGCAAATTCAGCTAGTATGTCTGTTGCTGAAGTTCACACAACACCAACAACAACAACCACAACAAGAACATAAACAACCACAACCGGGCGTGCAATAACAACAACAACAACAACAATAAACAAAATAAAACAGAAACACAGAAAAACTTTTCAATAAACTTTGACGTTGTCCAAGAGTTTTGAGTCCAATGTGACAGAGCAGATAAATCAATGATGCAGCTGCCATAAGACCTCAAAAGCTCAATTATGGCATGAACAGCTCTATCAAAAGCGACAACGAAAGGTGAGAGTTGCAAGACAAAAGCACAGCAACAGCAACAACAATAAAAACAACAACAATGGGAACAAACATTGCAGAAAGCATTCAAACTTGGCCATTGTTGATGACGATATCGTTTACATGTTGAATACAGAGCATGAATTGATTTTCTAACTTATTCAGTATATTGTATCTGATTTACATATATTTCAGCTATTTACTGGAACTATATTATTAGTAAATAGTTTATATACTAATCTTTAAATTTATTGTGTTCAGTTAATTGAAATTGAGTAACCCGAAATATATTCAATAAATTTGGATTTTTTAACTCCATTTTGCGATTCGACTTTAATTAATGGATTTTATTAAAAATTAATATATTAAACATGAAATATATTTCTATTAATTGCATAATTCATCTTAAGCATGTTAAAAATTGTACAACAAATAAGAGAAAGTCATCATGTTTTATTTTTGGTATATTTTTTTTAGAATAAAATAAATACAATTTTAAAAAAATAGTACAATCTACATTAAATTTTATCTGTCGTTTTTGCACTTAAAAATTGAGAATTTTGAGTTGCAAATATACAAACTTTAATTTTATTTAACTGACATTAATTATTGATTGAAATGTTGTATAAATATCAATAACATCCGACAAAGTGTTGCACAAATAAGTTGATGTCCGTACATTGGCAAATAAAATCTGAATTCCATGTTTGTCGTTTAAAATGGTTTGTTTAAACCGAAAGACATTTAAAATGGAACATAACATTTGCTTATGTACTACAGACTTTGATTGTCGCTTTAGCAAATGTTTCGCCAATAAATAGACAATGATTTTAATTTTAGAACGCGCTCTAAACTGAAGTGCAAATTGAATCAAAGCGTTCTTTTAATGAGATTGCAGATGACTATACGAATTACGCTTTAAATTCGGTTTTAATTAAACATCAGCATAGAAAATAAAGCAGAAAATGTTGTCTAAAGGGACTACAATAAATAAGCTTAAATTGCCACCCTGCCCAAATAAGTAGGCAACGATATTTGAGTAATTTTGGAAACATGAATTTTATATAGCCCATATAAATTGGAATATAATTCCCAGCAACTATAAAATTTAGTCGGCTTAAATATAGCTTACATTAATTTATTCTTTTGGAATTTAGCTTAGCTATTTTACGAACTTAAACCCTGAAAAGTCAAAAATAGAACCTACTGATGAAAAAAATGAAATTGTGACTAAGCCTCGTTCATTTATAGTCGCTCGTGTTGCACGCGCAGCTTTTAAAAATTTCATTGCTGCTGTTGCCTCACTTTTTTCCGTTTCTCTATAACATAAGTCAAATTCAATTTAGCGATGCCATGAAAAAAAAAAAAAAAACTTTGATCAAAGCCATGGCCAAATTGCCTTTGTCAACCAGAAAATACACTCACAAACACACTCACACTCACCCACACAGAAAAAAGACACAGCATTTTATAGTCTTAAAAGAGCAATGTACATACGTACATAAAATAAATTCCCAGCATGATATACCCAAAAATAAAAACAGGACAAAGAATATGCCAAAAGTTGAAAACTTTCTTCTCGCTTGTGGTGATGTTGCTTTTCTTGTGGTTGTGGGAAGGACTATGACTGTGCTTTATAAGCTAATACCCTGTATTCAGATATGAGAAACAGTGTTGCCAGCATTTTGACAGCTAACATTAGTTTGATTGGTTTAAAACAAAAGATAAAAAACTAAGGAAAATAGTGGGAAAAATATATATTGATTAAAATAGAAAAATAAAAGCTTTAACATTATGAAGTAAAAATGCTATATACAGAATATAAATATTCTTTTAAACATTTCTAAAATTTTAGGAAAATTCAATTCTCTTCCCTTAACTCTTGATTTTTATTTGGATTAGTGATTTCGATAATAAATTCGCCTTACAGTTTAAATTCACATCACTAATTGTATAACAAAATGAAATAAATAAATCTCATAGATTTTAAAAGCATATTTGTTATCAAATACATTTACATGGTAATTTGCCGTCCGTCATTTGTGTTTTATTTAGTTGTGTGCGCATATAAAGCAGTTAACAGTCATTAAATTCAAGTCGCCATGCGATAAATGTCAATAGCAAAGACACTCACACACACGCACACACACAGAGACACACACAATATCATGTTATTATTCAGTGCAGTTGTACTCGTAGTCATTAAATGCATTGCGCATACGCCATGTTGACCCGCATTTTATGTAGCACTGTTGTCCAACAAATTACGTTCATTTGCTTATGTTGCAAAACAAATGGAATGCGGCAACAACGACAACAACGACAAGAACAACAACTACACGGACAACAATCGCACCGTATAAATCTCATTTTTGTGGAGTAAAATCGGAGCACGGAGTCCGATTCGTAGCTCGTTAGGAGCAGAAAATACGGATTTATGGGACGCACAATGATAAATTGAATTTCACTCAAAATTAACTGTAAGCCAAAGTGAACGTGCCACACCGCAATCAACAACAACAACAGCAGGAAGAACAACAACTTAAAAGAAAAATGGTCGCAACATATGCGGCCTATAAAATGTGACAAGCAAACCGCAGAGACAACAGCAACTACTACAACAAGCATTGCTAAGATAAATATACAAACTTATATATTTATACGTCTATGTGTTTGTGTGTTGTGCGACCACAACTTGCCACAACTTGCCACAACTTGCTGCAAAGACTGGCAATGGAATTAGAACGAGGTCTGAGTTTCTCTGTCCTGGCAATTGTCTCAGCATATTTGTCATTTGATTGATTTATTTTGCTTGCCATTCAAAAGACACAGTAGTAGTGGCAAGTCTTAGTTGTTGTTCATGCTCTCGTCGTTGTTGTTGCTGTTGTTGTCCCTTAACACTAAGAGGACTCAGACAGGCTCAATTGTGACAGGCAGGCAAGGACTCAGTTTGTATCTTCTAGATACGGATACGTCTACATTTTACCTTTTGCTAAGGCGATTTGTCAAATCACAGCAGTGTTCTTACACCACAGAGCACTAAAGAGCATGCCCAACACTGCGAATACCCTACGATATTTATCTTTAAATATTATATATGTATCTTTCATAATTAATTGTAGTTAATTTTATTATATAAATTTTTTGATTTATACATTTATAGATATTCACAATACTGCACAATAATTTCTTATTATATATTTTCGTCAATCAAAAACAAATATATATTTAAGTTTCTAGTTGGTTATAGGTTTTCTCAATGTTGTATAATTTTTATGGAGAAACATATTAAAATACGAATAAGCTTCATATTTGGAGGATGTTCGATTGAGATCTTTGATAAATTTCACATTAAATGGCATGTGAACTAACTATGAAAGAATATCTTAATTAGTTTATAAATTTGATTAGATTTCCAAGATATATGAGGGAGAAGATTAGGATGCCTAATGATCCTCCTTAATGCGATATTTTGTATACTAAGTTGAGGTAAAATAAAAAAAACTCACACCCTTCTTCATATACATTTTAAAGCTACAAAAGCACATTTACTTATATGAGTACAAGTTTCGGGTTCAAAGTCATTTTTATTAACGAGCTTTTTATATGGCGAAAACGTTATTCGCAGGAAAGGTAAAAGTTGAAAGTTGAAAGGTGAAAGGTGATTGTCGAAACAGTTGCCATTTCAGGGATTTTCATAACTTAATCCGGCAAGAGCTCTGCGATATCTTAGAGCTGTAAGCAGTGAGTTCTTGGATAGCTGTTGATAGCATTAAAGTTCTGCCATTTGCAAGTCATTCAACTGCATTAAATATGCAAATGGAAATGGAAAAGAAAATGGAAAATGGAAAACAGAAAATAGAATGCCATCATTTGGAGCACCTTTGACTGCAGTTTCGTTGGCTTTTGTCTATTTTAGCAGCGCATTATCCAAATGTCAATCAATGACAAAAATCTGCAATCTGCAACTTATTTGCGACCGCTGTCTCAGCTTAACTCAGGCATATAAAAGTAAATATGTAAATAGTCGAGCAGACTCGACTGTGAGAGAGCCTGTACTTGTTTTAAAAAATATATATATTAATAAAAACAATTAAATTTTTAGCGCAACAAACTTTATACTAAGAAAAGTTTTAATGAATATAGGAGAGTAGCCAAAGATACTTGGAATATCTCTTAAATTGAGGGATTGTGTAATATATTAAGAAAATTAATTTTTTAGAAGAAATATTTATACTCAAATATAAGGTGTAAAAATTTACAATTTGTGGACATTTGAAGGTTCAAATAAATTTTTGTAATAAAATTTGACAATAGTTTGCAAACTTTCTACTTTAAAACTAATTTTTCTTCTTAATTCTCATTATTTTGCTGGTCAATCATGTTATTTATCAGTATAACTTAGTCTCTGAGGTATAATTGTATATACAGAGAACAAATCTGATCAATAATAGGTTTAATGGAGTCTAAGATGTTAACTTGATGACAAGCTTAATAAACTCTTTGTTCATTTGATGTGCAGGGTCTCAAAAGGTCACTTCGGTAGGGAAACAGAGAGAGAAACACGGAGAGATATATAAAGAGAGAGACAGATAGAGAGACTGAGGCAGATAAAGAGAGATCTACCACAAACAAAGGCAAGGCAATGACACAAAAGAGAGCAAAAGGTCACTAGCTACATTTGTGTGTGTGTGTGCGTGTGTGTAGGGGTGTTACTCTGCGTGTGTGTGTCATTGACACTACAAAACTTGATAAGTATTAGCCATAGATATATGTATTTGTAAACTATATATATATCTGTTAAAAATGCGGCAATGAGTTCTACACAAACAATGCGAACAGCATGCAGAACAGTGGGTAAATTTAGGGGTGCTGATTAGGGGTGCTGATTAGGGGTGGAGGTGGGGACTGGGCTGGTTTCACAAGTTCAGGTTTTGCCAATTGTAATAGATTTGATTTTCTCTGCATGTGCTTTTTTAGCTGGAAATATGACTACAAAAAGTACTTAAAAACAATTGCTAGAGTGTAAGTGAGAGAGACATATAGAGACATACAGAGAGTGAGTGAGAGAGAGCGGGTGAGAGGAAGCTGTGGGGGAACAGGACTTTGCAACTAAAGGGAGAGAGGTGGCTGGGTGGCTGGGAGGTTGCTTAGTATTCATTAGGGTGCACCGATTTCAATGGGAGTAGATGGTAACCTAAAAACTACAGTCAATTCGAAGATGTTTTAACCCAGAAACTATAGTTATAAATAACAGTTCCTATTTTCAGCCTTTTTAGTTAAAAACTTACATTTTTAACATTTTTAGCTTACAAGAGCTACTAGATTCGTGACAATTGACACCATATTTTTAGAAACATAACTAACAGACTACTCGTAGGAATTGATTTTAGAACTTTAGTTTTCTAGTTACAACATTTTAGAATTGAGCATAAATTTTAAATTAAGGTTAAATTTGGATAATAAAATAAATAAAAAAAGATGCACCCTAGTACTTAAATTGTGATTTTTTGTTTGTACTGTATTGGTTTAGATTGAGAGTTTGCCTACCTGTTGAATAACGGGCCACAGCCGCGGCAGCGCTGCCGGCGTCGACGTTGTTGTTGCCCAGGCAGCCGCCATAGGAGAAATGATGACTTGTCGAGCCGGTGCCGGAGACAACGGCTATTTCATCCAGTTCATGTCCGGGCGATGTGCCGGCTGAAACCAGACGCGTTGACGATGTGGCCGTTGCCACTGTTGTGCCAGAGTTGCCACCCTGCGAGTTCTTGCGTCCACGTAACGAGAGCACCAATCTTTTGGCTGTGGACATGCCCACAGCACCGGATGCCAAACACCTACACCTCGACTTGTATCTACTTCTACCTTTTACAGTATTATAGTATTATAGTATTGGAGTATTACAGGTTTCGCTCGCCGTATTCCTGAGTCGCCTTCAGTTATGTACCGCCTGCAATAAGAAATTTAAATTGAAATTGAAATGGAAATGGAAATGAAACTGAAAAACTTTGCAACTTTTTCAATATTTGCCAAGCAAAGAAACGAACAACAACAAGTACAGCAAATACTATTTATATCCTTAATAATTTAGTGCACAGCTTCAAAGAAATATATGTTAATTTTCCAACGAAACACCGACTGAGCTTTGAGGATTTTCATTTTCATTTTCATGCGTCGTCAGTGCGAGATAAACATAAAAAAAAGAAAGGAACACAATGCTCAAATGCCACTGAACAGCACAATCTTAAATTATGCAAATGTTTGCAATCAACGCTTTAGCAGCAGCAAAAACAACAACACCAACTATGAAATACCCGGTACTTCATTTATGAGTCTACACATAGACAAAATAAATAATGGAAAATACGCTGATGGGCGAAAAAAATTAAATTTTTTGAATCAATTAAACGCAGAATCAATTTGAAGCCCAATTAACGAATAAAATTAGATTCCGCATGAAAATTGGTTGATTTTTCACAAACTTATGACAGTTTAAGCATTTCGAAATCCTTTAACTGCTACTGATATTTAGAATTCAAAATAGAAAATGAAATTTAATACCCACAACAACAAGTACAGTATAACCTAGAAAACTACGAGTACCGGGTATAAAATAGCTCACAAAATGATTGCGACATGAGAAATATGCCCGCAATATTAGCATTCAAGAGCTCTGTATCAGCTGCGCGAAAAAAACAGAGGGAGGGATAGAGGGTGACAGAGATGGGACAGAGGGAGAGGGAGAACGGTCGGGTAGCCGCATACAAAGCCGCTTAGACAAAACACATTCACACACAGAAACACACACACGCACAAACACATGCTCAAAAGTAGGCAACAAAATGTTGTAACCCAAAAAAAAAACTGTCATCTTGTCAGTCGCATGTTACAGTCTTTCTCCTCCCCATAACCATGCCTCTCCCATGCCCTGTTCAGTGCCCTTTTCAGCACCCACCTCTTTGTTGCCTTATCTATTTAATATTTAATAAGCCATGCGACACATAAAGAAATGCCAAAAAAAAAGAAAAACACTCGAAATTCATTTGAGTGTAAAGTTGATAACTGGCAACCTTTCGATACTCAAACATTTCCAGGGAATTCGATAACGATAACGATGGCGATTACAATAACAATAATTTCCATGAGCACAAACAAGCATAAAGTCAAGATTAGTTTTTTTATAATATTTAAAAGCTTAAATTGGCTTGACTTTAAACTGACACGAATTTAATTCTAATGACACACACAGACACACACACAGTTACACACACAGTCAGACACATGTGGCACTTGACACTTGTACGTGACGAATAACAAATTTGAGAGATTTGCTGCACTTTGATTGAATGTTGGCGTCGAAAAGCCGCAGAGATCTCAAAGCCAAATATGATTTATGAGCCGCACAATATGTGACTCGCTCTGCTAATTTGTGAGTGTGACTCTAAAAAGGGGGCGTGGCACAGCAAGGCGTTCGTCATCCTCGAAGCGGGCAACGCAACGATTATAATTTTTGATATAACATTTTATTTCTTACTTTTCTTCTCTTTAAAAGTTTTTAAACTTTCCTAATATTGTAAAATCTTTATCGATTTTCTTGTGGTATGTCAATTTTATCATTAAACGGACTCTATTATGATATTCTTCACATCTTTGCTCTTTTTTTCCTATTTTCCTATTGATCTTTATTGAAAAACTGTAAACTATCATAACTTTATTGCTTTCTAGCCGAAATCTCATTACATTATAATAGTTTAACATTTATTCTACAAGAATAAATTAAATTTACAATTAATAAATTGGATTTACATTAAAAACACTCTGCATCATTGAAATATTCAATTTTTCAAAACCTCTGCACTGTCATAAATTTATTGAATATTATTCTTATTCTGAATTAGTAAATTCATAAATTGGATTTACAATCCCAACATTTAATTTTTTAATTTTATTAAAAGTATTTAAAAATAAATAGTTTATCCGATTTTCTCATGCATTCCAAGTACTCTTCTATGAGATGTGTGTTTTTAAATTTATAAATTTATAAAAAGATAGAATGTCTGATCCTCCATCATCCACCAACTGATTGCGCAAGTTATTGCATATCCGATTTCTATGCTCGGCAAAGTTGTGATTATCGCTAAAAAAAAATGCAATAAAGATAATAATATACAGTTAGCTGCAATGGCTGTTTGGCAGGTAACCAGCTAGACTCCTAGCTATCCATGTGAATGTGTGTGAGTGTGTGTGTAGATGTCCTGGGCAAAGCCAAAAGGCAATCAAGTGTTGCCAAAACTATGCAAACATGAAAATTGCCAAAAGCTACCCAATGCAACCGGCTTTCAAATACAAAACCCAAGTTGCACACAAACCAAGAGACAGGTATAAAATGCCAGACAGCAGCAGGAGTGAGAAGGCGAATGGGACAGAGTGAGAGAGTGGGAGAGTGAGAGGAAGCGAGAGGTGAGAGTGCAGCAGATTGCGGACAATTGTTTGCGTTGTGCAAGTGTCAACAGCATTTGCAATTCCGTTAAATTTTTACCTCATTGGGGTTTTGTCAATTCTTCGCTGGCTTGCTGTTTTTGCTATACCCTGTAGTTCAAAGCAAAAGTGGCAGGCATTAACTGCAAACAGGCTTCGTAGACACATGCAGTTTCCCAACTCAAATAACAATTTATTTGTCAGTTTAGTTCCAGGCGGCCATTTGACAAAAATAACGGAAAGAGCTCGGTGAAGTCTTCTAATTTAACCAAAACAAATAAACTTTAAAAGAAACTTTTTTAAATATAAAGCTCTATCCACATTTTTCTTTATCCAGAAACGTTTATTTATATTTTTCAGAATTTCCATTACAATATTTCAACTTTTTTTCAAATACATTTTTGACTGGCTAAGTCAATTTTTGTTTTTACAGGGTATATGCTGGCCTATCATTTGAAGTGGAGCACGTTTTTCAATTTTGTTGCTACACACTGTGTGTGAAAATATGATAATATTTTTTTCTTTTTATATCTATATATTTTATATAAATTTTATTGTTTTTTTTTTTTACTGTTTTTATATTCTATAAGCGCCCACGGTGAATATTGGCATCAGCTGGAAAATGGCTATAAAAAGCGCTCATATTTATTTTTCAATATGCGATTCAATTGAAAGTTTAGTCAATATTATGACAATTGCATCTCTTATTTGACCCATGAGCCTTAGACGCCTATGAGTGAATGAAAATGCAAATGCAACTGCAATTCAATTGAACTTTATGCAATGCAATTCAATACAATTTGAAAAGTACACAATTCTGGACTTAAAAATGAAATTTGGCGATATGAGTCGAATTTTCACATTTTCACTTGGCTAATTAGAGCTGCTGTGTGTGTGTGAAATGTGTGTGCTATCTGTGAAAATAATGGTCAGCATTTGTTCATCTCGCATGACAGACAGCGAGGACTAAAAAATGAATCGCCATCAATCTCGCGTCTGACATTAGCAGCAGAAGAAAAAGTAGCAGAAATGTAAGGAGGAGCCTCAGCAGTGCATAGAGAGAAAAAGGCAACTAATTACAATGCTGATGACAGTAGCTCAGCTACAAGGGTTTTTGGTTACCCAGGATTAAGTTTCTGATATTCAAAGCCAAAAAAAAAAATAGAAGAAGATTATACTCAACTTAATTTTCCCTTTTCTGTGAGTCCAAAATCAAATACACTTTCTGCACTTTCTAACAAAGTAACAAAGTCATGTTACTCTCTGGCAGTGTATTCAACAGTAGATAATGCCAAGTGCACATTTGTCAGCCAAATGGGACAACATCAATGACTCTGACAACTCTGAAAAGCTGCTCTGGCCACAATTGACGCTTCCTAATTGCATTTTGCCTCCATTTCAAATTTAAATCGCTTCATTTTTGCTTTCTCTAATGCTGATGCTTTCAAATGTATTCAAGTAAATACATATTTCATGCTTCTTATTCTTATTCTGATTCTTCATCTTGTTATTAAGATTCAGGCAAATGAATTGTGCTGTGTCCATGATTTATTACAGCCTTGATTAATGTATACTCAACAGCTGTCATGTCGTTTTAATATTATAAAATACGGTCTAAACAGATTATGCAATATGTTCATAATTTAACGAGCAAGAAACAAAGCTTTATTAAACTCACCGACTATGAGATACTCATTACTCAATTTAGACATTTAATAGTATCTCCACGGTACTTTTGTATATATTATAATTAAGAAACATTATCCATAATATTATATTTTAAGCCACACATTAGGTTAAGTTCAGAAGGAACTGAACCATTCCTAGTGATTAATGAACAATAAATAAATGTTATCTTTTAAAAAATCTTAAAAAAAAAAAAGAAAAAAAAAAAATAGCACTTATTAAATAAAAATTGTTGCATACTTTTGAGCAATTTCCTTCATGAAAACTTAAAATTGCAATAACTTTCTTTATATTCAGTCGATTTTGAAGTGATTTGGTAGAATGGTTTAATATAAAAATAAATGAAAAGCTTTCGCAGTACATATTTATCAAAGTTGCTCACTGTGGCTCTTAAAGTGTAAATGCTAAACAAAATTTAGTAAATATTTCTTATAATGAATATTATAAGAAGGAATTTGTAGTATTTCAATCAAATGTTCTTAGCTTTGGCAAAGTTAAAGTCAAGTAAATAATAGTACTGTATATCTCGTTAGCGTAGCCTTTTAAGTTTCAAATTATGTTTATATAAATTCCAGTAGTTACTTTAAATGTTTATAGCAACGAATTGAATTAAAAAAAGTGTTTAAAAGGTTTTCGGTTTTATAATGAAATTGCGTATAAATTTAAATTTAAACTCGGTCCTTTTGGTCATACTATTTGCAGTGGTAAGTTCAAGTTTTAATTGAACAAGTAGTTTATTCTCTGAGATAAAATTGTGCCTTCTTTTATAGTTGCATTTGAAATGTGGTAATGCTAGAACTCTGGCCAGCACTGAGCAGGTGTTAGCCACATCTGAAGCCATGAAAAGCAACTCGTCTGACCAGCAGCAACAACAGCAAAATGCATCCACTTTGGACACCGCAGTGACAATGTTGACAGCCCAAAACAAGTCACCTGTAAACTCACAGCCGAGTTCTATATCCAGCAATGGTTTATCTCATATTTTGCGTAAAAAGCGTGAGACCGAAGTGGTAATGCCCTTTGATTTCAATACAATGCATTTGCCCTGCGATTTGGATCAACAGGGCAGAGCGGCAATAATTGAGTCATTTCCCAATCATTGCGTTTGGGTTTGGAATAATAGATATGCGCATGAGGGATACTACAGGGTCTACAAAACCTATCAATTGGAGGCCTTCTTCTTTGGCCAGTATTATGAGCGATTGAAGCGCTTTGAAATCGATCCTCATACTTGGGATTACACTAATGCGGGCATCAATTGAAAATGTTTCCATGTAACTCAAATGTAGCAAGATTAAAATTTACCGTATAGTACAATATGTTCATTAGGAATTTGAACAAAAAACAATTTACAAGAATAATCTTATTAAACAAATAAATGTTATACATAAAACAATAAACAAAATGAATGAATACTTAAAACAGAATAAATATCATGGTTGCAAAAGAGTTGCAAATTGTTAATGATAATAATAGAAACAATTTGATTAAATACTATAATTTTAAGCCCTGTAAAAAATGGAATTTGTTCATCTTAAATATTTATAAAAAACAAAATATAACATATAAGTATAAAATATAAATAGAAAGGTATTTCGAGCCATGATGGAGAAAGCTTTCTATTGTTCTTTATATTTATTAATCCACTTTTGATTAGGAATAGAATATTCCTGTATAAAGCAGGCTTCTATTCTATACACAACTCATACTATGTAGTACTTTACAGTTAATTCGTTTCTACACACATTTATTTATTATTTTCTGGCTTTCTTAAGACAAAATTATATCGTGTAATGAATAAAATGGATCTTTCACCTCGCGAACTTCTGGAGTTTGAGCGAGGATTCGCCATTTTGGATTTGGAGAAAGATGGTAGTGTCACCGTTAAGGAACTGCATTATTTCATGACAACACTAGGCAAAAATCCCACTGACAGTGAATTGATGGCGATGATCAATGCAGTGGACACGGATGGCAATGGATCTATCGAATTTCCCGAATTTCTAAACGCAATGTCTGCAAAAATGTGCTCGTCCCCCAAAGATGAGGAACTGCGAGAGGCGTTTCATATATTTGACAGAGACAACACTGGCTATATAGGTGTTGATCAAATCCGTCTCGTAATGCTCGATCTTAATACGAAAGTAGCCGAAGAGGAGCTGGAGGATATGGTTCGCGAGGGGGACATCGATGGCGATGGTTACCTCAGCTACGAAGAGTTTGTCGAAATGATGACCACCAAATAATAATTTAAGAATAGAAAAGTTCACACCAATTTAAGAAATAAGAATTAGTATATAACCAGAAAATCTTTCAACAGATAATGTATAAAAGTATAAAAGTATTGCCAATATATTTACGGGACGTGTAAGGCCAGAATTAGAACTTAATAAATTATATTGTGTTTATTGCTAAACATTTTTAAAAAAATACATTCACCTTTTTCCTTAAACTAGATTATATTATACAACAGGGCCCGCTATTGTGTCCTTGCTTTGCTCGGACGCAGACCCACACTTAATATTTCAGAAATATTTATATAAAAAGGTTAATATAAATATTATTATTTAAATTATTTCGTCATTTCTACACCACCAAGAGATAAAATGCATATATTCATTTACAGCCATTCTTCAATATAGTGGCGCCATCGATTGTTAATGCCGCTAACTGACACAAAATTTCCATTTGAATTTCAGCAGAATGTTATTTTGTTTGTTTTATTTATTCACAGTAGGCGGCACTTCAAAAAAACAATTTTAATGTTAACATTCGTAAAAGTCAAGCAGGAAAATGCTAGTTTTCAAAATACACCCGAATTGTACACATCTTTTGTAGATATTTTTTTATTAAATTTATATATTTTTATAGAAAATTTAATAGTTTAGCAAATTTGTACGTAACTAAATTGTATAAGTGTACAAAGAATGGAACTCACTGAAGACGAACAAAATGTATTTAGCTGGGCATTCGGAATATTAAACGATGAGAAAGATGGTAATATTACCAATAAAGAACTTGCAGCTTTTATGCGTTGCATTGGAAAAACTGCAACAGAAAGTCAACTCAACTCGATGATCAATGAGGTGGATACGGATGGCAATGGATTCATTGATTTTAATGAGTTTATTACCGCATTGACGCGCAAATTAACCGGAGAACTTGATGACGATGAAGTGCGCGATGCATTTCGAGTCTATGATAAAGATAACACAGGTTTTATAACTGCAGATCAGTTGAGATTGGTGTTTTTTGATGTCGATCAGGTGGTGCCCGAAGAGGAGATCGAAGAAATCATACGGAATGCCGATCAGGATGGCGATGGACGACTTAGCTATGAGGAGTTTGTACAAATGATGTCGAACCGATAATTTCATATGGATCAATTATACAATATTTTCAATTTCCTACCAAACTACATTTATACAGCCTACAACATTTTTTACGGCTTACAATTTGGCATACTCTAACATTTTGCACGGAATTTAGAAAGTGGAAAATTGGCAAATTTCACCACGTTTCAACTTTTAAATTTATTTGGCAATACACATATATTTCATGTCTTTTGTTATTGGAATTCAGGCAACATGATTTATTGTTGCCTTAGGAAAAATAATGACAAATGTTTACTTCAAAGCTGTCACATCAATTTATGATGCTTAATTCAATGAATCATGCATTTGGCAGATTAATAAATATCTGCTTAATTTGAAATATGTATTTGCTTTTGATTGTGCATAATACATAAAATACTGTTTAAAAATATGATGATAATTTCTTTGCAAAATATTTACTTATTCAATACAGTTCAGCTATCGTTTTATCTTCAAATAATAAATGCTAGAATTTTCATTATAAATTGTATAAACTGTTGAACAAACGTTTTATAACATCAAATATTTGCCAACAGACTGATTATAATTTGTAATTCTTCGTAATTCATGCTCGATCAATCGATAAATCATTTCATTGGACAGAGCTTTTTAATTTCCGATTTTGGTACAGAATCTATTGACTTAATGGCTTAAAAAGAAAGCCATTGTCGCTGTTTCTTCTACCGCTTGTTCTACTTTTTTGTTTTATCTTAGTTAAATAAGTCAGATGAAAAGCAATTGAAATATTTTATAGACACCGCATTGTATTCCCCCGGTTTTTGCATAGAGAATAATAAATGAAAGCAATTTGTTTTTTGGGTTTTGGTGGCACGCAACACACAGCTGCAACGCACCTGTAATTGCAACAGCAAATATAAATACAACTGCAAATGCAAATAAATATACATAAATACTTAAAACGAACCGCAGCTGCAATTTCGTTACAGTCGTTACATTTTAACTGCGGCACATTAAAAAAATTGTTAAATTGCAGTGTAATTTCAATGTTGCAACTTACTGTGTTTCAAATGCAGCAAGCCAATATTTTCTCTCGGATTCTCTTGCAAGTTCAAATGCAGTTTTTTAGTCTATCTTCTTTTTACTAATTTAACGTCATATAATGTTGAAAATTTCACTAATATATAAATATACATTGATTCAAAAAAACGTAACAAATATTTATTACTTACAAATTAAAAGTTTTAATTTGAGTTTAGTTTCCAGCAAAAACTGTGCAAATTCGCAAAAAATGTTATATATTATCGTCAACAATTTGCAAAACTTTAGTCTATCTTTTATTCCATTATTATAAATATAAAAATATTAAACTTGATTATAACATTCTAAATACAGATTCTCAAAAAGTTGAATTTTAGCATAATTTTTGTTGCTGTGCATGAAATCGTTGGCAATATGATTGTGCAGTTTTATAATACGCATTATTTGCGCAGCAAACATTTCAGTGATTTCCAATAAAATCAGCAACAACAAACTAACAGACGTGCCACATTGTTGCACGTTGGCTGGCCGCACAAATATTTAATTGTGCTCTGCTTTTGCTGTTTTGTTAATTCTATTACAGTAACTATTTTCCGCCCTTTACTCGCTACACAAACACACATGGACATGAACACACACAAACACACACACACACACACACACACTTAGATAGCCGCAAATGCATCACCTGCTCCGTCGACTAACCCAACTAACCAACTAGGCAACCACCCAAAAAAAAAAAAAAAAAAAAACAATATCTGGCTAAATTCTACTCTCACCATATTTATCTCTCTCTCTCACACACACTGCCTCTCTCTTTCACTCCTTATTCCACTCCCTCGCTCTCTCTGCAATTCTGAATGCCGACTCGCAAACTATTCGCACGAGTTTGCAATTTATATCTGTACATTAGGGTGTTCTACATTTTTTTGCGACTTCCAACCATTTAAGTGAAATTTTAAAAATCATGGTCTTAAATGATCCCTTTGCAAAATTATAAAACTTTTTAAGTTGATTTAAAGTTGTTGTTTTTGTTGGAAAAAATATAAGACAATAATTTATATATTGCATTTACAAATTTTTAGAATTATGCAGCTTTACAGAAACTATTCTGTCAGGGGACTAAAAATCAAATTTGGTCTTCCTATCGTTTCTTAATTTCAAAATAAAAAGCGCGGAACACCTTGCTGTATAGACGTGCATGTGCGTGCACACACACATACACACATACTCACACTCACACTCCCGCTCGTACAAACACTCATACATACAATAGCCAGCAGCACATAAACATTTTTGTTAGCTGCGCTTTAGCTCCACACTGCTTCGCCTTTGTGTCGAGGTGCCTGCATCCGCATTCGCGTCCTCATCCATTTCCACATCCACCACGTCCACATCCCCATCCTCATCCCCTGCTGCATCCACATTCCATGTGCTGGCCGGACTACTGCTATTATAGTTTTTGTGATCCGCCGGAGCGCAAATAAACAAAAGGTTTGCCTCGTGCAGAAAAGCAAAACAAAATGAAGAACAACTACACAACGTCAAGAACAATAAAAAGAAAATACAAATAAAATAAAGAATAAAAATATTACAAAAATAGAAATTGCAAGTTGAAATGCGCTTGAAGACAATACATGACTGCAAAATACCCCTTACAGGTAACCTAACAGTTGTATGTAAATATAAATTGAAAGGATTTTAATTATACTGCAATTTATGATTACTATATATATATATACAATACTATATATATAAATATAAATTGAAAGAATTTTTATTATACTGCAATTTATAATTACTATACTAATATACTATATCCCTTTTTTCTATATTACTATATTTTCTATATCTCTATATTTTTAAAATACCATTTACAATTTAATTTTAAGTACGAGCTTTGATATTAATAAAATATTCAGTTAACAAATTTGATCTGATTTATTTAGATCTAAATTTGTTATTTTGAAATCATTCAAGTACATTTAAATAATTTTTTTGTTGGCAACGCAACTGCTACGTAATCTCCATCTTTAATTTAACTAAAAATTATTTATCCAATTTTAAAATATTTATTTACTATTACAAAAGTTCTTTAAAATTTTTCTTTAAACACATATATTGAATTAAGAGAACTAATTGAATTTAAATTTACTACAATTAAATAATAGACTTTCCTAAATGCTTGTTGACAGTTAATACATTTTTGTACATTTTTTTACAGGGTATAGAGAAAAATAAGTGAGAACTGAGCCATAGAGAGAACTTGTAGTGCTCCATCTTTGGACTGGCAACAAATTGTGCTGGCGCTGGCTGAAAATATTTGCTATCCTGGCAGATTTAGGCATTGCTGCATTGTTGCAACTGGCGCATGTGGCAAGTGCTGCTCGTATGTGTGGCAGCATGTGGCATGCGGCATGCTGCGATCAGGTTGCCAGAGGGAAATGCGAAAAACTAAACTGGCTTTCGAGAGATTATTAATCAATGGGCTCCAGTCTCAAAGTGCAGTCAACTAAAGAGATTTGTGTTGCCACATGTTGCAACTTTCAAGTTCTGTTGTTGGCACAGTGTGGCACATGACGATGACTGTCACACTCACCGACTCACTGTCATTCTGCCACTTTTAATTTAATTGAATGCTAAATTAACTGTTGAGTTACTTAAGCGACGGCAACTTGCAACGTTTTGATCTGTATACTGTATAAATTAAATACAAACACACTCTCAGACTCGAACACACATGCTGCAGCTTAATTGAATTGTACTTTAAGTTTGCTGCATTCGTCTAATGAAGTTGCATTTCAACGCAAAGTGTCTAACAAAATAAAATTCCCATAAATTTTAGAACGAAACAGCATGAAAAATTCAATTTTGGCCTGCGTTGTTGTGCGTGTGTGTGAGTGTGTGAGTGTGTGATGTGTGTGTGTGTGTGCTAAATGTGTGTATTTGGAATTTATCACTTTGCACTGTGGAGCATTTACTTATTTTTCTGATCTTCTTTAGAAAGTTTAATAACAATTAAATGTATCTTTAAACTTCAATTATTTACAATTGTATCTGCCGATACATGAAAAATAAAGAAATCATTAGCATTAATTTGATTATTATTATATAAATTAATAAATTAAATTAATAGCTTTATACTAAAGGATAAAGCGGTGCATGAAATAATGTTGGCATAGTTATTTTTTATATAAAAAAGAAGATAATAATAATAAATTCAAAATTTTATTTATTATTTTAATAACTTTCTAAAATATTATAATACCGGCACAAAAAAATATAATAGTGTCGTATTATCATTTTTTAAATGCAATTTAAAACCATTTCTCTTATCGCTATTTTTGAAAAATGTATTGATGCCAGAAATACGTTAAAATGACCCATAGTGCATTGCGTATACATTCATTGGTTGCCTGTTGTCTGTTTTGCCAACTGTGCGTTTGCTGCTGCTGCTGCTGCTGCTGCTACTGACAGCTACCCCCAACCCCTTTCAATGTGTTCCTCGTCTCTCTTCCTTCACCTCCGCGCCTCTTCACCCCCCTCCCCAACCCCCTCTCATCAGGCGTGTCAAAACAATTGTCATTCATTTCCAGCTTGTCTGGAGCTCACATCGCATTCCATCTCCCATCTTCATTCGCCTTTGCAATTATGGCCCAGTGACATGTGTTAACAGCCAGGAGCCCTGGGGAGAAATCGGAAAATCGGAAGAGCGGGTAGTGGAGGCGAAGGGGGAGGAAGGGCGAGGGAAGGCATAATAGAAGCTATTGCAATGCGTTCAACATTTCCGTACAGATATTTTGCCCATTTCCTGCAGCCTTTTCAAACGTTTTGCCGGCACTCTTTTGGCCATTACGTATACGCCGCGTTTAACCGCGTCTGAAATCAATATCCATAGAGCGTAGGGAAAATGTAGAGATGTTGAGAAAGAGAGAGAGAGAGAGAGAGACAGAAAGGGGGACTGTTTAGAAAAGCTGACGCCTTGATTACTGCTGTCATCTTATTTTCACTTTTGAAATGTGCTGCCATATTCCGTATATCGATCTGCAAGCTGGTCATTATCAATGTTGGCCATTATGTGCCACTTGGCTGTCACTTTACATGCTTCTCATCGGCCATGTGGCCGTGTGGCTTTTCTAATATCCTAGTATCCATCTCGACTGTCACTACACTCACTCGTCTTGCATTTCCCCCCCTCTAAAATCATCAGCCGTCGATTGGACTATCTTTGAGTTGCATTACTTTAAAAGTTACAAAAGGTTGCCTTACATTTGTTCAACAAACAATCTATTCGGGCAGAAGAAGACATGACAGAAAAACACCAATTAAAATGTAATAAAGTATTTAATTTTAATTCTATAAAGCAAAAATAAACATACGTTAGAAAAGTACAAAGTTAAAACGTTTATTCAATACTCTTAAAGCGCCTAAAATATTGACAAATTTTTTGTATAACCGTTTTGCACGCTCGCAAATCGAAAAAATATAAAGTAAAGTTATAAATTAACAGACACCAAATTTTGTTTCATATTATTTGTATTAATTAATATTTTTACTGAGTAATTACCGAGCTAATGGCTGTCGAGTTGGCTCAACTTTTGCAATCATTCAATCTTCTATTTTTTCGTTAACTTCGTGCTCAGTTTTGAGCCTCAAATGCCTCTGTCGTTGACGTCTTGCCACATGGCGTGGGTAATTGATGCTGTATCGAGATGTGTGTGGACATGTTGGTGTGTGTATGTGTAAGTATGTGTATCTGTGTCTATTGTTTGTTATCAATTTTCGCCTGGTAAACATGTTGGCCATAATTTGCAAGTGCACATCGCTTCGACAGGCTAAAACTTGGTTGAACTTTAGTAGCACATAAAACAAACATGGCCAGCATTTTCCTTTTACACACACACACACACAGGCACACTTTCCCTCCACACTACACACAAACACACACACATAACTGAACTACAATTCACCCACATCCAACAGAATTTATTAAATGACAGAAGACAAGGCAAACTTACTTTCAAAAGTCCGTTTCTTTGTTTTTGCCAAGATCATAAATACTAGAACTAAGGTCAAGATTGAAAACCATTTTAAAACTTAATTTTAGTTAACTAACTATCTAATTTGTATGTGTGAATGCACCCATATATAAGCAGTTTTTATTAAGATAAATTGGATTAAATTATTATCTGAAAAGTAATATTAAATTATAAAACGCAGACCTTCAAGTATTGCTCTTGTTTAATAAATCGAATTAGAAAATTAACTTTTATATTAGAATAACTATTTTTCAGAAATGTAATTTTTTACTTATAATAAAATGATAAAAATAATTAAACACTAGTTTCTTCAAAAACAATTGAAACTATTCGATGCTTAACTGTTAATATGGCTTTTGAGTGAACTTTTTAATATAATAATAATTGATATTAAATTAATAAAAATAATTTGCATACTATATTATTATAAGATAAACAATGATCAAAGATTGCGTTGACTTTAAATTTCATTATTTTTCTCAAGCTTCGCAATTTACAGATTCCACTTACACACTTAAAAAAAAGGATAGTTCAATATCTAAAAATAAAAAAGTTACAACTGAAAAGTTTCTTGTTTACGGCGTCATTTAATTATCATGAAGTTGGTGGGTATAAATATAACATACTCGACATCTTTGGGCATCCTCATAACATTGGTAAGCTCGTTGCGTTAGATCAAAAACTTTTCATCTGAGATACGATTGTGACTTCTATTGCAGTTGCATTTGAAATGTGGCAACGCTAGAACTCTGGCCAGTTCCACAAAGGTGATAACCAACAACGAATTCCACATTGAAGCCTTGAAAAGCAACCTGACTGACAACAAACAACAAATTGACACCACTGTGAATAGTTTCAAAAGTCAGGGAATCAACGACACCAGCGCGATGAAAACTTTACCCATTCAAACCAAGCTAACAGTGGACTCTCAAACCGCAGCTGGTGGTACAGTGATAACTCACATTGTTCGCAGGAAACGTGAGTACGAAGTATCAATGCCCTATGATTTCAATACATTGCATATGCCATGTGAATTGGATGCTGTTAATCGGCGTTTCATTATCTTCTACTTTCCAAATCATTGCATTTGGGTTTTCAACAATAGACATTCGCACGAGGGCTTCTATCGTGTCTATAAGATGTATCAGTTGGAAGCCCATCTCTTTGGTCAGTATTATGAGCGCTTGAAACGTTTCGAAATCGATCCACATTTCTTCGAGTACCAATAATTCCAACTAAAATTTAAATAAAAATAATTCAAACAAACCAAAAAAAATGTATTTCTACAATTCATATAGCAATGTGATTTGGAAAGTGACCAAAAGTGTCAAAAAAGAAAAATCTTATAATTAAATTAAATAATAAATTTATCTAGCAAAAATTTATTTGGAAAACCCGAATGTTGAAAAAAATAAATGCTTTGATTAAGACAAATTTTTAGAAAATATGTGTAGGAAACAAGAATTACAAAATTTAAATAGCAAAATAATGCAACTAAAAAATTTAACTACAAAAAATTCATCGATTGATTAACTACAAAGGGAATATTATTGCCAATATAAAAATATTTAGTAGTATCTGTCTTTTGTAGGTCCATTTAAAATATGAAATGAATTGTAATATTTCAAATAAATACTTGAATCATTTAAATTACGGAAAAATCTATTCAAAGTTTTTTTCAAACTTGCTAAAAGTGGAATCTTTAGCAATTCCTGCAAGTTTGGGCATGAAATGAGAACTGTTCTTCTGATTGTTAATGGTTACAATCAATCAAATTTGTATTGCCGAACTCATTTATCCAGAGCAAATAAGGTGTTTCGCTTAGTTGATTCGGCGAGTGGGTTTTTATCTGACAATTCGCATAACATTTGTGTAATTTGTAATTTGGTGGATCATCAATCAGCTGTCGGCAGCTGACGTTCTGCAATTTCTCTCACCGTCACTTTTTCTCCCCGCAAGTTACCCCGAAAGTTTGTATTAAACTTATCGCATTGATTTATCGATGACTTGCCAGAATAATATTCAGAAGAAATGAGATAAGAAAAGCGAAAGAAAAGTTTGCCTTCAATCTAATTAGAGGCTTTTGTGGCCACGCCCAATTGCAGGCTGCACACGTTTGCATTTTCACAGTTTCACGCAGACAGCCATGAAAAATGTTGCCTTTATGGCGTCTTCCTATTTCCGTTTTCCTTTGCACAGTTCCAACCAGCCAGTTTTCCTGTTTCCCCTCCTGGCCACCTTGTGACGTCTTTAGCCAAGTTTTTGGCATCGTTTGCTGGCCACATAAATTGCATTTTCCTGGCCAAGTTCTGTTCAGTTGTGTTGCAACTTTTAGCTCCCAACTCTGCATATCTAATTGCACAATGTGATAATATTGCTAAGCTATGTTGTGACTTATACATTTTAGATTATACCCAGCAAGTCTTTCAATTTTATTTCCAGCTTCTAGCTTTTAATATATACCATATTATATCATATTATTAACATTCCTTGTCGGGCAATGCCAACAATGCGTACAACAAATAAGTATTTCAATTCAGTTTCAACAACGAACTCAGTGCACAACATTTCATATATGTATAAGCATTTTAAATGGCAAGTATGCCAGATTAAATATATACCCTGCAATTATTGAGAGTGTAAACAGGTATTCCATTTAGTCTCTAAATTATTTAGAATTGAAAGTTATTCAAATTTAAGTGTTAAATCATAACCATAATAATATTCGCGCATTTTAACGAAGTTCGGTTGCGTTTTTAAAAAATAAGGGGGGATTTTCGAAAAATATAAATTATTCCAAATAAATAAAATTTAAATGCAAATCAAATTTAAGGTCAGAATGATCAAAACGGTATTCCGCTGAAAATCGGTTAAGTTTTGCGAAGTTTATGAGAGGTTAAAGTTTTTAAAAAATATCAAGGGGTAGGTATGGAAAATTGGACGATTTTCGAAAATAAATTTAATTTTCTAAATAAAAGAAATTTAAATGCAGATCGAATCTGGCCTAACAATGATCAAAATGGTTTCCTCTGAAAATGTAGTTTTAAGAAGTTAAGAGGTCAAAGTTTTAAAAAAAGTAAGGGGGGTATGGAAAATTGGCTTTTCGAAAAAATATGAAATATTCTAAATAAAAGAAATTTAAATGCAAATCGAATTTAAAGGCCAAATAATGATCAAAACGGTATTCCGCATGAAAATCGGTTAAGTTTTGGCGAAGTTATGAGAGGTCAAAGTTTTTAAAAAATGTCAAGGGGTAGGTATGGAAAATTGGAAGATTTTAGAAAAAATATGAAATATTCCAAATGAATAAAATTTAAATGAAAATCAAATCTGGAGGCCATATAATGATCAAAACGGTATTCCGCATGAAAATCGGTTAAGTTTTGGCGAATTTATGAGAGGTCAAAGTTTTGAAAAATGTCAAGGGGTAGGTGGAAAATGGACGATTTTCGAAAAATATGAATAATTCCAAATGGATAAAATTTAAATGCATATCGAATCTAAATGCCAAATAATGATCAAAATGGTATTCCGCAGGAAAATCGGTTGAGTTTTGACAAAGATATGAGAGTTCAAAGTTTTTAAAAAACTTCAAGGTATGGAAAATTGGAAGATGTTCGAAAAAAATAAAATTTTTTAAATAATATAAATTTTAATGCAGAAATAATTTTTGGAACAAGTTATGATCAAAATTTTATACCACATGAAAATCAGTTGATTTTTGACAAAGTTATGACAGTTTGAAATCTATGAAAAGTATGTATAAGTATAAAAATAATTTCATATTTTTTTTCATTTATTAAGTTTCCTGTACGTGACTGATTTTTTAATCAAACTCATATTTTTTATGTGAAATAACTGAAATTGTTAATAGAATATATATGCTCTTCATATTTGGTATAGGGTATCGAGGTTGTCTCTCTAGGTTGCTGCCCAGACTTCTGGCAACTGGCAACTTTTCCACATGAACAGAGTGAAAAGTTGAAATTGAGTTTTGTTAATGCAGACACACACACACACATATCTGTATGTGTATGTAATATATATACATTTTTGCGTGTGGCGATAACACACAAAGGGAAGCATAAGGAGTAGCTAAAGGAACAGGAGCAAAAGGAACCGAAATCGGAGCAGGAGCATTGATGTCTTTGCCATCGTAAAAGTCGAAGAAACGTCGTCGGGACGCCCTGCAGAATTCCCAGTGGCAAAGTTTTTTGGCGCAGTCAACAACAACAATAATAACAAGAGGAAGGAATATATACATAGAGAGAGATAGACCAAGAGAGTAAGAAATAGAAGGGAGGACAGAAAACCTAAAGGCGCTAAAGTTACCGTAAGTAAAGAGGTGCGCCAGACAGATACTTTTGACAAGAATGAAGAGTAAAGAATGAATGATTCACTGCAGGGAAAAGGAGAGGGAGAGGGAGAGAGAGACACACACAGAGAGTCAGAGGAAGAGGGACAAATGCGGGCAGCATTTACAATTTTAATGTCTTTGCAATGAAATTATTGACTCAACTCGCTTCGTTGACTTGGTTGGCTCAAAGCTCAGCTAAATATTTCATATACTCTATGCTTTTTGGCCAACTCACAAAGCTGTCAGCAGCAGCAGATTGTAACTGAAAATCAGCAGCAGCAAACTACTATGCAGATTGCTTGGAAAATGCTGTTTTACGTTTTAATTAATATTAAATTACAAATCAAGTGCATGCAAGCAGCTACAAAAGCCGTCAGCAATAGACAGATACAAAACAACAGCAGCAACAACAAAAATATACAGATAAAATAAATTTATGTGAATTGAAAATAATAAAACATTTGCGGCAGCGCCATTTGGTCTTGTTTTCTGTTGCCAAATAATTTGTATCATTAAAATTTTACGGGAATTTATGTTGCTTGCCTCGTGTTGCTATCCTTGTTATTTTTGTTGTTTTTACTCTCCTCTTTTCGGACACGTAAATTTCTATGCAAAGCTCGTTTGTTTCCTTTCATTTTGCTTTCCATTTTATTTTTTCTTTTGACCGCCTTTGCTTCCCTGCTCCACTCGGTTGCCCAAAAAAGTAGGCAACAATATTTGGCCTTGTCTTGGCTCCTTTAGGATTTTATTTATTTATTTCCGGAAACGTGCTCTGGAGATTTTCTAAGCATACTTGAGAGCCAAGAGCACAATGGCACAGTGCTTAGTTAGCATACACACACACACACACACACACAGTTATCCACACAAACATAGCAACAATCAAATGCGTCCGCTTTTCATGTAGTTCATTAAGTTTTTCGCGTGTTCAATTCAGCGCATGTTTTACTGTAACAATACCCTGGCATTTTAGCTAACAAGAGGTATATTAACAGCGTGCTCAAATTGCAAAGCTAATTCGTAATTTTTTGTTTAATTTTTGCCCACAGATATTTACTTTTTTTCACTATTTTATGTAAGCTTCTACATTAGTGTTAAGCTAAGCTGTTACAGCATAAATAACACACAAATAATACCAATAAAATAGTACTAATTTAATTGTATGAAAATTTCATTTGAAGTGAGACTAAATTATAAGTTTAATTTACCTTTTCGGAGCACATCTTCAGTTTCAGCATTTGGTGATAAAACGTTTTCTCTATCTGCGTGTCTCAATGCCAAAACGAGACCCAAAAGGCCAAGTCTACAACCCGAGTTCCCCGCCTCCAGCTGCCTGCTGTTTTAGCCAACTCCCAAGCGCCAATTGCGACGGCTGTTCAACGCTTTCTTTGGTCCTGTCCAAAGTTGGGCATTGACCAGAGAATTCGCTCGACGCCTAATGAAAACACAATAAAAATTTTGCGCTATTTTGCTTTCCCAAGTGCCTGTGAAATTTTGATGACTTTGTCAGCTAACGGCAATTGCCAAAACTCATGGCCCAAATGAACACGCAGCCGGGCCGGGCTTAAGTATAAAAGCCCCTTCAAGTGGTAGCTAAAATCCCATTCCCCCTCCACTCATCTCTCTCCGGAGCTTAGCACTCAACTGCAGAATGTGAATTACTCTCGAGTTTAGTTTACAGTAATTAAGTTCACAGTTCTTGGACAAAAACAATTGCTTAAGCAATTTTAAAGACACTTTAACTTCCACTTTCACTCATCACTTTTCGCGGAATATTATGAATTCATGGGTTCATAGCAGTTCCTGGAACTTCAGATAGACTGACTATCTATATTTATCAAAGATAATACTGAAGCTGGCGTGTGTCAGATTCTACGAAAGTGGTTGATGAGTGCGTCTTAAAGCTCATCCTAAAGTAGATTAATCAAATCAAACTATTTGAAATTGTAGTTATATTTAAGATAATTAAGAATATAGAATTTGTTAAATTGAATCACAAATTTAGTGTATTAATTAGTTTAAAATATATTCCAATTAACGACTAAGCCTAAAATTGGAAAACAATTAAATATTTGTAATTCTCATTTGAAATTAAACTTTAAGACATAATTTTGTCATAAGAAATTATACAGCAAATTTTTATATTATTTATAATTATAAATATAACAAGTAATATATATGAAAAATAATTTGGGTAATAATTGTTGATTTAAAATTGGAGAAAAAATTATTGAACTTTCCACAGATTTTATTTTATAGTTTTTAAAGTAGAAAAAAACTGTAATAAATCTAGGTTAAAGTAATGATTTAAATGGCATAAAAGCAGATCTAATATTATGTACATAACACCACTTTATTTATAAGCTCTTTAAAGATAATTTATTGCTTTATTGGCAATATTTTGCTGGCAATATATATTATTACTGCTTCTCAGACAGAATAATAAGGGCAAAAGTTAGGAACACTCCCAACTAATGACTGTTATTAGAGGTGTTGGTCGAGTGCTCAACTAGTTGATCAATTAAGCAAATGATATAAATGAGATAGACTTGCTTCCCATTGCCATTTCAGCTTAAAATTCAGTTGAAGAAGCAATTTGTATGTTTGTTTGTGGTTTTCTCTCTCTCTCTCTCTCTTCCACTTTTCGCACTCCTTATTCTCGCTTCCCTTCTCTGTGTGTGTCCCTTTGCGACCACAAAGTTGGCCCCAAACTGCTGCTGCTGTTTTGTATCTTTGTATCTTCCACTGGCACTGAATGTCCAAATTCCCACGTATTTATTTTGAAACTGACACGACGCATACTCTGAGGCGAAAATCTCATTTCCCCTGGGGCCACATGCAGTCCAAAAAAATAATAAAAATATAAAAAATAAAATAAAAATAAGCAGCGAAAATCTTCATCATATATGTATATACATATTTTTATTTTTATATACAGTGTAGTCATAAAAAACAAAATTTTAGGGCATAAAGTCTCAAAGTAACGTTGCCATAAACACATATATTCGTAAACACGATTAATAGTCGAGCTGCGCACTAAATTTAATACACAGGGTATAAATGCTTATACTCAAGAATATGGTTTCTTTTCAATTCGGCAACTCACCTCCATAAAACATCATATCTTAAAAAAACTACTATTCTTTTATTGATTTAAGTAATGACAACTCTAAGCAGTCGCACATAAACTATATTTTATAATATAAACTTGGAGAAAAAATTGGAAGAACGTAAATTATTATTATTAAATTATGTAATCAAATTGAAAAATTAAATTTATAAACAAAGGTGAATAATTTATTTTATTTAGAGTGAGTTTTGCCAAAGTGAAATCTATTATTTATTATTGCAAATTAAAATAAAGTTCTCAAAAAAACCATTTAGATATATAACAAACATTCTCAAAATTTCTTAACTGAAAAGAATGAAATATATACTGATAATTTTTTGAGGTAGTTACAAAAAAATCTTTTGCTTTATTTTGTTTTTCCTAGTGTTACTTATTTTATGTGTTTAAAAAATGGGAAATAATTCTGCTAAGGTATTTGCTGGTCTGTCAGCTCCATTATAAAATACTTTCTTTACTGACTCTTTTTGTGATAACCCAATTTAATGGTCTCCGCTGCTGCTTACGTCACATTTTCGCACCTCGCACACAAACTGCTTTCTGTGTCACACACACAGCCACACACACACACAGAGAGAGAGAGAGACAGCAATGACCAGGACAACAACAACAAAGCATAACAAAACAAAGTAATAAAACAAAGCGTATAACACGCCAGGGACACCAGCAAAAAAAAAAAAGAAAATAGAAAGAGAGTCAAGCAAAATACAGAGAGAAAATGGTAACAAAATTACATACATCAAAGGTGTTTTTTATGAATATGCGAGCCGCATGTTTGTTGCTGTTGCTGACCAATGGTCCATGTAATTTTTTGGCAAGCTGCCTCATAACAGAGCAACGACCCTTTTCGACCAGACTCTCACTGCTTTTGGCCCTGTGTAAAGGGGGGCCAGGGACTGGCCATGAAATATGCGCCACATTTTGTATGTGCGATTGCTTTTCCGTGTTGCCCCCCCCTCTCGATCCCCTTCCTTCCCCTTTCCCCCACAACTTGCCCAACTCATACATGTGGCCACCACACATTTTATGATGAATGTGCGGGCTCAAATAAACTGAGCCAAAAATATATATATGGGCTTTAGGCTGGCTGATCCAACTTGGGCGCAGTTTAAAACGAAACGTGGCCCACAGATTGACATCATTAGGCAGCAACAAGGGGTCAGTCGGACGCGTCGCAGTCGCCACTAAATCATGTCTACAAAAAATGAAAGAATAAAATGCAAACTCGAGTTTCTGACCATAAGATACCCGTTTAAATATAGCCAATTAAATATAGCCGATTAATTATACCCGTTTAAATATACCTGATTAAATATATCCATTTAAGTTAACCCGTTTAAATATAACCGTATTTATTAATATTTTATTTATTTGTTTATTAATTGATATAACTTAAAAAAAAATTTATTTATTTGATAAACTTAAAAATATATTTAAGATAAGATTCCATATCATTATTTTTATAAAGAATTAGAATTATTAAAACATATATTTACAAAGTGAAATTAACATAAAGTACAATGTTATAATAATTATTATGTTTATGAATGGTCATTCTATGCTCTTACAATATTAACTTTTTTAACTATATACAATCAAGCGCTTTCTAAATTTACTAAAAGTTATTTAAACATTGAAAACCGCCATAACTAGAGTTGTATTGATCGGATCTTAAATCAAGTAATTATGATGACTGCTGATAGTAAAAAGACTAAGATCTTTTTATTTAGAAACTGTGATATTCTTTTAAAACTATCCTAACTGCTATAAAAATATCAATGGATTCAGACTAAAATCTATTGAAAATAATATAGACATAAATTTGAAAACTTATTTCAAGGTGCAAGAAATGATGAGTTTTAAAAACAATGCTTTTTACAAATTTTAGAGATTGGCTCAAAATTCATTGCAAAATAGTCCCAGTCGGAATTCCCCTGTAATCTACGAGTAGTGGGTATGAAAAAAGAACTGAGTAACTGAATGGGACACGTGGGAACAGCTCCGTCGAGCCGAAACATAGTTTTTTTTTTTTTTTTTTGATTTATGTATGTGCACAAATAACACGTATTGTAGTCGACTTAAAGCCTTTTGGGGGCAAGAAAAAACACTCGTGTCTTAAAGAGAAGCTGCAGCTGATTGCCATATCCATATCCATATCCATATTCTAACATCTGTCAATATCTGCAGTCAAAGTTATAGCTTCCCATTGGTCACTCATCGTATGTCTGCACATTCTTTTTGCCATTGACAGCTTTTGTTGTCTTGCATTGTTGGCACACAGTTATTGATGGCACTTCAATCAGCAGAAATAATAAATAAATGAGCCTAACGATACGACTGACACGCTTACCAACCTATCCTATCCTTATCTTTATAACTCTCAAGTATATCTGCATTCCCAGCTGTACATATTCCTTGACCTCACATTCTCTTGTTCAATTCCCTTTCGTATTGCATCAAATAACTTTGGCAATGTTGTCAAGTTGTGTGAGAGTATCGTTAAGTTTATTATTTTACGAGTAGCATTCGAATTTTTCTTACATCGAGTCCTTTTCCAATTCAAACACTCTCCAAAGAAGCTACTTATAGCTTAAAACAGTGTGACCAGAAGATAGTGCTATACACTTTTATCTGGTCACACAATTAATGTTCTATATTATGTCTTTAATGTTTTTAGAATGAAGTTTTTTCTCAAATCTCCAAACAAGAACACGACTTTCTTTATATCAATATAGAAAACAGTGTGACCAGACTAGTTACAGAATAGTTACGGAATACACTCAAAACAATATAGCAAATATTGTAAATAAAATACATAAAAAATGCAGTTTTAATAACAAATTAATATTAAAATCAATTAAAATTTATGTCGCAATTTGGGCTTGAAACTGTAAAGCGTATTTAAAGTTCGTTTGACAAATTTGTTGACATTTTCCTTTCTTATGTGTTTTTCTGGCATCTTCTTCATATGTTTGTGCATGTTGTGAGTGACGTATACGCAATGTGTGCTATATTTTTACATGTCCGCCGGGCAACTACACCAACTACACCAGCAGAGAACAACAAAACGAAACAAGAGAAAAACTTGGACGCTGCAGTTGACAGGAAGCAGTATGTCGCTGACGATGCCCAAGCTCTATACGGTAACTGGAGATAGAGGAGAAGGAGAAGGAAGAGGATAAAGAGCAGATGGAAAAGCAGACGGAGGCGTAGGAGGATTTTCACGGATATCAGTGGGTTTATTTAGCGCGCCACACAGCAAGCAACATTCTCCATTTTGCCATTTCCTCATCTCACAATTCTCTACACTGAACAAAAAAATACATTCTAAATGTTTGCCCAAAAAATGCATTGATATCAGATAATTCTTATGGCTAAAAAGTTTTTTTTACTTATATTAAGAACTGTGATTTCTTATATAAATTTAATACAATGGTCTAATTTAATGAACGAAATATTTAAGATGCAGGTTCCTGATTTTAGAAGTGCGTCTTTTTTGTCAGTGTATAACTCAGTGTTCCCGTTAACTGTCGCCATTTGCTTTCTCAGTTCCCAGTTGGTTCACAAAGGGCATGTGTAAACAGTTTGCTTTTTCTGTAGTTCGCGATTGTTGTTCTTCTTGTCACAATTTGCACATGTTGTTGTTGTTGTTGTTGTTGTTCTTTTGTTGTTGTCGAATGGCTTACAAGTTTCTTATTGCAATGCACACACACAAATAAGCAAATACACACACACACTCAACTGGCAAATTAACATTTTGCGTATACACGCATTAAAATGAAATTGCATTAACATTACACATACGCCCCTTTAGCCGCTGCGTTTATTATTTTTATTTTTTATTTTCTTGTGCGAGCAGCTGCAACTCCAGCTGCTGTCATTAAGTAATCTGCAGCTGTTGCGGCTTTTGGCTGACACAGTCTCAGCTGCTGCCTTTGCCACCTGTGTAAAGCATTAATCAACTCGTCCGGCAATTTACTCGCAGCTTAATTTCAACGCCGCCCCAGCAAAAATATGCACAAATTGCAAATGATATCGACATTATATAAATTTATATATAATATAAATTAATGCTTTCGCATATTTATACATGGAAATGCATATATATATGTGTGTGTGTATATAAGCATGAATACTTCATTATTTATACGTATATGTATGCCTGCCTTGCAGTTCATTGTGGCTTTCAGTCTTTACACTTGGCTGGCTTTAACACTTCGAGCAACATCATCACATTCCTGCAACGGATATTATATTTAATTGCATCACGCAATACATAAAAACATCAATAATCTGCATTATCAAGCACATTAACAATTTATACGATATGTCTCAAACTTCAGGCGTAGAACGAATTTCATATAATAATAGATAATAACGAAATTAAAATTCCTTGTGCATTATGTTTGAAAATATTAATAAAATAATAAATATAATAATAATATAATAATATAATAATACAATAATACATAATACATAATATAATAAAATAATTTAATAATAAAGTAATAAAATAATAAAACGATAAAATATAAAAATTTATTAAAAACGCAGTTAAATAAAGCTACTTTAAATATAATAACTTTCTTAAAAAAAAAATAGAAATAATAAACAACGCAATGCATCTTATCGATCTTATGTAACTGCTTCCCTTTAAAATACAGTATTCTTAACAGTTTAAATATTATTACATATACACACATGTAGATATATTTATACAATTGAAAAAGAATATTTTTCTGACATTTTTATATCGGTTTTTATTGTGTTTTTCCCCACGAAGGAAACTTCTGCTTTGCAAGATGAAAAGACGACGTCTGCTCTTTTTTAAATATGAATTTGAGACATGTGAATCGACTTTGTATATTGCTACCCCTAGAACCAACCCCCTCCAACATTGCGCCCTTCATCAATATGTTCTTGGGTTGTTTTTTTACGACACTTTGCCATTTGGCATTTTCATGCAAATATGAATTACAAAACGCATTTCAACTGACAGAGAAACCGAGCTCAAAACAAGGAAAGATAAGAGGTAGAAAGCGGAAAAGAGAGTAGAATATAGGGAGTTGCAAGTTAGGAGTAAAAAGGTAGAAGTTGTATATATGTGTATATTTGACGAGGGCAGGTCAAGTTTTTTTTCGTCTGTCTGTCAATCACAGCTGTATCTGTGTGCTGTCATCTAAGCATGTGTGTGTGTATACACCTCTGTGTGTGTGTGTGTGTATTTTGCTTTTATGTGCTCCGTCCGCATTGCACATAAAACATTTTTATTGCTCATTTAGATATTTATGCGGCGTTTTATTATAATGAAAATTGTGCGTATGCGTGCGGTTTTTATTGTGATTGCAGTGGACCCAAGCGGCAAAGACATCGCACATCGCACATCGCAAATGCCTGCCTGGAGAGTCCTTGCTGTGATCCTTATTGAGGTCCTTGCCGCTTGTTGCCAAGCATTCCATATACCGCTTATCTGCATCTGAAGCGTGACCAACTTTTAAGCGCACGTGTTTTGATTGCTCTCAACATTGCCACAAAACGACAAGCGACACCAACATTGAACCAAGTTGGCAGCCTGCCATCGAGCTGATCGACCCTTAGTTGCCCAGTAGCCAAACATTCACTTCAAAGCCAAATAACAAATTAAAAATTAATGCTGTCAAACGAATTCGTAACGAGTCTATTTTAAAATAGGCTTAAAAACATTTTGCTGTTCTTTTTTTATTCTTGAACTATTTCCGGATTTCCAGATTTTCAAAGCAATAAAATGCATAGTTAAAATATTAAATGCTATCAAAGAATAATTATATATTAATTTTAACTTATAAGCGACGCCAACAGTATTCCAAAAATAAATAAAAATAAATATCCTAGTATATACAAAATAAATCCATTTCTTCTGTGCTTTAATATTGAACTTATTAAACTATTTAATATTCAACTTAAAAGTTATATTCTTAATAAGATCTACAGATACTGTCATATACTTAGTCACCTTTCTACTCATTAAATGCTGGGCTAACACCGATGCCAAAGTTCAATTTTACGCAGCTTTACGCTTTTAGCATTTGCTTTTGCATTTTATGTGACTCACACACACTTGCAAACACACAAACAACTCGCAAACTGCCATTGAAAATGTCAAAGTGCCCTCAAATGTAGGCAACATTTTTTTTTTGTGTTTGTTCATTATTTTGCTTTTTATTTCGTCATTTTGCGGCTTTTTAATTATGATCCCATCCAAGTTATACATTTTTTATAACTTTATATCTGCTTTGAAGTGCCAAATTTCAATCGGACTAACGTCGATTTTGCTTTTAATCGATTTTGCACAAACATTTCTCGACTTATTTCAAATAATACAGTTAAGCCATCAGTTGATGCGGTTTTCTGTGTTAGTATTTGTTGGTGATTGTGCATGTATGTGTGTGTGGTTCCCAGTTTATTTGCCATACAATTCAATTATGAGCTCTAGCTTTATGTTTAGCTTAAATGTACTAATTATTAAACAAATAGCCAATGTTGTTGAATCGAAAATACTGATAACAATAGCAAAATAATAATAATAATAATAATAATAGTAATAACGAAAACATCGACGCACCGCAACAAATACACCTTTAAAGCAATTAAAAACATATTTACATATTGTCATTGCCATTAAAAGCCAACCAAACAAACACAAATCCTTAAAAATTAATTTATATTAAACTACCTACACACATATAGCAGCAATGTGTAATGCACAGTATGCCAAGTAATTATTTGGACAAGATAAAAGATCTCTAATTTTAAAAAACAAAACTCAAACATCTGTTGTATATATATATGGTATATATATATATATAAAGGTATAGTATTCACAAACTGCCAGATAGACTTTGAATAAAATGATTTTATTTTTCCATTAATAATTAATAATTTGTGTTTTATTTTCAAAAAGCGGTCATTTTATACCGGTATAACTAGTATATAGGATATTCCGCAAAGCAAAATAATATATATGATTTTTTGTCATTGTCAAAACAATTACTTGACATACTGTATGTAGATATGGTATACATATGTGCGTTGCTTGCAGGAAAACCATTTAATGTGCTGACAAACATTTTGCGGCAACGTCGCGTCGTCTGCGATTGATTGTCAGCGATCTGTCAATGACAGACACATGCACACAGACACACTCACCACCCATACCACATACACACACGCAAAGTACACACAAGTAATTTTGCGTTAAATTACATTATCGTCTTGTGGGCAAATAATTAGCATAAAGCTCTTTAAAAGCAATATTCAACTAGGTTGTTCTCTGGATACATGCAATATACATATATATATATATATATATATATATATATATATATATATATATATATGTTCTTTATATTCAAAATTGCAAAATACTAAATATGAAATCAGTTAAAAAAAATTAATAACACCAAATTATAGAATTACAAATGTTCTTGAAGCCTTAAAATATAATTTTAATGCTTAACTTTCAAAAAACACTTTTAAAAAACAATCAACCAATTATATAAAATAAAAGAGAGACATATAAAAATATATTTATATATTGTTTAAAAATCAAATGAATTTTCCTCTGTTATTATATATTTTTACATAAAATGCCTCTATCATTCGCGAAATAAAAACTTAAATATTTGTGATTTTCTCATTTGTAAATCTTTGAAAAAGCGTTTTTCCTAGACAGTTTGCATTACCAAAGAGGAAACGAAATTGAGTTAATAGTGGCAAATAAAAAAGTGTATGAAATGTGGCACAAAATATTAGAGTTATGTTGTAACTTGCAACATGCAACCACATCTGGAATGCAACTCAAATGAATTTGCAATGCATTTGTGTTAAAGTGTCGCAAAGCAAAGTAGCAACATTTTGTACCTGCTACGTGTTGCAGTTGCAAGCACAGAATGTTTACGCACGTCAGCAACATGTCAGTCTGTCTGACTGACTGTCTGACTGACTGACCGACTCTCTGTCAAGCTGTGCGTGTGTTTGTGTGCTGCAAATCGCAATGCGCCTATTAAATGCCAATTGCAGCTGCACACACACTGTTTGAGACGAATTAGGTAATGGCCAACAGGCGACAGTTGAGAAGAGGGAAGAGGGTAGAGGCAAAGCCACTGGAAGAGAGGGTAATGCAAATTCCTCGAACTACGGTCTATCTCCTTCTCTCTACTTCTCTCTCTCGTTCTTCAACTCCTTCCTTGGCTGCTCTATTAGACTGTTGCAGTTCAGTTGGCCTGGTCAGTTGACATGGCCAGTTTCTCGACTAATGCGGCCACTGGGCAGTCAACTGTTGTTCTCTTTCTTCTTCATTCCCTGCTCTCTCTACCCTCTTCCTCTCTCTGCCTTTCTCAGCGGTGAAAGCAGCTCTCGTGCCTCTTGTGTATATAGTTTTGTTGATTTTGCCCTTTGGCTAACACAGAACGCTGTTGACTTTGCATATTAAAACAAAATGAATGCAGACAAACAAAAGCAAAAACAACAACAACAATTATAATAACAACAATGCGCAAATGAGTGACCTTAGTGAAAGTGTAGCCTAGTAGCAGGAGGCTCTACTGTACTTGTGGGGCTGCTTTTTAATTTCTGATTTCAACTTGCTGTCTCTCACTTTCTCTCTGTCTCTGCCTCTTGTTCTCCCCTTCTCCCCTTCTCCATTGCTCCATCTCCTGCTTAGTTTTAATTAATTATGCACGCTTTGTTTGGCGAATTAAAAACTGTTGACTCTGCCACAAACGAAAAATGTGGCAACGTGGCAACTCTTCATCTAGTGCACAGTGGCCCACTTTTCACAAAAAAAGGGTCAAAAATGTCGATGTCAAAATGTTTACATACTTTAAAAATCTTTCAATCTAATTTAAATTAACAAATTACAGAACAAATTACCTAAAAGAATTTGTTAAATGTGTGAGATACCTTTATATAAAAAAATAATAACTAAATTAAGCTACTCTTTTGTGACTAATGCATTATTTTAAAAGAAATTTACATTTTAAATTAAATTTTCAATTATAATTAAAATTTACTTTATTTATAACTATTGTCAAGAGATAAATAATGAATATCAAATTAAAAACTGAATATTTTAAACTTATTTACTTTTAAGACTTACCGCAAATATTTGAAAATTTAATATATATATATTTGTATAATTTATTATTATTTAATTGTACAAAATGTGTCACTGTGCAGCGTCTTCACGATTCACGCTTTCAATTAGCACCACGGCAAACAGGCACGCAATACAAATACAAATACACAAAACACATTTATATTTATATATATATATATATAAATATATATATGAGGTGGCAGAGTATCATTTATAAAGGCGACATTCCTGTAACATCGTTTGCGTTTCATTTGCCTTTGTAAGCAGCTTAATACGCAAATGGAAAACTGGAAAAAAAAATACTGTTGGTGTGTGTGTGGAGTATGTGGTGTGTGTGTGGTGTGTATGCTGTCAAGTGCGACATGCAATAAGAATTAGCGATAAGCAGCAGCATCAAAAGAATGTCATACACAGAAAAAAATACTGTGTTTCGAGTTAGGATCATTTTAAAATATTTGACGTCGATTTGCACAACAAATCATGACGAAAATGTCATTGAATATTGGTCGATTTTTGAGAGTATAAAGTTTTGAATATAATGTTTTTCGGTGTTTATGAAAATTTGAAGAATGGTTGAAAAAAAAATCAATTGTTCTTAATTGCAACATGTAAAAGCAGAATCAATTTCGCATGAAAATCGTTTAAGTCTTCATTTTCCATTTATATGGAAAATGGGTAGATGATTCGAAAAATTTCAATTTTTTAGCTAAACTAAATTTAAAAGCAGGATTAATTTGGGGCCCAAAATATGATCAATATGGTATTCCGTATAAAAATCGGTTGATTTTTGACGAAGTTATGAAATATCAAAGTTTTTGAAAAAATGTCAAGGGGTAAGTATGGAAAATTGGTAGATGATCGAAAAAAAATTAATTTCTTATATAAATTTAATGCATAATTATTTAAATATTAACTATTATATACTTAAAAGTAAAGATGCTGAAACTAAAAAGTGTTAACTTGAATTTGCTATTAATATTTTGTGCAGTGTAGTTGTTGTAGCTGTTACTGTTGTTGCCATTGATTGACACGCAGTGTGAGCACGTTGCCAAAATGTGGCATCAAATGGAAAATCCAGTTGGACACAGCCATTGCAGGCACTGCGATGCTAATTGAAGCACGTATATTTGGGGGCAAAGAGCAGAGAAATGAGGACAGGAGCAGAGAGCAACATCGAAAGCGGAGCGCGGAGGCTGGAGAAAACGGTAAATGTTGGCGCTGGTACGAAGAAATGCACTTAATTGGACTCAGTGAAGTGCGTTCGTCGCGGTCGCTATATGATTAATTAGAGACTGCAATGCACAAGGCAAAATTCGAAGCACTGTGAAACTGTTATAGAAAGCGATAGAGAAAGACTAATAGAGACAAAAGGAAAGAAAGCAGAGAAGAGGAAACAACTTTAATGACAGGCAAATAATGGTGTAATACGCCAGTTGCTTGTGCATTAACTACAGTTACTTCAATGCGCTAATGATCCAAAATAAAGAGATGCTATTAATTCTGGTCTCAATTACAAATTCTTCTCGAATTGGCAAAGGTTTAAGAAACAATTTTTCACATCAAATATTTACGTGCAACTTAACATTTATTCTAAATTAAGATAACCTTTTTTTACTTAAATAAAAGCTATTAAATATTGCGTAAATTAAAGACATTTTATTTTATAAAGTAAATAAATTTATAATTTATTAATTTAAATCGTAAAAATGGAAAAAAAAAGTTTTTAACACGTTTATTTATTTATTTATTGTCTGGCTGTAAGCAGTAGACATTTAAATTTATATTTACATTAAAAAATTAAATTTATTTATAGTAAGTAAAACTATTTTTTATAAAGTAAAAATTTATTTAAAAATAAAAACACATTTCTTGATACATAACATCAATCCTGACTGAAGTAATAATAATAGTAATAATGTTATTTGTTTATTGAACCATTTGCAAAGTTATCATCAAGTTTAACGAAGTTCAAATCCTGTTTAGAAATTAGCATTTCTGTCTGAGTTCCTGCGATTTTGCATGAGTTAGCCAATCTTCCTTTATTCAGGCTATTGCTATTCCGTCTTCTTTATCATCTATACCTTTCCACCCTTTCTTGGCCTAATTAGCACAGAAAATGTAAACTTCTTAAGCTGCAGTTAAGAGGCATAAAAAACTCATGCGCGTCGTTTGACGTCATGTTAAATTCATAATTTCAATTTCAAATTGTTACAGTTAGTAATATTACTGTAGTCGGTACCGACTAACCCTATCCCCTCCCCTTTTGCTCCCTTTGTCTTAGTCTAGAAACACACGCCTGATAATTATTGACAGTTGCCGCCGTCAGAGATTTTTTGTAACTGTGTTGTTGTTGCTGTTGTTATGGCTCTCATTTTAGTCTCATAAATATGCAAATTAATCATTTGCGGAAATTTGCATACTTAATAAGTTGTTTTAATTAAATGTTCACGCACGCATGCCTCACAATCTTTCCCGCTGGAATTGAGAATCCTTTTGCCCAAATGCCATTTTAAAGCGTCAACTTGTTAATTGCGCGCAATCCTCTTCAGCTCCTCCTATTTTTCAAAAAAAAAAAATATAACCGAATAAAGTGTTGGGGGGAGAGGCGTCAATATAAAAACATCCTTAAAACTGTTAGATAGCAACAATGACATAGGGCACAACAAAGCAGCAACAAAAGCCAGAAGCTAAAGCATAACAGAGCTGCCAACTGCTTTTCATATTTAGGGGCACAGTCACGTTCAAAAGCGTCGCAACGATCCCAAAAACAATATAAAAAGAAGCCCAACAAAAACTGTTTTTATCTGCATCACGCTGGCAATCTTCATTTTATTTGATTTCATTTTTTCTGAACACCCTAAGAGAATGGGATCGTAGAGTTTACGGCTTCTTTATTTTCCACAGACAAAACTATTTTGAAAATCTTAAGGTTTATCGGGCTTAAACATTTTAGCTCACATACCGTTAGTCCAGTTCCTAGTACAATTACATATAAATCATTTTTCTTATAACTATAAATATATCTATATATATATACCGCAAAAGCAGGCCGTCTAGTATCTATATATATTAAGTGATTATCTATACAAATTTCCAACTTATATTCTAGGGTATTAAAACTTTGATATGTTAAGGAACACGCTTGCTGTTTGTTTTTTATGTGTACAACAATTTCGAAAATGAACAGTCCCCCCCAAAAAAAAGCATGTATATATCTTTTATATACATATATATATGCAAACTGCGAGGCGCAGCCAACATAAATTAACATTTTTATGCGTCGCTGCAATGGACGAGAGCTCCAAGGACCAAGGACCCAGAACCTGAATCTGAATCAGAATCAGTAGCAACAACCACGACAACAACAACAACAACAGTAACAGCAACAGAATCACAGTCAAAGCATAAGCTTCAAAATGGGCGCCTCTCTAAGGCTCCGCATTATTTACGATGCTCCTGACACTGCCTAAAAATGGGCGGCAGTTGATTAGGGGGCGTGTCTATGTGTGTGTGTGTGTTTGTTTCTGTGAGTGTCTGTTGTCCGGAACCATTCACATTTCTTCATTACATTTCATTTTATTTCAGTTCAGAAGAGCCACGTTTATTTATTTGCCATTCGGCAGCGCCTTTGCCCTTTGCCTGGCAAATAATTTTAATTGGTTTTCACCCAAACCTCATCCTGATTTTCCTTTTTCTCTTCTTTCTCCGCTTGCTCGAATTGTAAGTGACAGAGAAGTGATTTCATCTTCATTATATATGCACAGAAATGTGTGTAGATTTGTACATCAATTTATTTATATTTCTTCTACAATGTTTATTCATCTTATTATAAAAGTGGTAGCTCTAATGTGTGTTTGCAAACCTCAATTTCAATATCAAATTGGTTTATAATTTACACAAATGCGTGTGTATTTGACTTTAAAATCAATTAAAGGACCCATCCGGTTTTTTTTTGTGTCATGATTTCAAAAATTAAGCTTTAAATTCTCAAGTTTAATTTGAATTTAGTTCGCAGTTACAATCAGAATTATTAGGATTAATTTGCGTATTAATTTAGCAGACAGTTCCATGAAAATATAGCACACTTTTTGAGGCAGCCTTGAAGTGCCTGTTAATTTTCTTCAAAAAGAAAAGAGCTAAGATTAGTTCTAAGAAATTATATTGCCAACACATTTTATTTTATCCTAGAGCATTTTGCTTCTCAGAATCTGCCTGTATCTTTATCTGCTATAAATTCGCAGATTCCACATAGGTCAAAATTCATCGGAAAATTCTATAAATATGTAGGATTCATTGAAGTCAAAAAATAAATAAATCTTCTCAGAGATACTAATAATAATCCATTTCTTAGAACAAAAGTCATTTATATTTAAATGGAATGTTTACTTTTAACTACAACAAAAATCATACTTTAATGTAACAAAAAAAAAAAAAAAATTGGCACCGTTATCTCACCTAACTGTGTTTCCTTCAATTCCAATTGATTCACAGTTATTGCTGTGATCCTTTGTGTTACGTCTTTTCTCTTGTTTTCTTTTCTTTTCGTTCGTTTCGAATATCTTAGTGCTCTATTAAGAGCATCGTTGCAAGTTTCACTTTCAGCTTGTTGTTGGTGTTGTTGTTGCTCACTGGTTAAGACGCCATTGTTTAGTATGCGGCGTTCATCAGTACAACAACATGAGTAAGCACACACACGCACACAAACACAGAAATGCTCTTGTTGTTCTTCTTGCTCTCTTGACTCTTGTATATGTATATGTTGCTGTTGTTGTTGCTGGGCACATTTCGTTCACAGCGAATTCATTAGGCATGCGGGAATTTTAATTTCACTTGCTCACACACACGCACATATGTGGCGACATATTTCTCAAACATTTTCGCTGCGTGCGGCGACGGCGACGTCAGTTTCTTGCTATGCTATTGCGGCTGCTGCGACTACGACGACTGTTGCTGCTGCTGTTGTTTTTGCCTAGACGCTTGACAATTTGCATGACGGCGACGCTGCTGCGCTGCTGCTGCTGCTGACCTTGCGCTCAAGTGTTAAAAACTATGCCGCACATACACACACATTCGTATACCGTACCGAACCGCTCCGCAACGCGTCACAACAACAATATCAGTAGTGGGCGATGGAAGAAAAGAGAGAGATAGACGCGGACAGCTGTCAAAAAATGTTTTAAAGCCTTTTCACACACGCACAATGCAAAGCGCTATGAACTGCGGTGCAAATAGCAGCAGAATAAAGTAAGCCTCGATTATATCCATGCCTTCTGCAGAGCGTAAGATGGAGATAGAGAGAGAGGCACACAGGCAGAAGAGAGAGTAAACGCGTGTGAGAGGGGGAAAAGCGTACACGTTTAATGTTCAAGTCAAGTGCGAAGCTTGTGCGCGTGAGTGCGTCTGTGTGTGTTAGTGTATCAGTGTGTTATGTGTTGGTATGTTTTTTTGGGATGCTGCCGCTGTCCGCTGCTGCTGCTCTGCCGCTGACGCTGCCTTGGAAACGTTGATACGTTTTCTTTTGTTCTTTCTACGCGCCGTCGCTGCTTGATGACAAATTTCTTCTGCTTTTCCAGTTTTTTATTTGCTGTTTATTGTATTTATTTTTTTAACTGCTTTCCCTTTTGCTCTGCTCCTTTATAATTCTATTTTGCGTTCAGTTTTCGCTTCTTTATTGCCTTTGTTGTCTGGCTTTCTATGCTCTTTATCATTTTTTTTTTTTTAATTATTTGCCACAATTCTTCTTGTTGCTGTTATTATTGTTTTTGTTGCATGCTTTTACATGGTTGAACATGCATGCCATTAGCACGTGGCAATCAGCGTCACAATTTGGCATCGATTCATTTGATGATGGTTTTCTCTCTCTCTCTCATTTTTCGATTTTCCTTCTCCCCCCTCCAAAAACAGCTGCTTGCGGCTAGCTGAAAAGTATGCTTTGATTAATTATGCTTTACCCGGAATTTTAACGCACAAATATCGCATCAATATTCCTTATTTTTTATTTACTGTAATGTGGTTTTACGATTACTCTTTTTTCACTCTCCGTTCCTTTATACGATTTCACGCATATTAAACGATTAAAATTCTTTCTTTGCTTTTCACCCAGTCCACATGCTGAATTTGAGGATATTCATTTACTTCGATTTAATGAACGCGCGCGCTCTGTTCACCGCACCGCACAGACTCCGACAATGAACTGCCAAAGTGTTTGGATGCCTCTACAGTTTAGTACTGAAATTCCGCGGCACACAGCTTCCGCTTCGTGTACGAGACCAATTCGCTCTTCGCAGGATGCTGTGCGCTCTCTCTCTTTCGCGTGCACTTTCCAGCACAAGCACTGTTGCCAACTCAGCTATTTTATAGCTGTTGTGGCTAATTGGAAATTATGTTTGCTAGAAAAATGTGAAAATTTTTGTTAGCCAGAGATCTGGCTATTTTAAATATATTTCAGCTAATAGTATAATTCCCAAACTGTGCAAAAGTGCCTACAAAAAATAATTTTTATGCTTTCCAGACAGAACAGAAACAAAACATTTTTTAACAAAAGTTGCAAGCTAGAAAATTTACCGATCTGGCAGCACATACAATGTTAAGATTTTAGACTATCTGCAAAATTTTGCAACCAAGAAAATTTAACTACATATTTTTATTTATTTATTTCAAAGCACGTATATAATAATTTTTGCTAAAAATTTTCCGATTTTATTATGTTTATTTTTTAGAATTAATCTTGAAACTTTTATTAAGAAATTCACCTTGATTTTAGCCAATTTGGAAATATAAAATAAATATTTAATTCATTTCAAAGTATTTATATTTTAATATTTACATAGCACGTTGCTCCTTCTTAGCTATTTGCTCCTCACTTAACAGTAACATAATCTTATGTTAAAAAAGTTGAACAGTATTTTAGCTATTTCTCAGCGCATTTTTAGCTATTTCTCGGATGCTTTCCAGCCAAACATAGCTATTTCCTAATTGCAGCTAGCAGCACTAAAAGTTCGATGAATCTATTTATTTGCGGTATTTTTTGTCAATGCGGTCATTCTTTGATCACAATCCGAAACAGCGATGTATTCAAATTACATTTCCTTGAGCAATGTTTTGAAATTTTTACAAACGTATTACATAAATTTTAAAATTTTTTAGTTTTTTCAATTTAAAGGTAAGATAAGTTTCATATATAAGCCCATTTTGGAAATTGAGCGCAATAAAAAAAAGATCTTGAAGCCCTGCCAAGCTACTTATGGTTAAGGCTGCCAACCCGTTTTTTGCTAAAGGCTGCCAACCCGTTCTTTGCTAAAGGCTGCCAACCCGATTTTGAGTAAGACTAGCAGACGTGCACCGAACGTGAGTCGAACGGCAACCATCTTGTGAAAAATACCTACGAAACTGGAGAGGAGTTGGTGTAGGAATTAAATATTTCTGCGGCATATTAAAAGTTAAAAATATAAAAAAAATAACAATGATTTCTGCTCGCTTGGCGTCGTCGGTCGCACGCAACTTGCCTAAGGCGGTAGGTATTTAATCCATGAAATTAAAAGTGTGATATAAAGTGCTGATTGAAATTTGCACATAGAAAATCAAATATACATAACCCAATCCAATTGGCAAAGAAAAAATATCAAAGTTAACTTTTACTTTAACAATGTGAAGAATAACTGCAACTGGATAACGCAATTACGCCTATATTCAGATAATTGATCAGTAGAATATTGGCACAAAAAAAGAAGGTTCTGATTGTGTGTGTGTTACGCAATGCAATTCCAAAGCAAATTACATAACTATGCAATGGTTTATTGTGTGTCATTAATTTGCTAAATTTTACTATGCTTAACAACATATTTTAGTGACTTTTGTTAATCAAAGTGTTTTACTTGCAATAGTTACATAATTTGTCAACTTGTCAACGGCTCCGCTGCTGCTGCGCTGCTCGCGTTGGCCACAAACTTTGAGGTTAAGTGCGCATGAAAAAACTATGTTGTTAGTGCTAAAAGCATCAAAAATGGCTTCAAAATAAAGTCAAACAACTAAATATGCATAATAGGTATACAAATTGACAATTGAAATGTCTAAGTCTTCTGCATTTTGGTCAATCATTAATTTTGGCCGGTCTGCTGTGTGTGCACTTTGTGCGAGAGCAGGACAGCAGCATTGTCGCTCATGTGGTTATTCAATGCCTTCACACTGCTTACACTTGTTCCTTACATAAGTTGAATTGTTAAAAAATTAGGAATTTGCATTAAATTTTATTAAATATTTAAATGATAAAATTTAAATAGGTACTTGTTTTTTTGTGCATACTAATTTGATAAAGATATCGTAAACAGTTGCAGCAGAATTGATTTTAACAGCTGATTGTGAATATTATGTACATATGTGGCGGGAGTGCCCCTATTGAATTCTAATATTTAATCAGGATATCAAATAGATTTAAGTATAGCTTTCATTTTAAGTTGTATTTTTTTGGTTACATAAAATCTTTGAATATCGATAAGATTAATATTAAAATTTGTGGTTATCAATATCTATCGGTTAACAGCTTTTAGAAGTAAAGATTTCGATTAATGTATTAAATGCAAATTCTTCACATTACCAATTATTCTTCAGGTTGTCTGCAAGGCTGCCTACCCAGCTGCCACTCTTGCTGCCCGTAAGTTCCATGTTGCCAGCACACAGCGCAGCGCGGAGATCTCCGATATTCTGGAGGAGAGAATCCGTGGTGTTGCCCCCAAGGCTGATTTGGAGGAAACTGGCCGTGTGCTGAGCATTGGTGATGGTATCGCTCGTGTCTATGGCCTGAACAACATCCAGGCCGATGAGATGGTGGAATTCTCCTCGGGCCTCAAGGGCATGGCCCTCAATTTGGAGCCCGACAATGTGGGTGTTGTCGTCTTTGGTAACGATAAGCTCATCAAGCAGGATGATATTGTCAAGCGTACTGGCGCTATTGTCGATGTGCCCGTCGGTGATGAGCTGCTCGGTCGTGTTGTCGATGCTCTCGGCAATGCCATCGATGGCAAGGGTGCTATCAAGACCAAGGATCGCTTCCGTGTCGGCATCAAGGCACCTGGCATCATTCCCCGTGTCTCTGTCCGCGAACCCATGCAGACTGGCATCAAGGCCGTCGATTCCCTCGTGCCCATCGGTCGTGGTCAGCGTGAGTTGATCATCGGTGACAGACAGACTGGGTGAGTGTAATTTATTAAAAAGTTTTATAATAAGCTAGTTTTGTTTAGCTCCCTTTTTATGCTGCCAATTTTTGTATGCTTTTACAACATAAGTATCTCAACTAATTTTCGCATATTTTCCTGCAGCAAAACCGCCCTGGCTATTGATACCATCATCAACCAGAAGCGTTTCAACGAGGGTCAGGATGAGTCGAAGAAACTGTATTGTATCTACGTTGCCATTGGTCAGAAGCGTTCCACAGTCGCCCAGATCCTGAAGCGTCTTTCGGACTCCGGTGCCATGGATTACACCATCATTGTGTCGGCCACCGCCTCCGATGCCGCACCCCTGCAGTATTTGGCTCCCTACTCCGGTTGCGCCATGGGTGAATACTTCCGTGATAAGGGCAAGCACGCCCTGATCATCTATGATGATTTGTCCAAGCAGGCTGTTGCCTACCGTCAGATGTCTCTGCTGCTGCGTCGTCCCCCAGGCCGTGAGGCATATCCTGGTGATGTGTTCTATCTGCATTCGCGTCTGTTGGAGCGTGCCGCTAAAATGTCCCCAGCTATGGGAGGTGGTTCCCTGACTGCTCTGCCCGTGATTGAGACCCAGGCCGGTGATGTGTCCGCCTACATTCCAACCAATGTCATTTCGATCACTGACGGTCAGATCTTCTTGGAAACCGAATTGTTCTACAAGGGTATCCGCCCAGCTATTAACGTCGGTCTCTCTGTGTCCCGTGTCGGTTCCGCTGCCCAGACCAAGGCCATGAAGCAAGTGGCTGGCTCCATGAAGCTGGAGTTGGCTCAGTACCGTGAGGTCGCTGCTTTTGCCCAGTTCGGTTCCGATTTGGATGCCGCCACTCAGCAGCTGTTGAACCGTGGTGTGCGCCTCACTGAGCTCCTCAAGCAGGGACAGTATGTGCCCATGTCTATTGAGGATCAGGTAATGTTGACGAAATGATTATATAAGTTCTCCTTAACTGTCTATATCTTTTACACTTTCCCCCACAGGTTGCTGTCATCTACTGCGGTGTGCGCGGTCATTTGGACAAGATGGATCCCGCAAAGATCACCAAGTTCGAGAAGGAATTCTTGCAGCACATCAAGAGCAGCGAGCAGGGTCTCCTCGACACCATTGCCAAGGAGGGACAAATTAACCCAACTGTTGATGCCAAGCTGAAGGATATTGTCCAGAAATTCATGTCCACCTTCCAGGGTTAAACAATAACAACAGATGAGCAGTTATATCATAGATATTGAGGCAGATCCCACATCTTGCAAGCAAATAAATGAATTAATGTCTAAGCTGAGAAATACAAAAGTCACGTTCATAATTAATAATGAAAGCTGCCGAAACTGCAACAACAACAACAACAAGAATAACAACTTAAAAACATAAGAAAATATAAACAAACAAAAAACATTATAAATATTCAATTTGCGCATTCATGTTTTCCTTTGCTGTTTAACGACTCCGCGTGTTGTCATCGTGCCACAAATCTGGGAGAGAGATCTAAAGTGCGAGACGCACGTGGAATCCAACAGCCAGGATCTCCTTTGAATTTCAGCATAGTCGAATTTCCTGTTGCTCTAGCCTAAACACAAGAAATCAAATCAATATTTGTAATATTGTTAATCGAGAATACTCGAAAAATGCCGTTTGTGGATGATTGTGAAACGATGGAAAATAAAAACGATAATAATTATACTCTGAAATCATGTGGATGTGTATTTTGAGAAATACTAGATACTGAATCTATAGATATAGATAGCTGGTAAAGCAGGATCCTTCAATTTTTTAAGATCTGTAGTGCTATTAAATCACGTACATATCTAGAAATCTGTAGAGATGCTGATGTGATTTTTCAATCTACATGTCGCTAGATTCCTTAAAGAAATTTCGAAATAGAATAGACCTTTATTAAATGGTGAAATGATTTACGAAATATAGTTAGACTACATACATATATACGTTGGCATTAGGATTATTAATCTGTAGTACTATAAAGTTGCGTTCTGAAAATCTCAAATGATTTTGGCTATTGTTTTTTGAAAACAATTTACAGACAGATTTTCGTATAAGTAAATCTCTTAAAACCTCAATTTTATTATAAGTCAAATTTCCTAATATTTGGATGGAGTTACAACTTATCGAATTTCTGGTTCATAAAATTAGAGACAGCATCTCCTAAAACTCCCCTGATCCCTAAATCCTTGTTTATTTAAATTCGTACATTTAAGGTTCTTCCAAGAAAACTTTGTCCAACAACTGTCTGGGCCAATTACTAATTGAAATCCTGTGAAAGACAGGCGGAATGTCCTTTCATTAAATCCGTCTATAGTCTCAGCTGATCCGCCGCAACAGCAGCTGTTTATTTTTTGGTTCGTAAACAAGACGTCTACCTCTACCTTGAATGACCTTACAACCTCTCTTCCTCATCCTCCCTCTTCGCACAGCGGGTATCGGATCTTTACCTGACTCCTTTGCAGGATAAGAGACGAACGGTCGGTCGGTCGGTCGTCTTCACGCTCTGCATATTTCGTTAACAGTCAAGCAGAAAAAGGCGCAAGGAAACTCAATAACTGTGGGGAATCTCTTTTTATGATACCCTTAAATACAGACAGTTCGTCGCGTAATTGTTCTGACAAAATTGAAGATTCATATGCAGTTAGACAAGAAAATGATTTGAAAAAATAAAAAAGCATATTTATGATTTATTTTAGTTTTAAAAATAGTAACTCAATGGAAATAATTTTGTTTGTTTTTCTTCTATTTGTTCTATGCACAAGATTAATAAATAAGATAACATTCTCTTAAAAACAGATATTTTTTGGAATTTCCTCATGTTAACAATCCTTTTTACTTACTGTTTATATTTTATTTAGCAAATAAATTTCTAATTTTCTTCCTGTATATGAATAATATTGAATAATGGAATCCATTGGTTTAAAAACGTTTTGAATATAAAGAATATTTGAACTCTATTCTTAGTCAGAACAATTTCATGTCATACTGTATATAGAACAACACACATTCACACACACACACATGAATGCCAGGACTCTCACAGCAGAAGTCCCGCCGAGTGCGGAAAAAGAAAAATCACTGTGATTTTCCATGCCAGACATGTCTGTGTGTTGTTGTTGCTGCTGCTTTCTTTTTATTGTTGCATTTGTTTGCTCGTAAAAGTGTCGAAATTAATGAGAGCCATAAAACCGTCAAACTTAAATTTCGAACAGGCGCACAGCGGAGACAGCAAGCTCATTTCCAGTCTTCCAGTCGAACTCGCAGTCGAGCTCTCACTGTCAGCTAGCCAGCACACACACACACAAATAGGCCGCGCAGCAAAGTACATACATGTATTTAATATATACACGACTACGTGCGAGTGGAGACAGCGTCGACGACAGCGGCAGCAGCTACAGCGACGTCGAGCCAATGCGGACAGCAAGAACAAAAAGACACACACACACACACACACACACACACACATGTGCTGCTTGAATGTCGTGCATAAGGGAGGCAAAACTGACCTGCGATCAAAGCAAAGTGAAGTCAATGTTATTCCCTTTTCCATTTCATTTCCTTTGTTTGCTTTGTGTGTGCGCTTGTCTGGCAGTTGATAAGGACTGCAGAGAAAAAGAGACCGCCTCATAGGGGTCGCAATTGCCTTGTTTTTTTTCTTGATTTTTTTTTGTATTACGTTCCGGTTTTCAACTTTCACAGAGATTTTCACAGCTGCTTAAGCTAAAAGGCGCCAAATTGTGTCAGATTCCAAAAGAGAACACAATAATTTATTTGCAATGTTTATTAAACTGAGTTTTCGTCTTTTAATAAGTGTATACACAAGTTTTAGATAAGCTAATACATATGATTAGGCTTTTTCTTTAAATACATAGCACAATTTCCAAACTCAATTGCTTAAATTATAAATAAATGTATGATTATAAAATAATGTTTGCTTATTATTTTCTGATTTTTAAAATATTTACTTATTTAATAATATGTATTTTAGAGGCAACGCCGATCAGTTCAGCCAGCAAATGCGCTCGTTGCTCACCGTTTAAGCTCTCTCAATCTCTCTCTTGGTGCAATCAGTGTCTGTAGCTGTCTCTCTCTCTCTCAGGATATTGTAAAAAAACACATTACATACATACATATAAAAACATATATGGCAGTAGTATATGAGTGGAAAGGGAATGGCAAACCCAGAGAAACTGTAATGGAAGTGGGAAGGGGAAAGGGAAACTGCCTTTGTTGTTGATCGCCTTTACAACGGCGACGACACAAATGCAAAACGTTCATCAACAATATGTTCATTATTACACACACACACGAAAAATTACACAAATTTAAATATAGTAAACAAATTGAACTAAACTTGCAGTCAAAATTGAACGAAAACTGCATAAAACTAATTATGAAAAATGTTGGAAGTGTGCTCTCCTATTCTCTACTTCTTGGAAATTCCCACAATGGAGTCGATGAGAGGGGAACTCAGCTCGGGACGCAATGCAATCTTTTGAAACTTGTTGGCCTGATATTTAATATGAATCGATTTCAATTTCGCTGCCGGCGCCTCTCGCGCCAACTTGGCAATTTGTCGTGTTATCGGACGCAACTCCTGGGCCGTATACTGGGAATAATGCACCAATGTATCTGTCCAGTGCTTGTCATTGAATCCCGTGGCGGCCCTGGAATTTCCATTGAGCAAGTGCAGCGAGAGAAACAGCGAAGAGGCGGCAATCTGGAAAATGGAAATCAATTTGGAATTATAATACACTTAGGCAAGTCAGTCTTCAGACAAGGAAATTAATATGCAAGAACAAATAAATAAAAAATATAGATGTTATTTTGAAAAATAATAGATTAGATTAAATATAATAATTTCAACAATTGAACAATATTTTACAGACTATAGTTAGATACTAAGGGGAAAGACATTTCCCCATAAGTATTTTACAAGACTGTGATCAACATAATAAAGAAGGCATGGAAACAACTCACCTCAGAGGGTCTGCGACTGGCCAGATCGTAGTCCATGCTGGCCAGTTCCAAGAAGTACTTGGACATGGCATGATGAGCGTCCTCGGCACAAGCGGCCTTCGAATAGCGGCGCAAGAAGTGGATGGGCAAAGGACGCGACAGATTGTTATCAATGGTCTTGAGGATCTGCAGTTCCATCTGGCGAATCTCTCGATCCGTGTAAGTGTTATCAGTGATGAAAACAAAATCAGCCATTGCCGGTGGGAACAACTCCTCGTATTTGGTGGCTATAAACAGAGCAGTGACTCCCACCAACTGCAGATGTTTACGCTTTGTGGTCTTCACCACTTGCAGATAACGATCGATAATGGCCACAGCCATATGGAAGGTTTCGGCCACCAAATGGAACTGCAAATGCACCTCGTTAATCCAATCGATGAGGACGGCGCGCATGCGACTGGTCACCTCCACCTGATTGGCCAAATGGTCTACATGAATGGGCTGTTGAATCTCCAGTTCGTACAGATATTGGTAAATGTCATTAACATATTCTGATACCAAGATAAGATTCTCCTTGTCGTCGGCATCGATGTCTTCAACATTTGCCAATCGTTGACTAGACAGAGAGACGGCAGTTGTTGTTGGTTGAGATGCAGTTACTACTGGCAAAGGCGTTGGAATCACTTCCTTCTTAGTCACATCCTTCTTGATCAATTGTGGCTTAATCGGTGCCACCTCCCTCCTAACTACATTGGCAACAGGTTGTGCAGCTGGCACATTGGCCTTGGCCATTGCAGCTCTTAACTTGTTCAAGGATTTGCTGGTCAAGTTGCTGTCCTCGCGTCGCAATGTGTTCATCTTCTCATCGGATCCAGATTTTTGCTTGGTAGCGGCTGCAACTGTTTGACAATCGTTAGTGATATTGGCATCGGTGAATTCAGGAGTTTTTTCGACATTAGCATGCGTGAATTATTTTATTTGATTTATTTTACTTACGCTTTCCAGTTGCATTCACTCTTCCATTGGCCGCTGCTCGCAAATTGTTGGAAGAGTTTTGTCGCGTGCCGACGGCGATATTCGTGCGCATCGACTGTGAACGCAGCAGAGGAGCTGTCGTTGTTGTTGTCGTCTTGACTGCATTGGAACTGGAATTGTTGACAGCCAGCGGCTGCTTCTTCCAATGTGTGTCCACACGTGCTTTAACATCTTTGAGTCTGCAATTTTCAGATTCAGCAATGGAAATTAGTATTAAAATCGATCAAAAAATTTATCATATAAATTTAGTATGATAAAATAATTATTCTTTGAAAAATAAATGTGCTTAAAATAAGAATATAGAATAGCAATTATTATATATTATTCCAATTCTTTAAAGTAGGGTTTCTTTGCAACCCAGTAAAAGTTTAGAAAAAAAAATTTTTTTTTAATAAATAAGCATAAAATAGTGTAACCCAATAGATCTCTTTTTTTAGATAAATAATTTGAAATATTTTCTTTAATTCCAAACTAAAATTTAAAAATATTTGTTCTTGGTGAAATATATTATAACATGATGATGAGAGATTTTTACTGTATTCTGCACTTATCACTTACTCCTTTTGCGCCACATCTTTGCTGGTTATGTTGCGGTTTAGTCCCCGATTTTGTATATCGCCCAAAGCGGCGCGCTTTGTGGTTACCTCGTTTGAAGGCACTGTCAATTTTTTTTACTTGCACTTGGTTGTATTTCTCGCTGGCATTCTAAAAAAAAAATAAAAGAGTTGTCCTTATATTATTAGGGGTCAATGTCTAGGCGGCCATTTTGAATGCAACGGCATCATCAAATCTTTAGTTAGAATGTAAAGAGGAATGCAATTAGCGGTACAAGTACCGCAATTTGGTTAATGTTAGAAAAGCGCGCCAACTGCATTTACCGCTGCGGCAAAAACAACAACGCTTAACTAAACGGCATTTCTTCTTTCATTCTTCCTTTCTCTTTTGTGCAAATGGCGGCTGCGCCTGCGTCAGCGCCAGCGTCGCAGCCAACGCATTGCGTTAGTGGAAAAAATTTAATAAAATGTGAATTTAAAGCCAATTCTTACCTCATCCATAAGCATCTTCATTGTTCCTGTACCCAACATCTTGATTGTTTTATATATTTAATAAAAATATGAACGGTTTAATTTGATTTGCACTTGAACGCGTCTTTTTACTTTTGTAAGAAAAACGCAGTCTCCTTAAATATTTGTATGTTATTTATAATTTTACTGCTTTGTAGCTTGTTTTAAATTGCACAAATATAATTTACAATTGTTAGTTTTTTCATCGATTGCTACAATATATTGATAATTTATTTTCCGAAGTCTTTCGAGCTCAACGCAAGATGCGAACGCAAAACGCTGCCGTTTGGATTTGAAAAGCACGCCAAGTGACCTAAAACGATATGACCACACAATGAATGCCCGTAAATACGTGCGAAAGTGTGACCGCATATGCCTGCAATTGGTATTTAAATTATACTTTCAAAAGCAACCCTGCCTTAACTGCCACAAGAGCAATTACAAGTTTGCAGCTGATTCCATATGAGGATAAACTTCCAAAGCGGACTAATATTTGAAACTTCTATGGTTGTAAGCAAACTTCTAGCATCCATTAAATAGATCACCTTTATTTTATTTAATTTCGAATTAAAAATTGATAGTATGGCAAGCTGGCAGCGTTGTCTTATAGCACATAGCTTTTGTTCGGTGCTAAAGTGCTGCCCAACAATATATTGATTTGAATATGAATGAACGTTGAAACGGCAAACTAATTTGAACTTTGGTTTGCTTGGCAAATGCAAGTTCTTAAATTGCTTGGATTGTGCTCTATCATTGTCTCCTTCACTGATTGCATCAATTAAAAGTTGATCACTTCAATTGGCCTGGCATCTGTTGTATCTGCATAGAAAATGTACTCTAACAATTTTTGCATTTGCATTGCTGATTTAAGATTTCCTTCACAATGCGTTGTTGTTGCTGTTGTTGTTGTTGTTGTTGTTACTTCAATCTGAACGGAAATGCAACATAATTCTTGGTTTGTTTTTTACTCGACTGTGATGATCAGTGTCAAGTTTTCGTCTACATCATTTTCAGGTACTTGACCATTAAAAAACAGCAACAACAGCGAAACAACAACAACAACAATACAGAAAAAACGGTTCTGCATTTTTTGCTAATTTTTCGGCTGCTTTACTTTACGGTGGCGTTCTATTGTTTCGTTCCGCCCGACGTTTGCTCATTAGCATATTTTGTAGCTCCATCTCCAACTTTGGACCCCACATTCCGACTTCCCCCTCCACTTACCTCACCCTCTCCATTCCACCACCCACTGCTTACGGGTAATGCTTTTTATCTCTGTCCCTGTCGCGCAGTGTTGCCATTCAAGCTATTTTATAGCTAGATTTAACAATGTGCTAATAACAGAAGCTGGAAAAAAAATGTTATTAGCAATTTTATTGTTTTGAAAACGCATTAAAATCAATTTAGTTTTTATAAAAAGTATATTAAGTGTCTAAAAGGTATCATTTTTTATTTTAAGACTAATTTTTTAGTACTTAATATACAACTAATTTTTTTATATAATATAAATGAGGACATAGAGTTCTATGCACAAATTTAGCTTTATTGTTTATTAAAAATCTTTACGTGTATATTTTTTTTTAAATTTGTATTTCCAATGCTTTATAAATATAATAAAACTTTTATTAGAAAATATGAATTTTTCGAAAGATTTTTGAGATCAACTTTAATCAAGCATTTCCTTTTTCTTTTCGAAATAATATCTATTTTTAGCTCTTGAAATTTTGGGCATCACTGCTATCTCTGTCGCTGCAAAAGCCGACGGCGTTTTGGCGTCGATCGTGTTCCCCGTCGGTTTGAATAAAGTTTTCCGCAGTCGTGATTTTTCGTCATTCGCGAACGTGGAGTTGCCGTTGAAAGATCTTATGGAAAATCGGGCGCTTGCTGTCAAATTGAAATTCCATTAAAAGAACAGTAAGAATTCGGTGATTCTTGGGTTTTAAAAATTCAGTTAGCTACTTTTAAAAAACATCGATTGAATTGACCTCGAAATAATCCAGCTGAAACGGTGTTCGTCTTTTTGGCTAAAGTGTATTAAAAATCATAAATTGTATTAAATCTTGTTATGGTTGAGAGCATATTTTTTTGTTTTATAATTTCGTTGTTCGCGTCGTTTAAATAAATATAAATGCGTATAATTGTGAAAACAAAAGCGCGCACAGAATATTTGTTTAACAGTGTTTGAATTTTGTAAACGTTTTATTTCCTCAAAATTGAATTGTAATCGAATAAATAGACTTTCATGGATTTGAAGTGGCCGTCTGTTAACGTTATCTGTTAACAGTTATCTATAAGGAAATATTAAGTGACAAGTGCTGCCAATTGATAGCAGTGTACCATAATCGTTATCGATATCACAAAGAACTTAAGCCACGAACTTGTGTATTTGAAATTAATGTTTAAATAAATATATACAAGTAATAGTTTTTTGCAGTTGTAAGAAAACTAAAGTAAAGCGTCTGCTAATGTGCAGCACTCCAACGACAACAACAACAACAAATAGCAGCAATTAATTAGTGCATAAACAGTTAAATTAACTGCCGTACAAGTTTGCAGCCGTTGCGCTTGCGCCAACTGCGACGGCGACGGCGACTGCGACGGCGACTGCGACGTCGCTGCGTGCATTCACTTTTCTCTCTGGGCTGTTGATTCTGCTGCAATCAAAAAAAAGGAATTAAAAAAAAACAAGTGAAATACAAACATTTATTTTGTTGCCCATTTCATACAATGTAAGACAAGTAATAAAAATTATGACGCAAATAAGTAAGCAAGTGAAATAAAATTAGAGTGGTAAACTACAACATAAATAAATGTTGCAATAAATGCAATTTGTGCAACAATAAAACCATAAGACAATAGCAACAAATGTAAATAGTTATTAACTTAAATCGCCTAACTGTTGTCAACATCAAAAGCGTCGTTATGTCTGCGCCAGCTAATCAACGTCAACGTCAGCTTCAGTCGCAGTCGCAGTCGACGTCGACGTCGCCGTCTCAGTCGCCGCGTTATCGTCACCATCAGCGACATCGTTTGTGCCTAATTGTTTTGGCTGCCTTGATTCTGGACGCCACTGTAGCTGCTGCTCTTAAACGCGACAGCGATGCCGACGTCAACAGCGACGCCAACGCAGTGCATATTGAGCTGCGACGCAGGAGAAGCGTCAGCTGGAATGGCATTGAGGTAAATTCTTGATTGATATTTGATATTTGATTTTGATTGCAATTACAATTGAAATTGCAATTGTTAATGGCATTTGTCACATGGCCAAACATTGCTTCAATAATTCATTGCTTTGCCTGATTAATGTCATCTGATATCATTCTCCCAATTGCAATTAAAAACTCAAAAATAAAACAGAAAATGTAGCTTCTTAAATGAAGCGCTTTTAAAGTTTGCATATTCCGAATTTACAATTTATTCATATTCATTAAAATTATGTTTAAATTTCTAATTTTAATAGCGTAATAATATTAAATTGTGTGTTACTACAAAGTATTCTATATTTCTTACAATATAAAGAATTTACGCCTTTAAAATAAGAAAAATCTTAATATATTGTTCTTCTATAAATTAATTCTTGTAAATAAAATTTCCTGAAAAACGAAAGGTATTAATAAAAATAAATAAAAGGTTCATCTTACTGCTTTTATGACATTTATATGTTATATTATACTTAAATTAAAACACTATTTTTGGTTATGTTATAAAAAAAATTCTAGATACGAAACTAGCGAGTTTTTCTCAAATATCTTATGTAACAACTAAGATAAAAACATATAACTTATGATTCTCACATGAAACATCTATAATATCTGATATGTATGAACTATTTAACGTTGTATTAATTTGCAAAGCTGTTAACAATAAAATAAATAGTTATAATCAGGTGATTCTTCGGGGTGTAATCAGGTGATTCAGTGGCCCTTTTATGAAGTCTGCTTAAATTGCAGTGTGCACATGAAATACAAACGCGTGATTCATTAAGAAGTGTCAGCATATTCATAAAACATTCATATTCATGTTTGTACAGTGTACATACATTAATATAGATATATATTCACATGCAAACGAGTGCACATGTTTATATATGAAGATATATGGGTTGCATGGGCGTAAGGGGCGTGGCAGTGAACCAATTTCTTGCTGTGCAATGCGAGACGTTGAATGACCCCGACCACTCGATATATTCTCGTAATTGGAAGCCCAGAACTTGATTGTCCATCAAATTATTAAATAGCAGCTTAAGCGCGACAACAACAACAACAAAAAATATATATTTACCATATATATAAAATATTAAACAACTTGTTGGCAAATTACATACATTTCACTGTCGACTGCAACTGCTGATCACATATTATTTTATAACCCAAAGACCTCCAAGCGTCTTCAGGAATCTCCCAGATGTCCCAGCTGCCGATCTACTGACGAGGGCCGTTTCATAAGAATCTCTCGGTCTCAAATTTCGCTTTCATGATCAGCTTCAAAGTGACACAACTCATTCATTTTCAATTAGCACTTAACCATTAATCATTTTTGTACACAGAGAAAATTTTCTTATACTTATTCACTGAATTTCTGAACATTTCTGAATATAAATAAAACTTTTATTTAAAATTTGTACTTCAATAAATATTAAAACTGTCAATGCTAAGACAAGATTTTCTCCTTTAAATACAGTAATAAAAAAAATATAATATATTTGACATTCTTTTCATTAACATATTTTGCTAAAATTACGATTACATCAATAACACACATAAGATATTAAATTCTAATTTTAGGCGGCTGTTACTTTCAGAAAATTGATGATTTTAATATATAAAGTATAAAATATTATATATTTATATTTAAGAAAGTTAAATTTCCTGAAATTTTCTTCAAGAAAATAAGTTTATATTTGAGTTTTTAGTTTATTAAACTTTATCAATTTAAAATATTTCGCATTAACACATCGAATTTCATCTTATAAGTTCTAAATTTTAAAGTTTCATAGTTTGACAAAACTTGATCAGTTGAATATTTTTATAAGAAAATAAAGTTCGATTAAAAAATATTGATTGAAAGAATTTCTATATATATTTTAATTTTTATCAGTTTCTGAACTTAATCTGTGTGATTTTTGATGAAAACATCTAGTTTATTTGCGTTTGTTTTCTAAAAATAATTACAATTACAGTTTTACAATTCTTCTATGAAAAGCGTTGAATAAATATGCAAAATAGCTCGAAAATGTGGGAAATTGATGAAAACTGCAAAATTTCGCAGCTGTCACGGTTTATTCTTTATTTTCCATTCGCAGGTGAGCGAACATTTGCCAAGTTATTGACCCAAGTTGTAAATTAGTGGAATAAGTGCGATGTTTCAGTTGAGAACCTTCTGCTTTTGTAGACTCTTGGTTCCGCCTTGGTTTCTTCGGAGTTTATCGCTGCCTGTGGGACTCGCAATTTGCTATCTTCTTGTTTTATGTTTTTCTTTTACTTGTTTGCCAAGCATTTAAAGTGACTTCATTTTCAACTTCCACTTGTTTGTTGTGTAGTTTTTCCTCTTTTATTTTTTGTTTGTAATTCTTCGCCTTTTTTTTTCTGCAGATGTTCCATCCACAGGTCACGCAAAATTTCATCATATAATCAGCCGGCGGGTGATTACAGCGTTGAGTACGAATACGAGTCGGAATACGAGTCTGAGTCTGTGAGTGTGAGTGTGAGTGCGAGTTTAACAAATGTTGTTGCAGTCAGTTTCCACTTCCATTTCCACGCTTGTTTTTTATTTTATTTCATCTAGTTTTTGCTTTTCCGGCACTCGTCGCTTGTTGATGGATCCCGGCCTTTTATGCTGTTGCCCTTGCTGCCAATTAATGTCGTTGTATTGAACATTGTTTGAATGCACTCACTCGATGAATGAATGAATGATTGTTTGAATGTGTCGATTATGCTTTTAGGTCCAGGTCAATGTGGTTGGTAGAGAAGTTTGACGTTGATAGCCAAATGAAAGCGATATGTTATGGTTAATAACTATCAATATGTTATTGATAATATATTGATAAGTCATCGATAAATTATCGCATACATGACGCTTCAAAAATGCGTACATTTAGTATTGTTTAAAATGCATTTTATAAATTAATATTGTTTATCGATTTGTTATCGATGCCTGTACGATCGATTTTAACTTGAGTCGTTATACAATTGAAGTGGAAATTAACTGTTGAGATACAGACGTAAGGCATACTATAACAATCGATGTGTTACTCGATTTAAACACTACTTATCGACTACTTATCGATACAAATTAAATTTATATACCTTCTTCAGATTTAATTCGGCGAATACTTTCAACAGCCACGCCCCATTTTGACAGCATTGTTGTCGCTGCTTACCAATTGATTCCCCACAGCAATTTGAGCAACACCTTCTGTATATTTTTCAGGGGTGGCAGGTGAAAAGGGGGCGTAATCTGACCGCCCATTGGAGCCGAGCGAAGCGCTCTTCACGCTTCGTTGACACTCGACACGCTTTTCCGAATGTAACAACAAATTATATTAAATAATAGTACTTAAAAACGAGCACACGCACAGCCAGAAGAAAGAGACGCAGAAGAATGGGAAGCTGACCGATTTACGAATTACGATTTCGATATGCGATACGCAATTCCGATATCCGATATGCAGCAGCTGCAACCATTTCCCATTTCCCATTTCCCATTTCGCTCGAGTATCTTATAAAGAAGAAGAAAAAAAGATCACAACTGGAAATGAAAACTTTAATGGGGATTTTCCTCAACTAATTTTCTATTGTTGCGTGCAGTGAAAGTGTTTATTTTGGTTTTTGGTTTTTTGGTTTTTGGTATTTGGTTTCCGAACCCTTTTAGGCCATCATCATGGTCTCTGCTCTCTTTCCCTACACTCTCCACGTCTTTTTACGCTTTGTTGAGCTGCGTTTTGCATAAAAACTCAAAAACCACTCGTATTTAAAGATCTCCCGTTTCCCTTTCTCTTTAAACATCTTGCAGCTGGACGAGAACGCGCTGCTTGAACATCTGGCGAGCCATGAACGTGATCTGATCTTTGGCACAACGACAGGTAAGAATCTGGAACTTAGTCGATTGGAAAGATTAGCTAACGACGCCCGCTAATTTTACTTTTCTCTGACTACTATAAATACTACTTTTTAACTTCTAGTTCTTCTTTCGACTTATACATATGCTACAACTACTACTAATACTATACTAACTAACGTTTCTCGAACAACTTAGAGTCTCATAACTCGGTATAAACTCAACAGATTTTCAAACGGAATGTCATTCAATTCATTATTTGATCTCTTAATTAATTCTGCATTTAAAGTTTCTTTAGTTAAAAAATTTAAATTTTTTTCGACCATTTTCCACTTTTCCATACCTTGACATTTTTCAAAAACTTTGATATTTCATAGCTTCGTCAAAAATAACCGATTTTTGATATTTTAAATCATATTTTGGGCCCCAATTATTTCTGCATTAAAATTTAATTTAGCTAAAATTTTAATTTTTTTGACCTTTTCTTAAATACCCTTGATGTTTTTTCAAAATTTTGATATTTCATAGCTTCGTCAAAAATCAACCGATTTTTAAACGGGGAATACCAATTTGATTATTTATTTTTTTTTATTTAGAAGATTTTATTTTATTGTACACTCCACCTCAACTACTACTATTTTTAATACAACGTTTTCAACTGCTCTAATACTACATCTTTTTTTTAATATTCTTTTTTATTTAATACTACTACTTTTACTAACTTTACTACGGAAATCTGTCTATTTTTAAAACTGTTCCACATTGCAGCCCTTTTTTATTTACTGCTAACTTTACTACTATTTCAACTACGAAAGTTTTACTCGTCTTGACAGTGGAAAGTCTTTTTTTTTTTGGTGGGGCAATGTCAGTGTAGTTTTAAGGCAACTGCAACATGTTATTAACAGAATGAGTAATGGTCGAAAGGAGGCGCACAAATTGCAATCAAGTATCCACAGTTGAACAGCGGCTGCAGGGAACAAGGGGGCAAGGCACTTGAGGGGAGGGGGGGGGAGGGGAGTGAGGCGTTTTAATGTGCGCATTTATTGGTTCGAGGCATCCGCATTTCGGCATTTGTTATTGGTCTAATGCGTTGTTTAGCTATTTAAATGTTTGCCTGTTATTGCAGTGCCCGAATTCAAATTGGTTCATTTGGCGCGAAGCAGTGCGCAGCAGGAGAGCAGGAGGAGGAGGAGGAGGAGGAGGAGGAGGGGGAGCGGGAGCGGGAGGGAGCGTCGCAGTGCGGCACAAGGTAAGTAGTTGTTGTTTTATTGTGTTCAATGCACATGCCACACATGCCACTTGCCGGCTCGTGCTGCTCCAGTTGCTGCCGCAGTCGAACATCATCATCGGGCGTCATTATGAGATGCGAATTGTTTAATTAATTCCATTTCCCATTAACAATTTCAATTACAATCCCAACTCCAATCCCAATCCCAATGCATTTGCCAGGCACTGTGGAGGCAGCGTTGCAATTGCAGCTGCAGCAGCCGCAGCAGCAGCTAATCGACGATGCCTTCATCTTCATACGTCGAACGGCGAATACCACGCAATTTGTGGAGCATTCACCGCAGTTGTTGCAACGCCTCGAGCGCTGCTTCTACCGAAGTCCATTGGCGGCCCTCGATTTGTGCGATGAGCACAGTGTGGTGAGTACACTTAATTATGGCAGCAAAAACTATTGATTTATCGAAAGAGCTTTTAATTAAAAAGCAATTCGTTAAATGGTCCTCAAAACTTTAACTATTATATAAGTAAACTAAATTTATTTGCACATCAATATTATTATCAATATTAGTTTAATCGAAAAACATAGTTTTATCGAAGTTATTGTATAAAAAATAGGCACAGAAAATAAGTCAAAAATTACTGCTAAAAAGTCTTATTGTCTGATTCCAAATAATTTAAATGGTTTCACATTTTTGAAAGAAGTGTTAACGATGTTGACACAATCGATTTATTGAAGTAATCAAGTTAAACTCAAGTAAAAATATAAAGTTATATTAAAGGCAGCCAAGAAATAACAAAGTAGACTAAATTATAATAAAATATAATAATTAAAATAAAAAATGACAAACAGACTTTTTAAAACCTATAAAACCCTTTGGAAGGGAAACTTATTATTTTAAAAAAAGAAAAATTATTTATAAATTAAAAAGAGTACAAATTAGTTGGGAGCCAAGAAATAACAAAGTAGATTAAATTATAATAAAATAAATTGCCCAAATTCAAGAATTAAGCCAATATAAAATAAAAAATGACAAACAGACTTTTAATACCTATAGAACCCGTTTAAAATAAATACCTTCAATTATTTTAAATAGAATAATATTTAAATAATTTAAAAAGAAGTACAAAAATGCTAAAGAAATGCTTGCCACAACTTTTAGTTTACTTTGGAGCTACAAAAATTAGCCACTGCAATTAAAAACGTTGTCAACTCATTTGCAGCGAGGGGTGTTCCAACAGAATGCGAGCAACTTTGTCATTCAGCCGCTGCCAGCGCGTTTTGGGCCAGCAGCTCATGTGTTGTATCAGGCGCGTTTAGACGACAACTACAACAACAATAACAATAACAATAACAATGAGACGAGACCGTTAGAGAGTGAGCTGCAGTTTGAGCCCGATGCGGAGGAATTCAACGAACCGAAGCAGCAACCACAACAGAAAGATCAGCAACAAAGTCAGCAAGAGTCTCATCAACGCCAACATCTGCATCGAAAATTGCAATCACAGCTGCGACTGCGCTATCATCCGCGTCATCATCATCAACATCATCACAACATCATCATCATGGCAATGGCATTCCCAGCGTACAACGTAGGCGTCGACATATTAATGTTGGTGGCATGCAACATCGTCAGCGTTCGTCGGTGCCACAAGAGCTGCACATTGAGACGGCGATTTTTGTGGACAGCGATCTGTATCGTCACATGGAAAAGAATTTCCCCAAGGACACGGAAAGTCATCTCACGCGTTTCGTGCTCGCCATGTTCAATGGCGTTCAGTTGCTTTATCATCATCCAACCCTCGGAAGACGCATTAATTTTGTGCTTAAGCGTTTGGAAATCTTTCACAAGGATCCGCCGGAACTTCGACGCTCGAGTGACATTGACACCTATTTAAGAAACTTTTGTCTGTGGCAAAAGAATCTCAATCCACCCTCGGATGCGGATACACTGCACTATGATCATGCGGTTATTCTCACTGGCTTGGATCTCTATGTGATTGGCAAGAACGGCAAGGTTATTAGCCAGGTCGTTGGTCTGGCGCCAGTTGCCGGCATGTGCACTCCGACCTCCTCCTGCACCATCAACGAGGGCAAACACTTTGAGAGCGTCTTTGTGGTTGCCCATGAGATTGGACACAAGTGAGTAATCATTGCATTTAATTTCCATCAATTTTAAAATATCATATTCGATATCATTTGTATATTCTGAAGTAACGAAAGTTATGCAACAGATTGAAAGTTTTCAAAATATAATAAATTCTATCAATTTTCATAAATTCCGTTTTCATTTTCAATGTTCCATGTTCCACTTGCAAGGGTCTCATGTTTAATATTTCACATACACATTTAGTTTTCAAATATCCCTTTCACTATCATTTGTATATTGTAAAGTAACGAAACTTATGCAACAGTTTGAAAGTTTCAAAATAACATATGATAAATTCTATCAATTTTCATAAATTCCGTTTCATTTTCATTGTTCCATGTTCCACTTGCAATGGTTTCATGTTTCATTTTTCACATACACATATATGCTGCATTCAGTTTTCAAATATCCCTTTCAATATCATTTGTATATTCTGAAGTAACGAAGTTATGCAACAGTTTGAAAGTTTCAAAATATGATAAGTTCTATCAATTTTCATAAATTCCGTTTCATTTTCAATGTTCCATGTTCCACTTGCAATGGTTTCATGTTTCATTTTTCACTAAATAAATCATACAATCAATTGCTGTTCGAAATATACTTTTACGCGTTCCAATTCCAATGTTCCGCTTTCCTTTCGTCTAGTTTCTTGTGTCATTTTCCATTTACATTGATTACTTTTTTTTAAATATTCTATTTTCCACTGTTTCACATTTCAATCGTATTGTTATTTGTTTCATTCCACTGTTTCATTTGCTATTATTTCACATTATTGTTCCAATTCTGCTGTTTCAACAGTATGCTGCTTTATTTGCTGCTATTTAACATTACTAACTTACTTGCATGCTATATTATGAGATTTGTATTTGATTTCAATTCTACCGCGTTTCATTCTCACCGTTCCATGTGCCACTTCCACTGTTCCAGCTTGGGCATGCGACATGATACGAATGACAACAGCTGCGATCCCAGTTTGCACATAATGTCCCCCACATTGGGAAGTGGTAAGATCACATGGTCCAAATGCTCTCGCACCTACTTGGAGGAGTTTCTGTCGTAAGTAATCGCATTTCTTACTGAAAACTGAAAACTGATTTGATTTACCATTTCTCTGCTGCAGCTTGGGCCAGGGGGATTGCCTCTTCGATCGTGGACAGTTCAAGGCGCATTTGGATCACTCGGCGGAGGGATTATTACCCGGAGAACGCTTCGATGCCAATCAGCAGTGTATGCTCAAATATGGCCAGAGTTCGGTGCGTTCGCATACTCAAAGCAAGTTGGAGATCTGCCACGATTTGCACTGTCAGCGTGAACGACTCACTTGGACATCGCATCCGGCACTGGAGGGCACCGAATGTGGCGACAGCATGGTAAATATTTCTGCATTTCCTCTTGCACTCTTTTCAAGGCATCATAAATAGGAGTAAAGAGTTTTAAAATAGCATAACTGGTGAAAATAATTAAGCGGAATTAGCCATTCAGAAATTAAGAATTATGACAGATTTTTAAAGTTAAATTTCAGTACTCAAATTAATTTACACTCTTTTCTAATTGTTGTTAAATTGTTATATAAATTTTAAGAAATACCAATCAAATTTCTGTACAAACAAAACTTATTTGTTTATTGTTTTTAATATATAAAGACTATTACCTTAATTTTATAATATATATATTATATATTTGTTTGAAATTTTTATATAAAATTTAGGAAATACCAATAAAATTTATATAGAGTATTACGTTAATTTTATAACAAAATATTATTGAATATTATCTGTTTCTCTTGATATTTATTTTACTGGAGTATTTGATTGTTGTTATCATTTCAATATTAGAATCTTTTTTTGATTTTTAGTTAGTTATTAATTATTAGTTAGTTAATTATTATTTAAAAAACGTTGTTAAGATTAGATTTGGATTAAAGAGTAGAAGGTTTATTTTTATTTGATATATATTTTTTTTATATTTAATTCATTTCTTATAATTATTTGTACAATTTTGATTTTTCAGTGGTGCCGCGGTGGCTACTGCGTCATGCGACCCACTCAGGAGACGGCGCTGAGTTCACTAAAGCAGCTGAGTGGGATTGTGAAGCCGAGCTACGAAAAGAACAGCGCCAGTTTTGCGGAGTCCAGTAAAATGGGACAATTCCTGCATGAATATAAGAGCAGCACATGGAGCGAATGGGGAGAGGCGAGTGAATGTGACTCCGGCTGTTTATATGGCCCGTCGCATCGCTTGAGGGAAGGCAGCACCGGACTGCGCACCTACAGTCGAAGTTGCCTCAATTATCGCTCAAGGTGCATGGGTAGAGATCGCAAGTTTGAGACCTGCGTGGCCAAGCAATGTTACAGTGTCCCAGTTCAGACAATCGGCGAATTTGCCACTCAGGTGTGCAAGCAGGCAAGAAAGTCCGACAACGAATTGACCGGTGAGGGACAGCAACTAAGTGGATCCATTGGTGAGTAATAACATAATAGGAATAACATGTAAACTCTGATAATATGTATTCCATTTAATTTGAATATATATTTAGCAACTGAGTTCCCAGACTTTTAAATAATTACAATATATATGTATATAAAATAAAGAAAACCATATTTTCCGTTGTTTTGCAGAGGATTCCTGCAAGGTCTTCTGCCGCACAAGAAGCAACGGCACCAAATCACGTCGCTGGACTTTTCCGGATGGTACCGTTTGTCGGGCAAAGCATCACGGCAAGGATGAGATTGCCTACTGCATTGCGGGACGGTGTGAACCGTTCTCCTGTGACAATGCCACTAGCAATTTCTTTAAAATGGACCACACCTTCTGTGCAGATCGTGTTCAGCCTCGTCCTCAACGGGATTCCAATGAGCTGGAGAGCAAACATCATGCCAGCTATCATAATAATGTCAGCTACAGACGCTATGCAGATCGATTGCAGAATGGTAAGGCTAAATAAAGTACTACACTTTAGACTTTAGAGTCTAGATGCACATCTGCAACAAGATCAGTAAATCTTGTTTGTGTAATTTCTGTGAGTTGCGCTATAAATTACCCGTGTTCAGCGTCTCTCCGCGAAGCAGCAGCCTGAAAGCATGCTACAATAAAGTAGATAGTTGCATTGTTGGCCAGATGTGTCTGCAATATAATTTGGTAAAATTCCATTGCATACTTTCAGGATGCCTGTTAATTGATGACTGACTGTTATATACGTACATTTTATAACAGTCAGCCTGTAAGTAACTGGAAACTCGCTCTGTTTTGTGAAATTAGTCTGTTAAATTAAGCAGCAAATGTGCTGTATGATTTTTTTTCTTATACCTATCAATGATTTATAATCAGACGACTTTGTGACGCCTATTTATATATTTGTAGCAAATTTTAAATCCAGAAAACTCTCCAAATTTTGATAATTTAAGAGCAACATAAAGAATAACATTATTAAAATGTTTTCTACAATATTTTAATTTATATCTTGCACAAATACTAAGATTTTATATTTCAAAATATGTATTTTACATTTTTATTTGTGTACCTTCACCCATTTTTTTTCTAGAGGTGGCCGTGCGCAGTTTCCATGGCCAGGACAATCATATAACTGCACAGCAGCCGTATAAGCGTAAAGTAATTTCCTCCAATGAATACAAATACAACTACAACAACTACAACAGCTATCAGGACACATATGGCAAGTCGGCAGCTCCTCCTCCGTCGGCCTCGTTGGTCGTCAAGTCGAATGTGGAGCCCGAGTGGCAGATAATATCCGGTTGTCACTCCAATTGCATGACCGAATCCATGGGTGTCCAGATGATCAGTTCACGTCGCACTCAGGAACGCAATGTCCAATTGTGCAGCCATAAAGTGAAACCCTGCGAGAGTTTGCAAACGGCAGCGGAATATGCGGAACAAACGTGTGCCCGGTATAAGCAAAAGGTGCGTGGCTTATCGGGTCGTGGCTCACAGATCTCCGCTAGCGTTGAGGAGCCGGATCGCAGTTGTCGCGTTGGCTGCCAGGACGAGTTTATCAAGTATCGTTACTATCTGGTTAATGGACCCAATGGACACTTTCCCATTGGCACACGCTGTTCCCAAGTGGACAGACGTTACTGTATCTCTGGCAAGTGTCTTGAATTTGGAGCGGACAATATACTGAGGCAACAGTCACACATTAGTCTGGCTCTTCTTAGAAGCAAACGGGATGTGCAGTTACGTCAGAAACGCAGTTATCTTTATTACGATCCGGTTAACATAACGGAAACAATTACACGGGATTTTATTAATGAAATTGTCAGCAGTATTATGGATTTTGAACGGCAACACTTGGGTGAGTGGACTTATTAACATGGCCTCGGCTGTGCATTCATTCATTTATTTTCATTTCTTTTGCAGACTTTGCCGCTGATCAAATCGAATTATCCAATCCTATACACGTCTCCACAGATGAACTGAGCAACAACTGACAGCTGCTAATTTAGTATTTACTTCTATTATATAATATCTAATAATATATATATTTGTAGCTTATGTTTCTGGCTTTCTGCTCAAGCTTAGTGTTCTAAGTCTAGTTGTTAAGCTTTAAATTGCAAATTGTACAATTACTAGCCGAAATAAATGTGTGTGAATGTGACTGAAAATAGCTGCATTCGTTTAATATATTTACATGACATTAAAATTAAATATTTTATACATTATTGCTGACAAGAAGAGTCTGCAACTCGCTCTGTTTTGTAAAATTAGTCTGTTAAATTAAGCCATGCACACTTTCAGGCAGCTGTTTATTTGTTGACTGCTTCCACATTTGAATACTATGTATAGATGTGGCCTTCAACGAGCCATAGCTATAATTAACTTTCTTTTAAATATTTTATGTCACTTACGATTTATATCAGGTCGCCTGAAAGTATGCCACACAAAATTGAAGACTTGTTCTGATTTGATAACTTCTTATAAGCGCGAACAACGATTTAATTTTCGGTTGCATACTTTCAGGCTGTCTTCAATTTCATTGCACTGAGCGCACAAAACTCTGCACGCATTGCCAACACACAGACACCCACACACACATATACACAGAGCACTTGCTAGTACGCCCACACAGGCACACACACACTCCCCTCTTGCGACCGACACTCGTCTGCTCATCAGTTTTGTTTCCATTTTTGGCGTTTGCATGCAAACACTAACATCCATTACCAATATATTCAATACCAAAAGGATAACAACAACAATAACGTACACACACACACACACAGGCACACAGGCAAGCTAGACATTGGTGTGCGTGTGCTAGAAATTAGATAAAAACACCTACAAAATGCTGAATATGCCGCAGTCGTCAAGTAAAGCGCGCACCGTGCAATTCGACAAAAAAATTGACTAAATTAAATAAGACAAAAAAACGAAACGGAAATTTGAGTTTAAGTTCAAGTAGTGTGTTGTTAACTGAGTTTACTGTGTTCGTTGTGATTTAAAAGCTTGACCTTTGGCCTTTGCATTGAATATTGACCAGCTAGCGACGTGTTGCAAGTTCAATGCACCAAGTGACATTAATCAAAGTAATATTGTATTAAAAATTGGGGGAAACTAAAATTATTTTGATGAAATTAACAAAATAATATTTAAAAAAGTACACAATAGTTAAATAAATATATAAAATAAAGCAAGTTGAAACCAAATTAATATTAATCCTTTAATAAACATATAAATAGCAAAAGAATCGTAATTAATTACATTTAATAATTGCGATTAGTGCAAAATCTTGTGGCGCTAGGATCTATGGTAGTTAAAATAAAATTAAATAAAATTAGAAATTAAATAATGTGTGCCAACTGATTGCAGTGATTAATTTACTCCTCAATTTGACATTAGCAGTTAATTTGTAATCTAATTGTATATCACTTGGCATTGACATTTTTATATACTCCCCGAGGACTCATTAAATTAGGTCACATACCTTAAGCCTTGAGAATTTGTTGTTGTGGTTGCTGTTGTTGTAATTGAAGTCAACGTCATAAACACGCAGCTCGATGTCATTTCCAAAAGTGTGTCAATTGTTTTTTATGGTTTGCTGCCACTTCAAAAGTTTCCCCTATTTTTGCCAAGTTAACACGCAATGGACAGTCACAATTAGTCATTTCATTTTCAATTCCGTAATTCAGAATTTTTAATTTATATTTTATTGGACTTTTAGTTACCGAAAGAAACGACTGCAGTTGTTGTGCTCAGTAAAAGTTCACATCGTGTTTTATTCGTGACACGTGCAACAATTGCCACGTACGCAGGACCTTGAGGTCCTTTCATTCAATTCACTGTGCTACTTTCGATAAATTTCCAAATCGAATTATCGATTTGCATTAATTGGTTTGTTTGCGTTTTCGTTTTCGTTCACAATTCAATTGAATTATTGAGTTATTCAGTCCAAAGGCGTTGCCCGAATAAGTATGCTATATTTTTTTAAATTGTATTTTTACCTGAGTCACCGGCAATTGCATTTTCTATCATATGTGACTGTCTCACATGCTATGTGTACAAGTTTTGTGCATTAAATAAATGATTGTTTGATTCTGTTGAGGTAGAGTGGATGACACTTGCTTATTCTATAAAATATTCAGCATTAAAAAAAGAACATTTCGCCATTTGTATAAATGATGATCACTTTGGAGGCCTTAGACACCCTTTTGTTGATTTTGCACAATTAGGGTGACCATGCTAACATGTCTGCAAATGCAGTTGGCTCATTTTTAATGCACACATGCAAGCATTGTTGGCCGGGACTTCAGACTGGACAAGAAGAACAACAACAACAACAACGAGCACTGACCACTGCCAACTGCGAATTGAGAACCCGATGAAACCATTAATGTCTGGCACACGTCGTTGAACTTGCAACAGCAACGGACGAACAGAAGCAGCAGCTGCAGCACCACTTAATCAAATTACAAAAATTTATAACAAATTTAAAATCAGTGAATATTTAGTGTTAATAAAATTAAAGTTTAATTGAAAATGTGTCGATCAAATCGCGACTGGAGCGATATGCAAAGTCGAGGACTTTAAGCGCCAGAGTTAAAACGCAACAATCGAAGCATTTGTAGTAACTGATTTGTAGGAGGAGGCATGCCACCAAAGCGAAGACGTCGATTTCATGGACTCTATTACCATTCATCGCCGCCAAAGGGTGAGTTAAGGGGCGTGTCAAAGGGAAACTTAAAATTGATGCGTTTTATTCCATCCAATCCATATTTTATTTTTCCACTTGAATATTTTAAATTTTAATTTATTATTTGTTACTTGACAATACAATTACTTAAAATGTTCAGTGTGAAAGAGTGATTAATATTTCCTTGAATATTATACAAGCAAATCGCAAAGCATTAATGTAATATGCTTAATTTCACTTCATTACAAGTTTGAATTGTATATATATATATTTTATACAATTCAAAAAATTCCATATTTTCATAAAAATAGCAAAATACCTAAAACAATTTTCTCAATTTGCCTGGACGTGTCAAAGTTTTAAAATAAAATTGAGCTGCTTGTGGTATACAGAAGTTTGTCTGCCGAATTTGGTTGCTCTAGCTCTTGTTGTCCCTGAGATCTATTATTAAAAACCCAGTTATATCCCTGCTAAAACGTTTTCTAGTCACGCCCCTGGGTGAATCAAACTGGGATTAGTTTTATGAATACGAGTACTAGCAAATTCATTCATTTGCATTAGTTGCGCCTAATTGAGTCAATTAGATTTTATGTGTGGCAACCAATTAAAGCACGCAACATTTCTATCTCTCTCTCTCTCTCTCTCGCTGTCTCCTTCGCGCTCAAGGGACATGCGTGACAATGCTTAAACATGGCCAAAATTTGCATATTGCGTGTCCCAAATGGGCCACATTCCAACTGAAAGTGTCAGGCTCAACAAGTAACAAAATAACCAAAAACAAAAGCAATACAAAAAAATTGGCAAGTGGAGGCGACATTAAGTGGCAATCGCTAATGCGTCATTTCCGTGGCAGTTGTTGCCTTTAAGTTTTTTATTACACAATTTACATAGGTGCATCAAACCAAAAGAAACAGACTAATAAAAAATGTGTGTATTTCCGTTGTTGTTGTTGTTGCCATTCGCATACGAATTATTTACATATGCAGCTAATGAAATTGTTGTTTACCTAAAAGAACAAAGCGTACATACATACATACATATATAAGTATTACATATGTACACTTGGAGACCTGTTATTTATTCGGCCAAGAACGCGTACAGGACGCAATTACCTCCCACTTTTGGCCACCATGGCAAATGGCATAACAGCGGCTAAAATTAGTACAAAATGCTACAGTCGAGTGCACTCGATTACAAAAGACCCTGTATTTATTAGGGAAAAAACAAGACAATTTTATTAAACTTTAACTGTATTGATAAAATGTTAATATTGTTTATAAATTTCAATGGTTTATTGATTGTACTATTTGTGCTATTTATTTTAAGCATTAATATATTTTAAGAAATTGTTACTATATTAGTATATATTATTTCATTTAACAATACTTTAAAATTTGTATTAAAAACTTTACTGGTTTATAGAGAAGCTGATGCTCATTAAAGATAATTTATCTGTATAATAAATTTACATAAAAATAATTATCAACTGCTTTGTTAATGCCGAGCAAGAATATATACTTTATAAGGTTTGCCTATTATGCGCAAACAAACATAGAAGTCCCTTTCTGCTCTTAAGCTGCAGAGTCATAAAAAAGCTATAAAAAATTGGAAAAAATAGAAAGAAAATGAGAAATAACACACTGAGCTGTCCTAAATTCAACACCTTGGCTGGTCAGCAACGTTAGTTGGCCAACGTGGCTCAAACTTGCCACACGCAACATAGCAGGATATTGTCGACAACATTAGCTTATCGAAAGTAGGCACTGAATTCTCAGGCATATTTTAAATGATTAATAAGCACATATTGTACCTCGATAAATAACAATTAATATAGCAAAACAATAATATATGGATATGTCTGACACACTTGCAGTTATGCCAATGAACGGACAGGCGGCGGGACAGAATGGAGTCAAGCGACGTGACAACGACGGTGCGTATGAGTAATGTTTAATATGTTTTCTTGGGAGTCCCAACAGCTGGCACCTTCTCGACATTTCAAGGGCCCCGCTTGCATTTCTAACTAAATAGAATATATATGTATATATTTGAAGGCGACCTTCAAAGTGCAAGGCGTCTCAAGTTGCCGAAAAACTAATGGAAAAGTCAGCAAAAAAAAAAAAAATGAAAATAATAAAGAAACTCATGAAAAGTCGTCCAAGTTGTTGAGACTTTAAGTTGAGCATTTGTTCGCATTTAGCTTTTTTAATTTCGTTTTACTTGCAAATTGCATGCAAACACGAAGCCCGCGAAAAATTCCAAATGAAATCGAATCGTAGGCGAAAAGAAATGGATAACAGTGGGTTAAAGCTGTGGTGTGAGAGTGGGTTAAATTCGGGTGTTTTTTTGCTTTAGCGAAATTAATTTCCTTGCACTTTGCAATTGCAATAATAGATTTCTCGGTGAAGCTATCGACCATTCGCATCTGGATGCACGAAAAGGACATTGGCAAGTTGACGCGCATCCTGTGGGCGGGGCAGGGACAACGCCTCTGCCAGCAGGCGAGCAATAATGGGCGTGTCAAGCGCTTTCTAGCCGCCGTGCCGCATGTCATGGTAAGCTAACAATCTAAACGAACTACGATAATCAAACTGAACAGTGAAAACGAATTGCAAAATCAATTTTAAAAATCCAATTACTTTGGCGTTTTTAAAATCTAAATATACATAGATTCCTTTTTTTATTTGACAATTTCCAGAGACAAATCATATTACAGTCTTACAGTCGAGCTGTCTTCTTTGTTGCCCTTAAATATATTTTTTGTTATTATTTCCTAGCAAGAAACTTAACAAATTTGTATTTAACATTTGTATATTAAAATCTAAATATAAAATTCATTTTTATTTGACAATTTCAAGCGACAATTGCATATTACATAATGTCTTACAGTGTCTCTTTAATATATTATACAAATATATTTACTAGAAAGAAACTTAGCAAATATTTATTTAACATTGGTTAACAGTCGCAATTTATTAAGTGTTGCTTATCTAATCAAAAATTTATTTTGAATTGAATAAAATTTGATTGAAATTGCTGATATTGTGTTAGGTATTCAATAAGTTAAATTTGCTCACAAAACTAAGAATTATTGTCAGTGTTAAAGTTGAACTCTTAAGGACATTTACGCTGCTTGCAGAATGCCAGCAAGGATCTGCATCAGGCGGTGATTGACAACAATCTGGAGACGCTGCAGATGCAGTTGGAGCCGCCGGTGCCGTCGGCATTGGTCACAGCCAAGGATGGCAACGGTTTGAATATCATACACAAGGCCGCTGGCCTGGGACATACCAAGATCTTGGAGTATCTCATCGGTCTGTGGCCAGAGGGAGCACATGAGATCGATATAACGGGCAAGACGGCGCTGCATTGGGCCGCCAGTGCCAAGAATAACATGCGCTGTTACACGCTGCTCACCCAGTCGGGCTGCGATGAGGAGGCCTTGGATTACGTGAGTTTTCCGTTTACCGTTTTCCGTTTGCCTGAACAATTAAAATTCCCCTTTTCCAAACCTGGCCAAACTATTTGTAGAAAATGAAGACACCCGTTTATTATCGCCACAAGCCTCACGAAATAGAGCGGGCATTTCTTGTCTATGTGCCGGAGGCACCCCGCATCTCCCCGACAGCGTCACCGATTGGGAGGCCCTCAGCGATGAGAGCAACGACGGCAGCGTCGCCGGCGACGTCAGCAGAAGCAGCAGCAAGCAGAGCAAGGTGAGTTGGCCAGGCTAATTGAAAGGCTTGTTACCACATTTCCACACTCTTGCAGAGAGTAAAATGATTGTCATATAACCGAGTTCTTCTATTCCTATGCAAACTAGACAATTAGTTCTTAAAGCTATCTTAATATGACATATATCGGAAACAGCGGAATCGAATTACTTTATCATATAGCTGTCAGAGGAAATCGGATCAGAAAAACAAACTTTAGTATAAAACCTTTACAAAAATTAATAAAATAGATAACATTTGCTTAAAATAAGATTACTGTTATATATATATCATCGCTTCTATATAGTCCTTTCTTCTTCTGGTCTGAGAAACTTTGTTTCTTTAGATATTTCAGCAAAACTTACCGCTTGTGTATTTGAAATGATGTTAAACATTATGATCAATTTTATATTAAATCGAACAGCTCACATAGGAATAAATGGGCACTTTAGTATAACATTAGTTATTTTATTGTATATATTTTATAAAAACTTACAGATAATGTTTGCAGTGTTCAGACCAAATTTAAATTAAATGTCACAACTACAATAAAAAATAATGCATTCATTTTATAATATTTTTGATTTTCAAGCAACTTTAGCTAAGTTAAATAATGCGTTCTGGACACATAAAATAAAGGCATATAATGTTTGCAGTATTCTTAAATATATCTCGACCAAATTCAAATGAAATCAATCTTAATAATTTGATTTTTATTTGGATTTTCTGTATTTAAAATAAAAGACATGCACTGCTCTGCAAGGGAATTTAATTGTCGGCAAGCCGCAGTTGAACTTTTACTCATAATTTGTTTTTTTTTGTTTAGAAATTGAACACTAAACCGACGGTCACTGTTAATGGTCGTAAATCGTTGGACGACAGCGCCGAGAACACCTCGGAGTTGGACACGAATGACGGGTAAGTGACTTGACATTCAATTGGCCTTTACTTTTGGGCCAGAGTTGAATTGTTCATATTTTTTTTTGTTTTGTTTTTTTGGGTGCGCTATTTTTGCTTGATTTTTGAATGGCTTCGCTTTTGAGAGTTTTTTGCATTTTGAAATCCCCTTTTATACCCCCTCCGCCTGCCGCAGTACGAGCGCCAATGACGATGATGATGATTTGTCCAAAGCGGATGCGGAAGTTGAGGCTGCCGTCGAAGCGGAAGCGGAAGCGGAAACGGAAGCGTTGCCAGCTCAACGTCGACCCGAAACGCCAGCGGTTCTGGCCAACGAAGCAGTCGAAGTCGAAGATACCGAAAGCGATGAGCCCGAGGTAAATACTTATAGCCAAAAGAACTCCCCCATCCCCCCGACCAGCGAGATAGTTTTTGTTGTTGCTAGATGCTTTGCACCCTGCGCTTTTACTGTACAACTTGAAAACAACTTGGGAGAAAAGCTGCAGTTTTTCTTTCCCTCTCACATTTCACGTTCCTGTCAAAGTAAGCCATTGTCGGCCCTGATGCGGCTTTCATTTTGGCCAACACATACACAAACACACACACACAAAAACTGTCACAAATTGTATATTTTTAAATAACTATGGATCGTAAAAAACTAAATAAATTACTCTAATAAAATGAATTTTCTTGTTTGGAGAAAATAAATATGATTTTCTAAATTTCGACTTAAGTTTTAGCTATTATTTTGATCATATATTATAAGTATAATATTTTTAGCTTTTGTGAAAATATTAATTTATTATTTGAAAGTCTAAAAATTAACTTATTTTTGTAAATTTTAACGAACTATCCTAACATTTCTGGTAATATCAAAAGTACTAAAGTTCCTTGCTTCTTTTCGTAATTTTTTAATATTTTAAGAATGCTCATTTAATTATACAATTAATTACTTTTAATGCAAAAATATCAAAGAATACTAAACTTGGTGTTTTAGTAATTTTTGTTTTTTGTTGGTAATTGCAATCAATTTTTAATTTGCATATCTATTATTGAATTAGTTGAGAATACGTTTTTAAACTTTATCATAAAAATTCATTTAAATTTATTATATGTATTTATTTTTATTCTCACTTAGTAAAAACAGTTACTTTGAATTTTTTTGATAATTTCTTTTTATAATTTAAATATTTGAAACTTTTTTTGCTACGATCCCCCCTTTATAAAAGAGAAACACAATTACACTGCCAATTTTAGCGCTTTGTCCGTTCAAATTCGAGTCCTGTAGCATACGCGTTATATTTGAAAAGAACACAAGGAAAGCAATCAGTCGACAATTGTTTACTTTTACAGAATATTGCAAGAGCTGTAAGCGATGGTGATGGTGATGATGATGATGTTGATGAAGATGAAATTGAGACAGCGACAGAACCGGAGACAGCAGCTGCGGAGGAGGAGGAGAAACCAACGGAGATGGAAATGGAGGCAAACGAAGAGAATGGAATTGAGAAGGCGGAGGGAAATGAAGTTGATGGCGAAGTAGATGATGATGCAGAGAGTGAGCAAAATGCAACTGAAAAGACTGATGCAATTGAGAAAGAAGCGGAAGTGGAAATGGAAACAAAGATAACCGAAGATACAGAAAATGAGACAGAAAATGCTGCTGGGGAGCAGGAGGAGGAAGAGGACGATGATGAGGTACAGATTGGCATGCTTTAATTAGCCAATTTCTAGTTCAATTCGATGCGATTGACTGATTGATTGATTGATGTTTTTGTGGCGTTTGCTCAGTCCCTTGACAATGAATGTGAATCTGTAAAAAAACAAAAAAAAATCTACAGCTGGCACTCAAATTTCAACCTATTCCTCAATGTAGCTGCCACCAAAAAAGCAAAAAAATAAATCAAAATAAAATAACAACCTGCAACAGCAACTTGCAACCAGCAACAGCAACAACAAACTAATCACACAATATTTTGAAAACTTAATCAGCTTAGAAACATATTTCGTACAGACTTGAAATGTATATTTTGTAATCGCAAATACACACAAACAACTATACAAAAAACTATTACATTTTAACTATAAACTATAACTCTATAAACACATACTATATATATATATATATATATATATTTATCTATATTAATCGTAAACCAATAACCAATTAAAAACAACAAAGACAGCAATAAAATATAACCGCAAGTCGTGTGTTTTGTTTTTGTATCTGCACTCGTGTTTTTTTTTTTTTTTTCGCATACTTTCAATTTCCGTCTATTTGTCTATTTGTTTGTCTATCTTTCTCTCTTTCTGACCCGCTTATTCCCACCCGCTCTCTCTCTCTCTATTTCTCTGTAGATGAAATCAATGCCATATCGATTGGCCAAATCAGCAGCTGTTCAGCATTTGATATGTAACTTCTCTAGTTTCTCATACGTTTCTATTTTTTTTTACGTATGTGTCCTGTGGCATTTCACTTTCATTTCTGTCCTGCCGTACATCTGTTCTTCCGTCCGTCTGTCCTTCTGTCTCTCCGTCCTATTACCTGACGTTTGCCCGACTTGGCTCAACTGTCAGGCAGCCATTCAAATGGCAACCGAGCATGCAAACGTCAAGAACAGTTGCAGGCATTAGATATTTACTCTACATATCATGCATTTTCCCATATACAAATATATGTATAAATATGGTACAGTCCGTCAAGTAATTGCTTTGACCAGGCATACAATTTTAAAATTTATATATAATAATTAAATACAATTTTTTGATAGATTTTGAATGTCAAAATGTTTTTGAGCTATACGTATTTAGTACAGTTAGTCAGATAATTGTTTTGATATATTATTTTTTAACAGAAAAGAAATATTTATATATTTTATAGTTAAAAGATAATTATATATACTTACTTTATATACTTTACTTTATTTTTTATTTTAAAAATTTTAAATATGAAATTAATTCCAACTGTTAAACCAATTTTTATTATAAATAATAAAAATTACGCATTTTGAAAACCTTTGTTTGCTTTGACAAGAAAAACAATTCACGTATTTGTTTTTAATTATTTTTTTATATTTAATTTAAACCCAACTTATCTCGAACCTTTTACTTTAATCGTTTCAACAATAATAAAACTTGAATAAAACATAAAATTGCCCGGAAAATGATTTTATTATTTTTTAACAGATAATGTGAGAATTTTCCATTTTGTCACTACAATTACTTGACTAACTGTATAATGCAGTTAGACTCAAATTGCTGCAGTTCTTAGGAGCGGGGAAAAGGATGTGGGTTGGGGGGCGTGGCAATTCGCATTTATTGCGTTTTATTTGTGTGGGCGTAGTGAAAACAAATTTAATGACTACCGACTTTGATCTCAATCTCAAATTGCAAAACAACTTGGCGTATGCGCAATATTGAGTATACGCCCCCGCGTGCAAATATATATAATATGACTTATGGAATGATCTGATCTGGAATGCAAAATAAAAAAAGAAAAACAAACTGCACCACAAAACTAAACAAACTGGCACCACAATTGTCGTAGTCTCGTAGTGTCCTTGTGTTTCGTATCCTTGTGTTGCACCTGTTTAGCTGTTAAAGGCCGAGTCATCAATTACAAGCGCAATTCTCTGCAGGATGTGATAGCGGCAACGCCAAGCGGCAGCCATGAAGCACAACAGAAAGTGGAGCAGGAGGAGAACCAGCAACAGCAACAGGAGTTGGAACAAGATCTAGTGCCGGATAATGATGGTGGCGACTCGCTGACGTCCTCGCTGGCCATTGAGGGCTTTGTTCAAGGCTCCTCCGACGATTTTACAGTTCAGTCTCAAATGGCGGCTTATGAAGTCGATGAAGTATAAGCGACTAACCTCTTTTCTATCTACCCATATCCCATTTACCATTCGTCTCATACTCGCTCCACATTGCTTTCTATTTCATTCTCTTGACTCTTGATTTGCACCCCTTTCTCTCTCTTTCTCTGTCTCTGTCTCTTTCTATGTTTTCCGTTTTCACTCCATCCATGCACAAATCTTCACTGTTCAAATCTACAGCTCTTAGCGCAATGTAGATTGTCTGTTAACTTTTCACAGGATGCTCGTCTCCAACAAATTATCGAGTCCGGCGACATGGAACAGCTGGCGGAGATTGTTCTCAACGGCGAGGGCGGACGTCTGCTCAACCTCAAGTCCAAGGAGCCCGAAATCCAAGCTTTTTTGAACAATGTGCCCAGCTATATGGTCTGTATAAGTCTTCATTTCAATAAGATACCGCAAATATCAAATATAAGCTTAAAATAATATAGTGAAAATAGGGAAATTAGATATTTTTAAATGAGATAAAATAAAGTAAGTAGATATTTTTAAAATACTTACCATAATTGTTATGATTGCTGCTTCAAATTAAAGATAATTAACATTAATTTGTAAATTGAAAGTGAAGATAAAGAAAGTAGAAATAGTAAATAGTAGTAGTTTGTAAAGTGAAAGGTGATCTTTTTAAAGTACTAATTTTAATCGTTATGATTGCTATTTCCAATGAAATAGAAGTACAACTATTTAAAATTGGAATAAATAATAAATATGATTGTTTCTTCCGATGAAATAGAAGACAAAGAAATTAGATATTCTTTAAGTACTTATTATACTCGTTATAATTGCTATAAAACAAGTCGAACTCCACACTAATCGCTGATGTTTACAGGAGAAAATCCATCGCGTGCACGATGCGGCACGTGACGGCAGTTTGTTGGCATTGCAGCAGGCTCTGGATCGCCGGAAGTTTGCGATTGCTAAGGACGACATATCGCCAAATGGTGCAACGCCGTTGCACGTTGCCGTTCTCTTTGGACACAGCGGTAAGTGCGAGTACACGCAAAGAAATTGGGGAAGGAAGAAAAGCTTTTGTCATCGTTTTGTATCCCTCAATTCGTACCCGGTTTACCCGGTTTCCCCCTGTTTCCCCCTTTCCTCAGACATTGTACGCTATTTGGCTTCGCGCTTTCCGGAGACCATGGCAATTACGGATAATGACGGACGCACGGCGCTTCACTACGCGGCCACAATTAAGGACAATGGTCACTTTTACAATGTCCTCTCGCAGCTGGGCTCCAATCCAAAGGCCCTGGACAAGGTGGGTATTAGTACTGAGTTCTGGCATAATTTATTGTCCAAATCATTATGTACAAAGTTGCCAAACACGCAATTTCATAGGGGTTCTATTTCAGTCCTTATATGCGGAGGTGTATTAAAAACTAGCTAATTATCTGGCAACTATACAAGCTTCTGAGTATAAGGTTTTAATATAATTATAATTTAATTGCTTAGGTGTTTTTAATGAATAACATTTTTAAGCAGCAAATATTCAAGTATTGATTGAGAAGATATTTCGAATGGAGATCAGTTAAGTTTTAGCAAAGTGACGACAGCTGGAAGCTTTTGAAAGCTTGTCGATACCATCTATAATCTTACACTTTCCTATATTTATTGCAATCTATGGTTAAAAGTAATTCCTGAGTAACTTAATCAATATTTAAAACTTTTAGTTTGAATACTTTGAGTAACTTAATTAAAATTTTAAATTCCCATTTGCTCTTTCTAAAATAAATACTTAATAAATTTTTATTAATGCAAAATTAATGTCTGCTCAACTTGTAAAATATTAAATTTAATTGAATAAAAATTGACTTTGATTTATTGACTGAGAACTTTATCAGCCAGTTGTCCAACTAATTGTCAGCATTCAAGATACTAAGATATTCTACTTAAAATTGTAAGTGGGTCAAGGTGGTTTAGCGGTTGACTTTCAAGTGTCAATGGCATGTGGACTCGGTTTGGATTGGTTGGGTTCTCCTCGAACTTGTATCAATGGGTTATAAATATGAAATGAACTGAAGTATAACATTTGATATGCTTTCCATACAGCTGGGACACACACCTGAATTCTATGTGGACATCGAGAAGTCGAAGGAGGTGCTCACTTATACGGAATTGTTGAGCATTTTCGGTGCTGAGGAAATGGAAAATCAGTTGCTCAGCGATCAAGGTGGGTTCTCATTTATCCAAAATAAATAAATTACAAGACATTCGATTCTGTTTAGCATTTTTGCATACAAATCATTTATTGTTTGCTTTTGGCTGTTTGGCTTTTTGCGTCTGTGTTTTTTTTTTTTTTTTTGCTACACGCTGTTTAGCTGAATTACTAAGCCACTAAGCCACTTAACCACTTAACCACTCAACCACCGAACCACTCAACCACATGCTGAACAAACAGCAGTCGCAGTTAAATAATTAAATACGTTTGTTTGCTAACTCGAACTTCCGGACATGAGCTCAATGATTGGCTGTCTACTTGACTCTCTGCCCCCGTCAAACATTGATTTTCACTTGCACATGCCACACACACACACACACACAAACACACACACTTGTACACACCTACACCTACACATATACACACACTTATATTCATATACATAGTCGCACTTATCACGCGTCCTTCACCATTTTTCATTGTAGTTACTAACATATTCATAGCGTCAGTCGGCCGTCTGTACAGTTAGTCCACATTTGTCGGCTTTAACGCGCAGTTAGCGTCGGACAGTCGTAAGTGCAGGCGGTCGAGAACAAAAATGGCGGCAAATCGGGAATTCTTTAATGAGATTATCAATAACATTGACGATATATTTGGTATGTTTAACAAACAAAGTTAATGTTCATTTCAAAAGGTTAAAAAGTGTTTTCACTTTTAAAATACAGTCAAACCTCGTTAAATTAAATTCGCAGGCAAAACTTTATGAGACAGTCTGAATATGTAAATATTTATAAATAGATATAATGAGTTTTATTTTACAGTACTTTAACTGTATCAAAGTTTGAGTTTAAAATATTTAGAACCTGTAAAATTGCTAATCATTGGTTCAGGCATCCCTTAATGACCGCTATATCTACTTTTGCATCAGCTAGTCGACTAGGCGTATGCGCAACTTAATGTATACGCCCCATTGCAGCAGTCGACTTATAATAGAAGTAGTTTAGGTATAATCTAAATTTAAAATCAAAAGTTAGACCTGGGTTTCTTATATATGCATTTTTATTACAAATGGAAAAATATATATTTATAAAGATATTAGAGAAATATTCTCGTTCTTCTGCTTTCATTGTTCTTAAAGTTATTATTTTTTAAAATTGTTTTTTACATACAAAATTTTGCTAAATATTTAATTGAAAAAAGGTGAAAATTCCTCTCATTGTAGTCTTTTTTTCATTTGTATTTTAGTGTTACTTCTAAAATTTATAAACGCAGAAAAATAAATTAAAGTCGAGAACATTTTTAAGCATTGGTTTTTTGAGAATTCCTTGGAACTACTATATTTAATAGGTTTAGTTAAAATTCTCGGCATTTCTGAACCACCACACACACGAAAGGAATTATTTATTTTGATTTGATTAATGCGACAACTGATTAAACACCTGCGCCTATTCTCAACACTCACAAGCACCAGAAATCTTTTCTGTTACTGTCTCTTTGTTTGTGTCCACGTCTGTGTCGGTGTCTGTGACTGTGTCTGTGCCTGTATCTTGGTGTTGGTTAGCCCGCTGTGCCGCTGTACTGATAATCAACAAACAAATTACACCCAACGCTGCCTAATCATCGATCATCGATCATCGATCATCGATCAGTGCCCGATGATCTGCACAGCGCACGACGTGAGCTGCAGGATGGCGAAATCGCTCGGACTTTGGATCGTTGCTTCAGTGTCATCACGGAGTCGGGGAAATTGTTGAGTGGATCAACGGCATCGGCCCTATCGCATAGGAAACCGTTAAGTGCCTCGGCCTTACAACTGTCGGTCACCAGTTATTTGAGTCGCTTTCTCAAACGTGGAGTCTACGACAAAATCAAAAGGCGACAAACGCGACTCGATCATAATTTATTCGATGTTTTGTGGCCGGCAATGCGAAAGACATCGAAGCTGCGACATTTGGAGGAGGATATCAATTGTGGCATTATTGCGCCCGATTTTGATGTGTTTGTGGTGTTCCAGGAGTTTCTGGTGCCCTTCCTCAAGGACATGCATTGCCTGAGCATCGATGCGGACTTTAAACCACATCAGAGACTTGCGTATTTCCCCATGGATAATGGTGAACGTCTCAATACGGCGGCATTTGTCTATGACGACGAATCTCAGCTGGTCACACGTTGCATTGTCGAGACATCTCGCAATCTGGATCAACTGGAGTTGCCACTTAATCTGACAATTGGCCAAATCGAACAGGCCGAACGCGTTATGATGGGCAAAATATTCACAGCCCATTTTGCGGAGGCAATTGGCGAAACGGAATCGGGCAGTTATTATACGCTAACGGAGTTGCTCGAGCCGGACTCTGAGGTGGCTAGCATGCTGCATAATCTGGGATTGATGATTCCCTTGCTGGATACCACAGATCTGGTGCAGGCTGCCGAGTCCACAGCTTTTAATGGCTCGCTTTGGCCCTATGGACGTGGTGTCTACATTAACTCGGCTCAGAATATGGCCTTGTGGCTCAATTGCCTTGAACATTTGCGTGTGATCTCGTCCAGCAGTGGCAAGGAGCCAGCTGATATGGGAGCAGCGTATACGAGGGTGGGTCGAGCAATTTCGTATCTGGAAACCCAGCTGCACTTTAAGGAGAGCTATCTGCTGGGTTACTTGCAATCGCGTCCAGCTTTCTTGGGCACTGGCCTCAAAATGACAACGATTGTCAAGCTGCCGAATCTAATGAAGGAACTGGATAATCTGCGACATTTGTGCTCGGTTCGAGGATTGAGTATGGTCACCAATCGACTCTCAAAGCTGACAGTCAGACTCATCAATATGCAGAGCATGGGAATCGTGGAGCATGTGCTGTTTCAGGATTATTGCACGGCTGTCACCAATATATTGTCCTTGGAGAAGGATATGTCGCTGACAAACTCGAAACACATTGCCACAATGTTGGTGAAGATCTTTAAGCGCAAAAAGAATAGCCTAATTGATCGCAACTGATCGTAGATGCAATTTATATGTCAAAGATACTTTTAAAAGCATACACAAATATTGTAAATACTGCAAGGATCAGCAAATTCACCAATTACTACATTCTACGCGATCTCAACTGATCAGAGATCCGTGTTATATGCAAAAGATAAATTTCAAAGATTATAATATTGTAAATACAATTTTATTGTATTATAAATACTATAGAAAACACAATCAATCGATCGAAATTGATCGTAGATACACATTATATGCAGAAGATACATTTTAAGTGTTCAAAGATACCTATAAATCTATATGTTATTGTATTGTAAATACAAAAAAAGACACAAATATTTATTGCAGTCGGATCGATTACAAAATATAATTAATAGATACATTTAAAAGATGCAAAGATACTCATACAATTGTATTGTAAATACAGCGAAAAACAACAACAAGCAAGTGCAGCAATTACAACAACCTTTTAAAATGCAACTCACATATCGATAAGCGATCGATAACATATCGATAGCCTAGTTCATCACCAATATCCACATCCTCAGCTTCTCTCGGCCAAACCGTCGCACACAAAAGCTCTCTTGAGATACACGTACGTACTCCCGCCCCCCTACTCACCCCTCCCACTCCCCTTCCTCTCCACCAACTTCCCCTAGTTAGCAATGTGATTCGTACCAATATTTGATATAATTTGCAAAGTATGTTTTTAGTTTATTCATATACTAGACTCAATTGATTCCAGTTTAACTTGTCCTCTCTCTCTCTATCTATTTATCTATCCATCTATCTGTCTCTATCTCGCTTTGTGTATATAGGCTAGTTAATTTCCATATAAATGTGATCTCTGTTTCCTTGAGATCTTCACACTAATCATTGATTCTCTTACATTTTAACAGGTCAATCGCAACCCGTGAACTTTCAGTCGAATCCCATCTTCAAAACGGAACAAGGCAAATACCTGGCTGACTGTAAGTAAAGTATATTGAATATATACCCGATAACTCGATTAAAGTTTATTGAATTGGCTTTCATAAATAATCTTTAAGTCAACTTTGAGTTGATTCTGCAACAAATTTGCTAAATTAAATATGATATTTCTTTGTTTTTCTATTTTTCCCTTAAGTTTTATTTTTTAAGTCTTGAAAATGTCGTAACTTCGTCAAATTTCAACCGATTTACTTGTGGATTGTTTATTTGATTCTTATTCTGTATCAAAATTGAAGAAGTACATTTTTATTCCTTTCTGTTAATTATTTTCTTAGTTAACTCAGTTTTTGAAAACATAAAATTGTCAAATCTTGACCGCTTTCCTTGTAGCGTTTAAGTTATATTAACGTGTTGTAAACGTCAGGAAAATATTTAGTTCTTAATAATAAGTATTATTTGTTTGTCCCCCCGCAGCTTTGGCCGATCCCTTGATCAAGGCCTTGACGGAGATTGCCAACAAGCGTCCCAAGGATCCAGTTGCCTATCTAACCAACTATCTGCAGCAATTCATGGGTGAAAGGAAGCCAGTAACTGAAGTTGTAGTTCACTCCGGCAGCAGCAAGGCCAGCAGCAATTCCACGGCATTGGCCAACTCAAATGCCAAGGTGAACAGCAGTCGCAGGACTAACAATCGTACAGATCTCATTGAGCTGGACGCCCGCTCGCTGGCCGAGCAGCAGCAGCAGCAGCAGCAGGAGGATGACGATGACGATGAGGATGCCGCTCTGGCCGTCCAGCATTTGGAGGAGCGGGATGAGCACGGACAGAGCATGTTGCACTTTGCTTGTGCTCGCTCCCATCGTCGCGGTGCACTCTACACACTCATCGATGAGTCCCGCATCGATCTCACCTACAGGGATGAATTGTATCGCACGGCCAGGGATGTCGCACTCCAAGCGAATCAGCCCAACAACGCTGCCGAAATCGATCGGTTTCTCATCGCCCAGGCAGTCTTGGGTGAGTTATCTATAATCCAACAAATCTCTAATCAAATTACTTGATTACCTGAAAGTAACTTAGTTCTTATCTGCATATTTCATACTTTACTGTCAATTTTTTTGACACGTTTCCTTTGTCGCTATTTCCAAAACTTCAAACTGTCATAACTTTGTCAAAAATGATCACAATTCCTCGCGGAATATCAAATTTTTCATTACTTTCACCCTATTTTACAGCAAAACTTGAAATCTAAATTTTTCATATTTTATTGTCAATTTTTTCCATTCATTTCCTTTTCGCTATTATGAAAAGTTTGTCAAAGACATTTTACTTGGTTTACATTTCTGGAACACTCCTGAACATAACTCTATATTTTCGATATTTGACTAAATTAATATTTTAAGTTATTCAATTATTCTTGAGTTCGCAGTATTTAGATTAATTGGAATAGCCAATTTTGATCAAAATAATTAACTGCATAGATTTTTGTAGAGAAACTCATTTAAACATTCCCTTCTCAGGTGACGTGGAGACCTTTGAACAGCTGGCACTGCAGGGCTACGACCATATACTAGATATTGAGGATGAAAGCGGCAAAAGCATTTTGGATGTGGCCACCGAGCGTCAGAATGAGGCTCTGGTTGGCTTCTTGAATGGCTTGCGTGCTTTGGAGGAGGCACGTGAGGAACTGCATCAAATGATACGCGTTAAGAATTTGGTGCGACTCAAGGAACTGACGGCTGTGCCCAATGCCAAGTGGTTTATTAAGACCAAAAATTACTATGGTGAGTTCTTTAGATAATACAAATGTATTTAATTTCAAATATAACATTCATATCGATAGGACGCACCGCTCTGCACATAGCTGTGCTCAAGGAATCCGAGGAGATGGTACAACATCTGGTTCAGCTCTGTCCTGAAGCTCTCAAAGTCACAGATAATGTATGTGGAATCTATTTTGTTGTTTAACTAATCTATTTATTTAATGTTTAATTCAACATAAACAAGTTATTTGGAATTTGTGTGTCTATATAATCTGTAAAACTCATTAATTGACTGACTGTTAAATTTTAACACAAATATCAAATAAACTATATTTAATTTTATTTGATAACTGAAGATATAGGAAGTCTACTTTACTTTTCTTTTTTTATTGTTGCTTTCTCCCATCATTTTCTTCAGTTGGAGCGCTCTGTATTGCATTATGCCCTGGGCACCAATTTCTGTGAGAGCGTCAGTCGAATACTCATACAAAACGGTGCCAAGCGCACGGCAAAGGACCTCAAAGGTAGACAGCCGAGTTATTACTTCATCAACAAGGCGGACATATTGCGCCTACAGGAGGAGGAGGACGAGGCTCGCTGATCAACTAAATTAAGCAATTTTAATCTAATATCATCGACTAGTTGTAAGCTGTTAAAGTTAAATAAAAAAACATTTAGAATGAAACGACTTCGTAGAAATAGTCATTGTTACACGTATTTTGGAAGTTAATTATCTAATTATGATTTTACTCAATAAAACAGCTTTTCCATTCACCGTCATATACCAGCATAAAGTGAACACAGTGATTTAATGAAAAACTTGTAGTTCTGTGAGAAAATGACATTCATTGATGTGAAGTGCACAATATTCACTGACAAACTCGACAAGCCAAATTTGGCAAATTGGTTTAGTCGGCAGATAAGATTATCGAGTAAATCCATTATCTGGTTTGTAACTCAAATACCCTTCAATGAAGTGCAATGAAGCAATGAACATTACTTACTCTAACAGTTTTTGATGTAATTTATTTATGAGAAATTAATATAAGTATATCTTGAAACTAAGGTATGCGAAATAAATTTACTGTTTTCACTATAGGATATTTGACTCTTAGTATGATAATATTTCTACTACATTCAAGTATAGAAAATGTGCATCTGTTTTACATTTAATTCCATTAGGTTTTGTCTTTCCTCTGTTTAATCAACAGCAAGATATCAGCTTTCGTTTTACAAACAAATGTTTAAATCCAAACAGATTGTGTATAGTTTATAAATGTGAGTGTGTGCGTGTTTGGGTATTTGAATGTATTTGTAAGTCTATTCTATTTAATTTGCTGTCAATGGTCTATCGATAGAGCGATGCGCATGACGTTGATACTAACTATCAAAGTGTTATTTGTATCTGCGCGAATTCATGTGTGGGAGGTGTGTGTGTGTGAGTGTGAGTGTGTGTGTGTGTGTGTGTGTGTGTGTGTGTGTGTGTGTGTGTGTGTGTGTGAGTGTGTGACTGTGTGACTGTCTGGCATGATTAGCTGTAAAGCAAACTCACAGTCAACTACACTTTGAGTTGCTTTTTGTATCGCTTAGCGCGCGGATCTAAAATTCAAGAAAGAACTTAAAAAAAAGTCCAAAAATGACACTGGAAAGTAAAAATGGTAAATTAAATTTGAAATCTTTCCCATAACATTTCTCTTGAATAATTGCAAATAACGTAAAGAATTAAAAGCAATGAAATATATGGTATTATGTGAATTTTTATGTTAATAAAATTTGTGCTAATTTTTGTTTTATTTTAAATATTTGTATCGTCTTAAAGTTTCTTTTTAAAACGTGAAACATGAGAAATGCTTTTCCTTATTTTATTGATTTTTTTATATCTATAAAGTTGTGATTAATGCATTTGTGTTGCTGTTAATCAATTGTTCCATTGCATTCACTGATAGTCTCCATATTGGGCCAACGTCACATTCAGACACTGTTGCTGTTTTTCTCTATTGTGGTCAACTATATAGCCAAGTTTAATGCTGGCGTTGCTGTTGTGGCTATGACGAGTCCCGAAAGCACCAAATACGATTTTCCAGTGAGTAAAAGTATACTATTACTGTTAACTATAATGTTAAGCGTATGTTAAGTATTTAACAGACCAAAGAGGCAATCTCAAAGATGTGAAGAGCTGGAAGCACCAAATTTGGTGTATAGACTCCTTTAGGATTTTAGAATTTATAAATGAATGAAATCTTCACAATTCTTGGATAATAATTTTAATAGATAATCAGAAAGATTATCAGTAGGTAAACACGAAATTATAATAGTAATAATAATAATAATAATAACGATTTACTCATTAAGTTTTACTAACTTTAAACTCTATTTTGATTATGTTCTTTCTATTTTGAATGTAGACCTACGACTGGAATGAAATGGAACGTTCCTACATCTTGTCTAGTTTCTTCTGGGGTTACATTATGACACAGTTTCTGGGAGGATGGCTCTGTCGTCGCATTGGAGCCAAGATAACCATGTTTATATCGACACTTGGATCGGCTTTTCTGGTGCTGCTGGTGCCGTTCTTTGTGCCATGGGGCGGTTGGCAGGCGTATTGTGGCATTCGTGTTCTAATGGGTGCATTTCAGGGCCTGTTGTTTCCCTGTATCCACGCTCACTTGGCCAACTGGTGTCCAGCCAAGGAGCGCAATCGATTGGGCGCCTTGGCCAACACGGGCATCGATTGTGGCACATTGTTGGCCATGTTTTTAAGCGGTTTGGTGGCTGCCTCAAATGTCGGTTGGCCCGGCATCTTCTACATCTCCTGTGGCGTGGGAATATTGTGGTGCATTTTGTGGTTGATCTTTGGCGCCGATTCTCCCAGACAATCGAGATTCATCGGTCAAGAGGAACTAGACTACATTGAAACCTCAATCAGTGCGAACAACAGGAGGGACTTTAAGGAGTCTCGTCAAATTCCAGTGCCCTGGAAAGCAATTTTTACTTCGATTCCAGTGTGGGCTTTATTGCTGGCACGTTGTACTCAATCCTGGGGTTACTCCACGCTCCAGGCCGAGATTCCCGCCTATATGAATGGAGTTCTTCTCATGGATATGAAAAGCAATGCTTTGTTTTCGGCTCTTCCATTTCTGTGCTCTTGGCTTATGGCTTTTGTCTATGTGATTGTCTCGGACATACTCCTAACTCGTGGCAGTCTGACAATCACTGGGATCAGAAAGATCATCAACTCGTTGGCTTCCTGGTTGCCAGCCATCTTGCTGATTGGTCTCAGCTTTCTGGATTGCAGTCAAAAGACCTTGACCATTGTTCTCATGAGTGTGAGTGTGGGCATCAATGCTGGCAACACAATTGGCAGTGCTCTCAACACCATTGATCTGTCCCCCAACCATGCCGGCATCCTCATGGGCATTGTCAACACGGGGGCCAATATTGTGGCTATGCTAACGCCACTGCTCGTTGGCATTATCGTCAAGAACAAGGTGAATATATTGGTAAACTTTCTACTGTCATAACTTGGTTCAATCTTAGTCAATTTCATATTAATTGCGTGCTCTCTGAATCGATTTTTCATCCAAATATTTATAATGTTTTCAATTATTACGGAATTTTGAAACTCTCACATCTTGGCCGATTTCAATAACCAATGTCTCTTGCTTGCTCTTGAAATCCATGTTGCATCTCGAAATATTTTAGGAAAATCTAAATTTCTTCAAATTAAAATTCAATTTCTAAATTTTGTCAACAAAAATATGAATCTATATTAATTCTTATTTTCAGTTAAAATTTCTTTAAGTTTTTACTTAACCAGAAGTATTTAATCATAAATATTTTTAAACAATTTAATGATTCTCTGATCTTTCAGCATGATCGTGTGGAGTGGCAAGTGGTTTTCATCATTTCCGCTATCGTTTTCTTTGTGGGAAATCTGTTCTACATCATCTTTGGTAAAATGATAAACCAGCCCTGGAATGCCGACGATTTTTTAGACAATCAACAAGAAAAGAAAGTGCAGCAGTCAGGAAAAACAATAAAAGCCACAAAAACACTTCAAGGAAATGAAGAAAATAAGCCAAACTCATATAACTTAAAGCTAAATGCATTCAACGATTTGTCGAGTTGTTCAAAAATCTGAAATAGTGATAATTATTTATTGTATATATGTAGATATATTACCACTTAAGATTTTCTAACGATAATCATAGTTAATAAACGTGATTAGTAGATAATAGTGATTGTTTATATGAGTGAAAATGGATTTGACTGAGTTCAGTTACCTTATCGGATTGCACACTTCAAGACATTATAAACTTGAGGTGCTAATCTTTACATTGCATTTTACGAATTCCCAATCATATCTTAGTTTGCCGCAGGAATTCCTAAATGTCTTCAAGAGGGAGGAAAATTATTTGGAAATGGACGACTAGTTAATTGATAATTATTTTTATCTAGTGTATATATCGGATACCAAATATAATTTCACTTATATAGATATGTTTATAAGCATGTGATTTTTTTTATTTCGAGATGTATTCTTTATTTTTGAGGGAAGTGAGTAATCAAATAAATAAAATAGGTTCAGTTATTTGTGATTTATATTTTGTTTATAATATAAATATATTAATATAAATATTATTCATTTTTCAATTTATATATACTTTATAATATTGTAGAAATATTTATATTTGTCCAATTCTACATTTTATCTATATTTTCGATCGCTACATTGCAAGTAGTCTTTGTAATCACCGCCATTATATTAATTGTTATGATCATTATCTAAATCCAATTTTTGGCTATTGGCTCGTTAATTCCATAAAGATATGGTAATTAAACAAACTATAAAGTTATAATGGCTTGAAGTTTTTATCTAACTATAAACTGTTTCATTTTAAAAATTATTAATTTTAATTAGGTAATCACCTAAAATCATATCTCAAGATAATTTAAACTGATAAGGCTCTCCAAAAATGACAGCTTATCATGCTAAAAGCAAAATTGTGAATACGGCTGGAAATCATAAAAGATTTGCCTTCAGTTAGATTTATTCCCCTTTAGTGAGCATTGTGGTTTAAACGTGGCCAGAACTATTCAGCAAATTGACTGAGAATTTAAAAAGTGAAGAAAGTAATTGGGAAACAAAATGAGAGCTGAAATAAATAAAGGTCAGTGAGATTATGAAGACTTCTCGAATAAATGCAATGAATGTCTTTTAAATAATTTGTGTATTAACTGTTTAAAAAATACTTAACCCCCAATAAACAACATAAAATACTTTAAAATACCTATAGAATTTAAATATATTTATCTATGTAGAAATCTACATATACATAATTTTTTAAGTGCCAACAGTTCATCAATAAACAAAAATAATAAATAAAAATAATAAAATAAAATAAATGTTTGATTAAACGATTATTATATGTGGACAAAAATAAAAGTGTATTTTAATGATTCCTCAACGTAATCTAAAATCTACTTTAAATCAAAAGTCAATCATATATTTTTATGATTTGGCACGCGAATAAGATAATATGAGTATATGAGTATATTCAGTTTATTCGGAATTGATAGGTATACAAATAAGAAAACAAATAATTTTTAACGATTTTCTTTTGGATATTTAGGATCTATTTTAGGTGTAAGACATCTGCAGGTGCTGTTACTTTTTGTTTCCATAACATCGGTCTATATAGGCCGCCTCAATGTGGGCGTGTCTGTGGTGGCGATGACAAATGCTGAATCAACGAATCCCAATTTTCCGGCAAGTTAAATATGATGGATATTAAAACTTAAACATATATAGTATTTTAACTGTTGTTACTTATTTCTTTTGTTTCAGGAATACGAGTGGACGGCGGCGGAGAAATCTTATATTATCTCAAGCTTCTTTTGGGGCTATCTAATCACGCAATTTATGGGTGGATATCTGTGCAAACTATTCGGAGTAAAGCGGGTCATGTTCTCGGCGATCTTCTGTTCAGGCGTTTGTAGTGCTGTGACACCGCCTTTAATAGATTTGGGTGGTTGGGGCGCCTACTGTGGCATCCGTGTGATCATGGGCTGTGCCCAGGGCGTAATCTTCCCCAGCATGCATCAGCACTTGGCACGCTGGTCCCCTCCCGAGGAACGCAATCGATTGGGTGCACTGGCTTATACGGGAATTGAATGTGGAAATGTGTTGTCCATGTTTGTTAGTGGAATGATTGCCAGGGGTCCCATGGGTTGGCCAGGGATCTCGTATATATCTGCTGTCGTCGCCTTTGGGTCCTGTATTTTCTGGTTTATTTTTGGATCAAATAATGCTACCGAATCTCGTTTCGTTGGTGAAGCTGAGAGGAACTATATAGAATCATCTCTTCAACATGGTGCAAACTATCACAAGGTAGGTTTCTTGATGGATTAATATAGCTTAAGATATATTTTGATGAAGATATTAATTTTTGCAATAGTCTTCGACGTTAAATCAACATCTAAACCTTTTTCAATATATATTTAATCGAATAAATTTAATTCAAATTAAATAATTGATAAAATTAAAAACTATACAGTAAATTCTGATATTATAGTTTCTTCATGTCAAAATAATATCGATATTAATAATTTTGTATTTATTTAAATTAATTTCTAGGCTATTATTCCCATACCCTGGAGAGCTATTTGGACCTCAGTCCCTTTCCTGGCTCTTCTCGCCACACGATGTGGTGCGATTTATGGAGGCAGTACTCTTCAGGCGGAGATTCCCGCCTATATGAATGGAGTTCTTCAAATGGATATCAAGGAAAATGCTATATTTTCGGCGCTGCCATTTATGGCCTCGTGGTCTATGTCCTATATTTACATGATCGCCTCAGATATACTCCTAAAAAAGAAATGGCTCTCCCTAACTGCTATAAGAAAGACCATAAACTCTATTGCATTCTGGATTCCGGCTGCTACCCTTATTGGCATTGGCTTTCTGGATGTGGATCGGAAGACCTGGGCAATTGTCTTGATGACCCTCGGCGTGGGATTCTACAGTGGCAACTCAATTGGCAGTGCTCTCAACACCATCGATCTGTCCGCCAATCATGTCAGCATCCTTATGGGAATCGTAAATACAGCGTCAACTGGAATGTCCATTATTACCCCATTGATAACCGGTGCAATTGCTACAGACAAAGTAAGTTTCTTATTTGAAATTCTGGTAATATTTTACAAATCTATTAATCATTTATAATTTCCAGGGCGATCGCTCACAATGGCAAATAGTTTTTATAATCACCGCCGTTATATTCTTTGTGTCCAACTGTATATTCGTGGCATTCGGCACGGCCGTAACACAGCCCTGGAATGCTGAAGATTTCCTACTGGGTACGCAGTCTGAGCTGCAGAAATCACCATCAATAACTAGACAATTCGACAAGAATAAGTCGCTCAGCAATTAATCAAGATTTTTACGAGTATTTTATGCAAAAAAATAATTTAGTTTAATAATGTAATGTTATACTAAAATAATTTACAATTAGTAATGCATATGTCATGAATCATGATATTTAAAGTAATAAAATTACATTGATAAATAGAAACAGTTTGACCAATTTAAATGTCTTTTATAGTGTTGCAAGGTTCTATTCTCAACAGCTGTTTTTACGATTTTGCGCACTGCGGTTCAGGGATGCAACTCACTTTCCTGAACCAATAGGATAACTCAAGCAGCTCCGGACAAAATTGTTTACAAGTTTAACAAGCCCGTAAAATTTTTATACATTATTTAGAGACCGAATCATGATCAAAATGACTTTCCGGATGAACATCGGTTAAGTTTTCACAAAGTTACGACAGCTACAAGTTCTTCATAAAATGTCAAGGGGTAGGTATGGAAAAATGGCGGATGGTCGAAAAAATATGATATTTTCTAAACAAATGAAATTTAAATGTAGAATAAATTTAGAAGCCAAATAATGATCAAAATGGTATTCCGCATGAAAATCAATTGAGTTTTGGCAAAGTTGTGAAAGTTCAAAGTTTCTGAAATAATGTAAAGGGGTAGGTATGAAAAATGGCGGATTTTCGAAAAAAAATTAAATCTTCTAAATAATTTATATTTAAATGCAGAATGAATTTTGAGGCCAAATCATGACCAAAATGGTATTCCGCATGAAAATCAATTGAGTTTTGGCAAAGTTGTGAAAGTTCAAAGTTTTAAAAAAGAAAGGGGGGGAAAAAAAAGAAAAAAAAAAAAAATTAATGATTTTGATTTTAAAAATGTAAAGGGGTAGGTATGAAAAATGGCGGATTTTCGAAAAAAAATTAAATCTTCTAAATAATTTATATTTAAATGCAGGATGAATTTAGAGGCCAAATCATGACCAAAATGGTATTCCGAATTAAAATCGGTTGAGTTTTGACAGAGTTATGAGAAGTCAAATATTCAGTAAACTTATCAGGGTATATTATGGAATCGGATGGATTAGAATACAAACACATTAACGTGCATATAATATATCGTTTTATAGAGTTACCATATTGCCAAGAAATCGATAACATCGAAGTTGAAAGCGCCAATAAACGTTACTTTCAAATGTGTTGGGGCAACTAATTGTAAAATGTTGGCAATCACGCAACTTCCGACTTCCTTTTCCGATGCAACGCACACAGGGCGTGTTTTTTTTAAGGGGGTTGCCTAAAGCATTAACATCAAAGTGCGATTTGTGGGTGCTTTAAAACTCCACATAGTAAATGCTTGACCACTTGATATATTTATTTTAAATTATAGTTTGACCTTTTGCTTGATTTTTACGCTTTCTAGACTTTGGTCGACCTGCTGTCATCATTTGCATGATAATTATATTTGCTTTCAAATGCCAACAACAACAACAAAAACAGCAGCAGCAGAAACCGCAATTTATTTACTATTTTGCAAAATAAACAGAAATCAATAACTATGGGACTGAAAGACGGCAAAGAAAACTTCATGTCTAAATCCCACACCAACTTACTTTCACCCTCGGACCCTCCAATTCTGCTACCATAATTATTAACGACACAATCACTGAACCTATAGAGAGGGGTATATTAACTTTCTAGTTCAGTTGGTTACAGTAAAAAGTAATTAATATTTGCAGGTCGCTTAAATATTTCTTTAGCTGTTAGTTCATGTCTACAGAAATATTGAGATAAGCAATAGCTCAAATTAACTGATCTGTTATTTTATGAGAGATTTGTCAACGGGAATCTACAGATCTATTATTTTCAGGTTTAATAATATTTTTAATAAGTTTTTGTTGACATTATTAATAGGTATGTAATTTATCGTTTTTATTGACTTTACTTTTTTATTTGCACCTATTGTAGATCTATTAATTAAAATATGCTAATTTATGGGAAATTTGTGAACGGGAATCTATATATCTTTTATTGTACAAATCTGCACCTTTTCACATTTAATTGTAATTTAAATAAGTTTTTGTTGACATTATTAATAGGTATGTAATTTATTAATTCTCTTGGCTTTTCTTTTTTATTTGCACCTTTTGTAGATTTGTTTATTAAAATCTGCTATTTTTTTTGGGAGATTTGCAAACGGGGATCTAATATTTTTAAATATGTACCTTTCCACATTTAATAGTAATTTAAATAAGTTTTTGTTAACATTATTAATAGGTATTTAGTCCATCGATTCTACTGGTTGTTCTTTTCTATTTGCCTCTTTGTAGATTTGTTTGTTCAAATCTGTTATAATTTTGGTAGATTTGTGAACGTGGATCTACAGATCTATTAATTTAATTTAAATAAGATTTTGTTGACATTATTAATAGGTGTTTAATCCATCGATTCCACTGGCTTTTGTTTTTAATTTGCACTTTTGTAGCGATAAATGACGTTGCCGGGGTTCTCATAAAGCCAAAGCAGCCAAACATTGCCTGTCGTCGTCGTCGTCATCGCAGGACGGACCCTTCCAAGCGCGGGAAACGGGAAACGAGAAATCCAATAAAATAAATGTATGTGTGAATTATTCGTGGGTCGCGTGCTGTGCCTTGTGTATATGTTATTTGTATGTCCCCGTATTCGTATTTGGTTCCCCTTGTGGGTTCAGTTTACATCCAACATTCAACAACAACGGTTGAAGCGGTTGAAACTGTTAAGATGTCAACACAACGAACGTCGAATCCGCGTGCCAACGTCTTTATACTGGTCAATCTTGGCTGTGAGGCACTGTTTGTGATTGATCAGCGATTGAAAGCCCAGGAAATAGCGCTGGATAAATCCGTTCAAGGTAACTCTCATGATTAATTCGGCACCCAAATAGAGTATGATAAGTGTGTGGCATTATATGTAACAGACATTGGGAAACAACTTCAACACCAGTATATTTTTATTTCTAAATATCTAGCGCAATTTTAAATCTTTAACTGTCGGACTTAATATACATTTAAATCGCATTAAGTTGGATTTTTAAAAAATATAATATTATATTGCTAAAAGATTTAACTAACTTAACTGACCAAGAAATATTGTCAGACTGATCTATTTTATATATATATGGATATATCATATTTAAATTGTTAAAAAAGTATGATAAAAACACAAAAAAATATTCAAAAACATTTTTAAGCGTTCTTTATTATTTATTTTTCTAACGTTTCTATCGTGTACCGGGCAACTCAAAGGCGAGCACACTCGACTGTTGAGTTCTCAATCCTCAAATATATATAAATTTAAATTCTTGACTTTGCAGTCATACACGATGTGACGACGGTGCTAATGGAGCCAAAATTCATTGAATCCCTTATCAATGGATCGATACATAATAATGCCCAATTGTTGACGGCGGAACACTGCAAATTTATGCTGAATGACATAGCCACCTGTTCGTTGATGCGTCTCGACGAGACGTCGATGGAGAAGTTGTGGAATCTGATGACCATGATGTACAAATGGCAACTGTTTGTCTCCCGTCATCAGCATAATTTGCTGGACATAACATTTCGTCATTTGGATGCCATCAACAAGCTGTATCCGGATGCCAAGCGACACATGTTAATTGATTTCACAAAGAACACGTTATTGGATTTCTGGAATTCGTGTGGAGAGGAGCAACAGTTGTCCATTTATCGCACCAACAAGGCCTGGTTGGAGTGCTTCAATACAAAGATATCGCTGCTTATCCGCCTGGGATTTCAGTCCATGGATGGCAGCTTTATCAACGCCTTGGATCAGCGACATTATCTCGATTATGTCAAGTGCATTGGCGACAATATCTATATAAAAAACAGCGAACAACAACAGGAACGGGAACCCAATCGCATAGATCAACTGGCGGCACAGCTCAACATTGCATCTGGAGAGGATTTGCAGCCCATTGATGCGGTTCAGTTTCAGAAGCAATTTGAGCAAACCTTCTCCCACACATTGTTTCCAGAGTTGGATAACAACGCCAGAGCTATGTCCTCTCAGGTCGAGTGCAATCCAAACGCCTCCGGCTGTGAATTTGTCCAACTTGTGTCCACCGATGGCAATCCGGATGAACTGGTCGCCACAGCGAGTGGCAACGGTACAGGTCTCAATCAGCAACTGCTTGATTTGTACAGCAAAATAAATTAACGAATTAATTGAACAATGAATCATGCATAATTAGAAAATATTGTATTTGTTTGTAAAATAATTACAAAAAACGTGTTTCTTTCTCTTGTTGGTTTGTTTCTTTTTTTGTTTTTGCAGTTTCGAAGACATTGGTGATCTAACAACATTACAAAAATTTTGAGCTTGCGACCTAGATAATAGTATTCTCTTTGATGCGTTAAAATGAACTTAAAAAATGCTGTAACTTTTCGAAAATTATAAACACAATGTACAATTCTACAAATAATTGTTGTGTGTGTGCAAAATTAATTTAACAACTGCTGCAGCTGCCCAAAAATAATTATTAAATTAAACTTATGGCAACAAATTATAATAGATTTAATTACTGCTTTATCAATCAAAAATTAAGAGTTCGTCGCTGTGTCTTGAGGAAGGAGGATAAATTATAATGTGATAATGACGGATGACGATAATGATGGTGCATGTGGTGGTGGTGATGGTGATGGTGGGATGGCGGGTTAATTTGCGAGGCAGTTCAGTGCGTTGTGTCCCAGACACAATTTACATTTTGGCCTTGAGCGGCACCGCATCCACCATGATATGCAGTGCCATTTTGAGGCATTCCTCGGCCGAACTGATCTGCGCACAGGGATAAGCAGCGCCATATTCGGTTAGGAAATCACAATACTTTTGATAATTGCCAATCGCGAATTCATAATTGTAGGCACCCAATAGCTTCATGTCCGTATCATCATTGACCAGCGGCACTGTCGCCTTAAGCGGCATTCCTTTATACTTGGGATGATCCAATTCGCATGCCTCGCACTTGCAATTGAAGCGATATTGCATGGACAGCCTTTCCTGACGCTCCTTCTTGCTGAAGATGGCAAAGTGGGCGCTGCAGAAATGAAATTTAAATACAAATTAATTTGGTTCTATCATCTCTCTCTCTCTCTCTCTCTCTTATCACTTACCCGTAGTTATCGTAGAGCGCCTCGCCTGCCTTGATGGGTCGGAGCACGAAGAGATACCCCTTTGTACCGTCGTAGATGCGCAGAGTGTTGGGCGCACACGAATGATTGAGGAGAGATAGAAACGCATAGGCGCCGGATGAGTGCGATTGATCGTCCTTGGTCTCATTCACCTGCTCGACGAGATCAATGCCATGCATATTCGATGGCGATGTTTGCAGATGTCGAAATAGCAGATCCGTAAAAAAGTTACGACCATCCTCACCACCCAGATAATCCTTTAACGGTGTATACTCAATGATAAAATGCTTGAGCACGGCACAAACAACAGAACGCTGAAAAAGATCCGAAACGGAGCGCAATTGTTGATTCGTCACAAGACCGTGAATGGCTCGATAATGCTCTTGCGGTGTCAGTTGCGTAAAGTCCAAATCGAAGACGCACTTTTGCTGATTGCTCGGCTGATCACAGAATGCCATAAGCTCCTCGATGCTACCATGAAGATCCAAAGCACTCAACGTCGTACGCAACGCGATTCCATGGATTTTGTTGAACATGCGATGCAGTAAATCAATGATTGGACATTCATACTTATGAAAGGTGTCGTTGGCGAGCTTCTTGCACTCCTCCGAGCAGAACATGACCGAGCAGCAGCTATCGCAGGGTATGAGCGTTAAAAATCGCTCCTGTTTACAGGTCGCACATCGTATATATCGCATCGGCGGCAGCAGAGAACAACAGAACGGTTGCTCCACGGCGATCACATCGCCAACGACCAGATCCCGCGTTGTCACTATAAATCTACCCTCGTCGGCGGTGTCGCGCAGCTCCAAACAATTGGCAATATACGGCACCTGGGCATGTGCCTCAAAGCTCAGCTTAAAGTCATAGGGCACAATATCCGGCGCCTGTTGCTGCACCAACTGTTGGCAATCGCGTTCCCGCTTGTCCAATTTATGTCGCAGTCGCTCTGGATAGTTGGCTTTGCGTGCCAGCTCAATGTTGGCCAGACACTCGCGGTACCGCTTCCATTCGAAGAACACCGCCGATCGATTGGCATAGCCAATCGACAAATGCTCCGAGTTTGGTTCCGCATAGCAAATGCTCTTGTTGTACAATTCGAGGGCCTAAAAATAATAAAAGATACATTAAATTTCTGTTAGATACATACAAAAGTAAGTATACATTTTTGAATATAAAAATATCTACAAATTGCCTAGAATACATATATATCTGTCTCATAAATGAGATATATGTTTAATAATTATAAATAATAGTTTATAAAAATTTTTAATGGTAAAAGATACATTTGTAACTGTCAGATAAATTATAAAACTACGCGATTCAATACAATTGTGAGCGGAACAATTTTAAAATCAAGTGGTCATGCTTTGATCCCTTCAGTTTACATTTTTATGTCTAGTTAATATAGTTATTATAGTTACATTCTTCAACACAAATTACTGAGAGATTCAAAACTCAATATTTCTTAGTTTTCTGATATTATAGAAAATAGTGTCACGCATAAAAATATCTCTAAGATAAGAAATGTATGGAGTGTAATAATTTTGCTAAAATATCTCTCATATGTGAGGTTGTGTCTGTTAATTTAAATCTGTATATATAAATTAGATTATACAATTATAATTAATATATGAATTTATGACACTTTTGGCGTATCTCAGACTTGCCTGAAAATATTTCCTGTTCTTGAGGGAAAACTGCTCATTTCCCAGCATACGAAACTCGACGCTACGCTTGTTGCATTTGTTCTCGCGCAATGTTACATTGAGGAATATCTTCTCCATGTACTTGAAGTCGATGAGAGCGTGCTCAACGAAGTTCACCTTGGAGTAGTTCTCTTTGAGCTCATTGAATTTGCCGGATATGATGCCGATAAGTTTCCAATCATTGAGCTTTTTGATTAGATCGTCGCTAACGTCGTATACATCCATTGTATATTGTTATTTTTGTTATTGTTATTCAATGTATCCTCGAGATACACATACAAACACTGTCCCTCTCTCTATCAGACTCTCTCTCGTTGTAGTCGTCGTCCTCCTCGCCGGGTTTTTTTTTTCTTCTTGCAAGTCGCGTGTGTTGCGTCGCCGCCGCCGCTGTCGCTGCCGTTGCTGCTGCTGCCGCTACCACCGCCTGTTTTTTCACCAACAAAATATGTCTGAGAGTTTGTATGTTTGTGGACCTCCACTTTTGAAAAGTGCTAGTGTTGACCGTTAATATACAATTTTACAGAAAATTTTAATTATTATACAGCAAATTTATTTGTTATGCGCCAATTCTGATCAAAATTTTAGCAGTTTAGTTGAGGTTTTTTTTTGGCGAATTCGAGCACAGTGTGACCGCATTTGGTTCGCACCAAAAAACATGTTGCTTAAAAGAAATATACCATGCTAATTGAAGAGTTTAATTGAATTAACTAAAATCGTTTGCACATTTTATTGTGTTTTAATTAAATATTAAAAAGTTTATTTAAAATATGGTTAAATTTTACTCGATTTCATTCAAAGCAGTATAAGTCACAATATACAAATGGTAAAATACCAGCAATCACGCGGTAACAAACAGTAATGCCAACCTATTAGATAAAACATACATGTTTCTGGTCGATCATATTGTCAATAAATTTCCTTACTTAAAAGCCAGAAATAGCTAAAATATTTGATTAACTAAATTGAACTTTGTTAAACTATTTACTCTAAGGCACAACGAACTTTCACTATTCAACAATCTAATTTTGATTGCTTTGACAATTGGCATAACATCAAGCTAAATTTAAAGGGCGCGCGGTTCCAGATTGTGATCAAAATGTGACAGCGATTGCAGTCGAACTACCAAATTATAGCACCAACATGTATCTAACAGATATATATTAGCGTCCAGTGCTGCCAGTCGATAAGCTTCAAGCGCCATCTGGCGACTGCCGCTTGAGACAATTTGCTTCTAATATTATCCGATATGTCCGCACATAAGAAATATGCAAATTGTACCATTTACTAAAAGTACTTAATTAGTTAACAAAATGTACCAATTTAATGGGAAAAGTAACTTTTGGGGTACTCTTCAAAATCAGTAATCATTTTTTAAATACAAAGATTAATTTACAACTGTTATCATAATTAATGTAATAAAGATTTTAATAAAACAATTTTTTAGATTTATTTAATAAGAATAAAAATGATTAGTTAAGTATTGGTTTTTAAAATACAAATTTTAATTAAAACCGCTGCTGAATTAATCTCAACATTTTATTTATTTTTGATGAACATGGTATTAATACAGTTAAACTCAAATTTTTCTTCATGCACTTATTCAATCGAGGGCTGTTTGAGACGTCGTTTGGCGAGTATTATCTGTCATATGATTAATCCTCGCACCACTCGTTCTCCTTGCGCACTTTCTCCTCCTCAGCGGGTGAGAAATCGTTGGCAATGGCAAAAGTCTCTCGGATGTCCTGAAGCGATTTCCCTTTGATCATATTGGCGCACGTCTTGCAGGTGACATCCAATAGACCTTGAATGTTTAGATAATTGGCCGCCAAAATCAATTCGAATAATGTGCCTTGGTCGACTTTTAGAAAGTCTGCATCCCACGATGAAATGTCGTCGGTGCGTTTCTCCTTATTCTCATCCTCCTGAGGCTCCTGTGGATCGTCCTGTGCATGATATGTGGCCCAGTGTAGGACTTTTCGCAATATTGCCGAATTAACATTGGGTAGAGGTAATATACTATTATCGCTCTCATCGCCTAAATCTTCCAGAGCCGTCTTAATCGTTTCCGAACATTTTGCAATCTCAATGTCCGTGTCGAAAATTTCCTTATCCGAAGACTCCAAGCGAATTATTGGCATTTTGAAATCTTCGCTGCAATCGAAGTAAAATAGATTCTAGTATTTATAGAGTAAACTTTGGTGTTCATACAATTGATTTTCACTAAAATTCACGAAATTCTTCTGGTTTCCCAACCGTTTCACACAATTTGTCCAACAGATGCGAATCGATGTGGATTTCAAGGCACCACATGAAAAGCTAAAAATAAGTGCTTTATTATTAATTTGCTACAAATTGAAAATATAATGCTCACAAATGTGCTTACAATGTCAATGCTACTGGATTTTTAAATATCTTTAGTTTAAACAAACATATTTAATTTTTTCTTTCTTAGATATTGATAATATTTGCTATTTATTTAATCCAAATTTTCAAATCCGCGTTGTTGACAACAAAATATCACAATTTGACAGTGTTACCCTTTTTTTTAAATCCTTATAAAAATAAATACCATAAATACCGACAAGATACAATTTTGTGCTCACAATTTCCTTTACTAGTGTAAATCACTGTTGCCAAATAGGTTTTTTTTTTTTTATTCGTTCTGGCTATTTTTGAAGCTCGATTTAAGTAAATAATTTAAATATTTATATAGTCCATGTTTTGCTATTATCATCTTTGAATATTTGTGTTAAAGTGCACGCAAAATCACATTTAAATGCATTCCGCCCAGAAAAATCTAATTTTTCCACAACAAATTGACAACAGTGGTGTAAATATGTGTTTAAACTTTATATTTTGGCTTTTAATCACTTTATATATCAGTAAAACCATGATTAAAATCCAAGCACATAACAATGCATTATTAATATTATTACATTTGTCTGAACCATTAATTTTAATCTATAAAATTATTATTATGAAATGATTATCAAAAGACCTTAACATTTAAGTCTCTAATTTAGTTAGAAACATATCCACGTCACTTTTACTTTTGTGTTAAGTTTTTAACACCGGCCTATCTAATCAGCTTATATATTTGTACTGACTCATTAGCAGATAGTGATGAAATCGACAATAATATGCTGAAATAAATCACTTCGAATAGAAAAATATGTTCGAGTTTTTTTATTATTACTTTTGTTATAAATATTATTTAAATATTTCCTTTTATATGGCTGAATTGGTAAATTCAATTGACGTGTTCTCTGCCAAAAGCAGAGGGTGTAGTCGGATATCCTGTGTGTTCCGTCAGGACGGCAATCAGAGTGATAAGAGTCATAAAAATGAGCACTGGCTTAAAAGCCGAACGCAGGAAACTTACTGTCCACCGAATTGCATACCAAGTAAGGACGAACATCAGTGAGTATGCTATTAATTCTAGTAAAATCCATCCGAATATATTCATTGTGTATTTTGAATAGATCTGAAGAAATAAACAAAATGCAAAGAAATATATTTGTGGTTTATTTTAAGGGGATTTCCCTCCTTACTTTTTTTCAATGCCGTAAGTTCAAAGACAAAGACCGGACTGATTAATTGAAAACAGCTGTTGTGTTGTGTGACCGCGTAAAAATAATAACTAAGTACCAAATATCGGTACAAAACAAATCCACTTCACCTTTACTTATATTTTTATTGACTCATTAATAGATAGTGATGAAATCAACAAGTATCTGCTTACCTAAATCACTTCATATAGACAAAATATGTTCGAGTTTTGGGTGACTGTAAGCCTTTTTATTATTATTTTTGTTTAAGAATAGTATTTAAATATTTCCTTTTATAAATTGGTATTGGTAAATTTAATTGTTCTATGTTCTATGCCAAACCAGCGCGTGTAGTCGAATATTCTTGATGATATTCTCCAAGTTTTATCAGGGCGCCCAAAAGAGACGTAATGGTAAAAAAAATTACCACTGTCATAAAAACCGAAAACAGGAATCTTGCTATCCACCGAATCGCACACCAAAGGAGAACGAACATCAGTGAATATGCTATTAATTCTGATAAAATCACTGCGCCACTATTCATTGTGTATTTTAAATAAATCTGGCTTGCAGTGAAGAAATAAACAAAATGAGTTACAAAGAAATATATTTGTGATGTATTTAAAGGAGATTTCCCTTCTAACTTTTTTTCAATGCCGTAAGTTCAAAGACAAAGACGCGACTGATAAATTGAAATAAGATGAGGCTGTTGTGTGACCGCGTAAATTTAATAACTAAAAATAAAATACTAAAAAATATACTGATTTTGTTATCGAGAGCAACATTTTTTATATAAGTGTATGGTATACACTGCTTTTAATACCGAAATACCATTTTTACTATATTATTAACACATTTTCAGATGAAATTTCACAGTAATTTATGTACAATAATAATATATACAAACTAATTTAAGACTGCATATTAGAAGTTTAAGTCTCATAAAATGCCAGTTACAAATCACTCGAGTAAACCAATGAGAAACTCAAGAGTCTTTCCCATAAACGATACTACGTTGTCGCATATTAAAGTTAGAGCTTGGATTGCCATGTCCTCCATGTCCTCTTTTGGAATGTGCGTAGAAAGCGGAACAGGAACAAAGCGGAGACAACGATGATCACGGGCCAAACCAAAGAGAGCAGAAATCGCGCTGTCCAGACAAACACATACCAAGTGATCGCGAATAGCAGTAAATAGGCTATTAATGTTCCCATATCCGAAGGCATCCCAGCATTTTTCACCGTATATTCGTAGATAACGCTGAAAAACGGAGAATCGCGCCAATCACCGGATCTATGGCAATTTTCATCCGGCATTGTGGAAATATCTCAACGCTTGTAAGGAAAAGAAAAAACCAAGCTAACTAAAAAGAAGTAAATATTAACATTTAATCTACACGATTTCTCTACTTACGTATTTCTCAAGGCAGTAAATTTCGAAACAAAACACAATTGGATATCAACTTAAAATCAGCTGTGGCAGCTGATGTGACCGTCTTAAAATAGTACTAAATTACCAAACATCATAAATAATACCAAAAATCTCATGTTATCGAGATCGCTTATCGAAGAATGCTTACGCGCGCATTCAAAGTTATTTAAAAGTCTATCTAAATTTTTTTGAAGACTTGAATTTCTAATATTCTAAGCTTAGGGCTGTCGTACCTTTTGAGGATGTTAACCTGCAGGCAAATGTTAAATGGAAAACTCTGAGCTACATATGCAGGTGTTCATTGAACTCGAACGATTCCTTGTGATACCAGCCAATGTCCTGACTAAAAATAGAATCGTAACTGATGCTGAGCAATTTGAACAGCAAGCAATTTCCTTTTTCCTTTTCCTTTGAAATCCCGCCAGCGGCTGCTACAATTATAGTTCAATGTATTTTACCTGTCGCACTTTTGTTCGCCTGCAAAATGTAAAGAAATCACATTTTAATGGACGACAAATTGCACAGACATACATAGCGACACACACACGTAGCGCACATATAGACGAAACTCAACACTAAATATTTACCAAATTGGATTTCTTGAGTCGTGTGAATTTTTTGTTTTGTTCTCGTTGTTGCTTGTGTGCAAAAATATTTAAATAAGCAACGTTACCTGATTAGCAGGGTATTGATAAACCAGTTAAACTTTAAATGAATTATTTAGAACTGAAAATTAAAATAATCAAGAAATAGATTTGTTATTATTATTTGAATTAATAAGAAAATAATTAAAAAAGAGCTAATTGACTAATTGTATACATATGATATTTATTTTTATTTTCTTAGCAACTGTAATTAAATCATGAAAAACAAATTAAATGAAGCTAACGTTTTTTTCCAATTAAATTATGCCAATTAAGTTGCCAAATAACTTAATTGAATAATTCTGATATGTTACATATTTAAAGCGTGCTTGTAATAAAATACAATTATTATTATTATACTTTGCCATAATATTATGTGCATTATTATTATGTATATTCTTTCAGAAGGTATTTCAATTTAATTAATACATAATTGATTCGGATAAAATAAAGGCATATTTGTCTTTCTGTTCATCCCACTATCTATATTATCTATATTCTCCTAGTTTTCGAATTGCCTTTGGTATGATTAATTTTTTTATTTCTTAAAAAATCTTTACAAATATTACACATTGTGAAGTTGTAAGCTTTGGCATGCAAATCTTTGTTTTTCGGACCAAATTTGATTGGCATAGGGCTATATGATAACTAATTGGACCAATCAGTTGAACACAGTGCTCTGCAAGAGTATTAAATCTTCGCAGTGCCGATTTGCTACCGGTCTGTAACTGTAACTGACAACTGTTGCAATCAGTCAACAACCTATATACATATACATATATACCAACATAAATATATATCATCTGTATACACATAATTGTTATATTGTTATGAATCTCTTTCTCCTTGTTTACTCGCATCCATATAATCGAACGTTATGAAATGCAAAGAGCAATAAGTTTCAATTGTTGTGTATGCTCTACTTATGTATGTGTATGTGTGCATGTGCGTATGTATATTAATATGAAGTTATGGAGATTGCAACAGGTGCACGATAATGATTATATCGACTGGTATAAAAGGCAGAAATAAATTCATAAGTCTCTGAGTGGGCGGGAAAATACCAATGTTTACCGATTCATGATTGCGTGTGTTATGCAAGGCTGGAAAAATGAAAATATTTACTTAATCATACCAAATTTAACATGTATTCCATGGGCAAGACGACTTCAAAATACCCTATTTTCATATGCTCATATATTCATCTCAGCATTGCTTGCATTTACTCGATTTTCAGAAACATATCTATTCCTATTTTCATTCCCATAAGGTCAGTTCCGGTTATGTGGGACCTTTTAACCTGGACACTGAACTGGACATGGGTTAAACATTGTCAAGTTTGACTGTCTAATAAGAAATCCTTAGTGTAAAATATGAGAAGCACACAAATGTGTGCAGAATATTAAGTGAAAGGTAGCGGAAATGTTGAGGCTAGATTCGAGCATGCAACAGGAAACACACACTCTAACACACACTCACACACAGAATAGGAGATAGTGCAACTCTTGTATGAGCATAGCAACAAAAGCTAGATATAATAACAGGCACTAGGAAAAGCTGCTTTTCAGCTAGCTCGACTGTGACAGATCCTGTAATTACTCTATAAAAAAAACCCTATTGACAACATATCAAATAATACGCATTATGATGACTTTTCAAAGTTTTTATCAAAATTATAACAAAAACTTGATGTACTGGAAAATATTTACTATATAGTATTTTTATTTATACAAATAATTATCATTATTATAAAATTTTCTATAAACTTTTTAGACACCTTACATTTATTAAGTACAGGGTCTAATAACAGGCACTGCAACTGCAAAAACAGCAACAATAACAACGTTGTCTTCGGTCTGATGTACAAGCAAATAAAGGCGTGACACAGTTCTTGCATTCTCTTCCACACACAACAACACACACACACACACACACACACACACACTCACACAATTGTAGGAACACATGGTCGTATCTTATTTATAGTCCTGTTGTTGTTGCTGTTGTTGTTGCTATTGCCGTCAAAGTCAGTCAACCAGTCGAGGCAGTCACTTGCAATTCAGTTGCAACAATGTCGCATTGAGGTAGCCTTTGCTTTTGTGTCCTGAGTCCCGTGTCCTGTTTGCACTTGCCTCACTCTGTGTGTCCTGTGAGGCAAACAGCATAGGTAAAAACATATTGTATGAAACTAGAGTCTCACGGAAAGTGGTAAGAGGCAAGAAGCAAGTGGCACAGTTGTAAATTGTTTCGGGACACAAATGAAGTGCCACTTAAGAGAGCCACATTGATAAATGAATCCTTTCGCCTGCTGACAACTAAATCCTGCCAGGCCGTAAATATTCGAATACAGGAAATTCATTAAGCAGTCAATTAAATAGTTTCGCAGACACAAAAATTAATCAAAATTAATAGCATTTTGATTTGTTGAGCCAGGCAATTTCATTAATTGCTTTTCACAGCGCCTTTGTCGAGCTTAGTTTCTAAGAAAATAATAATATTCGTTTGTCGATTGAGTAGCTCATAGGAAAACGCAACTTTTATTGAGAAAAAATAAGACAATTTTATGTTCAAATAGTTGTGCAAAATATAATTAATTTTATTCTTTTTCTTTTTCAAATAGAAACATTATTGCAAATGTGTCAAATATAAATGTTTTAATTAAACAGTATGGCCTTACTTTATAAAATTATTTTGGTTGATAAACTTCACTAACTAAGAACACTTTCATTATTTCGATTGGTTTGAAGTTCATTTTTTTATACAACAGAATTCGCAAAAATTATTTTAAACTAAGCAGTTTTAATAAGTTAGATATAAACACAGGATTTTTCTAATATGAAACGGTGTGACCGTACTATTTGAAACAAATTTAAAACTTAACTGAATTCCCTAACCCACAAAATTATAAATATTTTTGTGTTTAATTTTTAAAAAATCGCATGGTTTTTTTTTTTTAAAATACAGAATGTTCAAAAATTTGTGTAAATAAATTAGCGTAAACGTGTATTATATAAAATAAGCTGTCATTAGTTTTTGAATTGCAATCATCACAAAATTGATTATTTCGAATTTTCAAAATCAATATATTGAATATTTGATATATTATTACAACTATGAATATATGTTGAATAAGCGATATTCATATAATATTATCGTATTTACTAATTAAACTGTTTATTTTCACTGTTCGCTTTTAGATTTGCTTCGTCAATGTCAAGTTCAACTTATCAGTTGACCCTCGTGCATAAATACAACTCAAAGAATTTGATTGCAAATGTCGATTTATTATTTTCAATTGCTCAAGACAATTCAGTCAATTGAATTGAATTTTTAGTGGTATCTGCGCTTTAGATTTTTAGATATTGAGAATCCTTTGGCATCCATGGGGCAAGCTCTTTTAGCTGGCAGTGTTTAGTGCACATGTTTACTCTCACTTTAAGTGCATTAGATGCCAGATGGCAGATGGAGAAAAACCTCAAGACTGTGTACTTTCTCTGCTCTCCGCTCTCCGCTCTCCTTTCTCCCCTTTTGGTTTCTAGGCAACTGACTGAGTTTAAAATGCAGTCAGTGTCTCTCCCCTCCGCCTCTCTCTCTCTCCATCTCTCTCCCTCTCTCACAGGGTTGACCTTTCACGTTTTGGGGCCAAAGAGCTTCGTGACGTCCTGAGATTGGCTCGCATGCTGAAAACCATTTGATATGGTCGTGTTTACTCCTATGACCGCGACACTTGATAAAATTAATGAGCATCGAGCAAGTAACGAAGCAAATAAAAAATTAAATAAAAAATGCCGTGAAGCAATTGACTGAAGTTTTCCCCAGAGATAAATAATAAGAGCAAGATTTATATATATTATAGAAAATTGCTTGAGGGGCAGCTGTGGTTCACTTGGGATTTGCAATTGAACCGCAACAGCAACAGCAACAGGTTAACAAAATTGCGCGCACCTAACTAAACTAAGCTTTTAAAATAAGTTAGTATCAAGTCAGCGGCTTAATGTAAAGAGCATTGCGAAAAGTCAACGCTTTTGGCCACAAAAAAATTCCAAAGAGCAAGCAAACAAACTGGCAAAAAGGAAGCAAAGGAAAAGCTAACAAATAATATGAATAATAATAAAAAATAAGGAAAACTCTTTCCGACATTTTAAATGTCAGCGTGTAATATAATTTGGACGCCTTTTACGCATTTTTAAGTTTGCGCCGCTTTTGCATAAATGGAATTATTAACAAATAAATGAAAAATGCGCAGTAAAATTGAATTATAATTTTTTCTCTCCTTGCTTTCAATATATTTGCATCTATATATATATATATATAAATATATGTATATATATTTTTTTTTATGTTTTCATTCAATTTCGTGAGATTGCCTGCTACAAACATAAATATCAAAGGTGAGAGTATGAGAGCAAAAGATGGAAAGTGGAAAAGAAACCGAAGAGACGTTGCCGCTTATATGAGTAGTTTTCTTTTTTATTATTTTTATTATTATATATATTTTTTTTACCTTACTTGAGAGTACCAGTGGATGGGGGGAGGGGGAGAGGTAGTGGGACTGTCGTGTCAATTCAATCAACTTGCTTTCTTGCCTCATTTCTCCCCTCATTTCTCCTCCTTTCTCCGGTTTTCTGTTGCTTACACAAATGAAAATTTATTGTATATGCTTTATGCATGCGTTGACACAGTATATATTGTATGTATGGATACATGGACTACGGGACTTCGGGACTTAAGGTGCTCAACGTTCTACAGAAGAATACTCTCGAATACTTGCGTACAATAATCTTTCAATTTGCTGCACAAGACACTCGACAATCGGCGCCGTTTAACTTGAAAGTCGCCCATGCAATATACATTAAATGATATTCAAAATAAGCAAAAGCATTAATATATATATGTGTATGTATTAAATTTATATTTTTCTTTTGGTTACCCATTGTAATGTGCAAATTGGAAAAGTTATTGCTCACAAAGCAGTCAGTTTTCTTTGGCTACGCCTTTTAATTTGGTATTTAAACATATAATTGGTGTGGAAAGTGTTTTGACAGGATTTGTATATGTTTTTTAATATTCAAAAACATTACAATCATTGAATGATAAAATATAAATTTTATATGATAAAGATTAAAGGTAAACCATTATTTATGATTGATTGATTATACTCTTTTAAAAACTTTAATTTAACTCAGAATATTTCGTAAAAATAGTATCAAGTTAGTATATAAATCTCTTTAAAAATCTCAATTTCACTAAATAATATTAATTTTTGTAAATTGATTTTGATTGATTTATAATATGTTTTAGAAGTAAATCAAATTAAATTTATAATCTGTACAAAAACTTTGATTTCAAATTATTATAAGTTTCGTAAATAGAGTTCCAAGTAATTGTTTAAATCCCTTTAAAAAAATAAAGCAATATTATTCACGAACATTTATTTTTTTTGTCTAGAGAAAATGTGTGAGTATTTGATTTGGTCAAGAAACTTGCTTGACTAAGTGTGCTTAAGTGTGTTTTTTTTGTGTTTTGAAGTGACCGCCTCTGGAGCTGCAAGCATTAAGCATACGCCGTGTGCTCCTGTCACTTAATTAACGCGTTTGACGCACTTTTTCATGTTGAGCTGGAGTTGCCAGTCTTAAGAGGTTTTGCCAAGTCCAAAAGGTTAACATAGCTATCAAAATGAAAATGAACAAAGAGGAAAAGAAAACAGGCAACTCAAAAAAAACTTGAGTTTTCTGATCTCTAAAGTTGGAAAGTTTCTACAGTGCCTGCAACAAAAAATGTGACTTTTAACCTTTCCGTGTGAGTCTGTGGAGCATGGTCGAAGGGGAGGGGCAGGGGGGGGGTGGGTAATGCGTGGAAATAGGTAGCTAATAGCTTGGGAAATTTACCTGGATACCCGTGTCCTAATGCTGCTGCTGCTGCTGACGCCTGTTGCCTGTTTCCTTAGTTAACTTGGCTAAACTCAGCTGCCGTTGTTACTTTTTCTAACCCAAACACATTTACAAGTCATTTACATATGCGACGACCTGGCAACAAACAGAAACAACACCAACAACATCAGCAATGAGGCCACAGGGGAACAAACAACAATATGCTACGCTCTCGGTGTTGCATTAAAATTTATGTTTACAAAGCCGCTTAGCCAACAAAAGGCAACTGTTGCAGCTGTTTGCTTGGCGTTCCACCTGCCCAGGTTGTGTTCCCTTCAAGACTTTCCGCTTGAACTGCAGCATAAGACAAGGTTTTTGAATTACAGCATTGATAAATGCAAATAAAAGCAATTTTATGAAATATAAGAATATAATAAGATATATAAAAAGTGTAAATAATTGTTTGAATTGCAGCATTGGTAAGTGCAAGTATATAGCAATTTATAATATATAATAAATATAATAAAATATATAAATAAATAAAACATACATTAAAATGTAGCAATGATAAATGCAAATATAAAACATATTTTAAATCATAATCAATATAAAACGATATGTATATAAAATACTATATATAATAAATATATACAACATTCTAAAATTTAAATCTTTAAATCTTATATTTAAATTGCAACTAAATGTTTTAAACATTTTAAACAAATTTCATATTCATGATATATATATAGATATATACTACATTTAAATGTTAAAGACAATTAAAACTTCTATTAAATATTTAGTAAAGCATAGTTTTATTACCACACTCCATCAATAGATACTATAAAAAATATACTATTTTTTTCTAGCTTTAAGAATTGTTGAAATTGTGTAAAACCCGTTTAAATATATTTATATTTTCTATCAATGTCTTCGGCCATTAGCGTAATACCTCTTATACCTAACATTTCTTCCATCATTGCCCATCAATATTGGAGTGTATGCTTATAGATTTGAAATTGACTTATCTCACCTCCTGATGTCCCGATGTCCCGATGCACACAGACACATCGCGCTCTTTGATGTTTTTTCCAAATGGCACTCGAATGTTATGGGCATTAAACCTCAGCGCATGCATCGTATTAAATTATACCATGAGATCTAATATACATACAAACGTATTTACTAGATACATATCTGCAAGTGTCTTGTGACGTCATGGGGCAACGCATTTTCGCGGGGGAAGTGGCTATTTTGGGGTCACGTAAAAGGAGCTCGTTAAAAATTGATGATGTGCATCAATGCGTGACGATATCAACCATTCAGGACAAGAGGAAATGCCACGTGGCACGCCCACTTCATATTGGTTGAGGGTGTTGTTAATCCATTCTCATTCTTTGTTCTGTTTTTGTTCTGTTTTTGTTTTTGTTTTTGTCTTTACCTTTGTGCATTTATCAACGTATTTGTTTCAACATTTATGACATTTTAAAGCCGCATTAAAACTCATAAAAAAGTCACCATCATAAAGCAACCGTGCGATATATAATATTTCTAAATGTTTTGCATACATCTTCTTTCAATGTATGTGTGTGACTGTGTGTGTGTGTGTGTGCAGTCGACTTGCTAACCGGCGCACTGATATATAAATATGTAATGCATGTCAGTTTGGTTTTGTGCTTTGATTTAACAGCGGCGCTGGCGGCAATGTCGTTGATTTATGGCCATACAGTGCCGCCAAAAGTATGCTACAGACTCTTGTGTCAAGCTCTGACATTTACGTAGGTGGTCTGATAAGTAATCAGCTTTATTGGCATTTCAAAAATGACAATTATTGGTAGGTAGAGCAATTGATTGAAAATTGTGCTAAATTCTCGAATCAAAATTGTCAATAAATTGTGATAAACATGATGATATAGTAATAAATAAATTTCATTTAAAATAAATCTTGGCTAATATTAATAGAGAATATTAATTTTAAATGGTAATTATTAATAGTTTTTAAAATAAAATTAGTTTTTTATTTTTTCAACTACAAAATAGTAAATAGAACACTATATAATATATAAAAAGTATAGAAATAAATTAGAATACTAGCTTCGATATCAGCTAAATATAATCATAGCATTACTAACTAGTTATTTATTATTAGTGTTTGAATTTAGTAAAATTCGTGCTGCAAAGAAAAACATGGAATTTAAATTTGAATTTAATAAAACTTGTAGTGAAATTAAAAAGAACTATGTGGTATATGCGTAGCTTATCAATCAACCCTCGCATGTGCATGCCAAGCATATCGCACAGCTAGGCGTACGCAAATTTAATTAGTGCACAGAGGCGTTCAGCGCCCCAAAAGTATGCAGCAAAAAATGTTTGAAATGATTTTCAGCTTGACGTGGAAGGATAACGCCTGGATACGCAAGAAAGATGCGCACATAAAATCGGCCTTAAATGAAGACATATATAAAAAAGGTTATGTGCATTTCTAGAAATCTTCTGGCCATTAATTTTGCTTTCATTTATGCTTTCAGCGCCTGCAAAAGAGTTTTATTTTTATTTTTAAAGTGAACTAGAGTTGAATCTCAGCTTTTTCCCTCGGGGTAAAAGTGAAATATTTCAGTGTTTATTATCTTTGATTAAGCTTTAAGCTTCTCACTGTCTGTATTTAACTTTCGGCCTTAGTTTTTGGCCGCGTCAACGTCTAAAAGTCAATTAAATCCCTAACAATGCGCATAACTTTGCTAACTTTTTACGGGGGAAAAAAAAACTTGATCAACTTAATGCTGGACTGTATTGATTGAGGCGCGTCAACGTTCTCCCCTTTTCTGACTCACTAGCTAATTGAGTTTGGCAAGTGTGTGATATTACGCATACGGTCTGTGAGACGAGGTCACGAGGTCACATGGAGTTGCTGTCAACCTTTTTTGGGGGCCAATCTACAAAATACTGAATACTCGTCGTACATTTGTTTTTTATGATTCCATGCCGCACTTAGGCAGCAAACTCATCGCATGTTATTTACCTAAAATATTGCGCATACGCCACCAGTTGCCAATGTGTATGATGTGACAAGAAAATGGGGCTACAAAATTCAAAAATGAACAAAAAAAAGCCACCCACGTGTGAGGAAAATGCTGTTCAGCCTAATGGAAAATTCAACGCGTTTACCTTCACTTTTCTTTATTCTACATTATATTATATTTATTTGTTTTTGATAAACGAGTACGTAGAAAATGTGAAATGTTTGCTATGTTGTGCTGTGTTGGCGTTATGTTCTTCTGTGTTAAGTCAAGCAGCGTTTGAGCTTCAAAGCAGCCGCACTCGAGTGTTATACGCCTAAATGTAGCTACAAGATACAGGATACAAGATACAAACGGAAGAAATATGATACTTAACTCTTAGACTTTTCTGTAGAATATCACAAGTCTAAAATTTGGAAACCTTAATTTTATTTAATAAAATATAGCAGTAGATTTCTGGTTGTCTATTACATAAAAAGTATAGTTGGAAAAATAAAATTCACAACTTTTCCTATTCCTTTCTCAGCTAAAGGAGTGATTTATTTTAAAACAATCTTTATATGTTTAATTTTATTGTCATTAAATTACGCTTATTATATAAATTTACTGTATTTTTTAATGAGTTCCGAAAAGTTATGCTAGCCGTGTCAATTTTTTCTGCAATAATTTATTAGAAATGTTTCCATAACTCCAAAGAAATAGAACACGGGAAAGTAGGCGACATCATCATGGGAAGAACACGATTCTTTGGCATCTAATGAAAATTCTTACATTTTAATTAGATTTTGAAAAGGTCACAGTATCATTTTGGGCGTTGTTTTAACTATAACTTAAGAACTCTGCGAACAGATTAAAAGTTATGAAATTGGGTTCGCTTTTTATGGAGATTTATAAAATAATGCAATTCAATGTGCGAATATATAAATCAAGTGTCTAAAATGTTTTAAATTCAAGACATTTTCTTTAAGTAATGCTTTAATATCATTTCAATATAAAAGTCCAGTTTAAAACTGCATTAAATACAGCTTAATTTTGTGAAATGTAATTGTTTGAAATGAATTATTTAAAAGTTTTGAAATGCAATAAAGATAACTAAACTTATGATAAATATAACAATAACAATAACAAGTCTGCGAGCAACAGCAACAACATGTTGTTGACAAAGGAAAACATTTAAAAACCACAAAAAAATAGCCAACAAATAAGAGAGAAAGGTTAATTTTTAAATAGCCGAAGACTAGATACGCTTGCAGTTGTGTCAGAAGAAGTATGAATTAAAATATTAAATTAAATAGAGGTTCTCAAATTCAGCAAGTAAATAAGAAGCATTATTGAATTACTCTTAACATTGTTACATATAAAATGAAACAAACATGAGTATGCTCTATGTAAGTGTATTAAAGAAGAAATAAAGAAAGAAATAAGACGTCGCCGTTTTGAGTTCTTCAAAAATTCATGACAAGTCGCATAAAGTGCTCAATTTTATGAAATGAAAACAGCAAGTGGTGGTTGTTGCCCTCGCCATCGCCTCACCCCACCATCTGCTCCCTTCTGCCACCACTTGGCGCCACCTGGCACCACCTGAGCCACCTGCTCAGCTGCTCCTCATTCCGCAGGCTTTTATGGTTTTATATGAAATATGCAGAGGGCAACGTTTTGACAAAATGATTTCCTAAGCTGCCGCTAAATTGTCAAATATTAACATGTTGTGTGTTGCCAACCAGATGACATCAGTTGTGGTCTTAATAAAGTTCAAGAAACATCCAAAGATACAGCTACAAATTTACATGTTCACGCAGATACAAGCAGTTCATTTTAAAGTATATTTTCGCTACTTACTAAATATAATTAAATATTGATTTATAATAAAATTGTAATCTTTTCGTTATAAAAATAATGAAAATCAATAACTTAATTTAGCTGCCATAAATTGTTGACAATCTTCACTTTAAAATAATTTGAAATGCTTTAAAATTGAATGGAAATGTAAATCAATTATAAGAGTAAAAGCTCTGCGAATGTTGAATAGATTCCGCTGGTGAGATGCGATACATGGATACAATTTCAATCAGTTACAATTGTGCAGTTGTAGATACAGATACAAATTTACATGTTGGCGCAGATACAAGCAGATAATTTAAAAGTATATTTTTGCTGCTTACTATATATAAGTGAATATCTATTAAAAGTTATATATTGAAGCAGTTGCCACAAATAATAAAAATCAATATCTTAATTGAAATGCTACATAAAGTTGACAATTTTTATTTTAAAATAATTTGCAATGCTTAAAAATTAAATGGAAATTCTAATCAATTGAGATAGTAAAAAACTTTGCGTATATAAAACTGAATTACTCAAACTACAAACCGAAAGCTGTAGATATGCGAGACATGGCTACAAGTTCATTCAGTTACAATTGTGCAGCTGCAGATTCAGATACAGATACAAATTTAGAGTTGTGAGATGCACAACGATTGCATCACACACGGGAAAATGCGGAAAACGCTGACGCATGCGGTCGGTAGCAATGACATCACTTTACACGCACGATTTGTGGCAAATGCTGCCATAATTTCTGCCGCAACTCGACTCGACTTGAATCGACTCGAATGCTGTGGCAAGTGCGAGTGGGCGCAGGATGACCAATGCAAGATGGCGGCGACTTCCGCGCGCACAAACGGAAGTCAGGCAACGTATCTTGTGTGTGTGTGTCGCCATTGTCAAGCAGCGTCTTTTGCCATTTGGCCCACACACACACAGACAATCACACAGCCATTTGGCTGTTGTCCAAGAAGCGCACAACAAATTTGTTGAGTACAGTCAGCAAAAAAGCTAGCACACGATGAATGTACAAAATATGTGCAGCATACCTTGCTGCATTTTTGGTTTGCTTCTTTTCTTTTTCTTTGACTGCAGGTGACAGCAATTAACGACTGACAGCTAGATTTCTATCAAATCAACTGATCTGGAACTTGAAATTTAAAATTTAAATTACATTTTTTGGAAACTCAGCCAGCAAGCAAAATTTGAATGCAGAATGAATTGCAAACTTAACTTTTATTTGCACAAATTATGAAATGGGAAAAGTTCAAGAAATTTCAGAATCAAGTTGAAACGTTGTTTAATGTTATTGAAATAAAAAATGTTAGTGGAAAATGAATTGGAAATTCAGCTTTTGCTTGTTAAATTTATGTTTAGTTTCCTTTAAGCATAATCTTTATAAATTATATTTATATTTTCTTCGTACAAATAATTTTACTAACTATAAAACTTTTATTGATTTTAAATTTAAATGCATAATTTAATGTCATGTTATAGCCTGACAGTAAATAAATATATTTCTATTCGAGAAGCTTAGGATGATGTAAATTGAATATTACTTTGTTCAATTATTTTTCAATTAATTTAGTATTTAATTCGTATGCAAAGAATTATGCATATAGTAGCCATATTTCTAGTTGATTTGTTGTGTCAATTCTGCCCACGCATAAATGCAGTACAGAACTGAACTGAATTATATTGAAATTGGCATTGGCATTTGGCTAATCGAATTGTCCAGAGCGGCAATAATAAGCTGACATCATGCGCTGTCGTAGATGTAGTAGATGTAGTAGATGACGTGCCCAAGTGCTATATTGTCATATCACTCACTTCTCCCCTTCCTTGCTTGCTTACTTACCCCTTTGCCTAGTCCTCTAACACACTCCCCCTCTTTGGGGCAATGCAAATGTGCGGCAGTAATAAAATTGCAAACTTGCCGCAGTCGCCGCTCAATGGAACAATGAGCCAATGTTCAGAATGGGCAACAGAGCATTGCCGACAGCATTTTTGGCGGCAAACGCCTACGCGACAATGGCCAAACACACACACACACACACACACACAGACTGTCATGCATATATGTATGTGTGTGTGTGTGGTCATGACTCTCTCATTTCGCTGCTTCAAAAGTCATTCATTGAGAACGCCACGCACAGACAAATGGCTCAATAGCTGTGTTACTGTGTAACTGTGTATGTGTGTGTATCTGTGTTTGTGTGTGTCTGTGTTTGTGTGTGTGTGCATAGCTATCTAGTATATTGTCAGCTCATATCGTTTGTAGTTTTGTTAGTTTTTCGAGTTGGCAGCAGCAATAGAAGCTGATTGCACGCGTGGGCGTTTTTTGTCTTTGTTTTCCTACACCAAATATATATTTGTAAAATACTACAGACGATATATAGTCTATCTCGATCAAGTGCGTACTATATGTATATATGTGTATATATGTGTGTGTGCGCGCCATTAAGTTACATTTTATGACAGCGTCGCGAGAGACAGCAACAGAAAACAGTTGACGCAGCGTCTCCACTTTCAAAAACTGGAAATTCCATGAGCGCGTGGGCGACTTCCTGTCACCCATTCCAACTTTCCACTTCCCACCCGCACTGAAAACGGAGCTGCCTTTTCTGCTGCTTATTCTGTATGCCCGTCGCACGTCGCTGATTTTTCTTAATGGAATTTATGCGAGTGTGAAATTTATGTTGGCAAAAATATTACTGGACTGGCAAAACTATTTTTAGTCCGCTGCCAGCTAGAACTAGAATAATAATAAGTTAAGCAGCAGCTATTATTATTTCCATGCTCTTCTTCTTCTATAATGCACGTGTCTGGGGTTTAATATGAGCCAGAGAATCGCCGAGATTGGCCAACATTAATTGCAGTGCGTGGGAAAGTCGTTCAATTCAGTTGAAATTTCATCATTTGATTCGCTTCGCGCATTTGACATCTTAGTCCTTGAATTGTCAACTGTTTCTCAACTGTTGTTTACATGTTTATTGGCCCGACTTGCCAGTAATTCCAACCGATTCGATTTCATTATCGTGCGTCATATTCAACGATTATGACGTTGGCATAATATTTATTTTTATTCACTTCAATTGATTTTTGTTGTCTTTTTCTTTGACTGAATTAACTAATTAAATACTTGAAATAGTACGGAAATTTAATGAAAATAGAAATAATATTTAAAACTGAATTTCATTTATAAATATTTATGAATTAACTTACTTTCAGACATTTATTATTGAAAGTAGACATAATCTTTACATTTTAATTTTATTTCGAGCTATTAAACAATAGCTAATATTTTTTATTTACTTTTTATATGTCTATCTATTTAAAATTCACTAACGGTTTAAACGAATAAAATACTTTAAATAGTAAAAAAATAATTGACTGGATTCACTTTAAGTTTAGATATTAAATAATAGCTCAGAAAGTTAAATATTTAATTTATGCTTTATACTTTGATTGACTTTAGTTTTCCTTTCAGAAATTCTTTATTAGTTTAAGGCTTAGTTTTCCATTTTAATATTTATTTATAGTATAACATTTTAAATATTCTTTTCATATTTATTTATAGTATAACATTTTAATTATTCTTTTCATCTTTCTTAAAAGCACATTTTTTTAAAAATGCAAATGCACTTAAAACATTGAAAATCTGAGTGAAACTGAGCATTTAATTTAATTCTCTAACAGAGTCAATCTCTTCTCAGTATTCTATTTAAATGGTCTTCCAAGTACTCGCTTATAAAACAGTTGAGATGGAAAATAGCTGGTTTAGGGTCGAGTTGGCTGTCAGTAAAACGTCAGGAGAAGATGTCTTAAAGAGTTTTTCCGTCTGCATTCGTTAACTGAAAGCCAACATAACGAATTCAAATGGAAATACAATTGTAGACTGCGTTACCATTCGATATTTTGTAGATTCGCGGCTTATGCACCTAGACACACATGTGGCTGTCAATAAAAGCCATAAAATGCGCGAAACCTTTGCCACAGAATGTTGCATAAAATGTCAGCATGACAGCAGCTTGTGGTGCGGGGGGGCGGGGAAAGGGGAAGAGGATTGGGAGAGGGGAAATAATGGGATTGGCACGCAGTGGGCAAAATTCGCTCGAATTTATGTTTTTTATTTACATTTCAAATATGTTTCATATTTGTTTTCCATTTATTTAATCAATACTTCAAGCATCTTGTCGTTAGTTTTAATTCAACTTTATTTATGTGTCATTTTTGTTATTAAATATATTAATTCTTTTCTATAACGTTTCTTTATTCTTATATCTCCAAAAATTTATTTTCTTAAGTTTAATGTAAGTATTAATAGGTAAATAAAAATAGTTTATTGCCTGTTTATAAAGATATAAATGCTACTTTCTGAGATATTTAAAAGCAGCTACTCTGGCGGTTTTCTACCCACTGTGCATGCAATTACAAATATCCAGTTTGCTACTGTATGTGCGTGTGTGTGTGTGTTTGTGCGAAGCAATTCACAATAGTTAGATATGCGCTTTTATTGTCATCATAATTTATGGTTTAGTGCGCCCAGCGCATTGTGGCGTGGGCGTGGCAGCTGCCGCCCACATGGCCACATATGTCTTGTGGCAGCAGGGGAGCGTCAGAGAGAGAGAGAGAGAGAGCGAGGGGGGATTATATCATTGGAAGCGAACAAATTGCTTTTCAATCAATTGAATTTGCAGTTATTGCACTCAAAACTCGATCCACAAAAGGTCGCGGCTTCGTGGCCTAAAGAAATATTACACATACGCCGCGTGCAACGACTGTCTGCGTGTGTGAGTGTGTGTGTGTGAGTGACTTCCTATTCATATGCACTTATCGACTGTTCTTTTTCCTCTTCTTTCATTGACTGGCAAACGCCCCCGAAACGTTTTGTATTACAAATGGAAATTTGTCGAGTTTGCCAAGAGCATTATTTTATATAGACCATTTTCATAGATGTATATATTTCTCCCCTTTCAAAACAGAAAAGCCAGACGCCGCCAACGCCACATGGCGCGGGTGTTGGCTTATTTATGATGTAGTTGATAAATAAAATAAATTTCATTTAAAGCCCATTTCTGCTCATTTATAGTATATATTTATGCGCGCTATTTGTGTCCACGAAATTTGGCCGTAAATAATATTTAAATGGGCAACGAGAATTCGTAATGTAACCAATTGCAATCTGCTGTTGACAGCAGATGCGATAAGACAAAACACAAGTGACTTTCATATCTTGCATATGCGATAAAAGATACTTTCCACAGACTGTCAATCGGACTGACAATTGTTATGTGAATTACATGGATTACAGTCAATTATGATTATGATTATGTCAACTTTGGCTTACGAATTGCACAGCTATCGATGACAGATGAAATCGCCGTAAACAGACGCGTTAAGTTACCAGATACAGCTACAGCAACAGACATTGAAGTGTATTTGTATCTGGACTTATGAAGCATCCTGTTGCAGCTTATTTTAAGAACTTCTTTTAATGCAAATGTAATTGAATGATATTTAAAGTGACCTTTCTATTTTAACTGTTCATTTTTCTTTTTAGCAATATATAAATTAAATTTATAACTCAATATTAAGCATAATTCAATATTATATTTATTTATATATAATTAACAAGAAGTTTTAATATTATGTTATTTTCCTAATTAGTTTTCCTTATCATAGCTTTTATAAATGTAAAATATATATATTCAAACTTAAGTTCATATTCATTGAAATATATCTACAGTGCCTTACAACTTAATAGACCAACTACAAGTTGTGTTTAAGATAATTAATGACAAATATTGAAGACAAATATTTGGCTTTGTTTCAAACATTAGTTAACAACTGTTGCTTTTAAATTTTGAAACTCATTGGTGGGCCATTAAAAGCTAAAATCAAATGAAATGTGTAGTATATACGACTGGCAGCCACTGTATTTAAATAGAAGTAGCTGCTGGGCCTCGTCTACGATATGTGTTGGCCAATTTTATGGCCGAAACGTGTTTGCAAAATGATCACAAACCGAAATAAAAGTTGGCAAACATTTTGCAGCACACACTTAGCGGTTGACCAACACTCAACTGCTAAACCTTTCCGCTTTTTTCTACACTGAAAAACTGAATTCTTCTTTGAATTCGCTTGTTGTTTTGGCTTATCTGTGCATTTTACGTATACGTAATAACTAAATTGATGTTAGATTAAAGTCTTAACAATTTAGGTGTGTGTGAGAGACTGTTGTAGTTGTGTGTGTGTGTGTGTGTGTGTGTGCGTATGTGTGTGTTGTTTGCTTGGCCTTATGCTTATAATTAATAATTATGCTGTAAGCTGAAACTGACAGTTACAAAGAAGAGAGAGAGAGAGATGCGTGTGACAAAGAGAGAGATGATTATGCAGAGTGCCAAGGTGAGATTGAAAGAGAGAGAGAGAGAGAGAGAGAGCGAAAGCGAGAGACAGACAGAGAGATAGAGAATCAGTTGTGTGGCTTTTGAGCTGAATTAGTTAATTTGCAGATAATTTAAGCGTTAAGCTTGCTTAGTTAGTTGCTTGGTTAGTTGCACAGAGAAAGCCACACATACACACACACACACACACATACACACACACACAGCCATTGTCAATTAGTTGACGTTAAGCGACTCGTGTTCAACAGCTTTGTGTCCAGTTTCCTGCTGTGAACAACAAACAGCTTTGCAAATTTTGGCCCACAAATTTAGACTGCTGCAATTTGTATAACCAGTGTGTGTGTGTTTGTGTGTGTGTGTCTGTTTGACCAATTAAAATGAACGAGATTAGACTAATGTTGAACGCACTCGAGCGCAGTTTGCTTTAATTAAATCGCCTGTCAGTTGAGCTTCAAGCTGTCAATTAGCCGCTCCACCAAAATGAGCGGTAAGTGGGTTAAAAGGACGGTTGGGTGTGTGTGTGGGGGGGGGTTGGTTTTGAAAAACAAACAACATTGTGGATAAATTCAAAATGCCTATAAATAAGTTATTGTTAGCTATTTTTAGAGGCAAGTGTTACGTATCGAAGCTGTGCAAATATTTGCCCACGAAATTGAGCAACGGATTAAATGGCAAACCGAACGGCAAGGGGGAGAGGAATAAGGTTTCGGTTTGTAAAAGAGTAAGTTAGAGAGAGAGAGAGAGAGTGAGAAAGGAAGGGGGCACGTCTGAGAAGTTAAGTAAATAAATGCGATAAATATACCGTCAGGACAACAGTCAACAGTCGGGTAAACCACACACACACACACACTGACACACAGTCCCCAACCCACACACACACACACGACACACACCGCAACACACACTCGTACATAAATATTTAATAAATGTGTGCACCGAAAAATGTTCATCGATTGAGAGAAAAGCCACAAACAAATATGAAAACAACTTGAAATCAAAGATTTTTGCTTCGAAATTCCGTCTTCAATATACGGAAATGCTTACGGCCATTTTAAGTTGCAGCATTAAAGGAATTTATCAATGCATATGTTTTCTTATCAAATTTATTCATCAATAAACGCGAAAAATAAATTTTAACAAACTAAATAATTGTGAAGAAAATATGCAAATTTCAGTAATTATTATTAAAATTCCTCAATGCACAAATTTTCGAAATATAAATGAAATTAAATGTGAATGAAAACAAATATATGAGGATATGAGGATTTATAATAGTTTTTCAACAACATTTAATTTTTGAAGACATGTAATTGAAATTCAAAATCACTTGTCATGTCGAAATATTTGTTTTAAAGCTTCCAAAATATTATAATTTAATTTAAATTGAATTCAAAAATAATGAGGTATCTGCAAGGATAAAGCTTCTCAGTTTGTTTTAGTTATTATTATTATTATTTATATATTATTATTAAGTATTTAACTATTTAATTTTTAATCAGTTTGCGGCAATTCTAAAAATGTGAACTGAAGCTTTTAAATAACACGAAGGTGTATATATATATATATACATAGCTACAAGAAAAGGATATATATAAATGAAGCACAGGTGAATGAGGAAGATTGTTTTTTTTTGTTGTCTCACCAACATTTAATTTTTTGAGTTATCATTGTGTGTTTTCGTCTATCGATGCTCTTTGGCAACTTAAACAACAGACGGAAACACAGAGAAGGACAGACAGAAAGTTAGGGACACACAGTGCGGGACAGACAGTTAGGGACACGCCCACGTCCACTTCGCAGTCAAACATTTACTTATAATGATCTATGTGATTAGTTGCAAAAAGCATTGTCTGCTACTCTTTGCTCAAATTGAATTATGTTGCAAGTTGTTTGCTCGATTGTTGTTGTTATTGTCGTTGTTTTTGTGGTTGTAGTTGTAGTTGCTGCTTATGATGTTCATGTTTGAATTGTTGTCGTTGCAGTAATTGCCTCAGTTTTTGGCCATTGATTTAAATGCCAAAGGTTCATCGTTGTGGGCGTAATTTATAGTATGTTAGCTGACAGGATAAATGTGGCCATAATATGCTAATTTGAGTTGTTGGCCAGACCAAGTCCGGTGAGTTAATAGTTCTAATGCAAAATAGCCTGACATCACAAGTCTAAATGAATAAATGTGTAGTAAATGAGTAGTAAATGTGACTAGTAAACGTTGTTAAAAGAACTAGAGAAAAGTTTTTCTCCCTTCTTTTTCATCTAGCCTATTTAGTTTCGGGGAGCGAGGAAGCGAGCAAGAGAGAGACAGCAGCAGGCAGTGTTGTCTCTTTCAGTACTTGACCAAAAATTATGACACAACAAAAGTAAAGTTGACAAACAATGTTGACAATGTTGCCTGTCGACGGCATGACAACCAAATAAAAAAGTTTTCGAGCCTTCAAAAATAAATAAGAGCAAAGAATATCAAATAAAAAGAAAGAAAAGAAAAGAACTGAACAGAAGAGAAAAGTTTGAGAGTATGATGAACGTCATCAACAGCAAATCAAGCGGACAAACAAATAAACAAAACTGGCAACTAGAAATGAATATAAAACTCATCAACGTCATCAAAATAGCAGCCAAAAAGTAAACAAAATAAAACAGGAACAACATCAGTTATAATAATGTAAGATAGTACAAATAATTTACAGTGGCCAAAAATAATCTAAATAAATAAATAAGTAAATAAATAGATAAATAAATAAATAAAAAAATAAAAAAAAAAAAATAAATAAATATATTAATAAGCAATTAAATAAAGCTAAAAAGAAAAAAATAAATAATATATACTTTACAATTCTACGAATAATTATTATTGTTGAAAACAAAATAAAACTCACAATTCAAATTGTTAGTCATAATTAGTTAGATATTGCCTAAGAGCTTATACCTGCTCTATTTAATTCGGATGTGTCAAATAAGCTGAGAACCACTGTAAATGACAATAATGAAATGTTACAGTTTCATTTTCAATGCTCAGCGTCCTTAAGTGCCAGACAAAAGCTAAGGCAAACAGCTGCAGTTAAGAGAGATAGAGAGGGAGAGAGAGAGAGAGAAAGAGGGAGAGAGGGCAACTCATTTCACTCATTTGTATGCCCAACGTGGAGTGTCAGCCTCATTTTGCATTATTTAAAACAATGACCACAGGATTTGCATAAAGCGCAGCATTCTCAGTCTCAGTTTCAGTTTCAGTCTCTGCATTGTCCTTGCAACAGCAGTGATTCGATAAAGCGCCAACTGAACACTGCCCCGAGGGTTGCTCCACAACAACAACAACAACTACAACAACTACAACTATTTGTTGTTGTGCAGCATGTCACAATGCCTTGAACTTGAACATGCTGCAACTCGACCCCGTTTGCCTCCATCTTCATCTCCATCTCCAAGCACTTTCCATTTTCACAACTGCATTTTGATGGCCGCAGAAATAACATATTATAATTTCCACACCAGGCAGCAAAGTTTCCAACATTTCAGAGTAGATTCGCCTTAAAGGCTTAACTCTTAAGCAAAGAACAGCTGATTTAGCACGAAAATAGATATTTATTTTTTCCATCTTTATTTTGGTTGATCTATTTAAAATATATTACGAAAAATCGAATATTTCACAAAGATATTTACTTTTTAAGAAAGTATTTTACAAGTTGAAATTTATGAGAATATTGCAACTTCAGCTTACTTTATTCACTTTAGGGCCTAAATAATATTAGCTTAATTTGTTAATGACATTTTAATATCCTTTGCTTTGCAAAATACTTTCTTCTTTGTTTATTTTAAGAATGTGCTGATATTTTCTAGGAAGCTACAGAAACTTTTAAGGTGCTTGTATTTCAAAGCTCAAGATAATTACTTAATATAATATGCATATAATATAATATATATTTAATTAAAATATATTTATGGCCATAATGTCTAAGAATCTAATCTATTCAGCTTTATTAAAATATATCTTAATTAGACGTTCGGTAAGTTTAACTTAATTTGCGCCCTCAGCTTCAGTTAATTGCTATTTTTGTAGATATTACGCATGCAAGGATTTCAGTGGTAAAGCTGTCTAAAAATAACAGTTTCTCCTTAGATATTTTAATGCTATTTTCAATGTCAACTGTTACGCGCTCAGAGCGACTTCTCATTCCCATCCTTAACTTAATTCTGTGCCCAAAATGGAATGCGAAGGCAAAGTTTTTGAGTGCCAAGTGCTTCAGGCTGAGGCTGAGGCTTCAGGCTTCAGGCTTCAGGCTATAAATCAGCTGGTGAGTGCATTTCGGGCCACGAATATATATATAGTAAAAACTACTTCTATATATGGCATATGTCACATGACCATGAACTGTCGCTCTATTTTGCTGCTGTCTTCGTTGTCTTCGCTGTCTTTGCTGTCTTTGCTGTCTTCAGTGTTTTTTCAGTGGTTTGTCGGTGCTTTGAACTCGTCAGCAATGAATATACATACTTATATATTCCTAATTTCCATTTTCCTTACCACCCCTAAGCCTTTTTGGCTTAAATAGTCCAATGATGACGGCATTGTCAATGTTTATAGCATATAGATTAAATGCAAGTTCAGTACGTCGCTTTTTTTATTACTTATAGGTCAACGTAGTCAATAATCGATATCAGTGCAAAGATAATGGATATGTACAGTAGTAGCTCTATATAATTAAGCCGGCTATTAATTTGATCTAAAATTGTTTACTTAGATTTTATTATTATGGGTTATTCTATGAAATTGTATGAATTTTATATTTCTGCTTGTAGTTTGAAATTATTATAATAATAAAAATACTTTTTGTATATTTCGGACAATCAAAGAAAATACTAAATTATAATTTTAAATGTATTTTAATTTTTACAACATGTTATAAATACGACAAATTGAAATTTAACACTTTCATTCAATATTAAATTCTATAAACGAGTTTTAATAATAATTATAATAAAATGTTTAACTTTTTATGGCGCTCAACGTAGCACAAGATTTACTCAAATTTAATTGACATTAGTTTCTAACCTGCTTTCCATACAATATAAATTCAAGAACATTCACTTTAAATGTTTTCTTACAATATATCATAAATGAGTAATTATCGGGTTGAACATGATATTATTAGTATTTGTGGCGCCCAACGTGGACAGCAATTAAATGAGTTTATTGTCCCAATGTACGAATGCATTTATATCTAGAAGTCCACTTGTTTTCAGTTGGGATATTGGTGATAGACCGCCTATTTTTACCATTAAGGGTCTATCAACAAATGGGCATATTAGAAAAAGGAAATCGGGAAAGACAAGGGAGGAAAATCAATAAACAAATTGAGCTCACGGCGCGTGTGAGTAATCAAAATGACATTTGTTGTGGTCGCAACGACTGTGCAGTTAAGTATGTTATAATTTTCCAGCCCAGCATATTCTTATCGTCATCGCGTTGGGTGGTAGTTAAATTTGACGCCTTGATTTGCACAAATCTGTTACGTAATTGCCGGTGAAACTGCATTGGTTAATTGGATTGGATTGGATAAGAAATACACGGCCAAACATCCGCTGGCAATGTCAGCGATGACGTTGCGACCGATCATTTAAAGTGAAACCTCTCATCTTAATAAAGTTTAATTAATTTTTGGGCCAGGCCAGCAACCATGACAACAATGAAACTGCCTCAGTAATTTCCAATTAACTCAATTCAAAGCACCCACAAATATGGTAGAAATTAATCTAATATGAGTTTCAATAGCCACCTGAATGACAATCAGTTGAGTTCTACATTCAAAATACTTGAGAGTGTGTGTGTGTGTGGGTGTATCTGTTAATATATATTGATATAAATTCATTCATGCATTTCCAATCATTTTGATTTATTTGATGCATATTTTTCACATACCTATCTATATATCTATTAAATATCTATTAAATATTTTATAGTCTATAAATTCAATTCGGAGTTAGGAAATTGAATTTGCAGAGAGTGTTAGTAGATTTAATTATGTTGAGGCATTTTATTTGGAATATTTAAATAACATGCAACGTATATTTATTATATCTTTGAAGATAATTATATGCCATGCATTTTATTATTAAATTCAGAGACTTAAAGTCTAATAAATTCAGATACTTATTTATTTGAAATAATAATAATAATAAATTCTGTTTATTATTAAATTCAGAGACTTAAAGTCTAATAAATTCAGATACTTATTTATTTGAAATAATAATAATAATAAATTCTGTTGCTTATTAATTTTAGATTAACAATTTTACTGTTTTAATATATTGATCGAATGTCTATAAAATGCATTTATTAAATTAATTTAATTCCCTTTTGGAGAGGGTATAACCAGCTTTGATAGGCCACTCGATCAGCTAGATTACTGCCGCACTATTGCATTGATATTTATCCTTCAGCGCCCTATCGAGGATGCTTTCGAGCCGCTTTCAATGGCCACTTGAGCAGAAGGAGCTAGAGGAGGAGGCGGCTCCGAAGGAGGCTCGCTTTGGTGCTAAACGGCGTTGCCAGCATCGTAAATGAATTTCGGGGAAAACTGAGCACACTTCAATGCCAAACAGGGCGTGGCAGCTAGGTGTAGGTGTAGGTGTAGGTATCGAGCATCCAGAAGGTGTGGCAAGTGGCAAGTTGCCTGAAGGACTCTGGACAAAATCAGAAATGTCAATATTTCCAGTTGAGCGCGGCAAAATAGAAGCGGTGGATTTTGCTTGAAAAAGACATTTTCTGCCGGAAACTAATTTAAGAAAATTATTCGCATCGCAACGGTTTTATTTCTGGAATTTTCTGTATTTTCTTTAGATTTTCTTACTGCTGGACATCATCATATAATCAGGCACGACAGCTACCCGATTTGCTATTTGAAGCGGAAGTGACCCTTGAAGTTTGATTTTATTTGTGCCGTTGGCAAACGGACTCAGATTCCGCTTCAGCTTCAGCCTCAGATTCAGATTTAGATTTAAGTGTGGACCATTTGGTGTACTGTACATATTTATTTACTTATTTATTTGTAGCTGTTCAATTTTTAATCAACAGCCTCTTGGCAACATCTTATACATTTTATGCAATTTCCTGTTTGGCTGTAGCTAAAATCAAATAGCAGAAGGAAAAATATAAAAACAAGAAAAAGATAAAAGCAAAAAAAGCAACCATAACTCGACTGGTTTGTCTATTTTTAGGTGCCATTCCACAGAATTCAATGTCAACGACAGCTGCAACACCAGAGTGGGAATTGGGTGCTGTAGAAAAGCAGAGAAAGAGAGAGAGGTGGAATTTCGCTCTCTCCAATCCAACTCGACTTGAGTCGACTCCCGACATTCTGAGGGCTAAAAAGAATTTGCAATAGCGACTGACACTCGTGACGGAAGTCCGTAAAGCTGACATCAAGTGACAACTTGAACATAAATAGTTAAGACACGTTTTATAATGGACAAAAAACTTGATATCTGCCTCGGCAAAGTAAAGCAATAGAAAAACTGTAGCATACTTATTTGCGCAGACACAATTATTTAAATATTTAAATATGCCACTCAGGCGGTTCTCTTGACATTAATATAGTCACTTCCATAATTAACATGGCTCAGTAAATAATAACATTCAAATCGGATCTTCTCAATATAATGCAATGCATCAAAAATCTATTAATCTATTAATTATAAGACATTTAAAATTTGTTTAACTTTATAGTATATTTAATTCAAAGTTGATGACTTTAAAAAGCATTATTTAATTAGTTTTAGAAGTATTTTAACTTTATTGTGCTGCTTTTAAATTGTTACAGATTTGCGGAGTGTGCCTGATATTGTCAAAATAATGCACTTTGTTGAAAGTTTAATATAATAAATATATTTTAAATATATATTGCAGGAGTATTAAATCAAACAGAAAGTACAACTTTATTTTTTCAAATGTATATGATGTTTTTATTTTTTATTTTTATTTGTAAGTTCAATATTTGATTTCAAATTCTGCAATGAGTTAAAAATTACTCGCGTTAAATTCTAATATTCTATATGTCTAGAAATATGTTTGACATGATGATATGATATGTTTATCAATTGCTGGATATATAATTTCAAGGTATATTGTTTATTTGTTTTCTGGATAGTAAATCGGAGTATAATATTTTGCATTACAGTTGTGAAATAATGGGGAAACCGTTATATGAGACGACATGGAAACTCGTTGGAAGTCCGCAACTTTTGCTGCTGTACATGCGACGAGCCCAAAAGTAGAAATGAGTGGACAGTCAAGGTGTCAAAGCCAAAGACAATGGAAGCATGCAGAATACTTGCACACACACATATGGACACAGACACACACACACACGCACACACAGATAAATTCTCAGTCAGCACATCGTGAGTGTTCTTCGTGCTCGTGCTTACGTCACAAATATGCGTAGGCGTCATCATCGTGCGACTGCGGCGCACCTACTAACTCTCTTCCCCTTGCTCTTGCACCTCGTGTTGTCGTTGTCTGTCCACTCGCGAGTGCTCGCTCATTGAAAGAGCACAAGAATCGTCGTCGTCGCCAGTCAGTCGGTAATGTCTCCATGCCGTACACTTGACTATACACTTTTCCCCAACTATACGGAGCGCTGTTTGCTCAATGAAACTCGTAACTTCGATTTTTTGTTGTTGACGTAGTCGTCGTCGTCGCCGTCGTCGTTGTCTTTGTCGCCGTCGGTTGTCGTCTATTGCGCCGACGCCTCGCCGAATCATCTGTTATTGCCTCCCTCCTTCATCGCTCTCCCTTTGCCACTGACGAATGCCTTGACGGCATGCCTTGCATTTTTGGCTTGTGGTAGGACAGTTTATGAGCACTGAGCACTGAACACTGAACACTCAGGGCACTGGGAATGGAAATGGGGAATGAGAATGGGAGACAAGCGCTTAGTTCCTCAGTTCACTCAGCTGTTTGTTGCCTTAGCATGCTATGTTTGTAGACTTTCGGCTATGTGTAGAGTTTTGTGCAACAAATTGTGTGTTGAAGCCGGCTTTTTGTTTGGTTGCTTGAATGCTGGAAGGATATTGGAGAATTCGAAAAAATTTATTTGACTTTTTTATTCCACTTTTATAAACAGATATAATTTAGAGACCAAATCATGATCAAAATGGTATTCTGAATTAAAATCGGTTGAGTTTTGACAGAGTTACGACAGTTCAAAGTTTTTGAAAAAATGTATAGGGGTAGGTATGGAAAAATGGCGGATTTTCGAAAAAAAATTAAATCTTCTAAATAATTTATATTTAAATGCAGAATGAATTAAGAGACCAAATCATGATCAAAATGGTATTCCGAATTAAAATCGGTTGAGTTTTGACAGAGTTGTGACAGTTCAAAGTTTTTGAAAAAAATGTATAGGGGTAGGTATGGAAAAATGGCGGATTTTCGAAAAAAATTAAATCTTCTAAATAATTTATATTTAAATGCAGAATGAATTAAGAGACCAAATCATGATCAAAATGGTATTCCGAATTAAAATCGGTTGAGTTTTGACAGAGTTGTGACCGTTCAAAGTTTTTGAAAAATGTATAGGGGTAGGTATGGAAAAATGGAGGATTTTCGAAAAAATTAAATCTTCAAAATAATAAATATTTAAATGCAGAATGAATTTAGAGACCAAATCATGATCAAAATGGTAATCCGAATTAAAATCGGTTGAGTTTTGACAGAATTGTGCGAGCTCAAAGTTTTTGAAAAAATGTAAAGGTAGGCATGAAAAAACGGACGATGACCAAAAAATTAAAATTTTTAATTAAATAAAATATAATGAAGAATAAATTTTAGGTCCAAATCATGATGAAAAATGCATTTCCAACTAAAATCGGCTGAGTTTAAACAGAGTTAAGATAGTTCAAAATTTTTGTTAAATGTATGGGGAAAAATTTCGGTTCGTCGCAAAAAAATGAATTATCCCTTTAATCCATGTATACTATATATTTATATGAGCTGTTTAAGGGCTCTTCTTCTTGTACTTGTTAGTTTTCCGCCTACTTGAGGAAGATGACGGAAAAGAGAAGCCAAGGCCATTTGAGTTCCCAAGACCATTCTTAGCTGAACTTCATCTGGCATGAAACTATAATATAATTTGGTCGAGCGACTCGTAAAACGTAAAAGCCGCAGACATCGTGACGACAACAGCGAAAAGCGAACTGAGAGCTGCAAATTGAGAATTGAGAGACAAGAGACTAGAGCTATTCCCCATTACCCCAACCGTCAGTTTATGACACACACACATGCATATACACACTGTCAGAACCAGAATCGGTTCATATCCAGTATAAGAATCAGCAGCAGATGATGACGATGATCTTTTGCATAGTATAATACTCGTAGTTCTCCTTCATTCATGTTATGCTGCGACTCTATTCGGTTCCATTCGGTTCCATTCGGTTCCGTTCGGTGTCCAATTTCAAATAGTGCCTGCAATTCATGTTCAGAGCAATGATTTTGTTGTTTTGATTTTTACAACTATCGCAAATGTGTGGGCGTCATCATTATTCGAACTTAATGTTTCGAAAATTGGGGCTTCAAATAGGGGAATTCACTTGTATAACTATATCCATATCTGGGATGCGCAAAACAATCTTTTGCGTTTTGAGATTATCTCATTAGGAAAACGTCCAAGTTAATTTATGAGATTACATTTTTAGGTTGATTTTTATATTTGTACATTTGTTAATTTTACTATATTGCGAGATTAATGGACTTTTAAATATTTCCATTTTAATTAAACTATTAAAACTATAGTTATATTGTGAGAGGACGGTTTGTTGTTCTTATAAACGTTTTTATAAGTAGATAAATAACTGAAGATGTTAAATTACACTTAATATAATTTTAAGTTTTCAATGAAATTAACAGAATAAAATATGAATTTTAATAATTACTTTTGTATATTTATTAGCGTACAATTTCTAAATTATAAATAATTATTTAAAATAATGCTAATATATTTTAAATTTTTACATTTGTTAATTTGTAAACTTTCGTTTTATCAAACCTGATAATGTATACATATATACTTTTATAAATTTTTGACTCAAGTGTTGTGAAATTCGTGAGCCTAGGCAAATTACCAACACTACTCCTTATATTTTCCAAAAGGAACTTTCCCTCGACACATGTTCATAAAATAGTTTATTGATAGAGTTTTATTTCTGGTTTAACCACTGTCTAAAATTAAACGCAATCAATTAGAGGAACTAAACCACAAGCTGCCTGAACATGGGACAATAGGAGTAGAAGAAGAGGATGAGCAAGAGCAAGAGGAAGAAGTAATCAGCTCGCTGCTCCTAATAGGAAAATCCTATAAACAGTCGAGGAAACAAGCGATGTGCGAAAATTCGAACGAATTTCGCTTGCCCCTCGAATGAGAGAGAACAAAAGGACAAAACATGTGGGAGATGCCGGCATAATACACTGTCAGAGAGCGAGAGAGTACAATTACACGCTCTTATTAAGTTGTGCTCTCGCTCACTCGCTCAGCAAGTATGAATAACGGTCTCTCGTTCTTTGGCCAAGCAAAAAGAAAAAAGAAAACTCTACACATGACGCAGCGACGCAACTTCGGCTGAAAATTCGGAGTCGGCTGTCGGCTGTCGGCCGTCGGCAGTAGGCAATCGGTTACAGCTTCAGCTTTGGCTTGAAAACAAGTGGTTGAGCGTGCGGTCTGCTCAGTATTGAGCGAACAAACGTAAAAGTCGCTTCGTGCTCGTTGCCCGTCGACTGAGTGAACGCATAGGAAGCAGCGACAGCCAGGAGAAGCAGCGCAGCAGCAGCAGCCAGCGGACGCAGCAGCCAGCAGAAGTGAAATTCGAGGCACAGGCGACAGCAACGACAACCACAACAACAACAACAACGAGGCAGTATTTTGCCCGAAACGAATGCACAACGAAACTCGCACGACGACGACGTCAACGACTGAAAACGAAACGAAACTCGCACACACACATAAATAGAGAGGCAGGCCATACATAAAGTTGAAATACGAAACGCCTTGAGGAGAGTTAGCATTCGCGTCGACGTCAACGTCAGCGACAGCGTCAACGTCAACGCCAACGCCAACGTCTCAGCCAGAGACGGCAGCAGCAGCCAAGCAAAAGGCAGACAAACAGGCAGAACCTGCTGAGACGATACGACGAGTCCTTGCTCGTCGGTTCATACGTGCGGAACACTGAAAAGACACACTACAACAAAATACAACAAAATACTTTTCACACCAAACAATCTAAATAAATGAAAGACTCCACACAGCAACTCAAATAAATGAATGAATAAATAAATGCTAAAGGAAAAGCGAAAGCGAAAGCAAAACAACAACAAGCAATCAAGTGAAATTCGTGAGAAAAACCTTAACAACAAATTATATTTCGAAAAAAAATCATATACCAGTTTTTAAAGTGACAACTTACTAATATTTTTCCCCGCTACAAAAAGTTTCTGAGAAATTTTCGAAAAGTTTTCAAAAAAAAAAAAATTTGTGCAACAAATCATAACAAATTTATAAAAAAAATTCCAAAAATTTAACTAAAACTAAAGTGCCGCAGCTGAGCGCTAAGCAAAAATGTGCTAACAAGTTCCTTAAACAAAAATAAAAATTAAAACAAAAACAAAATATTAAATATATACATATATATATTACAAAACAAAAAAGAAGAAATATTGTTATAACTATAAAAATATACAAATTATACACAACATTTTCTTTGCATTTTTATTAGCACTGTAAACGGTTTGCAAAAATTAAATACAGAAAAAGAAAGAAATAAACAAACAGCATAAAACGCAAAACATTCAAAGTGTAGCGTAACGTAACGTAACGTAACGTATGGAGACGTAAACCAAGTGCCGTGCTTTGAATTTATTAAAATTGGCAACAGTTTCTAACGGGAAGCTATAAAACACAGCAAGCGGTCAGAAAAGTCAAGATTTCAGGATTTCAAGATTCCCAGATTCTTAGACAGCCGCAAGCGACTTCCGTGACAGCGTGAAGTCCAGTGTGAAGAGTGTAGCGATACGTGAGACAGAGAAGGCAACAAAGAAATAAAGCCGACGGCAGAGATTTCATATATAACTCAGAAAACTAACTGTCTCTTGATATATATATATATATATATATATATATATAGCAACTAGTGTGTGCGTGTTGCTGTCTAACGGTACTGTCTGTCGTCTAACGGTATTTCGGAACGCACGGTCTGCAACGTCACGCTCAACAACAAAAACAACAACAGCAACAACAACAAACAAACAACAAAGGCCAACAAAGTTCAAACAGAAAACAATACAGACACTTCAGCCTGAAAGTAGACAATTGATTATTGATTTTGTCTCTAAACTTCACACACACATACACACACACTCCCTCATCACACACACACACACACACACACACACACAGGCAGAGAGAGAGAGAGAGAGAGAGAGAGACAGTCAAACGTGAGCTTACTTAAACTTTGTTGCAGTGTGTAGCAGTGTTGTGCAATGCAAACACAGCAGTGTTGTGCAGCGAGCATGAAGACTTAAAAGTGTCGAAAAAAGAACTGCGAACTGAGAACTAACTGAGAGCAAAGAAAACGAAAAAGCCAGTGAAAAAAACGGAATAAATTAAATAAGACACAACTATTGTGCTCGCTCGCACCTTTGATCGCCACTCGTAGTCTTATCACACACTCTCCGACTCGCTCTTCATCTCTCTCCATCCCGCTCGCACCACGACAGTCGCCATCATAAGCCGTTTATTTGAGAAAGTGCGTCAAAGCAACAAAAAGAAAATGTTCTTTTCTCTCGCTCAGACTTTGGTCTGTGTGCTGCTCATCAATGGCGGCCTCTACGCTCTGCACCTGAGCGGCAATGGCGGCGAGAAGCAGACGCCAAGCGCTGCTAGTGCCGCTGCTAGTGCCGCCTGGCAGCAGCAACAGCAGCAGCAGCAGCAACAGTTGCAGCAACAGCAGCAGCTGCAACATCAGCATGCTGGCGGCGGACTGGCGCCACCTGGCGGCGGCCCCATGCACCACAATAGCCACGCACAACGCGCAGCGGCAGCGGCGGCTTTTGAGGCGACCACCGGACGCTTGAATAAGGAAATTGCGGATATGGCGCAATTGGAGCGGGAGCGTTTAATGCTGCTCGGTCTGGCCAAACAGACCGCCGAGAGTCCCGTGGCGCCATCTGCCGGCCATCATGGTCGTCCCATAATTGCGGGTCGCATACAGATGCAACCCAGCGAGGATCTGGATGTGGGCGACTATCCGGCGTTGCTGCAACAAGCGGCACGTGGCTTCATGTTTGGCAGCGTCCAAAAGCAACCGCCGCCGCCGTCAATCGCCGCCGATGAGGCGGACTACGAGCAGCTGCGTCAATTTGGCCGTCGTCCGGTGAAATACGATTATGGACGTGTCGTGCAGCCGTCGGAACGCGAACTGGCAGCCGAGGCCGCAGCGGATGCCGAAGCGGAAGCGGAAGCATTGTATGATCACAATTTCGGGGACTTTGATGACTTCTCCGAGCTGGAGGCACCGACACCCGAGGAGTCGTCGTCGGAGTTGCTACGCGAACTGGATGCGTATCAGTATCACGGTTTGGAGGAGGAGCTGCCCGAGAATCCCTATCGCACATTGGAGCAGCAGCTGCAACACAGCGCCCCGGATAACTTGCAACAGTTGTTTGAGCCGCAGCAGCAACATTCGAACTCGAATTCGAATGCGAAGTCGCATGGCAACTACAACATTCGCGTGCAACAGAAATGGGCCAGAAAGCGCTCGCAGAATCTAAATCAAAAGCCACAAGTCAACTTGCAACGCAACATTTTCGGGCAACACTTCAAGCAGCAGCGTGGCAAGTTGGCCTTGGCCAACTCGGAGGCAACCGCCAGCAAACACTTGAAGGCCGCAACTCGTTCTGGCAGCGCCAACTCTAATTCCAACTCCAACTCCAATTCCAATTCCAACTCCAATTCCAACTCGAATTCAGCTAAAATGTTGGACAAGTCGAATACAAATGACAATGATAAGGAGCAGCAGAAACAGGCACAAGAGGCAGCTGCAACAGCTGATGTTGCACAGCAGCAGCAGCAACAACAACCAACAACACAGCAACAGCAACAATCGCAATCACTGAATAAAAAGGAAACGGATCAACAGCTGTTGCATCCAAATCACAAGCGATCTGGCAGCGGCGGTGTTGCCACGGCTGGTGGTGCAACCGCTGGTGGCAGCCTCGGCGGCAATGCGTCGCCGCAGGTGTCGCACAGCATCGCCAGCCAACTGATGTTGCGCACGCCGCGCGGACAGCGGCAATACGATGTGCCACAAATCGGTGAGTGATTAATCCGCATATATCTATATAATAATTATTGTAATATCCCTCACTGACCAAAAAATATTATTTAATCAATCACAACTGCTGGCAGTCACAACTCATTAGAGCAATCTTCTAGTAATCAGTTAATGAACAATAAATATGACTTTTATTAGAATACAGTCTTTATTTCCCTTTTAAATATAAAATTGCCATTATTTTATTATTTCGTTTTTAAATATAAAATCATTCTATAGCTGCCATAATCTGCACAGATTTTATTAAGCAATCAATGATTTTACTAATGTTCATGCGACTTTAATATTTCATTTAAAATATCAAATAATATCTTGGATATAAACTTATAGCAGAATTTTACAGATTTATCTTCTTTTTGCTACGCAACTTATTTTATTGCAATCACAATGCATCACAATCATTATGAAGAAAATTGTAAAAGTCTCAGTCTGCAATCAAATTTAATCAAGTAATATTCATATTCATAAAATTGTAATTTTTCCAACACAATTATAATAATAAATATAATTTTTAAAATTGTAGATACTAACTCATTATTAGAGTTTTATTCGAACCCGAAATTTCTTGGGAGAAGATATAAATGAACAAGAATTATTAATTACAACTTAAAAGTCATATTTAATAAATAAAAATTAATTTCATTCTCGAAAGGACATTTCGCTAAAGAATCTAATTAGTTTTGATAAAATTATGAGTAGTTTACATTTATTTGTTTTAAGAACTACAATTAAAACAATCTAATTAATTGTTATCTATTTTTATTCTCTGATGTTGAAATCGATTGATTTTGTTTTTCCAAAATAAATAAACAATAGCTGATTAGAAATGAAACCAATCTATAAAGTTCTCATAAGTTTCTCTAATGACATTCATATGTCGATCCCATCCACAATAACATTAACAATAACAAAAACATATTTATCCAGTTCGTTTGGATAATCATAATGTAGTTCCTTGTTGTTGTTTCTTCATTTATGATGGCCACACTTAACCCTGACGTGTTTACGTACGTATTTCATTTACAATTCTCCAGATACAGTTATTAGTGTATAGTATTTTTGGACTTGTATTTTATGGGGTCGAGTCCTTACCGTTAACCCCCTAAGGGGACTACAAACTAATCGCTCCATTTGCGCTCTATTTTTATACCAACATTGGTATCATCGTTTTGTTTTCTCCTTATTTGCTGTTTCTATTTTTCGTAGAAATAAGTGGAGTTTATTTATTATATTTGAATGCCCAACGGAATTGTCGGCTGCTTGCATAATTCACGTTAATTCACAGTTCAAAGTCTTTGGAAGTTTTTGTTTGGCAACAATTGCAGTGGGTTGGAAATTTAATCCTATTAGCCAGCACAGCACTGTGTCCTGGCCAGCCGGCGGGTCATCAATCAACAATTAGCCATCATTTAATAGATTGTCAGTAAATCATTTGTCAACAGCACGGCAAAGTTTTCTGCGGATCACAATCGAGAATATTCCTCTATATATATCTATATCTATATATAAATTTTGTGTAATTTGTGCCTCAACTATTTGGACGCGAATTTGGAAACTTTTTGGCCATTGCATTTAACAAATTGGTCGCAGTGTCTGTAAGCCAGTTTTTGGGCCAATATCCATTTAGTCTTTCCAGAAGTCTGGCAACTTTGTTCTATCTCTGCGCGTCTGCTAATCACTTGGTTCGCTGGCTTTTTAGCTTTTCAGCTTTCAGTTTTTGAGCCTTTGCTAAATTACTTTATAACAAGTTTTGATGGTCGCCATGAATACCGAATGTTGGCCAAGTTAATTGTGACTCTAACTGGCCAACAACATCGAGTCCTCCAACTTCGTGTGCCATGTTATCAATTTTAATTTTTAATTATCACTTTCAAGTTTTGTGACATAATTTTTATGGCCCTGAGCTAAATACCAAGCGATTGTGAGAGTCTCAGACACAGAGTGGAAATAGAGAGAGAGGGAAAGAGTGAGAAGGAGAGATATAGAGAGTGAGAGAGAGGGAGAGAGGGAGTGAGTGAGGAGAGCTTGTCAATGGATTAATTAAACGGAGCATTATATTTCAAAATTCAACTTTTATTGGCGACTGCTGTGATGTATTTATAATGAATTGGGAAATCGGGATTGTTTCTTTTAAAAGTTTTCCGTTTTTCTTACGCATTTTTGAAGAACTTATTCCACTTTTGACACTTAAATGATTTGGTAATTTTAAGGCTAATATTACGCTGATGTTTGTGGGAATTAAGTTTTTAAAGAATTTTACATATTTATATAAATTCTTAATCTAAATTTAATCTCTTATATATAAATTTATGTATAAAATCAGTTAATTTATATTTTAAGCTTTTAAATTTATTTCATTTAACTAGCAAATAACTAAGTAATGGAATTTATTGAGATTTGCCTTCTATTCCAAAAAACTTATAAACAGAGTTTAAAAAGAAATGATAATACAATATTTTGTATGCTTCAGAAATTCTTGTATGATATTATTTTATGGCCCCTTTTTAATAAATTCTGATCGTTTTGAAGCCTTTTTTAAAAGGCACGAAATGCTTAAATTAAAAGTATTTTCTATATTTAGCAACAGCTTAAGGGCAACTAAAATTAGCCAATTACTTGAAATTGAAGTGTTGAAGATGCCTGTGGATATCGACAGACACCTTTATGTTTAAATTAAATTGCAGCAAATTAATGGAATATTTGATATGAATGGTTTGCCAAACGGAAAAGTCAGCAGGAAATTCAGCACAGTTGAAGTAAAACGCAAATTCAATAAGACAATCAATGAATTTTCATTTGCGCAATTTCTTGTTTTCGTTGTTGTTGCCGTTGTTATTGTTGTTGTTGCAATTTTCACTGGTGGTTTTCATTGAAATTTGCTTGTTGTGTACGCACAGTGTAGGTGGCTAAAAGGAAGGGAGGGGGAGAGGGAGCGGGGAGGTGTTAAATAAAGCCTTGACAAGGACTCTGCTCGAAGAATGCATGTATTATGTGTGTAAAGATATATATATGTATATTTTGCGAAAAGTATAGCTGTATAAGTGTATAGTGTGTGTGCGTGTGTGTGCGTGTATTGACGACGAAATAACGTCATCAACTGTCAACGCGTCGTCGTTTCACACTTTGCACTAGTTGGGAAAATTACAATTGTTATTTCAAGTGTTTACATTGAAATTGATCACACGCACACACAATAGCACACACACACACACACACACACAGTGAGACATGTGGCATGTTGGCTACCGTAACGCGTCATTTGCCTGGCGGGAAGTGTCCCCGACAACGAGAACAACAACAACAACAGCAACAACAACAACAATAAGAGCAACAACGACTGACGCCTGTCGTTGCGGTGAGAACTCAAGCTGCAGGAGTCCTGCGTATGTTTGTGTGTGTCCTGCGTGTGTCCTGCGTGTGTCCTGCGTGAATCTGACCAATGTCAGTGCATCTCCCTCTCTCCCTCCCTCTGACCCTCTCTCTCTTCCTCTCTGTGTGTGTGTTGTGCGTGCTTGGGAATTTGCTTGCAACAAAGGCAGCTTCCTCATTGCCGCATTATCCTTTTTTCCAGTTAAAACTCTGTGGCATTTATTTGATGATCGCATTTTAATATCATTACAACACTTATACACACACACACACACGAACAATTTACGTTGCTTGTTGTGTGCAGTGCCGGTATTTAGACACTTGGCTAGGGTATTTTAATTTAGTATATTTGGTTTAGAAATATGAATTAAGAAAATTTCTTCACATATATGAAACAATCTTGTAGCTTATGAATCTAATTTAGTTTTATATATTTTTCTACGAGAAACTTTGTTGTTTCTTCAGTTATTTGAACATTTTTCCACAGTTTTTATGTTGTATTAAAATTATTAACAAATCTTGCTGGATTTGGACAAGTATATCATTTAGCTGCCTTGAAAACAATTGCTCAAAAATTAAAGTTTGGGATGAAAAACGTTCAAAGTTATTTCATTATTTAATAATTAAAAATCCTTAGCAAATTTTGTTGAAATCGAACAACTATATCATATAGTGTTATAGGAACAATCGCTGGAAAATTGAATTCATGGCTTTGAAGGGGTATCAATTCTTTGGAATGCCATTGATAACATTTCTTTGTTGTTTTCCCACTAATTTGGTAACAGCACCCCAGGGGGCGACTGCCTGACGACCGTCAGCTACAGTTTCTGTCCCTTTCCCTGCCCATTTCCTTTCTCTTTCCCCTTCCCATTCCCATTCCCTTTCCCTTTCCCTTTCCCTTTCCCTTTTCCAGTCCCTTTGCCAATGCGACTGGCCGGACAGGCCACAGACACAACACTCATTTATATAGTCACAGTTTGACATGTCCTTGCTCCCTTTTTCCCTCCCTCTTTCCCTCTCTCCCTCTCTCTCTCTCTCGCTGTGTGTGTGCCTTTGGTTTTCACTTTTGTTGATTTAATTTGTAATTCGAGTAACATCTTCGAGTGGCCATCTACTCGCACTTTCCCTTCTCGATCCTCGGACGCGCCTCTTTCCCATTGTCTGTTAAATATTACGCAAATTAGTTGGAACGTTATTGGAGCTCTGTTCGTGTCTGTGTGTGTGTTGTGAGTGTGTGTGTGTGTGTGTGTGTGTGTGTGGCATTCGTCAGCGGCATCCTTTGATGTGCGTGGGCTGCTGCAGTCGCGCTGTCTGTGTCCTTTCTCAAGACACGACAACATTTCAGGACGACGACAGGCTGTCTGCTGCTTGCAGGCCTTATTCTAAGGACAACTCACTCTAAGTTTTTGTGTGTGTGTGTGTGTGTGTGTCTACTTAGATGTTTCAATAATAACTAGCAGGGGAATTCATTCAACACACTTATTTCATTGAGCAACATTTTCAATGCATATTTATTTATGTGGGCGACAAACAGTATTTAATTAATTAACTACAATTGACTATTATTATTTAGCAGTAATTTCCCTAACCTTAGTAACCTTACGAAAATACAATGCGAAATTTTTTAACTAATAAATTAATGTAAATAAAATATATGTAGTTCCTTTTATTAGTACAATTTTGCATTAACTAATTAATAATTAATTAATTATTAAATATGATTTTTAGTAATAATATCCTTTATGTATTTAATAAATTCAATTAACCCTACGTATATTCTACTATCTCTGATTTCAATACGGCAATTCTTTAAGCTAATAAATTAATGTAAATAGGAAAAATGTGGTTCTTTTTATTCCTATAATTTTGAATGCTTTATGCTTGTTTTTATTTATAATTTAATTATTGTCTCAAAACAATGTTGATTTTTCGTTCTCAAAGCGGAGAAAAGTTCATAGAGAAAAAGAGACAGACAGAGAGCGAGAGAGACCATCTCACAAAATTTACTCAGCTCCCGTATTAAAATATAAATAAAATAACAAATAACACAAAATTAAACTTATGAAAATAATATCATTTAAATGGAAATTTAAGCATCTGCAAATAAAAACTCAGCGTATTTTTGTTTTCAATAAATATACTGTTCTCTCTCATTTTTGTTGTCTTTTCTTTTGTTACTGTCCCTTGACCTACAAAAGATATATGCATATTTAATTTCTAATTTCAATACAAGGCTCATTTTTCATAATAAAAGGACACACTTGACATTTGCTCAGTTGTTCAGGACATGAAGCAGTCGCTTCTTTTTCACTGACAAGGTCGACACAAAAAGCAAAACCAAAAAAAAAAAAAAAAAAGAAGCACACACAAAATGACAGAATGTTCATTTCTCTGACGGTCATTGTTGGTGTCATTGTTTTTGTTGTAACTGTTACTGTTGTTGTTGTATTTGTTTTGTTCCCTTTTGTGGTTAGTGTGCCGAACGCATTTTTCCTTTTGCGGCAGTTCCAGCTAATTAGCCGCAACTCAATTTGCATAAACAAATGCGAGGCGTTTGCATTTTGGGTGAAAGTAAATGAACTGTAAGCGAAGTCGTCGCCCACGTCGTGTGTGTGTGCGTGTGTGTGTGTGTGTGGCCTATGTGTGTGTGACAGGATGCTACGCTACGCAGGCGGGCAAATTTGTTAATGAACCAGTGAAAACAGTCAGAAATTTCATGCGATTTATTCGACTTTCCATTACGCTACTTTTTTTTGGAGATTAGAAATTTTGTAAGCAAATAAAGCATATATATATACAAAAATAATCATATCCATTCACATATCTTTAGCTTAGCATACAAAGAATCTCGCAAAATATAAATAGAGCTTTCAATATATCGATTTATTTATTTATTTTATTCATTTTATTTTATTTGCCATCATTATAATCGAATTTACAATTGGAATCACAATGGGAACATTTTTTATATATTATCCCGTTCACAACAATCGATCAGCTGCAAACTGTAGTAAATTAACCGAAAATCTTTTTAAATATTATCCACATTAATCATTTTATTCGATTCGATTGCGCAACAATTGTTACGCTTAATTGAATGAAAGCCATTGAATTGTTTTTTGTTAGGTGTATTTTCAGTGTATTTAAAAGTTTCTGCAATTGTTTGCTTTATATTTGCTAGTCTGACAGTAAATTAGCCTTTTGACTCAGCGCAGAACCAAAAATAAACAGACAACGTGCAGAAATTAGGCTGAAAAGCACAAAAACACACACACAAATAAACACACAGTGTGAGTGCGGGATGAGTGTGTGTGTGGAGAGAGAGAGAGAGAGTTAGATTTAGTGGTGCATGTATGCAAGTACAAATCAATAAACAATGACATCATCAAACTGAGCAAGTGGAGAATCCGGCAGCATCCGCCTGACAGATTTTAAAGCATACACACAGGCGCCCGGCCGCTTGCATATATAATTACGGTGACGACGGCGATGAGAGAGAAAATATTTACATTAGCGTAAGCACAAGACCCACTAAGAGAGAGAGAGAGGGGGAGTGGCAAAGGAAGAGGCGCTGGCGAGCATTTGGAGAAGGGGCGCCATTGAGCAGGCCAATTGTGTGTGTTAGAGTGTGTGTCTGTGTGTGCGTGTGTGTGTGCGTGTTGGTGTGCCATTCAGCCAGTTTGACGACAGCAGCAGCCAAAGCAGTCTACCAATTTATATATTCCACTTTTTCTGCTTTTCTAGTATTTTTATTTTTTTTATTGTATATTTATTTTTTTTCGGTCAGCGCTTGCGTCACAGCAGCAAAAGCGTCTGGGAAACTAGCAGTGATATATACCAAAAGTGGCAGATGAGCTCGTTATATATACACATATACATATACTATATTTATGTATATATATAAACTGCTGCTTAGTTTTGCTTTTAATGTGCGAGTGTGAGATTTTTATATACTACTTGGAATGTTGCTGTTGCTAAAGGATTGCGAAAAGTTGATAAGCAAAATGTGTAATGCATATAAATGAGAATATTGCTCATGATGAACTCAATTAAGTTAGCTATAAATTTGTATGCTAGAGAGAGAAACAGGGAGAGACAGAGAGAGAGAGAGAGAGCGCGGCGAATATTAATAAGACACAAGAGAGCAATAAACAATCGAATAAGTGCGAATATAGTTCTAAATGTACTGATAACTATCATATATAAGGTGATTCTTTCGGATTTATTTCAGATTTATTTCAGATTTCTTAATTGCAGGAGTATTTTTTTTAAACCATTTAAACAATTACTAGTAAATTGATGTAACAAGCATGATGTAACTATGCAATTTAAAAAAATAAAGTTTGAAAGGCTGGTATTATTATTTTTTTGTTGTGTTTTAAAAAAAAGGTTTTATGCGGTTATAAGATTAAGTCATCATCAATTTTTATACTTATTGAAATGCAAATTAAAAGAAAAATAAATGAAGGTAATACATTTAAAGATTTGCACCTATTTTTAATGTAAGAATAAAGCTATTTTTTTTACAGCTACGATTTTTTCACTGCCAATTTTTACTTCAATTTCGTTGGTTTTCTGTGTCCAGAATATGAGATTGGTAAGGATTAGAAAGCAAAACACACAGATTTTGATTGACATAATTTTTCAGAATTAAAGAGTTTTCAATGTATTATTTGATTAAGATAGGGTCTAAATGTATTACACATTATAACTAGATATATGCTCGCTTTAAGCTCTTAGTCATCCAAAAACTCTGCGCAAATAAATGTGGCTGAGTAATTGTGTTTGTGTGTGTGTGTGTGTGTGTGTGTGTATGAGTAAGCACAATGTTCTCGCTCTCTTTCGTACTATGTATATATATATATATATGTGTGTGTGGGTTTTTTAGTCAATGAAGCGTCAAGGACTTTTGCTTATGATATATTTACCAGAGATCCACACAAGTAACGAGACTGCCACCTCAAAGATGATGCAATGCGAGGTAGAAACACACACACACACACACACAAAGACACACATACTTATATGCATACAAAAATAAAAGTAAGCATAGCATACTTTTAGGCCACCGACGTGTCAGTGTCTGTGTGTGTTTGCGTGTGTGTGTGTGTGTGTGTAGTTGCCACAACGTCGTGCCTAATGAGTTGTGAGCTGACGCGGAATTTATGAATGAACTGCCTGCAGAATGAGACAGCAAATGTGAGAGAAACAGCAACAGTACGAGTGGGAGGAAGAGGAATAGTGAGAAGGAGAGGCAGAGGGAAAAAGAACTGAGCTACTGCTCGACTGAGTTCAAGTCACTTCATCATGGACCCTACACAGCCCCCTCCCCCCTCCACCTCCACCTCCCCCTTCCCGCCAACCAACTCTAGCCCCTCCCACACACATTGTAGTCAGCGTCTTGGCCCTTTTTGAGTTGGTAGCATTGTTTTAGCTCAAAGTGCGCATAAAATTAGCTAAGTAGAATGAATTTTGCATATATTTGACGCTAAGCAAATATATAACACAAGCAACAACAACACAAGCCAACAAAGTGACTGTGAAAATACTTGTACACACATAAATAATGGGTTATTTATTGGCTGGTTGCTTTTAGCCACCTCCCATGGTAATTGGCATGCAAAGTAAGCTGTAAAATTGTCTGACTTATGGCCTGATAAATGACTTGTCCCCCACACACACACACACACACACACACACACACACACACTAATTTGGGCGAAAACATTTGGGACATAGCTTAAACTGACTTCCGTCTCAGGGACTTTGCTACTTTTAACTGACATTTTCAACTTTGGGCCAAATAGTTATAGTCTCCCTATCTAAAATAGCAACTGTTTAAATTTGACATGTTAATCTCAAGTGAAAGCAACATTTAATGTGCTTAAAGAGCTCTAAATAAATAATATTGAAAGCATTTTCTAATTTGATTATAAATTTTAAACATTTCTCTGCTGAAATAATAAATACAATAAATTCGACAGATGAATTTTTGATTGACATTATTCGATTGGAATTCCCAATGTTACAAGAACTTAATGCAATATTCTTTTTATGCGATTTACAGTTTACAGTTGAATAACTGTGGGATATTAACTTAAAAAACTGAAATGAAATTGAGAAAAAAGCAATTGCATTTATTTCTTTCCTTTTTTTAAGTTATTAAGTGAGCAGTTATAAAATGTTTTGCGAGTTTTTCAGAGAAACTTGTGAGATTTTTTTGTTGCTGTTTGTTTGCTGAAAGTTGCACATTTTATTTCGAGTGTTTATTTCAGCTTTTTTACAATGTTTTGTGTGTTTTGTGTACCAACAGTTTCTGTGAAACTTGGCATTATTATTTACAATGAGCTTAATCACAATTGAGCTGCTCCCAATTTCCAGTGAAAGCAATTCCCAAATTACTTGCACGATCTTTTGGTGGCCATTAATTGTAATTGGACAATGGCGTGACATTCAATAGAGCTTACAGTTCAATTTAATTAAATACAAAATACATTTATTTGCATATTTGTTTCGGTGATTTAATTGAGTCGCCATCGTGTTTCACGTATTTAATATGCTTCATATTTATCACGTCCCATACAACACACACACACACACACGTGTCACGAGCCAAGCACCAAATCAACAACAACAACATATAAGTAAACAACAACAACAAAAAAACATGGAAATATAGGAAAAGTTCTGCGTAGGCGACCACGCGCCATTTTGAAATTGAATGGAGAAAGAAGCAAGGTATAAAAAATAAACCACGTAGTTGGTCAATATGAATATAAAAAACAAATTTATTCGCGCTATTATTTTTATTATTTATGCGTTTAATAATCAAGTCCGAATTAGAATTATTCTGCTCAGCAAATTTCAATAACATGACACTTACTTTAATCTATTTATTTTCGACCAAAATTTGATTTAATATTGTCAATTAAATTAATAAATATTTTAATTTCAATCTATAATCTAATAAAAATTAATAAATATGAATATGGCAAGTAATTGGTAAACGTTTTAGTTAAACACTTAATTATGTCATTAAATCAATTATGTTCAAAAATCAAATGGTATTTAATAAAATAATAATAAAAAATTAACACAAAAAGAGTAGCAAAAATTGGAAGATATTATTTAAATTTTTACTGTTATTTTTTAAAGGTTTTGAAATATTTATGATAATTAATTTGAGGAAAAAAATTGATTACACACGAACATAAAATGGAGTACAAAGTACTTAGAAATGTTGTACATAAATTCAAAGTGTACACATATATCAATTGAAAATATAAAATTGAGAAGTGTGTGGAAAAACTCCTGATAACTAAAATTAAATATAAGAAAGCGAAAATATTAAAATGGGAATCTTTGTTCATTTACAAGTACAAAAATAAAATTGGCTGACGCGTCACAACATTTGCGTTTGTCCTTGAACCTGCCGCTGGCCATATAAAAAAGGAAAGATAGAGAGAAAGACAAATCGAAATGAAAGTATGAGTATCTGCTAGATGTATTTATTGGTTAGCCCCAAAAAAGCCAAGCCGTTTGGTGGATAGAAATCTAGGCGCTGACAAGGCTCAAGTGCGCACACACAAATGGCATATGATTTCGGGATTGGTTTTGATTTTTCGATTGCTCTGCTTCTCTGCCTTTTATTATTTTTTATTTTCTCCTTTTATTATTATTATTTTCTTTGTGCGTCATGTGCTATGAAAATCAGGCGCAATAAAAATCATAGAGACTGCTAAATGTACTATATATCTATAGATATAGATATATAAACAGACATTGGAGTTGGTTTCTGTCGTTGGGCGGAAGTAGAAACTGGAGCAGGCAATAAAGTGTGTGAGTGTGTGTGCTGAGTGCACAGCCAGGCTAATGCAAATTATAGCCTATAAAGATGAAGCAGATGAGATGAGGAACAAACTAAAGCCTACTTCAGCTTGTCGCCTGGCAACTAAAATGCAAAGTGCAAAGTGCATTGAAGTGCTCGTCTCGCAGAGTTGCATAAGTAGTTGCTTTGGCATGGGTTTGTTCTAAGGATGAGCTGGCATGGACAGGGATGGACAGGGATCCTACTTAAAGGCTTCCGACTGGCGCATAATGAGGCTAACATGCGCCTAGCTGCATGCATAATTCACCAACTGGAAATGGGAGTGAAAACGTGAGAAAAGTGTAGTGAAAACTGCAAACTGTAGTACATTACAAAACGTACGTTGTATTTTTTCCAACACTCTGCTGACCTTTTGTCTTGCCAACTCGTTAAATTGTATTAAAAACAGACACATTTTCTTAAATTTCATTCGCTCAAGAGAAAAGTTATTTGAGTAACATTTATTGCTGAATTTGATTATTTATTTTTTTGTCTTTATTATAATTTTAATAACTCTTCTATCATTTCAAATATTGCATAATCTATAAACGTTTTTTAATAGTATTTTAATCCATTTTCTTTTTATTTCTTTCACTTTTAAATTCTAATCTTTTCTATATTTTCTTTTATTCGCCAATAAGCTAAATAATTTCAGTTATCGGAAGTTTTATACTGACTCACTTATACTTTAATTTAAAGGCAATTTTCATATTTGCATAATATGCAGCAAACTTTTTCATCTTTCATCTGTCAAGGGACAGCAAAATAATTTGCGACTTCAACTTAGCCATGAGTTTTCATTCAGAATGTTTATATATATATTTTGGTCTGTTGGCAATTGACGACTTTCGATCAATCATCGGTGTTCAACACAAGCGAATATAATATTTTTATATATTTGGCCAACAAGTGAAATTAAATTCTTTCAGTTAATGCTAAACATTAATTTATTTAATAACTCTAAAATTGAAATGAAAATTAAATCAAAATGTAACTAAATTAAAAAATTCTTATTTTAAAATAATAAACATACTTAATATATTCAGATTATTTATATTATAACAATTAAGTTTCAAAGAGCTTCAATTTAAATTTCAATAAAAGTTTTTGGTCAGAAGTAAACATATTTTTGGATATGCTCAAAACCCGAAAAAAGCTTTGCATGATGAAATTTATCAAGAGCTTGGTAAATTTAACAAACGAAATTCCCACAAATGCAGTGTTACATTTAATGTTTACCGAAAACTCTTAAAATCTTGTAGTTATATATGCTAGAGACAAGTACACTCGGCTGCATACGGCTAATGCCGTGGTTAACCACTTCAAGTACAGAGAGAGTACGAAAATATCTGAAATGTTTTCTTGGCTGACAGTGGCAACAACACTTGTTGCCTAAAGCAGAAACAAGTCGTAGCAAACCTTGAGCAAACCAAACAAAATGTGGTGGCTGAGGGGTAGGTGGATGGTAGAGGGGTGAGGGGAGCGGGGTCACACCTAACCAGTCAAGCATACCAGTCAGCCAAGCTAAGCGTAGAGGTGCCTAAATAAACACACAATACGTATACGTAACGTAATCACAAATAAGTGTTGAGTTAGCAGGGGAACCGGGAGAGAGAGAGAGGAGCAGGGGGGAAGGGAAATTGGGTAAAGCGTAGGTGTACAGGTGCTTTGGCGCTGTTATCTGGCTAATGCAGAGCAACAAAAGCCAAAATAAAGTGAATAAAGACAAAATTACGCATACGCCAGAGTGGTTCCAATCAGGCCAAGCTATCAACAAAAGCGTACAAATTAAATTGACCTTTTGAGCAATTGGCGCTTTGCTGTTGCTGTTGTTGTTGCTGCAGTCGCAATTGAGCCGTGCATCACAATAAATACCCTGTACACACACGAAATTAGTGGGCATATAAATTTATAATTGAGACTCAAATGATTAACGAAATAAATCAACATTTATTTTATTTAATTAAAAATATTAATATATTATTGAGCAAAATGCTGAAGTTGCTTAAGCTGGACAGGATACTTTCCAGTCGAGCATTTGCTTAAATAAGTTTCATATATATTAAAGTATAAAATAAGGTACAACATTGAAGACATAAAATATACGCATTAAAAATCATTAACACATTTAAATTAAAAGTATCTGAATTATTTAGAAACAGGGGTATCACCTAGTCGTTCATTTGCTGTTGGAGAATTATTTCTGTTGTTGCTGGCCTCGACTAACGAGCCAAATGTCTGACGATTTGTACCTACTATACCAATTGAGACATTTCAACCAAAATAAATCCAATTCGAAGCGAAATTGAAAACCAAAACCACATTGTCCGTGTCCATGTCCGTGTCCGTGTCCGTGTCTCTGCTCGGTCCTTTTGTACACTGTGGTGTCTTAAAGCTGGCAAATAAATGTCAAGGTACGAAAATGTCAGCGGTTGATTTTGTTATCGTTATCATCGTCGTCGTCGTCGTCGTTATCGTTGTCCTTTCTATCCTTGTCGTGTGTTGCTTTAGTTGAAATTGACAGCTGGTTTTGCAATTAAATAAGATTTATGTCGCTGCAGCTGCCGACCGATTCCGACAGGGCTCAAACCCTCCCATATATTATAGAACTAACCTCACCTGGTGACACATTAATGCAAAACATGTCCTATGTTTTTGCATTAATATGCCACCAGTTGCCCTCAAATGACCTTATCTGTCAATTTCATGTCTAAATTTATGTATGTTAAACATATAACTACTTATATATATGTTTTTTCTATTATTTCTTAAATACGTTATGAGGCCAATTTATTATGTCGAAACTAATTTGTTAATATTCTTTTTTTATTCTCTCTTTACAGGTAAGCTCAACTTATAATATTTGCGGGGATTATGGGTATGTTTTGTCTGCAATTATAGCTCCGAATTCTACTTCAACCAATGCTCAATATTTATAATGTAAATCTTGAATAATGCTGACATTTCTGTATATTTGTTAGGTGCATAATTATTTGGAATTTAATGCTTAGTAAAATAGTTTAAATGTGGGCTACGATTTTGATGATTTTAGGCAGCAATCGCAATTTCTATAAACTGACTAAAAGGGGAAAATAATGAACATAAAAATCTAAAAGTAACGTATATCTTTATAGAAGTTTAATGAAAATGGATACATTTTTATTATATATATTCTTTTTTTAATAAATTTTCCATTTACAAAATTGAAAAAGTATTTTAACTGACAACATAACTTAAATATTGTTTTATTTTTAAAACAATAGAAGTTTTAATATTTTTTTTGAGTTTTTCAATAAATTTTATGTGTTTTTTATTAAATTAATTAATAAGAGTAGTTATTTTAATAGGAATAATAGGAATAGAAATTCATATTTAATAAATATTTATTTTTAAATTTATTCTTCAAATCCAAAATAGACTTTTAAGTTATTTTTTTATAATGAAATCGGACTCGTCATTTTTATTTTACTTTGTTTTGCTGGTCACTTGTTGAGACAGTGGGGAATTAGGGTGTAAATAGTAATGGAAATGTGGGTAACTATAGAAGAAGACAACAAAACAAACAACTCAGTCCGGCAACTCCGGTTGTCAGGTACTTCACAGGATGGCAACAGTCAGTCGGACATGGCAGCTTATTTGTCCTGAATGTATATATATTTTTGTATTTAGCGGCATTGCGCCTAAAGATATACGCCATTCTCTATATACGACTTGGGCAAACAGACAGTTGGCCAGAAAGGGAAAGAGAAGAAAAGAGGAACAAGAAAATGATAAACGAATGATAAATAAAATACTTAACAAACAGTTGTCATGGACAGCTAGGACGTAACCTGCACAAAGTAAAAAAAAATAAATATATTAATATATGGGAACACAGACTTGCCAACACCACTGTGCGAGGTTGACAGCCCACGTAATGAGGTCAGTGAAATGGCTGATTACATAATTGAATTTGCGCAACATTCGCCAAATAATTGATGGACATTCTCAGCTCCCAATTCGCAATTCTGAGTTTTATTAAACGGGATTATTTTTGTCAATTTTGCAGTTGCATATCAATTGAATTCTTTATATTGTAGTATTGTTTTTATATTTACTTTTTGTCTGCCATTTTACTGCCCTCAATTGGAATTGTTTTCTAATCAAAAACTAAACAAAACAAACACAAGGGCCAAACACTTGAGCGACTGCGTAAGCCATAAACAAACAGCTACAGCAAAGGCCACACAAATGGGTATGGAAATGACAACAATGCAAAAACTGGCCGCCAGTTTCAGCATAACAAAAGCCATGAATGAATGCCTCCATCTTTGAGCAAAGACCTGCCTTTCTTTCCTTTCCTTTCTATCTGCCTTTCTTCAGTCGCAAATCCCTTCACCTCCTGCAGGTCTGTGAACAAAACAAAGCGTGACCGTAAATCACTGGGGACTGGTCGAGGCATTCAGTGATGTGCCAATGAGTCACGACTTGCACATATTTTGGTCACTGTGATTTCCCAAATTGTTTGCATTTTATTTTTAAGCTGCATTTGAATAGAGTGTGTTTAAATAGTTTCCCTTCTTTTACCCTTAATTTAACCCTTTCACTACCATTTCATGACTTTATTCCTTGAAAAACACTATTCTGCGTGGACTATTTCAAAGTCCGACTATAAGACTGTCAATGATGTCCTGTCCGATTGTTCTAACTGCTCCAGTCGCTGTTTTGTTACGCCCATTTGTTACGCTTGAATATCTTTTGTGGAAAATGTCAAGGCAGTGGGAATCGATCTTAGGTCAGAGTTCGAATTGTCTGTTGGCTGAAAATAAAATGAACCAAAGTTTAACAAAATGTTTCTCAATTTTGCATTTTGCCATTCTGTCATTGTGCCTGTGACTTTGACTTTGACAGCGTTTAAGCGTTGCCACACTTTGGATTTGTGCTTGGAATTGTCTTCCCTTTAACGTTTAGTCGACTGCAAAAAAGCCCCATAAAAGGGGCTCGAAGAGACCATACTTTCTATGCTGTTCGCAGTGAATGCACTCGCATGGCTTTTTGTGATTTGCGAGGGTAAGCAGTGGAAAAGAGGCGGAGAAGGTAAGGGGAAGATTCAGCTGCACACTTTGCCTGCTTTTTATACCCGTTACTCTTTGGTCGAGAGGTCTTATTGGCATACAACTTGCTTTGAAACACCAAGATAATCAAGTTTGCTTCCATTTTCTGTCAGACAACTTTTTTTACTTGCAGAATGCGCAAAATTAATCTAGAGTTATGAGTCTTTAGTTCTTAAGATTGACTCTCCCTCTATAATTTTATCCACCCGTTCAATCTATTTCATTAAGATTTCAGAATTTAAGCGCTAGTTATGACAGTTTCAAGTTAATAAGTATTTTTATTTAATGTCAATCATCTCATTAAATTTCATCAACATCAGATGAATATTATTTTAGTTACAACTGTTTTAAGCTATCAAGTAATTCTTCTTTTAATGTTTTCATTTTCCTTTTATTATTTTCAATTATCTCATCAGAATCAGATGAATAAAATTTTAATTACGACTGTTTTAAGTTATCAAGTATCCATTTTTTTAATGCTTACATTTTCCTTTTAATATTGTCAATCATCTCATTAAATTTCATCAAAATCAGATAAATATAATTTTAGTTACCACTGTTTCAAATTATCAAGTATCTATATTTTTTTTATGTTTAAATTTCCCTTTTATTATTTTCAATCAACTCACTAAAGTGCGTAAAAAATATTAGCGCCTAAATGCATGCAGTACATGAAGTTCAAATGACATTTAAAATGTCTAAGGGGTATCTTGGAGTCTTGAACTCGTCTTCAGCTCTGTCCCTTGTTTTGCTTTGCTATTAATATTGCCAAAGGTGCGCACTCTCCGGTACTTAAGTGGCTGCCGTCTGCGAACTGTCAACTGGGGTCGCCTGACAGACAACCGAACGGAGCTGAACTCAACCCCATTCTGTATTGTGTCATTTGACAGTCTCTGCCGTCAGTCTGTGTCTGTGTTTGTGTCTGTGTTTGTGTCTCTGTCTGTGTCTCTGTCTCGACTGCAGTTGCAGTTGCAGTTGCAACTTCCCATTCCCCTTTCCCTTTCCCAATTTACTGCCTGGCTCTTTGTGTGCGTCAGATCCTTGTGGACCTCATCATCTTGGGCTTCTTTATTTTTCTATAAGGGGAAGCAGCCCCTTGGCTTTGCATATCACGCGGAAATTAAGTAACTAAGTAGCCAAAACGGAAAAGCCCCAGTCCAATCAAAACTTTTCATTATGCAGAGCATGAAAGCCAAGGTATATTTCTCAATAAAAATGCGCCATAACATAAATACCATATAATCAGAGTATGTAAACCTGCATAGCTCTACGTTGATTCTCGTGGCATAAAAAAGCAAAAGTTTTATTGTCAAACGCATAAAGTTGACTTAAAAAGTTGAAGCCAAATAACAGTTGGTCCTGTCGCCCTGTACCCGGCACCCTGTACCCTGCACCCTGCACCCTGTATTCGTTTCTGGCCCTCTCGGTCTGTCTATTTTTAGTTAGCTGCGTGGCATAAGGTCTGGCCAAAAGTTTACGCTCGGCCCCAGGTAAATTACAGTGCAACATTTTTAATGAAACTTTTTCGTTGTCCATGTCCCAAATAAATATGTATGACTACGAGTTTATACACACAACAAAATTACACTCTATAGTCACAATTACAATTTTCAAATTAAAATTGAACATTCAAAACTCAGTTTGACTTTACTTTTGAATTTTGAATACAACAAATATGAAAAGAAACTTTTTTAAATTAATTTCAACTTAAGAATTTTATAGTTAATGTGCAATGGCTCTTTTACGAATGTGGAATGGAAAATCTAAAAGCATTTCAGTAGTATTTAAATTCAAACTAACAGAGAATTAAAGAACCTTTTAAAATACTTTACTTTTTATGTTGGAATTCAGTTGTGAAATGATTTTGCTTACTTCTTAAAATGATAATTAAAATGCTTACATTGAGAACGTATTGTGTTCTTTCTGAAAATTAAGATAACATTTATGTTTTCCATGTGTTATACTTTGAATACTAATATTCTCTTAAATATTAGTTATATTTTATGTTTAAACTCCAAAATTACCAATTTTTTTTGGGATAATTTTCTTAGATATATAAAGAAATTCTTCGCAGTGTATAGAATATTATAAGTTGAAGGCGTTAGACGTTTGTGTTAATGAAAAGTCAGCGAGCAGTGAGATCTACGTGACTGCCAAGCGACCAGCCAAAAATAATATTAATAATGTGCCAAGCCCAAGTTGGTTGGAGCAGGCAGCTAAAAGAAGGTGGAGTTACCACTTACTTCTTGTTTCCCACCTGAAGTCCTGAAGACAGGGTGGTAAGGACAGGGGTAAGAGACAGAGAGGGTAGCTGGAACGTGAGGACTATGAAGTGGTTGCCATTGCCTGCAGGGAAGTTATCCTTAAGCCTAAAGTGAACGATTGTTAGTTGTTCCTTTCCTTTATTTTTTGCCTTCTTCCTGCTCGCATTTCTCGCCTGTGTCTTTTGATGTTGTGCTTTTGGGTCTTTCTCTTGCCCATTTCCTTCGTATACTTTAGCACTTCCTTTTGCTCTCTTTTGCGCTTGTAAAATTAATCTATATTTACGGGTTTTCTTTAGCTTCTTTTATTTAAATTTTATGGCAAGAAAGTCTGGAGATTAATTGTGAATTTATTTGCTTTAAAAGAAGTTTCTCTTATTTTTATTTCTAGTACTAGTATTTCAGTTTTATAGCAAATCGAAGTCTGCAGATTAATTGTGAATTTATTTGCTTTTCCTCTAATTTAAAAGAAGTTTTCCTTACTATTATTTCTAGTATTTCAGTTTTATGGCAAAAAAAACGTCTGCAGATTAATTGTGAACTTATTTGCTTTTTCTTTGCTTTAAAAAAAGTTTCCATTGTTTTTCCATTTTTCTCCAACCACAATTTTCTTGTGCAGTTCTCTGGAAACTTCGTTGTTGTTTGTGTTGCTGTTGTTGTTGTTTTGCTGTTGCCTCGTGCGCGTTGAAAAACAACTCAAAACGTCAAAAGTTATAAATAATTTTCATATGTAAAAGTGATATGTTCAAAACATGTTGACACCACACTGGACTCTAAACTCCAGAGTCCGGACTCGGGTCTCGGGACTCGTCCTGCGGCTGCATCCGTGTCCCAGTTCGTAAAAAAAAGAAAAAAGAAAACTTCAAAGTAAACAAACAAACACATCAGCAGGACTCTTCTCGTTTCCAGGAGTCATCCTGGCAGCTGAACACCAAATTTATGTTGATTTGCACATGTTTATGTCCAGTTAGCGGCACCTGTGAAAAGCAGGGGGAAAAGTCAGCTTGTTTTGCTGTATGTTTTTGGCAAGATAAGCACAAGGCACGGAAGAATCCAAAAAAAAAGATATGGGAAAACAGAGTGGTACACAGGGAAAGAGAAAGAAGCAGAAAGAAAGTATATTTTGTGCATTGCCAGGAAAACAATTGCGAAAAGTAGTTTTCCAAGACACGTAACTGGCGAATGTTTACCACGGGAAATTCAGCTAATGTGCGCTTAACTCACACACGCACCACACACACACACACACATACAGAGACGCAGCAATATGGTTGTGGATTAAAAATGCAAAAGCCAAAGTCCAAAAATAAAAGCCAAAACGCATTACACTGCTTATAAATAGTTTTTTGCTGCTAAACGTTATCGACTCATTTAAATTATTGAATGGCATTGATTGAACTGCGGTTGAGTGTGGTTTCCTCCCATATTGGTGGGGCATCTTTGGTGGGTCCACACCACACACACACACACACACACACACACACCATCATAACCACTGACGCAAATGACCACAAAGTGGAGACGTCGGCGACTCACCACGATAATCATCATTAAATCAACGACCAGACTTAAAATTATAGCCATTAAAGTTATAAATAAAACGCCGAGTTGTTGTTACTCTTACGTTAGTGTTACTGTTACTGTTACACAGCCAACGGGTCCGGCCTCCATTTCTTTATATATACGTATATGTATATGGTATATATACTGTTTTGCAGGCGTGTCTGAACTTGTCGTCTCCCAGCGCCTTCTGTAATTATTTTTACTTTTATTTCTTTTCATTTTGCCTGTAAATTCGCATGCGCAAATTGAATTAGCAGCTGTTACAGCTACAATCATATCGTTACCGAGCACTTGTAATAGAACTTGCAGCGATTAAGAGCTGCTCGACTAGACGATACCCTACACTTCATATATTTGCGCTAACTAACTTCAGTTCTTCTTAAGGAATCTAATAAATAGATTTTCTGTTGAATAGCGATATTAAATTTAAAAAAAACAAAGATTTTAAATTGTTTTTATACATATCAATTCTCAATATGTGTTTATTGTTATGTTTATTATTATACCATATACTATAATATATATGTTGAGAGTTATATATTTTTTAATCTCTATAATCTTCGAATATTTGCAATTTCTTGACTCACTGAATATGATATATAGTAGATTTTTATTTATAAAGAATTTAATGTTACAGAAAGTCTAGTAAATTTTTCAATATTGAAAACATTAACAAATTCTATTGAAAGCTGAAAATGTTTCTTGATTTTCATTTTATATTGCAATTTATTTACAGTCTTTCATGGTTTTTAGAAGAAAGAAATTCACTCCTCTTGACTATTTAATAACATTAAATTTGAATCAGATACATACTATATGTACGCTCGTTTTTAATATTAAAACAATAGCTTGCAATTTTTAAAATATATTAAAAGAAGTAAATAGTAATATTTGTAAAGTAAAGGCGAGGGATTTTTGAATATATAGATGGCACTTGAGCAGACAACTTAATGTGCAACATGTTCAATTATTCACACATCCTTTCTTGAATCAATCCATATTCTCTTGTTGTATACATTATAGAAGTATATTAATTATATCATATATCACTTGTAGTATATCTAATTTTGCTTGAGACTAACACACCTTGTTCGATTGATTAGATTGCGGTAAGTACTTGATAATTTTTTTTGTTAATTTTCATGAGCCTGTGACGCAGAGACTTGGCCAATATTTGCCTAGGCGACGCGTCCTGTCGCGTCTTTTTACGCTTGATTGCGTTTTGTCCGCTTGATGGAGCATAGAGAGAGAGAGAGAGAGGGAGAGTTTGCTGACGTCAGAGCGGGCACGGCAAACAGCTCGACTTTGCGAACGGCCTTGGGGCGGGAGACAGGAGACAGGAGACAGAACCAGTTTTTGAGACACGAATCGAATCTAATTTGTACTTGCCTGCGGGCTGGGCCAATTGGCAATTGGCAATTGGCAATTGCCTAAGTGTGAAATTAATAACAATTTGTGGTTTAGCCCAAAATAGCAGCTGTCTCTTCATTTTAACACACGACTGCACACTGAAAAGAGCTCGGCAATTAGCAAATTGGATGAGTCTCCCATGATTTATACACTCAACCGCATAATTGCAGTGTTTGCCATATTAATACCCGGGTCTCTAAGCACTGACAGCTGAGTAAACCAATTATATTTCATCGAAAGTTTTTTATAATTTCATATGATCGTAACTGTGTCAAAACTTAACCGATTTCCAAGCGGAATATCAGTTTAATCATTATTTGGTCTTAGAATTGGATCTGCATTTAAATATAAATTATTTAGAAGATTTAATTTTTTTTTGGAAATTGTCAAATTTTCCATAGTACCCCTTGACATTTTTTCAAAAACTTTGAACTCTCCTAACTTTGTCAAAACTCAACCGATTTTCATGCGGAATACCATTTTAATCATTATTTGGACTTAAAATTGGATCTACATTTAAATTTTATGAATTCAGAATATTTTATTTTTTTTGGAAATTGTTCGATTTTCCATACATACCCCTTAACATTTTTTCAGAAACTTTGAACTTTCATAAGTTTGTCAAAAATTATCCTATTTTAATTCGGAATATCATTATATGCATATTTTGGCCCCCAAATTGGATCTGCATTTAAATTTTATTAATTTAGAAAATTTAACTTTTTTTCGATCGTCAATCAAATTTCCTCCTTTCCCTTGATATTTTTCCAAAGACTTTGAACTGTCATAACTTTGTCAAAAGTCAACCGATTTTCATGCGAAATATCATTTTGATCATATTTTGGCCCTCAAATCGATTCTACATTCAAATTTGATTAGATTATAGTATTTAATTTAAGTATTAGGTATTTATGTAGGGTAACTCGTAGTCTGTAATAGCCATTACGAGAGATAAGTCGTTCTCAGTTACTGGACTCCATGTTATTGTTTAATTTTATTTATATTTATTTGTATTCTTTTCATTCAACATGTTGTCCATTTGCATTTCCTTTTTAATTTCCCTTTAAATTTCCCTGAACGTAATTCAGCTCTGTTGCGCTTTCCAGTCTGCAACTAAAACGCTTAACTTATCAACAGTGATTAGACTTGGCAGGGACAGAGACAGAGAGAAAAGAGAGTAATAGACTGAGATGAACTAAGCAGATTGTATTGCATTTTGTGTAATTGATTCGACCGTCTTAGGAACTAATCTCATTTACTCATTTACTCAGTTGACTTGTGTATGTTTTAGTTTTTCCTTTGCCATTGGATTGATGTAGGTCAATGACAAAGGTGGAATATGTATATACACATATTTAAATTTTTGTTTCTATTTTTATTCACTGACTGTGAAAAGTCCATATAAGAAGGCGCATAGTAATCAGGCGGAGTCAGGCTCATTAAGTCGAGCCCAAAAAGCAAAGTAGGTAATTGTCAGAGCTTTTGTTGTAGTCGTTGTTGTTTTGTTCTTGTGGCAAACATCAATTAGTTGGGCTCAGTTTAACTCGCAACGGGCTAAATATAATTGAAAAAGCTCAGCTAAAATTTTAGCCCTGGTTTTTGTTGTTTGTGGCGCCTCAACAGGTGCTGCCTGAAATTGAAAAACACCACCGAAAAAAGAGAAGAAAAAGGAAAACCGAAGGAGGAAGGAAAAGCAACGCGCGTGGCAATGTGGCAAGTAAGTGTTGCCACCAGTGGCACACCTACTCACACTCACACACTCACACACACTGACACATCGACCTGCCACTAAGCACACACATCAAGCGGAAATGACGACGTTGCCTTCATTTTCATTGTTTAACCGCAGCCAGACTTTATGTGCCGCCTCGCGAAACGCAAATGAATGCCACATGCCGCATGCCGCATGCCACATGACGCAGACAGAAAAATGTTAGCCTGGCTAAGCTTCAAAAAACAGCTAGAAAAAATATAAACCAAACAAAACAAAAGAAAATGCAAAGCAAACAGAAAATATAAAATATAAAAAACGTAGCATACCAAAATGTGTTTGCGCTTTGTTATTTTTTTTTGCTTCCACATTTCCGTCGCGCATTTTTGCCGTGACTTAATTGCTGCTGCCCTGGTCTGCTGTGTGTGTGTTTTTTTGTGTGTGTGTTGGTGCTGTACAAATCCGCGCTTTTGACGCTTTTCGACTTTTGTGCGCTAGGCCTTTTTAACACCCAGCAGTGAACTCTGCGAAATGGGCATGATGAATAAGGTGAATGAGAACTCAAAATATACATTAATGTATATTTGTAAAATCTCCAACTAATTGCGAACTGTAAATATATTAGTGGAAGTTGCAATATTTACATTAATTCAGCTGTAGATTGCTGGGAAATACAAGGAATTTCAACGGAATAAAACCAACTCAATTTCAATATATTTTAATGGAAAGAAAATACAAAATATTAGCTAGTTTTAATGACATTTTAGTGACATTTAAAGTATTCAAACTTTAGTTTCAAATCATTGCTAACTTTGCATAATTCTAGCAAATTTATAGTTCAATTAAATGTGTTTACAATAAAATATTTTGCAATTAAAAATTATGATAAAAACATATAAATTAAGAAGAATTAAGAATATTTAAATAGCCGTCTAATTGAAGTTCCGAGAACCGCACTTATTTTTTCTTCCTACTTGGTTATTTTTGGAGTATAAATTCTTGAAATTAATTTATTTTCTGCTACTTCTTAGGATATTTCTGAGTTCATCATGCTCTGTGTAACTTTTGCACTTTGGGCTTTATTTAAAAATTTGTCGTGTTGCTTTGTCGCATTTTAATCTGCACATAGCACGCGATTACTGCTCTCCCCTCTCCCCTCTTCCCTTTCCGCTCACCCTTTTTGACGGTCTCTTCTCGCTTCTTCTTTCTCCATTATCCCTTCTCCCAACTCCGCTTCTGTTTCACCACAAAGCTGATTTGGCTTCGTTTGGCCTAATATATGTGAGAATTCCGGCAACAGTCGAGCAACAGCCTTTCCGAAATATACATGTATGTGTATGTGTGTGTGTGTGTGTGCATTAGGGTGCATCAGGTTATGTGAGAACAAGAAATTTATTAAAAATGTAAGCTCAAAATTCAAAATGTATGGTCTTTCTAAAGGGATTTTCCCGAGAAACCATAGTTCTGAAAAAAACCTGTCACTGCTTTTAAAATATGTATATATATTTTATATTATTTATATTAATATTAGCATATCTTAAGTATTCCTTGTCAGATGCTGACAATTTATGGTATTACAATTCTTGTAAATACCTGGACTTTCAAAATTGTATATATTTATAGAATCTGCTGTCTTCAAAATATAATTTTAAAAGAGTTGAATCAGAATTATGACTTCTTCGTATAAACATCTTAGCATTGACTGCATTTTAGAAGTTTGGGCTACCAGTTTTTGATAAAAAATTAGATGCACCCTAATGTACCCATACACATTGCGTGTGTGTATGTGTGTGTGTGTGTGAGTGTTGTATTGTCGCTGCTTAAAAGCGATTTACATGCAAATGTGACGACGCCTTTGGCTGCCTTTTTTCGGTTTTCAACCGCACACAAAAATAAGCTCAGTGCTTTATTTTTACACACCGCCAATTATAAACAATGCAAATGTGTGTGTGTTTGTGTGCATGTGTGTGTGTGTGAACTTGCGTGTGTATTGTGTGCATGTTTGACACTATTTTTAGCTGTTGTTGAAATTAAAATAAATGCAACAATGGCAAGTTAATTTCATTGTACGACGGTGGCGACATTTTTTTATTTTTATTTTTCTAACTATTTTTAATGGAACTTTTGTCGTTGTCGCCTTGTTTCTTTTTTTTATTTTTTTGAAATTTTTTTCCCTTTCTTATACACATATTTTTAGTATATGTATAAAATGCAATTTAAATGCAAACTAGACTTTGACGAGCTTTTTAATTCCTTCTTTTTAGCCATTTGCATAGTATTTTTAGTGGACGTACGTTAAATGAATGCAAAAAAAAACTGACTGAATAAAAAACTGACATGATTTTAAGCCATATTATTTAAATGCTAATTGAGATAAGTGAAGTGGGCGAATAAATATAATACAGCAAAGTGAGAAGTTAAGCCGAACAGACAGTTGAGTTTATTTCAGGCAATGCACTGAGGAAATGAAATTTAAAAATATATAATTATCTACTTTTATTTATGTTAACAGATATATCATATATATATACTTTTATGTTAATGTTTTAATAATATTTATCGCGACGTTTTTATTTTCATATGCATATTATAATTTAAAGTTATTTACCTTTAAGTTTACAGTTTTTTTCATTTACGAATGTTCATTATATGATTTTTATTCTTTATCGAATTAATCAATTGCAAACTTTAAGTGTAGGCATCAAATAAGTTGATTTCTAAAACAATACAGCTGCAATTAGTTACATAGTCCATTCAGGCTATCAATTAACTTGGCTTTAACCACTTTCTCCACTTTATTGTCTTGCTAAATAGCCATCTTCTGAAATGTCTTTATTCCGAGAACAAGTTACGGCTCACATTTCAATTATACGAGTGGAACGAGACGACGCCAACGAGAAACAAAGAGAAATAATAATTAAGCGCATAAAATGTAGCACAAGTTTTATTACGCTTCGAATTTCAGGCGATAAAAATGAAAATAATTAGAAATAAAAATGCTGAGAAATGTCAAGTAAGTGGCACTAGGAAAAGTCGAGGAAAATGGGAAGGGAAAATTCCCTGACATTTGTGGTCAGTGGAGAACTTCTGACACCACTCAAAACTACTACAATAGGGCTCAGAATCTTTAGAATCCCATAAGTTGACATGAATACAGGTTGAGGTTCACAGGTTGAGGTCAAACAAATGTTTGCGACGTCTCAACTGAGAACTGTGAACTGAGAATCTGCAATCTCATCCAGTTCTGGTCGAAACTCTCACTGCCAACTGTTGTACGTGGGTCAAGCGCTTGATAAAAACATTTCGTCGTCCCTCTTCCTCTCTCTCTCTCTCTTTCTTACTCTCTCTAATTCTCGTTCTCACCTTCTCTAAGTCTCCCACTCTCAATTTGTCGCTGCGTGCGCTGCCTGCGCAATAAGGTAAACACATAAAAATGTGTTGCGGCGACCGCACAATGGTAAAAATGGAAAAACAAAGTGTGCACAGTGGTTAAAGTATATCAAATATATGTTCGATTTATCAGACTTGCTTTTAAAACATTTCAGCTGAAGTTTATTTTATTGAAGGCATTGTAAAGTGTTAAAGTTGTCATTTTCCTTGCAATTTGTTTTAATATTTCAGTTATTGGTTATATTTTTTATTTTATTTTCAGTTTTTTTAAAGTCTTATATTTCACCAAATCTCTAGAAATTTTAGTGACATATACCTATATCTAAAATAATTAAACTATCAGACTGTTTCCAGATTATGTTTGACAATTCATTTTGAAATAAATATAAATGTCAATGAGATATCTTTTTATATTTCTAAAGAGTATTTAATATTGGCACACTTAATTAAAAAAAGAATATTTATATATTGAAAAATTTTCAGTTTTAATTTACTTATAATTGTTATGTATATCAAATTATTTTTAATTTTCTAAAATCCTACAATAACGTTTTTTTTTACTTTTTCCATTCCTTTTTCTATTAGCATTAAAGTTTTCTTGCTTTGCTTTTGTATTATTTAAGATTTATAGCATTTTTAAGGACTTGAAAACAATTTCAAATTGGAGCTAATACTGTTGCCATTTATATATATTTTTTACGAATTAGTAAAAGCGATTTTCATGGCTTGTATGCAATTTCATACCAGTGTGCTGGGCGTCTCAAAGGGTCAGGTGGACGAGGTCACAACAAACAGACACTAAAAGTCAGAACGAATGCTAAAGAAACAGAGTGTGAGCAGGAAGGCAAATCGCAGGGTGTTAAACACTGAGAAGGACAGAGAGAGAGAGAGAGAAGGAGAGAGCGATAAAGATAGAGAGCATTTTGTTGTCATTTGCAGTATGCGGCCTGAAAGTATGCTACATTAAAATTTTAGTGTGTCAATTGCAAGTGTGTGTGTGTGAGAGAGAGTGTGTGTGGGAGTGTGTGTGTGTGGCAGTCACGTAGCTGCTAAAATGGCGCTCTATATACCATGTTTGTATACATGTATGTGTGTGTGTGTGTGCCTTGTAATTGGCGTTTAAGGCTTTGACGTCAAACCCAAATAATAATCGTTCGCACTTTTGTTTGCCATTGCTCCCCGCCTTGCCCCTTCAAATGTCCTCATCTTCTGCGTTCTCTACCTTCTTCTTTCACTTCTTCTGCCTTTGTTCTGCGTCTTAGATACCTTTTTTATTGGCCAACAAATTGCACATGTGTCCCATGTTAGATAAAAAAATAAAATGCTAAATAAAAAAAGATTATAAAAAGACATAATAAATATTATTTTCTTCTTAGATCACTTTGTTGCTAATATCTTTTTTTAATAATAGTAAGTTGATAATTCGATGAGTTGATTATACTATTTTAGGGAATTATTTTAGACATAAATATTTTTAGAAAATAAAAAGAGTAATTTGTAGTAGGAGGAGGAAATTAGACGCTGGCGTTGCCTTTGACCTAAAAGGAGCAATTAAATTAATTAGAATTACAATTACAATTTGCAATTTGCAATTGACACGTCAAACAAAAAGTTCTGTAGAATTTCCCTTGGCAAGATTATAAACGTTTTCCCCCAGCACATCATTAATTTATATATAAGTATTAAAAAAATAACAAAGAAAAATGGAAATGAAAATGAAATTGAAGCACAAAACAAGTGACTTGCAACTTGGCAGCAACATGTCGCCCCAAGGTCTGTGGCATGCAACACATTTAAAATACACACACATATATATAGAAAATGTGGCAGCATTTCACATATATTAATTACAATTACAATAACATGAGATAAACTCAAAGTAAATTTGGCAGAAATAAAACGCAAATGTCTACATAATTATATAATATTCACATAAATTGGAAAGACAAAGAAATAATGTGATTAATGCAGTTTTGAAGTTGTAATTTATTTCTTGGTCAGTCAATTTTACTGATGATCGAAACTTTTAATGGGTTTAACTTTATTTTTTTGGCTTGGGTTTTCAGCGCTTTTAACGCTTTTTAATTGCCAATTAAGAAGTTGAATTTGCTCTTAAAGATTTATGCATACTAAATGCGAGGCTGGCACATCGATTTGGCCAAAATCAAAAAGCAAACCAGCACGCGTTAACAAAATCATTTAATTTGGCAGCAAAGCAGCAAGGAAAATACAAGGAAAATACAAGAAAAGAAAAGTAAGGTAGAGCAAAAACTGTGCAGAAAATAAACGAAAGAAAATGAAACAAAAATATGTGTTTTTATTACACTGCCAGCAAAGAAAATGAAAATGAAAATAAAAAGAAAAGAAAAGAAAAGGAAAGAAAACGTAAGGAGCATTTTCGCTTGCTTTATATGCGGGCTAAAAATAGAATATGCCTGTCAAGGGGCACACCCAAAAAAGCTAAGAGCTGAGAGCCCTCTGAGAGAGTGAGAGAGGGTGGGAGGCAGAGAGGGAGCGAGAGAGGGAGCTGTGTGTTTGGGGCCTGGCACAAGACAAGATTACAAATGTGTAAGCAGCAATTTCCCAAAAGTTTCACACTGGCTTCATCATTTGTAAGCCTGTATGTGTGTGTGTGTGTGTGTGTCTGCGAACAGACGAGGCATATCAAACTGTTGATGGTTTGTTGCTTCTTTATTTGCCTCGTTTTGTTTGTTGCTATATTTGGCCATTTTGTTCTTGTTGCCATTGTTATGCTTTGTCTTATGGCCGTTGTCAGACGCCACTTACATAGCTACACATTCATATCACACACACACAAACACACATATAAATACATATATATATAGCTATATTTTATACACATCTAGCAAGTGTGTATGCCATTGTGTTGTGTTGTGTTCTGGCCGCGCCTTAAAACCTGCACATTTCACTTCAACTGTGTGTGTCTTTTTGTGTGTGTGTGTGTTTTTGAGTTGGCCCCTAACTAATTAAAATATATAAGCATTGACATTTCTCTGACTAAATTGTGAACTGCTGAAAGACATTCTCACGCTTTTTTGGGCCCGGAAGATTAGCAAAGTGTTGAGTCGCAAATTGGCCCTTTGAGTTGCCATTTTCTTAATATCTCTCTCCTCTCTCTCCCACTCTCTTTAAATATGTGTATTTCAGGGCTATCTTAATTCCATCTAACAGTTGTTATTTCTGATTTTGATTTAAGCTAAAAGGTCATGGGGTCAGTCGAGCCCAACGATAACAACTTTATTGAAATCAAATATTTAATTAGCATATAATTTGAATTTTGCTATAAACTAAAGAACACACTGTTTTAAATAATAGCTGACAGCTTTGTTAATTATAGCTTGTTTTATTTCTGTTATACATTATTTATATGCAACATTGTTTTTAATGTGATTGATAAGATAAGAAATATCTCTAAAAATCTTATTGTTAGTATTATTGATTTTTAAGATAATAAAATAATATTTGAAACTTTTTTTTAAGAGTAAAAATATATAAATAAAATCACAACTTTTAAAATAATCTTACTCTGGATAATGGTATTCCTGTCATATTTTACAGTTTTCATATTAAGCTCAAATTACCGAGAATGAAAAATTAAGAAGTTTGGAACATTATTTGTTACCAACATTTTTAATGCAAGTCTAGAATTTATTTTGACACATCGCCATCAATTGAGTAGTGTTTTTTAATATCCCACTCATCAGCATTAAAAATACTTATGTACCAGCATATTTATATTCGCTGAGTTTTGTGGATCGTAAAACAGAAAGAACTTACTTGTCAGCCCATAAACGAAAAATGCCAAACTAGTTTGGCCATCAACAATAAACTATAAATGTCTCAAACCCTCGAACTGCTGCATAATTTGCGAGAAACGTTGCCTCGCATGTTGCCTCATACATATCAGTGTGTATGTATGTATGTATGCATGTATGTATGCATGTAAGTATGTATACATATTTGAGAATGCAAAATGCTGATGGCAAGTTCGTGCGTGAGCTTCACAGCAAGTGGACAGCCCTCAATTTGCATATTAAGTGATGTTGTGTGGGTGGGAAGCTCTCTCTGTATGCTTGTGTGTGTGTGTGAGTGTGTGTGCTAGCTTATAAATTGCTCGATGAAATGCTCTATTAAGGCAGCTGCTGTAACTTTGACTTAGTTCATGGAACATGACCAGGTAAAGGTTGCCCAATATATTTGAATTTATCACAAATAATGTTTCCAAATTTACTGCTAATAATGAAAGGATTTCCGAGCTGTGAATAACATTTTACCTGATCCATTTTGTATGTGCTTATCATTAGTTTAATCCTAATTTATTGAGTGCATTGAAGCTATGGACAAAATGCAAACACATTAAATTATTTAAGACACACAATTATATTTAGAAAATTACAATAGATTTAAAAAATATATTATTGTAGTCTAAATATTAGAATTTTAAAATTCTTAAAAACTAAAACAATTTATACTGTCCACTAATAAGTGATTACATGTCAAAATAATAATTTGATTAAAGCTTATTTAAAGTAAATGCCGACTCAACTTTAGATTCGATTTATGGCAGTAAAGAAAATGGAATAAATAAAATCAGACTAAATTTTAAGTTGAAATTTGTGCAGTATTTTTAGAAAAATATTTACATAATTAAAAAATTGAATAAATATTTTTATAACACATACTTTACAGAAATTAAAAAGGCCTCGCAGAGATTCTTTCATTTTAGGTGCCAGCCTCGACCAAAGGGAAAAACTCCCAATAAATTAGAATTTTTCACTAATGGCCACATGTTTTGTTGTTGCTGTTGTTGTTGTTTGTTGAAGCTATTGGGAAAATGGCAACTAAAAGGTTTCCCATGTTGCGTAGAGTCTCTTTAAAGTATGTTTGGTTTTTCCTTTTTCCGCTTTTGGCATCAAAAAATATGCACACAATGTTAACAGCTAGTCCACAATTAGCTTGCAGGCAGTGTGTGTGTGAGTATGAGAAGGTCATGCATAAAATTCAGAGCTTATTCAATTACAATAAATGCAAAGTGGGCGTAAGTAAAATAAATATTACCTCGCAGCTATCGCCAACACACACACACATGCGCGCCCTCTAGCGGTCAATTGTATCCATTATCAAAACTCGTATTTTACGCTAAAAGCAGAAATACAAGCTAAATAGACAAAATAATGTAGACCAAATAGACTTTTAGTTCTAGGTTTATTAATTCTTTAAGCAGCGACAAAAAAAAGAAACGAGTATTTAAAATATAACTATAAAATAAGATAAGATAAGATATATATATATACAATCATAGCTAAAAAGTTAAGTGATGTTAAGTTAAACATTTTAATACGCCCAGTGGGGAAAGTATAAAAATAAAAATTGCCAAAAGGCACAGAAATTTGCCATTAAAAAAAATATTTTGTAGAGCAAATTTCCTTTTGCAAATGGGTGTGTGTGTGTGTGTGTGGGAGCATTAAATGTACAGACAAAAATTGAGAATATGCTAAGATAATTGAGCAAAAAATCAACCGTGTTATGACAAAAATTCCAAGCAGTCCTAAAATAATACGCAGCCAATATTTTTTTTTTTTTATTTCCTGGCTTACTTTAGAGCATGAAGTTTAATCAAAACCTCATTAAAGAAGAGCCGAAAAAAACGAACCGAGGTTGACAAAACACAAATGTATCCGCAATTTGTCGACAAGGGACTAATACTATAAAGAAAAATGTTAAAAAAGGTTACAAAAAAATATAGGAAAACAAATTGAATTCAATTTTTGACAGAGGACTAGACACAAAGCACGCTGAAAGTGAAAAGTGAAATTTGTCAGAGTTCAAATCGCTTGGGGTAGGTAAATGAAGGTAGGAAAGATACAAGATAGGGGTAGTTTTTGCCAAGGAGTAATGGCTAAATAAAAGCCCATCAATTTTGTAGTTGTCATTTATAAATTTGCTCGGGCTTTTGTTTTATGCATCCGCACATTTATGCTATTTACGGCTGAAATATGCATGAGAACGGCCGCTGAGAAGAAGTGGGAAGGTCGACGGAGGGATGGAGGTAGGAAGGGAGGAAGGGAGGGAAGCTGTGGGTGCTACGTTAAGACGCAAGTTTAATGTGCCGACTAGCCACGAGCAAGAATCTCGTTTAGCCGTGCCTTTCATTTTATTCTATTCTTTCCTTTGCATTTTTCAATATACCCTGTGCCCAATTAAAGTGGAAAAAGAGTATAATGTCCATAGAAAGTATACATACTCTAAATTATAATCTGCATTCGAAACATTTCAGCCGAGAGTGACTATCTACTGTCTGTTTAAACGCGACAATCTCGAGCAATATAAAGGTTAGAGTCTTGAAATTTGGTGTGTAGGATCCTGGATACCAATGATAGATGCAGTTTATTTTTATTTGTGGATCGGTCTACTCTATCGTATAGTCTCCATACGAAGGATCCATGGAATATCATGTTTTAGTACGAAAAACTAAAAATTCGACAGTTAATGCATTTTGACTGGTTTTATATAAGTAGTTGTCATAGAAACAATCTGTTGAAAATTCGCCTGGAGTACAGGGTATGCTACTGTCGAGTGTGCTCAACTGCTCGGCTTGTTTTCTCAGCTGCTTATTCACTTTTTTGCTGCCTGTTTATGTGCGCCACATAAAACTATCAATTTATTGCTGCAAAATCGTTGCGCGCTGTTTCCTTTTGCTGGCTTCGTTTCCTTTAGTTTCCTTTAGCTTCGCTGCAGACGACGCCCTCACACACACACACACGGAGTGCATTATGTGTGTGTGTGTGTGTGTGTGTGTGTGTGTGTGTGTGTGCATTGCGCGCTCTCGTTTCGTGGGTTTTGTTATTATTGTTGGCAGCATTTTAGGCGCCATGTCGACGAGACAACAGGCGTTTCAGCTTCAGCTTCAGCTTTGGCTTCAGCTTTGGCTTCAGCTTTGGCTTTGCCTTTTGCTTTTGCCTCTTTTCTTTCTGTGGAGTGGGTGAATTTCACATAAAAAGAAACCAAAAATAAAATAGAATACGATTTTTGTGCTCGCTCGAACTTTGCTAGAACATTTTCGACTTATTTTTGCGGCGAGCTCTCATTCACAGTACTCGCTGGCATTACGTATACGCCGTGTCGCTCGCACTTGCTGTTGCTGCTGCTATCGCTATTGCTCTCTCTTTCGCGACAAAAATAGCATCAGTTGGCTTTTTGGCTGTCACACACACACACACAGCAACAACACTTCTTCCCTCTCCCCCGAAAACTTTTCACTCGGTTTTGTTGGCAACAGCCAAATCCTTTTTATGCTTTTGATTTTTTGACACTCCAACTGCTGTTGTTGTTGTTGTTGTTGTTTGTTTGTCATGTCTGTTGCTATCATTGCAGCTGTTGTTGTTGCTGTTGTTGTTGTTATTGCCCCGAGTGTCTTAGTGTCAACATGCGTTGACTCTTTCAAGCTTATGTCCTGGCTTATGTGCCATGGCAACAGGATGTAGCAACTTTGGTACAGTTGTGTCTTATCCCTGTCTAAGTAACCCTCTCTCATTCACTCTGTCACTCACTCACTCTCTCTCTCTCTCTCTCTGCTACCACTATAATCAAAACGTGATTTGCATACAAATCTCCTACAAATGATTCATACAAATTGCAAATGAAAATCTGTCAAAAACTTTTGCAAATTCTATAAATTTGCATAAGCTGCAACAACATTGCATCACTTATTGATGGAATCTATACTGGTTTTAAATAGACAGAATCTTTAGTAAGGAACTTTAAACATTGTAGCTCAAGGATAAAGTTTCAGCAACTAGATAATAAATTGTTATTGGGTTATTTGTCGTCTCTTTCTTGTAAGCTACAAATGCATATCTTATATATTAACAACATTTACCTATTCATTAGATATATATACTTTGTTTTCGAAATTCTATTTAATTATTTTTATAAATAGGCTTTTATTAAAAGCAGTGCAAACTAATTGAATTAAATGCAAGTTTTTAGTATAAATAAAAATGTTATACAAAAACTGAATTATTTAATTATTTGCTTAAATTTCAAATTCCTTTGAAAATGGAAAAAAATCAATAACATGTTGCTACTCGAATGGTTTTTCAATTATAATAGTTATTGCTAAATAAATACATATTTTTTATAATTGGAAATTGTTAAATTAATCTTGCTATAATTTCAAAATGATTTTGTTGAAATGCTGGCAAATATTTGCAGAAGAAAACTAGGCAGTTAAATGGTCAAGCCGAGTTGCATTTGAAGCATATTGTTGCCTACCTGTAGGCCAAGTTGTAAGTTGGCCAAGAAAAAAGGTAGTTGAATTGCAATTGCACAAATAAGAAATAAAATAACTTGTGCGCGTTTATTTCGATTTATTGCACTAACGATAACGAAATGAGAAGGAAGAGGAGAGTAGAGAGAGAGAGAGACCGAGAGAGAGGCAACAAACAAGCGCAAAAATCAATTTAAAGTTCAATAGCCTCACTTGGCCCAAAAGCAAAAAAGCCATGGCAAATAAATAGAAGAAGGGAAGCAAAAACTAGCAACAACAAGAGGGAGAGACAGAGAGAGAGAGAGAGGGGGAGACAGAAGTAGAGGAAGCAACCAAAATTCAGATACATTACAAGTTGCAACTTGTGCACCCACTAAACCAGCTCTCTACCTCTGCCTCTCCCTCTCTTTTTGTCTTTCTCTCTCTCTTTCTCTTTCTGTGTTGCTATTTTTCTTACAACGTTTAGTAGTCCTTACATGTGTGTGTGTGCAAGTTACTTGTGTGTGAAATTAAGTTCAAAGTACAAAATGTGGGTTGACAACAACTTGGTTTGACTTTAGTCGAGCTGAGTTAAGTTGACTGCAATGTAAATGGCACAAGAACAACAACCACAACAACAACAACGGCAGCAAAAACAATACACAGTGTACAGTAATAATAGCTTTGTGTATTGTATTGTATGCTACACACACCCACACACACTCTGCTACTCATATCCATAAAACTAATGGCTGACACACACAAAAATTGTTTTGGGTCAACGTTGCGTATGCGCAATGTGCTTAAATTCGTGCTGCAATCAGCGAGGCAACATTTGAAATCAGCATAAAAATACAGTTAGTTCAGCAAGTGCTTGGACACAACACAAAATCACGTATTACACTGTTAAAAATTGTTTTATTCATTGAAAACAATTTTTACTTTTTCCACTTGTGTTTAAAACAATGGGAAATTAATTTGAAAGCCATTTGCAGAAAGCAAAAATATGCAGTTAGTTGGGCAAGTGTTTTGACAATATTGATAATTGAATATTATATTTTTTTAATTGAATATTATTTTGCTTTCTTGCTGATAACCATAAATAATGAATTAAAAAATTCATTAAATATGTAAATTAATAGCTAAATTTTAAATTTGATCAAAACACTTTCAGCACTTACTGTTGGAGAGAGGTGTGTTGAGGGGAAGGGGAATGGTGACGGGGAGACGTGGCTGTTGTTATAACGGAACGTGCTCAAGTATCCATTGACGCAATTAAATGCGATGGCGGCGACCGCGAAGCGCATTGATAAATGGCAATCGGCGACGCTGTTGGCGGCGACATTCTCATTATTATTATTATCATCGTCATCATCATCATCGTCAGCATTACCGTTTGGGTCTCTTCAAAATGCAAATGGCTCTTTGGCACGCCAGGGGTCTTCAGTCTGCGCTTTACACACAATGTGCCTAACGAGGCATTCGAAGTCGCACTTTTCTTTCATTGCTGCCTCTTTTTTTTCCACCTGGCCGGCATCAATTGATTTCATACTGACAGCGGACAACAGACAGACAGACAGACAGTTGAGAACATGAAGCCGACTTCATTCGGCAGACAAGTTTAATAAGCAAACAAGTAGCAGTCGAGTGTCTGACTATAATCATACCCATTACTCAACTTGAATATATTATTTAAATTATAAGCAATAAAATTATTATTTTAACTTGAACTCAATTTAAATTCAAACTTAAAGCAGCCGCATTTTACTTTATATTTATTTTATTTAAATTATCAGCAATAAAATTGTTATATTATTTAAGTCAGGTTCCAATCAGATCAGGTGATAATGAAATTATCTGGTATGATAGACAATAATTAACAGAATGTCAGGCATCAAGAATATTTCTACAGATGAACTTTAAACAGACACAACTAATATTTATTTTAAAGCCTTAAAGTTGTTTTCAATATTAAAAAAAGTTTAAAAATTTAAAGCAGCCGTAATTAAATTATTCCTAGGGATAATTCGCATTTTCTCAGCAAATTTTTCAGACTGTAATTGAACTGCCAGATTTGCTTAGTCTAGCTCTTCAAGTGTTTTCCACTCCATTTCCTGCCTGCTGCATGGAATGTAAATGATTGCAATATTCCCTTTTATTTAAACAGTAGCGAGTATTTAAAAATAACAGCAAACGACAACTGGGAAGTGTGAAAAGGGTTAAGGTATTAGGGTGGCATTAGGGTGTCCATTGGGGTGTCTCCTGCTAAACAATTGAGTGTCAAGTTGCGTGCATTGAATATGCACTTTTTTGTTACTGTTACTGCTGTTGTTGCAATGTTGTAATGTTGTGATGTTGCTTGCAGCAAGGTGATTCAGCAGATATGTTCAAGGAAAATAGAAAATGTAAAATGGAAGTGGTAGCATTTCCTTTCAAAGCGCTGACAACTCGAATTGAACTTGGTGTTGAAGTGTTGAAGGGCAGGCACTTAGTTTGGTTTATTTTCTATCTGTATCTCTGTGTGTGTGTGTGTGACAGACACTTGTGAAAAGCTACATTAATGAAACTACAGCTGTCATGTGTTTGGGGTGTGAAAAGTGTTGCCTACTTTTCTGCTGATGAATGAATGAAATATGCAAACACAGCAATAAGTATTTGCAACTCGCAACTTGCGACGTTCGTCTCGTATTTCAGTGTGATTTACACGACACACACACACACACATACAAGTACACACAATTACAGCTAGTAAAGAACACAAATGACGTTGCGTGATGAAGATAGAATGTCAACTGTCGTTGTCAAATATTTTCACTGCAAATGCGTAACTTATTAAGTGAATTCGGCAGTTGAATTAATAGTATACATTCCTGTTAGACACATAATTTAATTATATAAATTTTAAGCATAGATTAATTGTCTTTATTTTTGATATCGACAATATAGTGCGCCAACAAAAAACATTTAATTTGTTTCCTTCAACTAAATTCACTGTGCAGCAAAAATAGTAAATAAGTTTTGTAAAAAAATACACGAAATGCTTATCTAATAAATGTACTGTTAACATCAAATCTTTGCCAAAAAACAAAAAAAAAGAGTGGAGAGTTGAAAAAAGTGTTGAGCGGAAATGAATGAATTTCATTTCGTAAAATACAAAAATAGCAAATGTGAAACAAACAAAGGAATTGAACATTTTGTAGAGCAACAAAAAGTGCAGCAAAAAAAAAAAAAACTGCGTTGCTTTTTTCCAATCGTGGGCGAACAACAATAACAACAAAAAAAAAAGCGCAACATAGTTGAAAATAAAATTGGGATGCATGGAGAGGAAGAAAGACAGAGACAGTAAGAGGTAGTGGGAATGGGAGAGGGACAAGGAGACAGCGGATGAGGTGGGTAAATCTATACGGGCAACTTCAACAAATCTCAATACGCAAACATGTAATCCGAAGCAACAATAAAAATGGCAGCAATTGCAAGGCAAGTGTGTGTCTATTGTGTGTGTGTGTGTGTGTGTGTGTGTGTGTGTGTGTGTGTGTGTGCCAGAATGGCAGAAACTAAACCGGAGGCGCCAACATGTCCTACAAGTGATTTATTTTTATGTATTTGTTTGCAGAAAGAAAAAAGCAACGCGAAATGCCACAAAAATAAAGTTGTTGTTGTTGTTGTTGTTGCTGTTGCTGCTGCTGTTGTTGCAAGTCAGAGTCAGACAGCGAGTATCCTGCCAGCACTGAAAGTAGTAAAGTAGCAAACGTGCAACTATTTATAACGGTGTATGCCGCTAAGCGGCAACATCGACAGCGCAAGAATTGAGTTGGGAGAATTGCGGGGAGAAAGTGGAGACATTGGAGACAAGGGGATACAGCAAAGAGGCAAATAGCGTAGCATACTTTTATGCGGGTGTCGTTGCAACACAACTTGCAACTTGCAACATTTAGACGCAAATCATGGCGGACATTAGCGTGAGCGAAACTTTTGCCACGCAAAGTTGAACGATTTATGTGGAAAGTTGCTACCTGACAAGAGTTCGCAGGGATTGGTTGGATTACTGCAACATTATGGCAAAACTATTTTGACTAACTGTGTGTCTTTCTCTCTCTCTTTCCCTTCCCAGAGTGTCCCACCGCAATGGATGGCATGGAGAGATTCGCCTGTCCCACACCAGATCTGCAGGGACGATATCGTTGCATAGACGATCATGTGCTATGCGATGGCTTCATCGATTGCCCCGAGGGTGAGGATGAGGACAGAAGATCCTGCATGTTCTACAAGACGGTAAGCTAATTTCCAAACCATCTTTACTACAAGATATTTACTATAAAATGTTACTTATTTATTATAACCAACAATCATTATTATTGTGCTATAATTTTTTTCGACTATAATCACAATTGATATTGCATAATTATGACTTTAAGCAAACATTTATTTTATTATTTTCTTAAGAGAAATGGGCTAAAGTTTTCCGTCAGTCTGGTGTATTTCTACTGAGACCTTACAATCTACTTAAATTTCGATAATCTTCTACTTATCTCATGATGAATTTGTCTCACATATGTTGTGTGATTAAAATCAGTCAGTATAATGTGTTCAATATACCATATATGGATTGTTCAGAGTGTGAGCAGATTCTTAAAAACAGAAACCAATGGAATTTTTTAATGACAAGCAAATAATGATGCAAAGTATGGTGAACAAACGCTCAACTTTAAAGCAAATGAGTGCAACAACTTTTTGATTTAAACTGCTTTGAAATTTGACTTTTTCTAACTTACCGAAATAATTCCCATTTTAACTCTTCCATTTGTGTTTCTTCAATTGCAGACGAAAGCTCATTTGGATGTGTTAGCGGATGCGTTACTTCGATGGGCGCGGGGTCGTTAAGTCCACAATACACCCTACAAAAACACACACACACACACATAAATACACTCGATAAAAAGAACACAGAAAGAAAACCCACGTTAAACATAAATTACAATTAGTTTTACGCAATATAGTTAAACATTAAACGATCAAACCTATTAAGTTTAAACACGGGCAGGCATACACTAATTCCACACACACACACACACACACATACAGACACACACACAGAGAGATACTGTTAAACCAAATTCCCCGCCTGTCCGACAACACTGAGAAAAGTATTGAAAAGAAACCGAAAATCGTGGAATGTAAAAATATGCAAGGATTGTCAATTGACAAATTGATAAAACCTAAAAAAAGAAAAATTTATAAGCAAACTACAACAACTTGAAAAGACAGCAAATATGAATAAAAGGTATGATTTGGATTAATATTACACTATTATTAATTAATGATAATGACAAATATACAATTTAAAACAGAAAATGAAAACAAACAGCTATTCCACAAATTTATGAGAAATTACTCAACAATGGCGTTAACATTTCGAAGATTAAAAAAAGCGAAAAACAAAACAAAACAAAAAAATTACAATTACAATAAAAGAAAACCAAAAAACAAATGTCGCAAGTTTTCCCCAAGTGTTTTTCATTTATTGTTTTGCGTATGAAATCGGGCCTAAACTATTTTTAGTATATATTTAAAATTACACTAAAAACGAAGTATACACAATGTATTCACAAAATATATTAAATATATATATATATATACAACAGAATACATATGTATGTTTATGCTTATGCATGTATGTATATGTATGGGTATATAGGTATATATATATTTCGTGTACATTATTTAAATATACGTGTATTAAAGTTTAAATGTTAAAGCAGCAAACAAAACAACTAAAAACGAGAACAGTAAAATAAATCAAAAATGCGAAAAGGGAAAGCAGAATTATATATACATATACACAATGAAAATGAAATAGAAATGAACAAAATTTAAAGAAGAAAAAAAAAATATAAGATATGTATGTATAATATAGTAAATATATACACATAACAAATAAATATACAATTAAAGATGGACATAGGTTTTATTGCAATGATTATGCTGAATGTCATTGATAACTGATAACGAATAACTGATTATCATGTCGATGGTAATGGTTATGGTAATGGTAATGATAATGATAATGATAATGCTAATGCTAATGATGATAACTAATGACGCCGTAGGTCTACGAATGTATGAATGATATTTAAATAAATATATATACAAGTTACATAAACAGCAAACCAAAAAGATAGAAAAAAAAAACATTTACAAGAAAAAAGGAAAAATGGAATAAAACTAATACAATGAAGGTATAACATTTACATAACAAAAAGACTTGACTTGATTATACTTATTATGATTGATAGTTGAGGTTTATCATTTATTATTCGTATATATTCTTAAGCGATTATGCATTTGATTTACACTATTGCCACAATTTGTGGCAAACTCTAATTTACATATTTTTTGTATATACATTTATGAAATGGAATTTGATTTTAATAATTTCAACAATATCATTTGCTACTTGAGGCTAACTTTCATCTGTATGTAAAACTAGAAATCATTTTGTCTCACTTTTTGTATTTATTGACTGTAATTACACTAAATTTCGAAATTAATTGCCATTGTTTGACTCACCTTATTGTTTTTCATATATGAAACAGTTCTCATGGAAATGGCAGCTAATTGTAGTTAAGAAAATTTATTTAAATCAAGTATATTTAACTAACAATGGACTTATAAGATATATATATATATATAACGAAGGAAAACCAAACAAATAACAACTTTGACATATACAAATTATTAATTACTTATATACTTTGGTTAATGTCCTGTAAAAAATGTTATAAATTTAATGACAACGTAAACGAAAAAACGAAAACGAGAAAAATCACTTATTAAAATCAAAATTCATTTGATTCTTTGATTTTGTTCTTTCGATTTTATCCTTAAAAATGCGATTTTATTTAAATTTAATTTATATAATTAAAGAAGAAGAAGCAAATACAACCGTCGACTGTGCTAAAAGCAAATTAAATAAAATTAAATGAAATGAATATAAAACGTAAACTACTTTCAATAACCAATTAATGGCAAACAAAAATGACAAATGACAAATTGAGCCTTTTAATGTTTAAAAACAATTATTGTTCTTATTATATGCATACAGAGTTCCAACAAACAATCAATTAAGAAAACAATCAAGCAAATTTTTATGCAGAATCCAAAAGAATTCAAATGTTGAAACGGTTGTGTATGTGGAATGGCAACAAATTAAAAACAAATTAATAATTAATGCAATTAAAACAATTTAACCAAAACAGACAATTAACAACTTATGCTTTGATTAAGCGTTTTTATTCTAATACTTTCATTTAATGCCAACACTTACGTTATTAAAAATAATAATATTATTGATAAAAATGAAAAATACACAAAAAAGGAAAAAAATGATTATTTATGAAATAACATATGAAATTGCGAGCAATAAAATTTCATATCTTATACACAGTACGTATAAAATGCAAGTAATTATAAAAATAAAATCGAAATCGAAATCGAAATTAACGAAGGAATTATGAATAAGTTTTCGGTTAGCTGGCACACAGCTCAAATGCCCTAGAAATGCAATATATACTATATATACGACTAAAGAATACCCTGGCCCGAGCTCTGTGTCCAAAGATCTTCGCTAAGAATATTCCAAAATTTAAACAAGTTCGTTTCTTTGTCATTTCTGGTTCTTTTATCAATTTGAATGATTTGATATTCCATATTCTATAAATAACTGCAAAATAACCCACCTTTAAATATAAAATAAAATATATAAAAAAATAAAAAGTAAATTAATAAATAACCTAAACGATTTCTATAACTCGAAATAAATGTTGCTGTACTATCAAAATGATATGTATAAAACTATAAGCAAATAAACTACAATACAATACAATATATGCATGTTATCCTTGCAAAACATTATGCACAAAATAAAAATTAAAAACTAAAGATGATGGAAATGAAAAGAAAAGAAAAGAAATCCATAAACTTATATGAAAGCGCACCCGATAAAACCGAAAACAAATCAAAGCAAACCAAATGCAAAGTGACAGATGGAAATTTTAAAGACATTTTTGAATGAGAATTGAAATGGTCGAAACGAAACGAAATGAAATGAAAAATATACATATACATCTATTTTTGGCCTATTTTTCTATAACCAAATAAATGAAACAAAACAACTTTTTAAACTGCAACACAAACCAAAACAAACAAAAAATGGAAATCCAAAACTTTTATAACACGAAATAGAGAAAAATGAGGAGAAGAAGCGAAACATTCAAATACCGTGCGTTTATGTAAATACACATAAGTTAACTGATTTATTTTTAAGTTTTGTACTTAAAATATGTTTATTTTTAATAATTAAAAACAAGGTTTGTTTTAAATATTTTGAGTTACCTTGAATTATATTAAACAGCGGCAAGATTGTGTGTAAAATTTGTATATAAATATTATTAATATTAACTAAATATCAATAAAGTGACGTCGGATTTTTGTTCAATTGTTTATATGCAATTTTTAAACTTACATTTAATTTATTTTAATATACCCAATTTAAAATACTTACGAGATAAGCGTAGAGAAAAGATACTTAAATAAAGAAAAAAGACGAAAAACTAGCGAAAACATATTAACAAAACCAATATGATAACAATTAATTGTTAAATGTTTAAACACAGACACACTCACACACATACGCATATATATACTATATATATATATATGTATATATAAGTATATAGAACATATACCACACACAGTCAGTCAATATGCAATAAAGAAATTAAATGGTAACACAAGAAGATAGATAACACTAGTTGTATTTATTTGTATTTGTATATTGAGGAAATAAATTAATACAATAACAACAAACAACAAACAACAACAACATTCACATTAAACTATAGTATGTTGCAATTGGCATAAATGCAACAATTTTTTAACAAAAATTTATTCAAGGAAAATCAAGTTGAATTTGAATTCTCATTTTGGTATCTTTGAACTTTGTATTTGCATCTGTATCTGTATCTGTATTTGTATTTGCTGTACATAAGTTATGCCTGCATCTCTTTCTCTCTCTCTCTCTCTCTGTAACCCTCAATCTATGTCTATCTCTCTCTCTCTGTTATTTCCTTCGTTTGTATAAGAGCATAAAATTAATGATGTCGATTATGATGATAATGAGTAATGTGCGCATTTTTTGTGGCCATTCTTTTAGAGTAATTATAATTCCATTATAATTTACTGTTTAATTATTAAATCTATTAATAAATTATATATACGAATACTATTATAATACTGAAAAACAACAACAAACCAACAAAAGAAAAACACAAAAACTTAAAAAAAATAAAAACAAAAAATAAGAAAAAACAAAAAAAAAACAAACAAACGAAAACTATACATGAAGATGAAGAAAACAAATACACAACTTAATATACACTGAAAACAAAACCAAGTATGCATTTCTGATTTCATTTGCCAACACATATTCTCGCTGTTTCTCTCTCTCTTTCTCTGTGTATTTTCACTCCTACTTTAGCTGCTCTTGTTTTATAAATATTTATTTCACTGAATTTTTCTCCACCGACTTTCAAAGAAATCATTTCAGTTTGAAAAGTGTCTCCCCAAAAATAATATAAAAATATGAGAATACACAGCAACAACAAGAGCAACACATACGACACATCACACGGTAAGACTGTACAGTAAGTTCACATTAAAACAAACATAACAATATATGTGTAAAACTATTCTCGCATTTTACATAAGCAATTCAAAACTTTGCAGTCGAATTTCAGTTTGTTTTTGATATTTTGAAAGTACGACTTGAGTCTTCTCACTTCTAGATTATAAAACAGTTGAAGTGCAGTTCAGAATTCAAAGTTTATATAATTTCAGCGGCAACTTTCAAAGTACAATATTCAAGGAATTCTCAGAGGCCACCCTAATGCATCTTCCGAGTTCGTCTGAGTTAATGCTAAAAAGGCAACTTCAATGCCATTTCCATTTGTCTGCTCAACTATTAATATTATCCCCATTTAATGTGCCACAAAACAAACTTTTCAACAATGCTCGGGCAGAGAAATTTATTCATCAAATATAAGAAATAATAAATACAATTAATTAATAAGAAAACGAATACGAATATGAATATGAATATGAATATACATAGTTTAGTGAAAAGTATTTAATATATGTATAATTTAGCCAACCGATATGATGTGGAATTTAAAGTCGATACTCGTATTAATCGTAGTCACTGGTGAATGTTAGAATTGAGAGCAGTTGGATTTTTAGAGCGTAGTCAACATTTGATAGTTTGAATGAGCATGGAAAGCATTTTTGAGAAGCTGGAAATGGAAAGCAGATATGCAGCATATATTTTCAAATATTTATAATTATATTACTAGTATCAATGCTATTCACCAAATGAATGTAAAGAATTTGAATATTAAAAAACAATTAAGAAATAAACAACAAATATTATTCGATATTTCTAGCTGGAAGCTCGTAGATACAAATACAATTTTGCTGAGCACTTAAGCAATTCGCCAAATTAAATGTTTATTAGTAATGCATAATTACAAATTATAAAAAAGAATAAGAAAAATACAAAAACAATTTATTATCTTTGTGTTAGATGTCATCCAAGTAAACATTGTAGATTTTAAGTCTGAGCCCGGAGAATTGTTGAAAAGTTGTCTGTGTTTCTGGAACTTTAACCACATTTCATTTTGACATTGGAGGCTGCATGTGAAGCAAATAATGAAAATCCCGATTAACATTTAAACTGCAATCGTTTATTGTATTCTTGGCGGCTCTATGGAAAAGTGACCTTTAATTGGCATCAGGTGTTGTGTGTCATTGATTCGAGGCTGCTTTTTTCATTCACAATTGCAGTAAAAAATATATATAGTAAAAACAAAAGAAATAAAGTAGAAATCAAAACAATTTGAACAGTTCTACAAAAAGCAACACTCAATGCACACAACCAGAGCCACTGATGCAATTCAATGCCACTTTTCAATTCAAATACTCCGCACAATTGCCGCCATTGATATGAGATATTCGAGTGGTATCAAATAACAAATTCCAAAGAAAATAAATAATAAATGAAATAAGAGATATTTCCAACAATTATTGCAAATTCACTCAATTTGTTTCGCATGCAAATTGCTGAAATTAATTGTGGTTCTGTCTATTCTATGGCACAAAATTCCAGAAAGTTTGTCTACTTTAAATATGCAAAACTTCGGTTTCTAATTGTGGCAAACTCAAAGATTTCTTTCGATTAAATTGCCCTGAATTCATTTAAATGCGATGTGAGGACTGAAATTGAAAACGATTTATAATCGGAAGGGATATTGCACTTTTGCTATAAATTTTATGTAGTTTTTGTGGTTGAAAAAAATGTTTTAGAAATCATTTACAAAAGTGAGATTAATTTAAAACTTCGATTTAGCAAAGAATATTGATTAAGTTTATTTAGTATTCTTTTCTACAATTGGAAGAAATCATACAAAGTAATTTTTTTAGAATGTATTTTATTTGGGAACACAGCATATAGTTTAATAATTATAATTATAATTCGTTTAGTTTTTGATTGAATAAGAAATTTTAATTAAAAACTACAACTTTACTTAAAAATGGAGACAAGGATAAATATTATTTGGGAACACTGAAATAGTTGCTATTTGGGATTACTGCAAAAAAAACATAAGTTAATAAGTAAATATTTTTTCTGTACAATTTACATTAAGTTGATAGAGTTATTTTAGATTTGCAATGCGATTAAGAGGTGAAATTTTAATTGGGAACACTGAAAATAGTTGGACCTCCTTGACACGCTCTTAACTAAGCAAATTTGTTGCTTTTGCAGTCGCTTTCAGTTCAGTTCAGCGGTGCGGTTGATGATGATCATAATAATGATAATCATGAGGATGAAGATGACGTTGTTAATGATGATGATGACTGACCCAAATGAAGGAGGTCGGCACAGATTGCGAGTTAAGGTTCTGCAAATGAGCGACATGATGTGTGTGCAACGAATGCACATGAACACACACACACACACACACACACCGAGATACTCTGTGGCAGCCATGAAAGTTTCTTGTTTTTTTTTTTGTTTTATATTTAATTTGCATGCGAGTTTCAGTTGACGACATTTTAATTTGAATAATTCGCTCGACTCGTAGTTGAACGAGTTCATTAGAAAATAATTATGTTGTTGAAAGTTGTTACACGAACACCACACACACACACACACACTTATAAATATATATATTGAGACACTTTGCCACTTGTTAAATGTTAAAAATGTTTACCAAAACACATACCCTTTCAATAACAATTAAATTAAAACTTTGTTGCAGGCATTTAATACGATTTAAAAATCATAAATTAACTTTAACGATTTATAAATGCCAACATTAATTGCACATATTCAATATTTATGTAATTCATTAATATTGCAATTGCACACACCCACTCACACACACTCATACACTATTAATAAATTACTTTCAATTCCTACAATTAGCGTAAACAATTTGCACTGCTACACATTTATGTGATAATTAAATGCGAAACGAAAATACAATTTTTACTAAATAGATAATTATATACACACAATATATACATATATACCACATATATTTAAAATGCACCACAATTGCACTTACCAACAATGAAAATTATCGTGTATTTGTATTAGCGCCTAATTAATTTTTTAATAAAAGCCCTTTATTTAATTCATTTATTTTGTGTATAGCGTTGCACATTTTGCACAAAATTGCACTAATTAGCACAAATAAAATAACAAAAAATATAAAAAAACAAAGAGAAGCAACCCAAAATAACTGCTAATTAATAACCTTTATGAGGGCTCTTTTTACAGTCTGTAGTCTGTCCAAAATTTGTTCATGCAGAAAGTCTTCCACCAGCACCTCACAACCAGTTGATAGAGTTGATGATGAACTAATTACAACTACAACTATGCAAACAAAAACCGTGAACACAGCGAGCAAATTTTGGACGCAACTGGAAGCCCAGAGAATTCTTAAAAGAATCAAAATATTTTCGAGCTATAACATAAGTAGTCACATGTACCTTAAAGCAAATGAATGTAAAAAACAAAAAACATAATACTTCAAAATATATATATGTATTTTGTGTGGCAACAAGAGGAAGAGAAGTCCCCTCTCCCATTCCAAAAGAAAGGGAAACTCAACAACAACACACTAACAGCAACAACTACAACAATTACATGAAGATAAATGAAAAATTAAAACAGTTTCCTTTTAGTGCTACATTAATCCTGTCTCAGACACATGCAGCTTGAAAGCAATCCGTCCTAAACTGAAACTTTTGAGCCGAACAATTACTTCAAATGCTATGCGATTAGAACTACTTAGTAGATTGACTATTTAGGACCTACACACACACATGTGCACACTCTCCCCCACACCCACACACACGCACACACTCAATGAAATGCACTTATAATGTAAATGTTGTGATTTAAATGCACCGCCTCAAAGTATGCACCAATAAATTTTTGACAAATGTATTTTTGCACAGTTTTTAAAATTGCACAAACCAAAAAAAAAAAAAAATATTTAACAAAATGGGAAAAAACCAAAGCAAATCAAAAAGCAAACGTTATCGAAATTGTATTGTATTTTAATTAACGGTAACTGTACTTGTATAGCAATTTAATTGAAGCCCCCTTAAAAATGATATATACGACAAAGTTATTAATATTTATTCCAACTAAAATGGTCAACATGATGAGATTTTTGTTTATCATTTTGATTAGATGTCTTTTCACTTGGACAAAACTCATGAAAAGTCTGCGAAAATAAATAATAATATGAAATAAATAGAATCCTTCTGTTGATGTCGCTAATTGGCACCGGGTCAATGCTCTGTAAATACGAAAACATAATAATTACTTGAATGGAAAGCTATGTAGATAAGCCAACAACAAAGGAATAACACAAATGACAGTAAACCAAATAAATAAATAAATGAAATGAAATTAAATAACTACTCAAGCAAGGAAAACAAACAAATACAAAACACAGAAACAAGAAATATGAAAACAAAATTGAATGAGAAATGTTTTTAACTTTAATTATAATGTTTTATGTAATGTATGCTAATCCATAAAGAAAATCCGACTATTAATTTCTAAGTCATTGAACTTGTAAATTATTATGGTTATAAATGTATTATATAAATGTAAACAGACAGACAACACAAATGCTATGAATTATGCAAACAAATTATGTCTACATATATACACATTATATATACTTATACTTACTGAACAATAGGAAATGCTGCATTCAAGTTGAGCATACCCAATAATTGATATTGAAATTGCAATTGAAATTGAAATTGAAATTCTATGTTCGAATATGCGGCAAATGCAAAACTGTATAACAAGAAAAGAAAAATTAAATAATAATATATATATATATATACATATACATATATACACATTAAAAACAGACAAACCTAATTTATGAGATTATATATATATAACAAAATATATGTAAAATTAAATAAAACGAAGCCTCAGTCAGTATAAAATGATTGGTTCATTTGATTTTGTCACTTGGCCGGAACGCGGCCCAAATGCATTAAGGCTGATGAAAGGTAGATGAAAGGGATCGGGGAAGGGATGCAGGGAAATATCCGTTCTTGGCCACATCCATTTGAAAATATATTTACGAGTAAGTATTTATTTATAGCTCGCTATTTTCGCTTTTAAGTGACGATTGGCGGCTGCCGTAAAAATGCAAATGAGATTTTATTCACTTTTGAAATTTGCATAAACGTAAGTATTTTTTTTCGTAATTGCCAAACGAAAATGTAAAATTCTCAACATTATTCAAATAAAGAAAAATGTCAACAAGTTTGTGTTTTTATAAATTAATTCAAATTGGGCTCTTAGTCATACAGGCATTAAATATTGCAATACCACAAAGTATTTTGACCCAAGTAAAGGTTAAAAATCTAAATATATAGTTGAAAGAAAATTGATTTAATTTAAGCAACTAAAAGTGCTTTCTAGAGACCATTACTCTTTTGGGAAATAGGTAATTTTATAGTTATTTAAGCAGCTTAAAAAAATTACAAATATTACTGCTCATGTTTATTGAATCAAAAATGATAAGCATAATTCTCTTCTATTATATACTCATATATGATGAATGAAATGAAGCAATTGCTTAGTTAGTATACACTGATGTATTAAGTAATAAAAATACTCACTCATTGCAATTTAATAATATATCTCTTGGCTTCCCAGAAAACAGGCATTTAATGACTCCAGTTGGGCAGAGTAAAGATCTTTGGGAATTAGCGTAAATATTTTGTGAATGAACAGGTATCGTAAATTTTAATTAACTCTAGCCAAAAACGTATTTCCTGCAAATAAAAAGGCAGCAAGAAAAAGGACAGCTTGTAAATGTGGGCGGTGGGTGTGTCTTAGGTCAACTGTACGTCCAGTTGTGAGACATAACGCATACGCCACGTGTCCCATTGCACCCCGGAGTATACACGAACATTTACATTATCTTCCTGCTCCTGCTGATCATTCCCGTTTAATTGCCTGCCTTTTTATTGTTTATTAGCCCTTTTCTTTTCATCTAATTGCGGTTTCCTGGAAATCATTGTCAGTTTTACGCCTCATTTTACGACATGCAGGTGAATAAAAAGTCGCACATTGAACGATTCGCAGTGTGACAAGGTTAAAGTTCAGCCAACTAGTTGAAGTTTAAGTTCCGCCCTTCCAAAAAAGCAACTCAGCTGACCTTTTAACACTTTTAAATCTACAATCTACAATCTACAATTCATAGCTGAAAGTTGCTTGTACATGTTTTTAAACGTGACAACTGTGGGAGTTGTTCAATTAAAAGGCGACAAAGCGACCCTAAAATCGAAAGGGCAATGCAAAACTCTATTTTAGACCCTCTACGGTGATATGCAGATTTCTTGATTTGCTGCACTCCCACCCAGCAACAACGACGATAAAACAAATGCCAGGGCCTAAAATGGCATCCGTTGGCATTTGCAGTCGTTTCGCCCACGCATCGCGAATCTTTGCTGATAAATTGCCCATTTTCTCCCACTGCACAGGTGATACCCCATGCTGACCTCGTTCATAACGTTTAGCTGCTTAATTGGATTGTCAGTGGGTTGAGGAGTTTAAGTAAAGCTGTGATAAACTTTATAACCCAGCTGCGGAACTCAGTGCGTATACGTTATGAATTGCAATTAAAAGTATTAAGCGCTTGCAGCCTCGGAGTGCTAACGAGTTTTTGAAGATGCCAAATGCAGGCATACAGTTAGTCAGGTAATTCTTGTTACAAAATAAAAAATGTAAGGAATTTTAAAAGTTATTAAAATTTCAATTAGTTTATTTGAGTTAATAATGAGATACAGCTGCAGAGTACTCAAAAGTTTCTTAACATTGTGACATATATACAATTACAGTATATGAAATAATTGTTGTGACTAAATAAAATACTTACAAAATTTATTTAACAAAGTAAATAAGATTTGTTTAAGTTTAATTAATTTTACAATTAGTTTGTATGAGTTTGTAATGAGATGTTGCTTTTGGAAGTTAACGAGTTTCTTAACATAACTATTATATTTTATAAAGCTAGTTAAGTAATTATTATTTCAAAATTAAAATTCAAATACTTGTATATTTTTAATGTTAGGTTTTATATAATTTCCTGAAAATTAACATTAAAATGAGATCAGAATGTTAAAGATCTCAAAATTATTAAGATCTAGAGATACTGAACTTGCTATAGATACTTTTAACATAGTTAGTCAAGTATTCGTTTGACATAAGTGTCTATTTTTGATTTAACAACAAATGAAATCAATGTTAATTAATTAAATTCAAATTTGTTCTAAATTAACACATGCATTGTATTCAAGACTGCGCTAAAGAATTAGCACTTCATCTTGAAAAATTCTGTGCCTCTTAGCTGCCCACAATTCCATTTCAATGTGAAATTATCTAGCATTTGGCAGGGATGCACGAAAAAGACGCCCTCGTTTGTCGTTTTGGGTCGTGGCTGTAATTTTAGTTACTCAATCGATGTACAGTGCAGACAAAAATAAATTCCCAGCTCTACAAAATTCACTAATGCAAAATGTTGCGGTCTGTTTCCATAAGAGTTCTGTGTCTAGTTGCAGTTGAAAGTTTGGCTGCTGCTTTTGGCAAAGGATTCTGCCATGTTTGGTCCTTGGGCCACGCAAAGTGCAACATTTCGCCTTCAATTTGTGTGTGACACTTGACACATGAAGTTGCCACAAAAGAATACAAAAAAAATATAGACAATTTCCACAAAATATATGATATTTCATTTATATGAAGAATAAATTAAAGCAGCATGAAAAATTATTGAAATAATTTATATATAAATATTATATAATAATTCATATATTTAAGTAAATTTTGTAAAATGAAGTTTAAAAATTATATACATTTATTTTGTATTGTTTTAAAATTTTTCTGTCTTTTTAAAATTACTTAGTGACCAAGTATATTATCATTTAAAATGTATATAAAATAAATCATTGCCACTTCAGCAAATTTTATTGAACTATGTATACATTTTTTCGTTTTCTTTTTTCTTCCAAAAAAATAGAATGGACAAACAAAGGAAAAATTGTTGCACATTATCAATTAATTAATGTAGATTTTTGTTGGTCAGAAACGCAAGTTGTTTACGATTGCACATGAAAGTATCTATAAGATACATATATAGAAATTGTCAACAGTGGGCAGCAGAGTATGTTGACATCTCTTTGTGTGGCAGTCACATTAAATGTGTGGAAATCATTGGCCTCTTTTTTGCCCGAGTCTTTCAAAGTATCTGCGTCTTCCAAAAGTATCTCAAATTTTCTCATTTACTTTCGCTGCCTGAAAATGCTGAAAATACCGAGAAGCTGAAAAGTTGAAAGCCGAAAAGCTGAAAATATGCGTGTTGGCCCGTTGTTATTTTTGGCCAGCATCGTTGGCCATTTTTATTTCGAGCCTTTATTAATATTAATGATGTGCGACGCTCTTGTCTGTTCGTGCCTCATGTCGTTTGCCTCATGCTTGCTGCATGATAAATAAATATATGTGTTTGCGTTTGCTTTGATTTAGCAGTTTACTGGCCCAACAACTTGACCAATTTTCTGGCTACAACATCGACTCGTAGGCCAACAACTCAACTAGTTGGCCAACTGGCATGACAACCAATCAAAAAGTCATCTGCACTTGCCAACCAGACGCCAGCTAATTTGCATGTTGATCCGGCAACTGACACAAACACCACACACAACAACTGCAGCAACTGCAACAAGTGCAACAACAACTGCAATGGCAACTGCAACTGCAACTGTTCACGCAACACTTCGTTACTCATGTGGCAGTTAGTTAGTCAGTTGTTGCTGTTGCTGTTGTTGCTGCTGTTGTTGTTGCTATTTCAGTTATTTTTGCCGTCGGGCCACTCAATGAAATGTCAACTTGACGGTTTCATGCAAGTTTTGCTGCAAAAATTTTGGATTGTACAAATGCTGCCGGCAAATGGCAGCCAAACCCAACTCTTTCTCTCTTTCTCTCTCTCTCTCTCTCTCTCTCTCTCTCTCTCTCTCTTTCTGCCCTCAATCTCCTGCTGTTTGCTATAACAAGTGTTGCTAGAGTTTCAAGCACTAACAGCTAATTGACTCACAAATAAAATTGATTGGAAAACTCCAATTAGTTTTAAATAAAAATTTAAAACTATGTAAAAAAGGAAATGATTTGAAATTTCATTTTTCTCCTTCTCTATCAGTTTTTCTTATCACACATTTTTCCCTTAACGCTGTTTCGAAATCTTAAAACTGCAATAACTTTTAAAAAAATTTACTAAATATTTGGTCTCTATTTTGATTCTGCAAGTATATTAAAAATTCAATATTTTTGTAACTTCTAGCATTTAAATATAAATTTAAAACTGTCATTACTTTGTCAAATCTCAAATTTAATTTTTAATCATGCATTAAAATTAAATAAACAAATTTTCCGTGTATATATTTTTATCTATATATAAAATATACAAATACTAGCCAAAAAGTAGCTGGAATGGCAACACTGTGTACATGCTGCATGCTGCATACAAGGAGTGGCAGTAGCTGTGGCATCTGTGCCCAATTCCTTTGTTATTTTTGTTGCAACATTGTAATTTAGTTTGGATTTTTATGGCTTGGTGGCATTTTCATAACGCCCTCTAGCGACAAACAATGGCACAAAATGCAAACGTAGTGCACGATCCGCCAATAAAGTTATATATGGTATACCTCCGATTGAGATCGGTCAGTTTTAAGAGACCTTAAAGTGGCAACTTCTGACTGAATTTTATAGAAAATTAAAGAAAATTTTAAATAATTATTATTACTATCATGAAATATTTGATCCTTCCATTAGAAGCCTTTATAGTATTAATTTATATTAAAAATAATGTCTAATTCGTAATATTTGAGTACTTAGTTTTACTTTATTTCTAGAAAGTTGAGTTAAAAATAATAAAACAGATTGAGTTGCGATTTAGAAAATAACTACTAACCTAAAGTAACAATTAATTTATTCAAAAATATAAATACATTTGTATAAGTTAGCATATCTTTGAACTGTATACTTGGTAACACAAAGTCGAGCAGTCCACATTAAAACAATCCAGCTTATTTTAGTTCATTTTCTTTGAATTTTCCCCATTGCTCGCGCGTGTTTTGCAATTTTCAAATTTATTTCAAATAGATTTGGATTAGTTTCTTTTTGTTCGTCATTTTCTTATCAAATCAAATAGTTCACAGTGAGTGTTGTTATTGTTGTGCCCTGTTGTGTATTGAAATTGCAGTTGGTTATTTCATTTTTGTTTAGGGAGAGAGAGAGGGGAGATGGTGTGAAAGAGACAGAGACAAAGGGGATTTACAACTAACTGGAAATTCAGTGCGATGCCAGACAATGGGCCGACAATGCTTCACATTTATCCAAATTCTCTTTATTTTTAGTTGTATTGTGGGTTGACGTGAGTGTGTTTGTGTGAGTGTAAGTGTGTGTTTGTGTGTGTGCATGTGTGTGTGTTAATTATCTTTATTGAATTTAGCGTTTAGAGCTGTCAAAAGGCGACGTCAGGACGGCACCTGTCAGGCGACAACAATGGCAAAATGAAATGAATTAAGGCTAGCCACGACTAAGACATACCCTCTCTATTTTTCTGTAAACACTTCTAAGCCCCTGCCCCCTAATAAAATATTATGTTGACAACTTAAAAAAACAAATTTATTATGGAATAAATTAAATATCGCTGTCTCTACTATAATTTTTTGTTTGGAACGAATATATAATAATATAAATTAATGTAAAACATTTGAATATGTTTAGTTCAGTATAAATTTTTTTAAAAATATTATTTAAATAAAATTTAAGCGAACATAGGAAAGAGTTTAAGAAAATGAAATAATTATGTAAGGCACAAAAATAACTTGCCAGTCATTAAAACCGGAGTTGCCTTTAATTACAGGGTATAGAGAAAGGCGCGCGTTGCTAACATGTTAAAATTTACGCCTGCTAATCAGTTAAATTGTCGGTGTGCTGAAAACTTTTCCAACAGGTGTGAGCTGATGTGTGTATATGAGTGTGGGAGTAAGTGTGTGTGTGTGTGTGTGTGGGGGACAATGAGAGACATTAGCTTTGCTTTCTTGCAACATTGTTATGGAAATATGATGACTATAAAAATTACAAAAAATAAATAAAGAACATGAATGCGATTTAATGTATTTGCATTGTGAAACAGTCACTGTTAAGTTGCCTTTATAATAAACCGAGATGAATCAAAGCGAGCATATAATAAATATATACATATATATAACTACATGTCCACATCCATTTCATCATCCTCAGCACCCAGAGCTTTATCGGGATAGAATTTCTTTAGAACACGATGAACATCGGACACGAGATCTTCGTAGTTGGGAAACTTATCCCGCCTGGGGGGACCTCGGGTTAGTCCCGACCATAAGTTATGCTCGGAGGTGCGCGCATTCTGGGAGACACACACCTCGAAGGCGCCATCTCGCGGCGTCTGTTTGCCGTTCTTGTTGCGAACCAGTTCGAAGTTGCGCTCCGGAATGCGCTGCTGGAAGAAGGTGAGACACTCGTCGGCCTTCACCTGGAAGATGGGACACTCGGTGCTGTGCTCTATGAAGAATATGCTGCGATCCTTGGAGAAATGCTCCTCATCGGCCCAATCGACATTTTTGTATTTCTTCTTCGGTGCCATCTCTCAAAATTCACTTAAAATTTTTGGTAAGTATCCAAAATGTGTAACAAACAAATTTGACATGTGTGCTAGTTATAATTAATAATTGTATTAACAATTAATATACTCATCTGTTGATTGATGGCTCCACGCCTAGTTTGTAACGTTTTATATGCTTTTGGCACTGAATGCGACCCATAAATCATCTCAAGAATTTTTCAAGTGTCGCCGCAGCAACGGAAACGATTTCCAAAAACACAAAAACACAGAAACAAACTGAACACTACATTTTAAGCATTAGCTGAGCTATTTTCAAATGCATCAGACGAACACAGAAACAACAAACAACAAACAACACGCACATAAAAATATCAAACATTGTTGTTAATTTGGCAACGTTGACAGACAACGCACACGAATATTTTTCAGAAACAACAATCAGATCTCTGGGAAACAACTGTTTCAATATGCATGAGTACCTATATACTAACTAGATGATAATATATACTTATATACACACGTATTTATATGAACTCTCAACTATCCACCTCAAATATTGGGAAATTCTTTTGTGCACAGCATTTAATTTATACGAGTAAGTAGCTCATGGTTTCTAAAAGATATGGAATTCATATATAGTATATTAAAGAGTTCATAACTGTACAATTAGTAGAACAACGAATATTTAATACTCTCTTGCAATAGTCTCAAATAAGTTTTAAGACAAATTTAAATATATTTTGAGTTAGATATGTTTGTTTTAATATGGATATATAAAAATATTATAGCAAATTTGTATATCTTTAATATGTTAATTTATTTTGTGTTTATTCTTATATATTTATATATTATATTAAACACCTTTTGCATAGATAGTTTTAAAGCAATTTAAATACTTGTGTCATTAAAATCTTTTGTACAAATATTTTATGTGCATTTTATATCAATCTTGATCTGCAATGAAATATAAATAATTGTTTCATATTTATTTTAACTAAACTATTATTGAAAGCTGTAATATCCAGTGAACGACTTACATCAACTCTATATTCCAAGGCAAACATTTTCTATCCAATTTTGAATTGATTATTATTTACTATTCAACTTGCATAATTTATTGTTTTTGATTTGATTGTTTTCAAAACATGTGAGATATGGAAATGGATATGAAAATAGTTAAAGGGATTCATGTTGCACAATCAAGAAACAAATGTATTTTGCAAATGAACCAAAATGTAAAATTGTAAATAACAAAAGCAACGGCGCAGTGAAAAGAACTCAAAATAAGTACAAAAATAAAATCTAAACTGAAGCTCAGAGAAATCGGTGGGGTCAATAGCAGCGCCCTCTTGCGGTTGGCTCATAAATATTAATGTCTGTATTTGTATTTAATGTACGCGCGTTTTTAAAGCAATATTCAAATTCACAACGGGCTGCTGTCGAGGCGGACAATGCGAAAGACAGGGAGAAAAACAGGGAGAGAGAGAGAGAGGCGAAGTATCTAAGTATATTTAACTAAAAATGTATACACATGTATTTGCTCATGCACAGAAATTGTGGAAAAACATCCCAATGCAAAAATAATAATAATAATCATGTTTAAATGCGGCGAACACAAAATTAAATAAATAATTTTGCACACACACACACAGATACAGATATACAGAAATATGTATGTATTTATGCATATATGTGTATTCGAATATATATTTTTAAAAAATCAAAACGACAAATCTTTGAACGTTGCAGCATTTTGAAATACAACAGATGCTGACGCCGACGCCGTCGCCGATGTTGACGTCGGCAGCGACGCCAGCTGCGACGCCCAGCTGCAGGCAGCGTTGGCTGTGGCGGCTCCTCGGTTAGTGCCACGTCGTGTTTCAATGCGCCCAGCCACGAAAAAATTAAAGACAAACGCGAAAGAAACCGAAATCGAGACAGAAATTTTGAAAGATTCTGAAAATATATTTTCGAATTGAGGGAAAGAGTTCGAATTTTATTTATATAACCCTAACAAGCAGCGAAGTGAAAGTGAGTGAAAGGAGCCAGAAAATAAACATAAATTTAAATAAATAAATGCATAAATACTAAAAGGGTTTCTTGCCCCGTTTTTTAACAGCCTCAGCGGACGCAGCCATGCAGGTTTTCGATAACAATATGGTAAGTTAACATGTATCTCTATATATATATATCAAAGAGAATATTAAATTATTGGCAGTTTGTCGCGTTTTTGGCGGTTTGTTTACTTTAGTCAAAAGCCGAAATTTATTGCGGTTAACATGCAAACAGGCCAAAAGACAACAGACAGTGTGTTCTACCTTAGTCATAGTTAGTTTAACCCAGAAATGCCAATAAACCTATGGTACACAGCCACGCCCCCAACGCCCCTTTAACGTCATAAGGAAGTCGGACGAGGTTCAACGTGCCACGAAAAATTAATTACAAAAATTCACTTAATGGCTACGATCCAAGTGGGTCAACAGCTATTAGCCAAAAAGAACAAGTGCAATGCAAGTGCAGATTTACCACATATACATAAATATATATAAATATATTAGCGAAATCTGCTAGATATTTAAATCTCCAAACATTTTAATTTACTCTCTCGATAAATTTGCTATCAAATTAAATTGCTATATTTGAAAATAACATCATTTATTTCTCTCTACAAATTTGGTAGCAGTATTCAATATTTTTCTTGTACTTTCTATTCTATTAAATTTCTCAATTTAACTCAATTCTCTCAGCTAATAAAATATATATAATTTTTTAATTTTCATTCTCTCAATTTTACTAGAATTACAATATATATTTTTCTTAATTTTTAAACATTTATTTCTCTCCAATTTTAATTCATATTTGATTGAATTTCTAATCATTCAATTCTCTCTTTAAATATGCATTTAAATTAGATATCTATTTATTTTAACGTATTCTCTTAACCAATTTGTTGAGTCGTAAAACATTAGCTAATGAACCTTTTTGTTTTGAATTTGATTGCCAAGTGTTCTTGCCAGAAATTTCGATACAGTTCCATTCCAAGACAGATACTAGACATATTGAAGAAAATAAAGAGACCCACGCGAAAATGATTCTTCTGTGCATTGCTAAAAATATTTCCATGTCTTCGGCTTATTATTAAAAATAAAAACGCAGCCCGACGACAATCCAAACTCATTTCCAACGATTTTTTTATAGAATCCCATTCCAAAATCAAAAGCAAAGCAATTTTTGTTGGCAGCTGGGCAGACAAATCAAGCATATAAATCGTCAAACATTTCCTCTGATTTAACAACAATTTTGAAATATATTTTCAAAAATATTTTCAAATGTTTCGTACGGAATTTACATGTTTCGAAAGTATTTTAAATACATTCAACTAAAAAAGAAGAGCAGCTAGATTATGTGTTGAATTGTTGGTCAGTTAGCCAGATTATTGGTTTAAGTCATAATGGGTAGATCAGAAAGTATATAAAGAAAATTGTTGACAAGGTCAAACTAAATAAGTACAACGATGACGACGACACATTTGGCCCAAATTTCAAACACGAATTGTCGATTTCCTTTCAAATGGTTTTTATTTTGAGCTAGTGTAAAAATAGCCCAACCATTTTACAATTTATCCAAAAGAGAGCAAAATAAAAGAAAGCAGCTATCGAAATGGTTTATTTTGGTGTAAATAAATCAATTGATTGTATTTATGCAGATGCCAGCATTCGATTATTTCACACTGTCGTTGATTTATGGGGGGCAGGTTTTCTGTTTGCGTCTCTCTCTCTCTCCGTTGCACATGTGGCACACACAGAAATACAGACAAACACAAATACTCCAACACCTTTATATGTCATGGGTAATTGCTATTTGTCAATGTCAAAATGTGGAAAGGGTCATGACTGATGCCAATCGGAATCGGAAGTGTAGTTTTGGAATTATTGTGGTTTTTGCAGTGCAACAATCGATTACACTTAGTTATGCTTTCTTTTATTGCTCGTGATTGAGCGCAATATGTTTATTTTTAAATAGCAGACAGTCTTAATTAGTTACATCAGAAACTAGTCAGCAAATTCTGAATTAAATTGCGAGATAACGGTACAGAAAATAATTATTTCTTTTAAATTACCGGCAGAAAATTAATTGAACTTTATCTATTAAACCTATCTATTAAAAGTTACATTAAGTGCAAAAATAATTAATATGTAAAATATAATTGGAATTCAACTTTTAGATACTTCAACTCAGAAGCGTCTGTTTAAATACTTTTAGATTAATGATTAATTTAGCAATAGATTAACAATCACAGATGGCTATTCGTGACGTAAAATGCTTCAAATGAATTCTCTATTTGCTAAAGCATTTAAAAATCCCATGTGGCCACAAGAATTTACGATAATAATTGAAAAAATAAATAAATAAATGCAACTACAGCAACAGTTTTGTGTGTATGTATGCTTGTGACACTAATCCCAGTGTAAACAATATAAATCCTACAGAATAAGCGGATCGACCGCAAAACATGCCAGAGATGTGAAAAGAATAACAAATTCAATAATTTAAATAGAAACAAACGAGCTGAACAATGGAAAAATTGCGCTTATAATGTGATGAACTGAATTAACACTTTCGCAATTTGCAATTGATTCAACAACACAATTAACAATTTACACAACAAAAACCAAACACACGAAAATTCCCACTGTCATTTCACTTCATTCAAAGAGATACTTTCATTTATTTATGTTGAAATATTTTGGCGTGCTGGTGAAATTAATAATTAAATTGTTTGGCACCTTTAATGGGCCAAACTCAACGGCTGTCATCATACTTTTGTGTACTCTTGAATATAATTAATAGTAGCAAGTTATTGCAAGAATGAAATCAAGAGGGAAACTTTTTATTTTAAAAGTTAATTGAATTTGAAAGCGAGTATAGTTTTGATGCAGAATCAATTTAGAAAACATAAAATGAATAGAATGACATTCCGTTTGAAGATCGGTTCAGTTTTGACAAAGTCATGACGGTTCTAAGTTTTTGAAAAATGTCAAGGGGTTGGTATGGAAAATTGAAAATGGTCGAAAAAAATTAAAATTTTTGTTAAATTAAATTTTAATGCAGAATTAATATGATCATGGTATTCCGCATAAAAATTGTTTTTGAAAGTATGAAATATAAGTTTTTAAAATGTAGTATGAAATTGGATAATGATCGAAAAAATTTATTTATTTATTTTCTAAAAACTATAATTCACATGCAGATAAAATTTTAAAGCCAAATAATGATCTAAATGATTGTCCGTTTGGAAATCGGTTGAGATTTGACAAAGTGATGAGAGTTCAAAGTTATTGAAAAAGTTTAAGGGGAAGGTATGAAAAATTGTATGTTGGTCAAAAGACAATGAAATTTTCTAAATTATAAAATATTTCAAATCATTTTTTTTAATTTAATTTCAATATAATCAGAATCTTTTAATAATTGTATCCTTATGTTTCTCATCCTAATTGCAGCGGCGTGCCTCACGACGTGCTTCATTGCGACGTGGCTCGATTTCGGCGCTGCCACAGAAATCGGCGGAGATTCCTTGGGACATATTTGAGAGACTGTCGATGCCATTTTTGTTCTGTCAGGCGGCGGCGATTGTCAGTTCCCATTTGCTGCATGCACTGAATATTTCTAATATTTCCACATTTGCCGTCTTTGTCTGGTTTGCATTGTCCACCGTTGGCGCCGTGCTCTTCTATCACTTTGTGAAGGTGAGTGTCAAGAAAACGAGTATCTGAGTAAGTGACTAACTGTGGTGTTGAGGAATGTCCATGGATATGTTAACGGGAATACTTAACATAGCGGAGGCGACTCTAAAATATGCCACAAGTCCAATTCAGACATTCTAATCCTTTTAACGCCGTCTGTCGGCAGACGAAACCGCAGAAACAGACCCCGAGACCGAACAGGATGACTGCCAACAAATGCAAAGGGTTTTGGTTTCATTATTGGGGTGGCACATCAGTTAAGGACACGTCTGGAACTGGAGCTCGCAGCTCACAGCTTACAGCTCAGAGCTCAGAGCCTTACAAAATTTGCATGTTACAAGTGCCAAACCGCAAAACTAACAAAGCGAACGGAGCGGAGCAAAAAGGACGAGGGACTGGGCAAAAATAGTGGGCAAAAACAAATCACTCGAACTAAAAATAGGCGAAGCCAAGAACAAGGATGAATAAAGGAAAAGGACCAAAAGGAGGAAAAGGACTAGGGACTAGGGACTAGGGACCAAACTACACACACAGCCCGCTGTGACGACAAATGACTAAACTGAAAGACATTCTCTACACTTTTTCTTTAGTTATGTTTCTGGCATGGCTTTTGCTTCGGGCTTTTCTCATTTTCCTACATTTTCCCCAGCAGTCTTTGACATTGCAAAACTGACTGCGAAGAGGAAAAGGCAAATGAAAACAAATAATAAGCAGCAGATAAGCAACAACAGCAACAACGTTTGTTGTCTACTCAGAGAAAACCTTTTTGTAATAAATACAAATATTTAAATCTAGAAAGCCGCAGGAAAAGCAGAAGAGTTGAATCTACTTATTTAAAGAGCAATTCAAAGAGTAGGAGAGAGCAAGACAATTTGAAATATAATAGCCATAAGTAAAAGTTAAAATGAAAATATGAGTACTTAAAACAATTGCAAAGTGAATTGAAAAGTTGGAGAAACATAAACAACAGCAAAAAATTAATAAGCTCTCAGCTTGATGCTGAAAGAAACTAAAGACAGTTGAAATTTATTAAAATACTACTATGATTTTATTAAACAAAATAAAAATAAAATTAATAATATGATGAGAATACGAAAAATATAATTAAAAATAGAAATCAGATTGGATAAAGTATATAAGTATTAATATATGAAAACATTAATTAGTTAGACAGAAATGGAATTCAGGTAAAACACTTTTATTCAAGCAGAAATTTAAATCACTGCATAAATCATAGTAAATTTAAATTAACTAAGTTTTCATCCACTTACAATTTAATGGCGACTTTATTTTGTATGTAAATCGCATCGTAATTGACAGTGTTAATTAATTAATGCATTAACAGCATTGGAAATGGAAATAAGTACATAATTGTAAAATAAATGCAGAACTACAAGAATATTAGGGATATCGTATATTTATATTAAAGTGTAGATAGATTTGATGCAATTTAAATTCAAGTTTAATTATTTAAAATGTATCCGAAACTTACATTTGACGCTTGACAGTCTCTCTTTTCTTTACGAAATCTGTGTTGAAAGAACTATGACAGTTACTTGCATAAGTGATTCCTAATTCATTCATCTTGAGCATTGATTAAATATAGCTTCATCACATTTGCATTAGTGTGTAGAGTATATGTGTCACAGTTCATTAGATGTGGCATGCAATAGATTTCATTTGTTTCCCTCTCATTTCACTTGATTAGTACATTTTTATTCTTTATTTTTGCACTGATTGTCCTGCGACTTTTCTTTTATCTTCACATGCAATTTACGTTGGAAAAGTTGAATTAACGTTCAACTGGCAACCGCATAAATTGCCACATTGCGTATACGCAATTTATTTTAGTTGAACTCAGTGTTGCGTCTCACAGTGCGTCTAATAAATATTCACACGCTGTCTGCGCGAGTGAGAAGTGACATACATAACATTTCTTTACCATACAAATCGGCGTAGATAATGCTTAAGATGTAAGTATCATATTTATCTTCATTTTGCTGGCCATTTGGCTTGAAATATCGATGGCGCCTAAAATGCCCACAAAAGGCGTCAGATAATTCAAATTTGCGTGCACTTTAATTAGCTTAACTGCTAACAGGGCCAACAGCAGGCGCTACGACTATAAGCCAGGACACACAGCCTGGCAATTACGAGTCCTGCTTCGTTTCCTGCTTGGCAGCCTCATCCGCATCGTCATCCTCATCCTCATCCTCATCCTCAGATTGCTGCTGTTCCATCTTTGCCCACTGTGTCACAGTTTATGGTCAGAGTCCAGAGCTCTGTGCACACGTAGGCAACATTCTGCATTGATAAGTCAGCTGAACGTGTCCCGGCATTATCTGGCATTGTCCTGTGCATTGTCCTGGCATTGTTCTGACATTGTCCTGGCAATTGCCGGCTGCTCGCTTGCATGCGCGATATGCAACCAGACATTAACGTAATAAGCAGTCTGGCCAACGGGCTAATTAACTGCTACCAGTTACCAGTTACCAACTGTCAGCCAGCAACTTCCATTCACAGTCACTGGAAGCTATCCCAACTGGCATTGCGTATACGCAGCGTATGACCTCAGCAGAAGAACAACATTTGGTTGCCTTTAACGTTACTTTAAGTGCAATAAAATTGATGAATAAATTAGAGAAATATACCAACTAAATATGAATATATCTAGCTGCTGAAACAAATGCCACACTCATTGAGCATTTTGATGTCTCCTCTCTGTCAGCTGCTTAAAGGCTAATCAAATGCGTCAAGGCTTGCCACGCATGCGACCTTTGCCCTTTTCTTTAATTTCAAAATGAAAATCATCTCTGCTCTGAAGGCTGTCAAGGAGACAGACAGTCGGACAGACAGACAGACAGACATATCGACAGGCGAGTGAAAAGTTATTGGCTTAACCGTAGCCTTGCGATTTCATAACACTCACGTCAAGCAGTCAGCGCACACTGGCATTACCTCTTTAAATTTTTAATCATATGCAAATTTATATAGACTGCTAATTGTGCTCTGACTTCAGTTGTAAACCAAAGTCTAGACAATTAAAAGCGACTCACACTTTTTAATGAAGAAAATTGCTTAAATTAAATATACCTCAGATATAGTTAAGTTAATAAAAGTTTTAGTTCTTTGGGACATAATATTATTTGAATACATTTTAAAATTGATGTTTTTGATTGGAATTTTGTGGTTAAATATTAAATTTTCAAACATGCACTTAAAATGTTAAAGAAAAAAATATATTCAAATATAAAATTATCCCTTTTAATAGTCACATTCAAATTAAATAAATGTTAAAGTTTATTTATTTAAAATGCAATAATGTGCGTAACAATATAAATACTTATTAGTTTTAATATATCATATATCATATATATCATTTAGTTTTTGTTTTCAATATTTTTCTTTTATATTTATTCATTCAAATTCGAATGAAATGATAGTTTTTAAGCTACAAGCAAAAAAGGTCTCATAATTCTTCTATTCTTTTTCATTCAAATATTTGCCAGAAATATTAGGGAGTTTAATGTACACTGTACACGGCTTTGTTTCTGAGAAGCAGCACTGCGTCTATTTTTGGCAGATGGCAACAACTATATAATCAGTTTACACTTCAGCGATGGGCGTCAGACACGCCCTGTCATTGCCAGCATCTGAAGGAAACTGAAAGTGAAATCAGCTACATTGCCATTTCAGACACATAACAACAACAAAAAAAGGGAAAAAAATATATATTCTTCTCTTTGATTAGTTCGAAGAACACGAAGAAGAGGAAGGACTTTGACAACAACCAGGACAACGACAACTGTTAACCCTTAACGGGTTTTTATTTTTGTTTTTGGGCACATCTGGTGAATTTGGTAAACGCGATTTTGGCATGTCTTGCTATTTGTTTTTAGACGCTACGTTTCTTGATTCCCCAATGCAAAGTTGCCAATTGTCTCGTCCTTTGTCCTTTGTCCTTTGTCTTCTGTCGGCCACGTTCAACTGTTCATCGGTTCAACGGTTCAACTGTTGCCTCAACTGTCAGTCGATTCAGTCATTTGATTGTTCTGCGCATCACGTTGTGCATTTCATTTTATGTCAGGCTTGTCAAATTAAATTACTCACATACACACGCAAAAATACATTAATAAAATGAAAAGGAAGGGAGTCTGAAACTATTTATTTTGATTGAAATTAAGGCCAACTATAGAAATGGGATAAAATACCTGTTTAGTTACAAGAACTTTATTTTTTTTATGTGTTTCAGGAACAGGAAAAATTTAAAATTACCAATTTTTATTATATATAAATTAAATATAATATTTATTATAATATAGTAATTACATCTTCATTATTCTATTTAAAAGTCACACATTACTGTTTATCTATTTTAATATAATATATAAGCTGAAAGTCTATATAACCAATTTAAGGCTTACTTTGCAATAGGAAATATAAAGAATATCCGTAAAAATTAGAAATATTTATAATAAATATAAAATAGATGAATTGTGCCTAAACTAAATAAAGATTCAACCCAAGAGTTTTTTTTTTAAGTTTTTATAGACTTTTAAATTACATTTTAGATAATAGAAAAAGGAAAAGAACAAATCTTCAATGTTTGGAGGCTTCTTGAAAGTTAAACAATACGGCAACGCTGATTTTTTGAATGTCATTGGCTTTACATCATTTGATTTTGCTGAGTGTACACAACTGTTTCGAGTTGCGAATTTCGGCAACTGTTGACGCGCCTCAACGTATGCAACACAAATTGTGTGCAATGAAATGTAAATGCGTAGCTAATGAAATGCTCATAAATGCGGCCTACAGCGGTTGAAGAGTGGGCGTAATTTTCTGTCAACGGATAGAGCTTTGAATAAATCCGTAACTCGTTATTATGCATTCGTTATTCGCTCTAAGGGAATGTGAATGTGAATGTGAATGCAGGACAATTATATCCGGTTGCAGTTGCAGTTGCAGTGTTGCAAATTACAGCGAATGTAATACGCATAATTAAGCGTTGCCCATCGGGGAATGTGGCAAGAGTTGCCAGTTTCCAGTTGCCAGTGTTGTCCTCTCAGTCGCCGGAATTCCCGGAATTAAACATTACTTATACGCCGCATGTGTCGCTGTCAGCTGGATAAATAATTGAATTAATAGCTTCGTGTAAGCGCCACTAATGAGCTGTTGCTCAGCACGCTCATACACCCTTTGACCCCCTAGCTAACACTCGTTATTCCATCCCCTCCCCTTCCCCCTCCCCTCAGCCACAACTCGCCCACTCTCTTAACATTTGTTTGCATATTTTAAAGCGCACTTTGCTGACGTATTAAAATGTAATTGGCTGCGGCATCTGGAATTCTCTTTGCGCCGTTCTTAGCACTGTCATGAGGGTGTGCCCTTTGAACTTTCGAGTCACCCGGCCCCTCTCTTGTACCACTTACCACGCTAGTTTGCACAACTGTCATAGAGAAAGTTACCTGTCTCTGACAGACACCTGAGAGCATCCTTGCAACAAGTTCTGTGGAGTTTGTTTCTCGTACTCGTATCCTGTGAGCGACAACAACTCGAGCAGCTAACTGACATTTCCCGCTGGATCCCTGTTTAATTTGTGTGCCCGGAACTTTTCAATTGATGCATTGCACTGCAGTCGAAGGATAACAACGATCAAAGTAAAGTTCAACATGTTATTTCAACTACAAGTGGTTTTCTTGCTATTAAATATCTTGCTAACAGAATTCCTCGTATTCCGTTTTTAGCGAAATTAATTCACGGAATCATTGCAGTTTATTTTCTTGTTAAACTTTTGAAAACTTTAGAATGATTACAAAATAATTAAGATGCAATCATCATTTTAACTTTGCAGTAGTTTTACATAAACCTTTATTACTACTTTTAGAAATTTCTACTTTCCGACTTTGTCAGTTAAAAATGATCGTTGATTGTCAATCAGTTAATTGGTGACTTAATCAGTCAGTCATGCAATTTGTCAGCACTCAGCCTAACCTTCAGTCAATCAGTCAGTGAGTCAATCAATCATTCAGTAAATCAGTAAGACAAGAAAGTACAAAATCAATCGTTCATTCAATCAGTCAGTCCGAATGACAATCAATCAATCAATTTATAAATGAATCATTCAGTCAGTCAAAAAGCCAATCATTCAGACAATTAATTTCTCAATCAGTCAGTCAAGCACTCAAGTACAAATAAGTCAAGCATTCGGTAAATCAATTAGTAAATTAAACATTCACTCAGTCAAACAGCTTACTAATCAGTTAGATCATTCAATCAATCAGTCAGTCAGAAAATAAAATAATATTCATATAATAAGTTAATCATGAGTTAATAAGTTCATACAATACGTCAATCAATAATACCAAACAATCGTTTATTAGTCAATAAATTCAATTACTCTGTTTAATAATTGATGCAGCCATCCATTCAGTCAGCCGATTACTTATTAAATCAACTAATCAATTTGACAAATATTTAGTCAAACAATCAGTTAGTATACAAATTTATATATTTAATAAAAAATTTCCTTATTTAAGAAACATCTCCAAAGGTAAAAAAAAATAGATAACTTTCATAATATAAAAATCTCAACTTCAAGAAGTGACGCAAAAAACACAACAAATTTAAGAGTATTATATTATTTTTTGGTATATTATCTCGGTGAAATATCCAAGTCACTTGGTAAATATTTGAAGAGTGGAAGAGAGTGCACTTTGAGAGTTTGTTACAATGTAAGTACAGTGAGATTCCTTCGAGACACTTGCACTGGCTTATCCGACAAGTAGTTTTACCTCGTTGAATGTTTTTCTATGCGTAGCCGTAGTTTTCCCTCTCCCCTTCTCTTCCCTAGAAGCGTTCACTTCCTGTCACACTTTGTCGCATTTACAGCTGCATAAAAACTAAAACCGTTGACAAATTTTACGCTGATTTGTGTGAATTTTCCGGGCAAGAAACCAAAAAAAAATTCTGGAAACGAAGTAGAAAAGGGAAAAAGTGAAAAAAAAAAAATGCTGCAGGCTGCAAATTGCTGACTCTGGCTCCATTGTCAATTATGTAGACTGCGTTCATTCAGAGTCTTTTACTTACGGACTTTCTACCACATTCTCCTGCTCAGTGTTCCCTTTGCTGTTGTTGTTACTGTTGCTTTACTCTTGTTCTTCTCCCCCGGGGTACATGCAACAACGACGCAGAGCGGCAGCTGCTGAAGGCTACATAAAACGCGGGGTCAGTTCATGTTCACATTCCATGGAACTTTACACACACACACACGCGTACACACACAGAGACATGTGCACATCATAAAATGTCATTATGTGCAAAGTTGCGTTGCGTTTTTGCCTGTGTTTTTTGCCCAGTTGCCCAGTTTCATGGTTGTTGTCTCCAGTTGTTGTTGTTGCTGTTTTGAGCTTCGTTTTTTTTTTAATAATGTCGTGTTGCACGTGGCCTGTTGCTTTTGCACCCTAGAGATGACAATGGGCAGCATATTCTCCGTTTTGGCCAAATACAGACAGAAAGAGATCTTTATCTTTATTTACAAATTGTAGCTAATTCTTAGTTAATATTAATATTATTATATATATATTAAATTAAACTTAATTTAATATAAAAAAAAAATATGAAACCATTAAAAACAATTTTTGGTTTTACATTTATAGAAACAGTTCAATCCTTAGTTTTGATCTAACTTATTTCAAGAACATCAAAAAAAATAAAAAAATTTTTAAAATTTAAAAAATTTTTTTTAAATTTTTTTTTTTTTTTAGACAACTGTTTATAGGAAAAAAAAGAAAATCTTTTCATACATTTCCTGCATATCTGAATTTTTTAGTATTAAATTTTGCCTAAAAAAAAATGTATTGTTTTTTTTTTACTTTTAGCTTTAAAATTGGCCTGTGACTTTTATTTAAATTGTTCATAATTTAAAAATACAATTTATACTTTTCACTTAAATTAATAATGCATTTTTTTATATTTATCTACAAAAATTACTTATTAAAGAATTTTTATAGGAAGAAATTTTTGTATGTAACTTATGTTATATATAGTTGTTTGTAATCTTTTTGATAGTTGCAAATGCAGATGTACCACGTGCAAAGTTTCTGTCAGTGCCCATCTCTTCTTCACACACGTAAGCACACACACACACGCCTACTTACGCATATGTATGTGATCATTCTCAGGAGAATGAGTTAAAGCAATGACATTGGAGGGTCGAGGCGTGTCGCGGCCTGGCCAGACTTGGCTTGGCATGGCATGCCCGGCCTGAAAATGTCTCAAAGCGAAGCGGAGTAAAGGACATGGACAGGGACATGGACAGGAACGAGGACATGTAGGCGGAAGACTTTTCGTTTGCGTTTGCGTTTCTCGAAACTGCACGCCATTCAATTGCCTTGACAACTTGTCCATTTTGTGCAGCTCTTGGCCCAGCTGTTTGTTTGTGTTGCTGATTTCGCTGACTCCACCAACCAACCATTAAACCATCCATCCATCCATCCATTCATCCATCTATATACATATTTCCTATACAGTCTGCACTCGCATTTCCCATTGGTTTTTCTAGTTGCTGCAACGCATTTTAGCAAAATTAAAAATCAATTGCACATGACAGAACCGCACAGAAACGCATCTATCGCATTGGCCAAAGGTCATGGGTCACAAATGTAGAAAAACAAGAGCATTTGATTGGCAGCAAAAGCAAAAACAAAACAGCCAGAACAGAACAGAACAGAGCACAGAATGAAAACCAATCTTACCATGCATAGATATGTACTATCTATACATCTAAAGTGCCACCCAAAAAGCAGCTACCACAACAGAATTTGCATTGCCTTTTGACATTTGCATTCCTTACTCTCTCTTTCTCTCTGTCTCTGTATCTCCCTTTATTTACTTGTCAAATGATTCACTTGCGTTTAAATATAAACTTAAATGGCAATATGAATATGATATCATCTACTTCCTTTGGTTCTGAATACTTTAAATAGACTCAATGCAGCTACTCAAATCATTCACTGAATTCAATAAAGTAATTGGAAAAGTTTAGTAGAAAGAGATTAGTTTTAAGATCTAAATAAATATGAAAACTATAGAAATAAAATCAATCAATTATAGAAACAGATGAGGATGAAAGTTCTGTAATATTTAAAAACATCAAGGATTTTTTAAAACAAATATCCAATCACAAAAAAATATTTTTTTTATTTTAAAAAAAATTCCAGGAGCAACGTAATTTTAACTTAAGGCAAGAACTATAGAACATTAAATTTGTAAATATCTAAAATAAAACAGAAAAGATCATTTAACTAACTTACAATAATTTGTAGCATACTTTCCAGGGCTCTTTTGTAAGGGTGTTTAAAATCTCATTAATTTTGTTTGTATAACTTAAATTGTTTGACGTTTATTAAATGAAATATAAATATGCATTTTATGAAGAGTTTTCTTCGCATATTATTACAGTTTCTGGTTCTCTACTTTAAGCAATTAAAATATTAATATTTAAATCTCATTAACTCGAACACTTGGTCAACCATTAATGAAAATGAAACAAGCCAGACATTGTAATTAACATGTTCGATAGTCAATTTTTCTCTTAATTAATTATTACTATTATATTTCTTGTGGTTCACAGGCAAAGTAGGTGGCCTAACAAGTCTAACCGCAGTTGGCCTATTAAGTTTCCAAATATCGCTCTATATATTAATTAACACAATTACCAGGGGCACTATTTGTATCTAAGCAACCGTGAAAACTAAACAAAAGCTCAACGTAAATATAATCACAATTTAAATATAGATAAGTTTTCTTATGCCAACACGCGAAGAGAGCAAAGCAAACCAAAGAAGTAGAAATATAAAGTGAAAACAGAACATAAATTTATATTAATCCTTTGTTGAAATATGAAAGTCTGTGGCATGTAATGACTGACTGACTGACTGACTACTTGGCACAAAGTCAAAGCTTTGCGTGTTGTCTGCCACAAGTCAAGTTTAATCGAAAAAAAGAAAACAAGCTGCTTAGGCTTTCGTTTGCCGTACAATGCGTCGTATGCGCAATGCGAAAAGCCTTTAATGCTCTGTGTGTGTGTGTGAATGGCGTGAAGTTGCCAAAGGATCTCTCTCCCTCTCTGCCTCTCCCTCACCCCCCTCTCTCAGTCACTTTCTGGCAGGTGTGTTGGCAACAGCAAAACACTGAAATGGTTTTACACTTTTCAGTTAATTAATTTATTACAGCTCCATACGTTCAATGACTTTTGCCGTCTTCGTTTATATTTCTTTTGTTTTGTATTTCTGCGTTTTCTTTGTCAACTTAAATACTTTAACAGCGGCTTAGCCAAAATTTCATTTGTTTTTTGCGGTTTCTGCTTTTATTTTTTCAGAGACTGAGGATTTTCCATTTCGAGTTTTCGCTTCTATTTTTAGCAACTGATTTAATATGCGTGCATGCGCGCGCGTGTTTCCCTTAAATTTTCTTTTTATATTCCATTTCATTTCATTATTATTGTTGTTTGCCTTTTGTTTCTCTGCCACAATTTTCTTGGCCACATTTCGTCGCCTTGTGTGGACAATTTGTATGCGGTTTGTAAGCCATTTTTCACTTAAACTTTGGCCCAGAATCCCCTCACTTAGGTAGATTTATGGTATAGGGGCTTTTCAGGCGGTCAAGCGTGTCTTCTTTGTAGATCTTAGTGGGTGAAACAGCAAACGAACAGAATAGATAGAGAACAAGTCATTTAACCTCATAAAATTCATATTTGTTTTTAAGAGTCACAACTGAATTCCTATGAACTACACACTTCTTTTAATACTCAAATTGTTCATAATTGTTCATATAACCTTTTTGCTGCTATTCCAGTAGAAATTCTTCTTGTTCTTATAATTATCATTAATTTTGTGCTTTAAAAGCATAAATATTTTCATTGGAATGGAATAAATTCACACGAATTATTTTCCAATTCTCATTGCATAAAATGTAATGCTTGCTTTAAACTTTTAAGTTAAATTGCCATTTTATAATTGACTTTAAATTTTCATTTAAAGTTTCACTGAAATATCGTTGGGCTTATTTCAGCTAATTTTCTTTAACTATTTAATTTATATTCGCAAACAGTTCATAATTACTTTTTATGAAGAGTTTTTTTAGGTCTCTAAATTGTATTTACAATGCCTTCCCCCATTTTAAAACACGTTGCACACGTTGCAAGTAGCCAGTCTACAAAAGGAAGTTTAACTCAATTAACCAACCGCAATCTCAGTTAACTTGTCAGTTGCACCACAGGAAGCCTTTTGGTTGCAATTTGATTTCATTAAATGCTGCCCACTTGTTGCTGTTTGCACATAAAGGCAGCATAATGCATTTTTTTCCAAATATTACGTATACGCGCTGTGCACGGAAATTAATGAGACTTACGTGGAGGAATCGCGTGCCTTTGTGGCATTTATCAAATTTGGCTAAAATGCGCCGTTTAACGTTGCAGAGTTGCAGATAACACCTGCTGCACTCGGACAGCTCGTAAATCGGCTTCTATTTGCAATTAAAATGCAATAACGGATGCATTTAAATGCAACGCAGTTCGCTCGCAATTCGCCCTTCATTGGCTTCCGCTCAACAATTGTTTCGCCGTTCACAGTGGGCAAGATTGCTCGATTAGCTGGCACAAATCAATGTCAAAGGTAACCTAGATGGATTTTTCACACTTCTTTTGCCTTTTAATGTCATTTTTAATTTTATTTATTTTACGAAAATGTAAAAAACAAAATTGAATGATAAAAAATATATTTACACATTAAAAATTGACGGGACAATATTAATAAAAATGTAATAAAAAATGCAAATAAAGTATTTGAAATAAAGAGAGAAACTTTCATGTCAATCAATTTTTTATTATGTTATATCAATTGATTTGAATGCATATAAAAATGTCCACAAAAAAATTGAAAATCTGCTTGAAATATTGCTAATCAAATGGTCGACAAAGAAACTAAATTTTTGTTGCAAATACTTAACTTACTAACAGTTAATTTAGCTGCTTTTACCACTGTGCGCTGCGGAAATGCAAATGCAACCGCAACTCGATACGACTCGATGCGATGCGATGCGTTGCGTTCCGAGTAGCAACAACTCTGTTAAATGCGCCGAGTTGATTGACATGACGCCCAAAACGTAACTGCCACACCTGCCACACTTGCCACACTTGCTTCAACTGCCGCAACTCGTAACTCTTGGTGTGGTTGCAGCCCTAGGCTATTTTTGGTGCATGCAACTTGCTTTTGATTCCATTCATTTTTCTATTTTGGGAACAGCGTTTATAAAAAGCGCGAGCGACGTGCAACCGCAACCTGCCGTGTTTACAGACACGACATGACGTTGCCACCCCGTTCAAAGATTCGCTGGCATTGCGGTCGATGGGTGGTGTCTTGGTTCAGTGGTTCAGCTGCTGGTTCAGTTGGTTCGGCCTCTTAATGCCTCGCACGTAATCGAACTGCAACTTTTTGTGTTGCATTTACCGCTTTTTTGGTGTCCTCCACTTTCACTGGCGACACACGAAATGCTGTTAAAGTGGCACAAGTGACGTTAGCTGACACGTTTTCGGTAAATAGAGCGACAGACACGGAGTGTTCATCCAGTGACAATTGCCGACAGCTTGAGATTTCTTAAAGACAGTTGACGAAGGACGCATCACAAGGTTGCAAGTTGAAGAAATTTCCTCTATCATTTGTGTAATTTCTAGGAATATTTATTTAATATTTAGTAACTATATTCTTATTAATATTCCCTTGCTAAAAGATATATATTTATTATTTTATGGATACTTAAATTAAGGCTAGAAATTCCTTCGTATATTCATGATATCTTTAGCATATACATTTAGTTTTATTTTCCAAACAAAATATAGTATTTGTATTTTATACATATTCGTTCTTATCGTTCTTATTCGCATTTATTAGTTTAATTAGTTGACTCAATTTTAACCTTCTCAAAACAATAATCTGACCAACTGTGTATTAATAAATTGACGAGCGTTTTTCTGTAAAGTTGTATTGAAATATAACTTTATCTTTTAAAATAGTTTGAAAAGAAAATTCAATTAAACTTTATCAAAGTTATCCCTAGAATTAAAGGAAAATGCAACTTGATGCGAAACATGTTGGATTTTCCACTGAACTCTCGAATGTTTCTTGACTTTGGAAATTCAATGCGCCGACATTTCAACTAAATGTTGTGTGTTTATAAATGCCACAAACTGTTGCAATGGTTTGCTGTTTTTGTGCCTTGCTTTAATTGACTCTAAATATTTTGTGGCAGTGCTTTTTGTTCAATTTTAATTGCGAAGCGATGTTTCTTGTTGTGCGCTGCAATTTTCTTTGGCAAACTTTAAAGTAATCTCGCAGGACCGCAATAAATTGCGATGGTTGTGAGTGTGGGTTAAACATAGTATAAAAAGAGAGTGTAAGAAAGAGAGAAAGAAAGAAAGTGAGAGAGAGGAATGTAAAAGTTGACCAGAAGTTTATGGCAAAATATAAAGTCGCATAAAAAGCAACAAACACTGCAAACAAAACAAAACAGAAGCTGAGAAACTTGTCGTTGATTGCGACTAAAACTTACAAAACAGCTGACACTTTCAAGGGACTGAGAGGGAGGAAAATACTCTAGGTTACTCCTTGAACTGGCTTATTTCTATTTTAGTTTTTATTAATGCCCAAACAGATTTGATAAGTCGACAAAGAAACACTTGTTTGCCAGCAATAAAATGTCGGTGAGTCTTAATGGCTGTCAACAGCACAGCCAATAAAAATAATGACAATAATAATAATAGTAATAATAATAGTGATAATGATAATAATACAATGCCATACTCTACTGCTGCCTCTTCCTCAATCTCTTTGGCATTTTTTAAGAATTTTACGAGCACTTTATAACCGTTTAATAGCTCGAACAATGAGCTGCCTCTTCACTCTCCCACTTCTCCATTCTTCCATCACAATTAGAGACGCACACTTGAGTCTTTTTTACCAATACGATGTCAAACTATTAGTATACTATGTGTATGTATGTGTAACTGTGTATGTTGGCTAATGGCATGATGAATTATGGCACTGCCAGCATAGACAAGCTGCCTCCTGGTCTGTGCCACACAGCCTGCCACACGGTCTGTCTGTATCTCAGTCTGTCTGTCGCTTAAACTGTCTTTGTATCTGACTTGACTTGGACAAACTGCGGTTGTCTATTGTGCTCAGCATCCGGTAGACACCTACACATAACTCACACACACACACACACACACACACACCATGTGAGACACAATGCGCGTGTGTCTAAAGCGGAAGTGTCAGTGCAGATGTACTCTCTTCAATCTGCTCTCCTATTGTTACGCTGCCTCTGTAAGTGTAAGTGTGTGTGTGTGTGTTTGGCACACAGTCAGTCGGTCAGAGCCACAACTAAAAGCAACAAAGAAAATATTTTCCCTTGAAAGCGAAACTACTTTTCATGCCACTCAGAGCAACTTAAACTCAATCTAAAATTAGAAACACTCATATTATAAAAGTCTCCACTGCAAAAATAAAACAAACAATTATCTTACCATATGTTACAGACATCACCATCAGCATTTTGTGTTTTTTTATTTGTGTGTAACTGAAGCATAAATAGCTGTAATGTGTATTATTTAAATCTATTTTAAAACTAATTTAATTTCCGTTATAACAAAGCACAGTTTTTATTACTTCAATAAAATAAATCAGACCCGGTTTTATCTGCAATTTTATGCAATATATTTAAAGCTGCTTTTCAAATCATATGCTTATCTTTAGACATTCAAAATGAATATTAATATGAAATATACTTTCACCAATTTTACAGCTTGAATTTGATCTTTTGTTGCCTATCGATAAAATTTAATAATATCGAAATCTAATATCGTAAAAATATTTTGGGTAGCAACTCCGATTAATGTATACATTCATTTATATTGAATAAAAATACTGCTTCAGGGGAAAATAAAAAAAACTTGTCACTAAAAATATTGCTTTAAAATAAATATCGGAAAACTTCTAATAATAAAAATACAAGAATATAATATTAAGTAAATTTGTAAGGCCAGCAATTAAAATAAAGTTTTATTATAAATAATTCAGAAATTTTCTTAGGGAATCGTTAAAAATTTACTCTGCCACTGATTTGAAGATTGCTTCAAAATATTTACAAAAGTCTAAGTCAATTGACTTCCCACGGAGCATTTGGGCATGTCGAAAGGTCAAATCTCTCAAATGACGCACTTGAGTAATCCAGAGAAAGAAAATCACTGCTAATTGCAAAGCATCCACAACGACAATTAATGGATAATACAATTTATTGAAAATTAATGAGGTGACGACTTTAAATCTCCGAAGGCGTCAACCAAAATATAGAGTTGAATGAACCATAACATTGATTTATATATCATATATCATATTCATTGACCTTTGCAGGTATCCGCACCTGGCAAGGGAGTGTTAATCACTGGCTGCGAGTCGCCATTGGCCTGGTATCTGGCAAAGAAGTTGGATGATCTGGGCTTTACGGTTTATGCGGGCTTTAACACTCCCATCGATGATTCGGACGAGGCGAAGATATTGAAGGAGGAGACCTCGGGACGCATGAAATTGTTGCACATTGATGTTACCTCCGAGACGAGCGTAAGTTGAAAGAAAGCTTGAGTGAAGCTTTTATCCGACAGCTTTTTTATGCTGGTTTTACACCATTTAATAACCGTTGACAGCTTTTGGAAGCGGCACGTTATGTTTCCCAACACTTGCCCCACGGTGCCGAGGGCCTTTGGGCTTTGGTGCACTGCGCCCATTGGATTGCCCTCGGTGAACTGGAGTGGATTCCATTCGCTGTACTCCGCAAAAGCTTGGATCTCAATCTACTCGGTAAGTGATGGCGCCACTGTGCCAAACATGGCAACTCAACGAGAGTCGCAAATGTTGAGTGAGAGTCTTTCACACAAGACCAAGGTATAAAAGAACTATTTAAGCATATTATATCTTAAATTTGACAGTAGCATTAATAGAACAAGCTGAATTTCAAAGTCAGTGTTTTTAATAATTTTCAAGTCAAAACTTTTATATAATAAATAATATAATACAATACTATAAATATAATTTTCATATTAGTTTTATCCAAAAATTGGTTGTAAAAATACGACAAATTTCATTGCATATTTATTACAATATTTTAATCATATACTAAGTAGTTAATAAATGCACCACTCATCAAAAATAATTACCTCTGACAAACAATTTATTACTTAAGGTATTTATAACTTCATTTAAATTGAAAAACTTCAGAGTATAGTTCTCTACCAATAAAATAATGCAATACTCCTCAAAATTATTTATCTATGTCATACATTTTAATACTATATTTATTTATTTTAATTGATAAGCTCCAAAGAGTAAATTTGTATACCAATAAATAAATGCTCTACTCTTCACCTACATGCACAATGACATCAAATCACATACGCCTCTTTTCCGATTACTTTTTGGAATCAATTCGAGAAGCTGTTGTAATAAAAGTCCGGTTTTCTTTCAGGCGCCGCTCGCCTGACTCAGATCTTCCTGCCGCTGGTGCGTCGCGCCCACGGCCGTGTGGTGTTCCTCACCTCCGGGCTGAATCGTGTGCCGTCTCCGGTGAGGGGCATCCAGTGTGCCACGCAGGCTGCCGTGGACTGCTTTGCCGCCTGTCTGCGCCAGGAGATGCGGACTCGGGGAGTGGATGTGTCGGTTGTGGCAGCTGGTGAATTTGCTCCTGGCAACGGTTGGCTGAGCGAGACGGAACTGCGCGACCAGGTGAGAACTGCGCCAATCTATTCATTGACCAACAAGAGGAAGAGCAGCTCCGTATCATTTCGTGTTTAATGACAAGGCCATGATGTTGCATGCGGCATGCGGCATGTTGCATTTGGTCTCGTCTTGTTCCAGTTTTTACGATAATGCGCCAGTTAAAACAAGGCGCAAACTAAAGGGAATAAGGGCACTAAAAATAGTTGCAGATAGCAGATGAGTGAGATGCTCATTAAAACTCTCGTCTTCTCTTGTCCTCTCCGACTTTTCAGGCCAAGCACATGTGGAATCAACTTTCCTCGGAGCAGAAGAAAGCTTATGGCGAGGACTACTATGAGGCGGCCATGACATCTGTGGAGAAATACTCGCGCCAGGTAAGCGGCTCCCAATCCCCAGCAAAAAAGGGATTATCAAAGCATTAACTCCCTTAATGAGACCTGTTGTTAGTCCTAACCAGATTGTTCCCTATAAATACTATAAAATTGGTTAGATTCATTTAAAGCAAATTTTACAGAATACTACAGCTTGCAAAATGGTTTCAAAATTTCTAGAAACGGAAAAAGTATTATTTACTTTAATAGCATAAGCAACTATACGCTATTTTCTTTTAGCAAAAGCTATATTTTTAGTAACTGTACAGACTTAAGGATCCCTTAAATTATTACACAGTTGAGAACAAAATTAAAAAATACTTCGCGAGAATATAAAAAATTTAAATTCAAATGTTGAGCATACTTTTTCTTCTCTCTTTCACTTTCGCAGGCTGCTGATATTCAGCCCACGTTGCGGGTTCTCATCGATGCCGTTACCAGGACCTTCCCCATGGCCCGTTACACACCCGTGACTGCCACCGAGAAGCTGCAAATCTTCCTGGCCGAACACTTGGCGCCCTCACTGTACGAGTCCATCTATGGCGAGCAAAAGAAATTTGTCTATTAAGTAATTTTCGCTTCCGTTCACACTCTTCCCCCACCCCCCCCCCCTATCCCCGAATTCTTTTCTTTTCTTCGACTTGTTATTATTTATTTTATACTTTGTTCCGCTGTCCTCCAAAGCGCATTTAAAAATATAAAATAAAATAAAGCAAAACATTGTCCGTCATTTTGAGCATTTAGCGTTTGTCTAGTATTTATCGCTTATTCTCTTCTTCAATTGCTTTATCCTTTGATTTTTGCTTTGTTTTCTTTATTTTTTATACGGAATTATTGTGCGTCAGTATAATTATGTTTGTTTATTTATAGTTTCTAGCGCGAATTGTAATACTTATACTCATTAAAACGATAAATAAAACCAATGATAACATGAAAACGGAAAGCGAGCGTAATTCATTTTATTTATTTTCAATCAACAGCCAGAAAAATACATATGTTTTCATTACAATTTTAATGATGTATTCAAATTCAAAAGAAAATGTATTCATGGATTGCATTTATTCTCAAATGTATAACAGCTTTCAGTTGGAAACTTTACAGATGAAAATATTCCGGAAATAAGAATATATTCTAAATAAATTATACAATCATTTGTAAATATTCATCACATTAAAATTAATGTTGAATTGAGTACTGAGAATATCTAGTATATTTTGAATTATTTCAAAACTTCGAACACTTATAACTTTGACAAAACTCAACCGAATTTCATGCGGAATACCATTTTGATCATTATTTGGCGAATTTGATCTGCATTTCAAATTTATTAATTTAGAAAATTAAAGTCTTTTACCTACCCTCACATTTTTTCAAAAGTCAACTATTTTAAAATCATTAAATTAAATTGTACAGATTATATGTAGTAGATTTAAGGGTACATAACTAAAGTTAAATGAACACAGAATAAATACTCTGAACGTAATCCCAAAAAGGGAACAAAAAGAGATTTAATATAATTGCTTTTTTATGTACTTAAAAATACTAAATTCAAAGAGGCGTTCACTTACAAGTATAGTAGATATATATACCTTAGAAGTATAGGTAAAGGTAATAGGTATATGTATTACCAATACACAGACTCTTGTGAATGCAACATTACGATCCTTGATTCACATTCAATGCTGTGGTGATTGACTTTTCTTGATTGTTGTGTGGTAAGTACCGTTGCTATCTGTTGCCACTCGATATCTGTGAATTCTTGCTTGCAGGTGTACGCATTAGCCACGCCCCCTTACACTCCCACTACATATCCGCAATCGCATCCACATCCGCAACTGTGGCTACTCGGTAAAGAGCGTAAGCTTAAGTGCAACTCAATGCGCATTTCGCACGACAACGACAACGACAACGGCAACGACAACTTAGACGAAATCCACATAGACTTGCAACACACACACACACACACACACACAGACAAATAAATTCAATAAATTTTTAATACCCTTGATTCAGTTGTTGGTAACAATGGCAAATGCAACACCAACTACAACAGCAGCCGCTGCATTTTAGCTACCACTTTTGAAGGACAAAATCAGCTGCTCAGGTGTGCAACAAATTCCCCCGACAGCGGTGGGCGTTAAAAAAGGAGGCGTGGTCGTGTACACGTTAAAAGATAATGCTAAGAAGCGCATAACTTTTGCATAAATCTCACTCTCATAGCTGTTAATGCAAACCGCGCCTGGCAGACCGACAGTTGCCGCAGATGCCGCAGTTGCCACAGTTGCCGCAGTTGCCACATGCCCCAGTTAACAGCCGTTGCAAGTTGGAACTTCTTCCTCTCTTCCAGCAACAACAATAAAAACAAACAGGGTATAAAAAACGAGCTGCATTGGAAATGAGTTGTTTAGCTAAAAATATAACGCAACAAACCCAAAAATAAAAAGTGAAAAAAATGGGAAATAACCGTCAGAATTCGACCCCAGGCAAGGTCGATAACGATGGCTGACCATTGCCTTAAATACTTAACATACACAGTGCCTCACAGCTTGTGTCATACAGCTGCTGGTAAAATTAAAAAAACATGGAACTTTTTTAATGATACAACATTCGTTTGTTTGGTTAATGTATAATATTATTTAAAAAATTTACTTAAATTTAATGAATTTCTTTGTGTTTGTCTTTGATAAGTTAAAGTTTTAAGTGAACAATTTACTTTTAAACACTTTTGATATCTTTTAAAGTTACGTTGTTGAAACTGCTTGAAAATTTACTATTTATTGCTTAACTTATATATGAAAATATATAATATAATATTATATGTAATTTCTATCAATTGTGGGACACTGTGTACATATGTATGTTCCATATAAATGTATATATGTAACAAATTTGCATATGTTTGTCACTCACTCTCACATATTTTACCTTTTTTCCAATGCCATTCAACTGATGGAAATGTATTTCAATGTTTTCAATATGCATATAAATCCGAATTCATTGTCCTTCTTCACTTCAACACAAACTCGAATGTGAGTATAGGTATGTGTGTGTGTGTGTGTGTGTGTGTGTTGAATATTTGTCACATTGTTGAGTTACATTCCCATAGGGGCTCGGGTCAAGCGTTAAGATAAGTGAGTCCGACAGTTTGATAGTTTCTGCTCACAAATTTATTTAAATAGCATTTATCTAAATTGTTGCGGTCGGATTATTTTTAACAAATTGCCCGATTTATTTGTAATTTCAACATTCAGCAAAATACCAAGGGAATATATATGATAATATATAATATATTAATATACATAATTTTATCTGTTTTCACACTACAAAAATGCAAAATATACTTTTACTTATTTTTACCCTTATTTTTATTCTGGCAGTTGTTGTACATTTATCAAGCTCTGCATTCGCCCCTGGCAATCTGTTCACAGTTTTCACATAGCGAATATATATATGTATATACAATATATATGTATTGTATCTTTATTTTGTTATATGTTGCACACACAAAGAGCCGGCAGCCACTTTGTAAAATATTCTACTAACTTCTCCTGCACCAGGAGCAACATCAAAAAAGTCAGGATGCATTTTTCACGTTTTCGCTGGCAATAATATTTATTTTATAATGTGATACTTCACAGTATTGTGTATATTTCTATATATTCAATAAAAGAAGAGAGTTGCACTTTATGGCACAGAGCTTGCATTGAGTTTGACAAATGTCTAATAAGTCCAATGTCAATCAAGTGAAAATCAAAATGATTTCAATTTGCACTAAGCTGGCAAAGTGCAATGCTGTGCAAGTTCGTGCATGTGCATTCATGCTGTATCAGGCACTTTGCATAATTAAAATAGCACCTAAGGCTGGACAACTGAAAGCGGAAAGGATACGAACTCAATTAGTGCATCGAGATACGAGTCAGCAAATAAATTGGACAAAAGAGAGCGCATATAATTATCAGTTGACTCAATGATCCATTTGACAATGCATTAGCCGGAATAAACCAAATCCATTAAACGCATTTGGCCAACAGTTGCCATTCATTTGACCTGTGGCTAATACCACAAACTGTTCTCCAACGAACCAGAACAGAAATAGAAATAGATACAGAAACAGGTTAAATACAAAATGCAACTATCATCAGCATCTTCATCTTTATGCATAACTTCTGTTTATACAAAAGTTTTTGTGAATTTCTGAACAAATATGTAAATTGGCAACTGGCAGCTGCTTTAACTTCCCACTTGGCAAATCCTTAAACACTTTTTACACAAGGAAATTGAAAGTTTGAAGAAGATGAACCAACAAACTGCGGAGAATAATCTTTTTCTGATTTATACTGCGCTGAACTGCTAATTAAATACTTAGACTTTAAGACATGAAAGTAAATCTAAAAGGGAACAAACTGAAAAGAATTTTATAATAAGGGATTACGAAGAATAGCTTTTATTTAAAGAAAAAGTTAATTAAACCTCAAAAAAGTTATCTGGTTAACAGGAAAACTCTGAAAAATATGGAGAATTCTAGAAAAATTTTCAATTTCCATCAACCAATAGTTTTCACCTATTAATATTAATATTTTTAATATTGTGCGCTCCGAAAATTGTAATTTTTATAAACGATATTTAACAGGCATATTCAAGAAGCTTTATAATAAATACTTACTTCAGATCTCCCAGTTTTATTTTATACAAACTTGACATTTATTTGTAGCTGTATTTTATTTACCTATCATCAGTTAGAACAACAACCAACAGAAACAACAAGAAGAACACAAGTAGAAACACTGCTAGCAGACATTTAATCTCAATTTATTGTTGAACTCACAGACAATGCAAAAAGTTTTCGTACATTTATCTCTTTTGTCGAGTTACCAATTTCAATTCAATCGATTTGTGTGGTAATTTCAATTTGTTGTTTATAAATTTATAAATTGTGTGCGCACAAGAGATGAAAAAATAGAATAGAACTTGCATTGTAATCGTAAATTGTATTCAGATTTGCAATGAATAAATGTAATTTTTTTCAATTCTTTTCTTACTTAATTTCTAAACAAAGTGCAGACGATTTTATACACAGAAATACGTACATACATAAGTTTGTTAAACAATGATGTGGCACATTCATTAAATTTATAAATGTTTATTATAATTGGTTTTTTGTCACTCTACTAGGTTTTAGATTTATACATTTTGCAATTAACATCATCATTTATTTAATTTGATTTAATGATTTACATGTTTGCTCCCTATTAACCAAAACTAACTGTGATCAATTTACACGAATTTATCGATAATTAAGAACAAATCAAAATAGATACTACAATTTATTAGATTTTCAATAGATTTTACATATACTTCTAAGATACCAATTCGATTCTTGGTTATTTAAAGTCACATTGGATTTATAGTCTATTGTTTAAGGTAGACTTTGGGTTACTAGGTTGGACTATGGTCCTTATATATGGCATATTATTGGTCTAGGAACAGTTAGTGGCTCTATGAACAGACATCGGTTTTGTCTACTTACTATTCGAGGTGTCTTCTATTTGCACTTTTACATCTTAATGTTGCAAGGTAAGTTTTAAAAAAATACGATTATACATTATATATCTGGAAGTGCTCTACAACTAGAATACAGAGATATACAATCATACATATATAATAATTGTTTATATATAAATTGTCGCGTTCAAAACATGCTCCAAAAATACCCGAAACTGCATTCTCTGGTCAGTTTCAGCTTTTCATACAAAACTCTTACAAATTGCCTTACAAATCTATCATAAGCGACGTTTCACTGTGCTACATATATCCCAAATATATATATACGAGTTTTAGGTAGGTTTCACATTTCTAGACGAACTCAAATAAAAGGGACACATTTACGAGTATTTCAAGTGCTAGAAAATTAATTTAACAAGATAATTCCGTTGATCTTCGCGCTGTGTCACTCTGCACACAGTAATCACTGTCCTTCAGCTCTCGTCCCGTGATGTCTGCCAACGAATTGGGATCCATATTCGATAGTTTATCCAAATCCGCATCGTTCAGTAAATTTTCCTGTAGTTTTCCAACCAATTTTCGCAAACGCTGAGCATCCAACGAAGTGCGACGCATGTTGGCATTATAATCGCTCGGCTGTGAAAGTGACACAAAAGTGCGTTACAGTGAAGCCTGAATAGTGGAGAATTAGAATACCACTTACATCCCGCCACTTTTCGCCGGGAAAAACGGCTATTAACTCGGCATTCGCCTCCAGTGTTGAGAAATATTCTTCATCATCAATTTCAGTGCCATCGCAGTCCAAATGAATTGCCGGATTCTGAACACGTTGAAACTTCGCGGACACCTTCAGCCGCAACTCGGCCAATGTTGTGGCCACAACGGCCTTTCGGATGTTCCGCGTGATGTCCTTGACCTGTGGGCGGCAAATTAATTGCTTTTCATATCATATCCCCAAAGCCTCACACAATAAAACAAATAAAAGCCCCTCTCAATTTTATTCTCTCTATTTACTCCTATCATCTATTGTATATTAGACTAGTGTTCTAAACTCACTTCAATATCATCTATTTTAGATATGGTATAAATTTACTAAAAATGCCTTTTTAAAGAGAAAAAATAAAAAGTAAGATAGCCATTTTAATTCAGTTTCATATTCATGGCCTAAAGATTTATTTAAATCATTTTTAGTTCAGGTATACAATTTATTACACTACGATAAACTGTTTTAAGTACTACAAAAATTATAAATATTCATATATAGATCAAGACAATAGGATAACCATTTTAATTCAGTTTCATATTCATGGCCTAAAAATGTAAAAAGTCTTACTCTTCTAATAATATTTAAAATGTCTCTTCATAAGTGTCAAAATAATAATAAAATCATATTAATCTAGATTTTTTCATGTCTTAAAGATGTGTTTAATTCATTGTGAAAGTCTCTCATCAGTTATTTATGAAGTCAGTTCTAAGTTCAGTGAACTCTTTCAAGGGTCATACCTGTATTGTATACAAAAGCTAACAACTCCCGCTCAAATTGTCATTGGCTTTAACATATTGTGAAAATGTCGTTGTTTTCTTTGGATTCGTTGGAGGAGACGCGAGACAACAAAGGCAACAAAAGAAAACAAAGGACGAAAACGATGTTTGTGTTAATTTCAAATAGTCCTGAGGCTGTCTGACAATTGCCTCCCACAATTAAGCTGTCAATAATGGCAATAAAAAGCCAGCGAAGCGCATGACAACGATAAGGACACCGAATATCAAATGGGGGCAAAGAACTAATATAATCAATTTCTTATTTACCATAACAATAAAGCCGCAAAGAATAACAAAGGCAACAAACAGGTAAAAGCAATTTTAGCATGTCATGCGTTTAGATATCAGACGTATTGTATTATATTTCACGACACTCCGCAAAAGATGCTGTTCGTATACTTCAAAGACCAAAGGTCTGTTTAAATATTTAAAGCGTTAGCCTTTAACAGGATCAAGTAAGTAAATTGCTGAGAGAGGAGATGGCAGAAGTACCACTCAGAAAAAGGTTAAAGAAAGCCAGTTGGACCTAAGTAAACTTAACGAATTGTTCGACTATTTATATATTAATGTGTCTTATTAATATTAAGCATACGTCTGGTTGTACGCAACTAAGGAATCGGTAGAATATAAATTAAATGCTTAAAATAAAATGAATAAAATATGCTACATTTATTCTTTAATTTAATAAATTAAAAGTAAGCAAATTTGATGTGTTACATTCATAAAATAACTTAATATAAAAATGTTATTAGTTTAGTTCTTATACTTATATATTAATTTATTTATTTAGTAGTTTAGTGTTTATACTTATAAATTTACTTGTGAAGCGAGAATTCAACACAAATAAGTTAAAAATATATTTTAAAGGCTATAAGTTCATTTAGTTGTTTAGTTGTTATACTTATAAATTATATTGTGACGCGAACACAACTATAATTGGCATTATATATTCATTTATTCATATTTTTAATAATGATAACAAGTTACAGAATTAGGGTAGAGAAAAGGAGCAGTCAGAAAAAGGTAAAGCAATAAGTAAACTCAACGACTTGTTCACCATTTTACTTGTTGTTCTGCCTTATTAATATTAAGCATACGTCATGTTGAACACAAATGATGAATCGATCTGACTTATCATCATCATTAGGAGCAAACTTTTATCAGCTGCATCATTATCATCATTATTATTATCATCACAATTATCATTATGTTGTCTGTCTGTCGAAGGCGTGACAATAAAGATGCCATTGCACTAAGCCAAATAGTCGTGTCAACTTAACATGCGACAAAACATATCAATCATTGATCCAAACCAATTATAACGCCTGGAATATCCATCAACTGGTCGACGACAACAATGAAAATTTATCAAGCATTTTATGCGAATTTCTATAGACGCTTTTCTTCCGCTATTCTGCCACTTTTCCTCCCACTTTTCTCCTGACTGCGTGTTGGCCATTAAACTTGTATTTACATTTGGCATGGCCTGAACTCGCGTTGACTTCCAACTGCAAATGCCACACGAGGGTTGTTCAACAAGTTTGCATTAGCGCAACGTGAAATTCCACGAATTCTTTGAGCCAACTTCGTGTCGACTCTGCTGATTGCAAAGTTGGCTAACTGAGAAGCTAGCAAACTGTTCAACTACCAGACTGGCCAAAAGACTGGGGAATTGAGGCACTGGGAAAGTGGGGAAAGTGGACAAAACTGGGACTGGGACTGAGACTGGCTGGCATATGCCAATGGCCTGTGGCTTTGTTTGCGCTTTATGCGTTTCTTGACTTTTGTTTTGGCTGCGTGTTTTCAACCTTTTGTTCAGCTGCCTATAAAGCTGCCCAAAAGAGATTCAACACAATTTGCAGCTGTTTTTCAGTGACTAAACTATGTTTTTCATTTACCAATTTTCACTGTCGATGGCCTTGACTTTGTGCTTAAAATCAACAACAAATGTGTCTCTATTTTTGGGACTTAATTGAAAACCTTTCAAGTGCTTTTTATACTTTTGTACAAGTGACAAACTTAGTTGAAGTGTTGTTGTTGTTATTCTTGTTGTTTGATTTTAAGCTAACAACAACAGGTATTTGAGGCATTTGTTTGTGCTTCTATTTAGTGTCAATTGACAGCACTTTGTATTGGACAAATGCAGTGGCAAATACTTAAGCCATGTTTGTCAGATTGAACGAGAAAGCTAACGTTCATTGTCGGCATTTCACCTGATCAATATTGTGCTGGCAAATTCACAGGACATGGACGGGACATGGGCAGGATACTGGCCAGGATATGAACCAGCATAGTAAATAGCAAATAGCAGCACACAGAGTAAAGAGCAGAGAGTAAAGATTGAAGAGCAAAGAGCATTAAAGCATTGGCAAGGACAATGGGCAGATGACAATGCTTTCATGCATAGGTAATGATACGCCTGCGTTCTATGCCTCGCCCTCTCCCTCTCTGTATCTCTCTCTCTCTCACTCTCTCTCTCTCACTCTTTCTCTCTGTCTTGTTGGGAATCTGCATCTGATTACGTCCATATCAATTGTTGCCAATACAACTGAAGTTTAAACAATGCAGACATTTAAATTTCTGGCAAAACATTTGCAAATTGCAATTAACCCGCAAATTTCTGTTTCAGCCAAGGCTAAAATAAATACCTGGAGCTGTGAAAGATTTCACATTTCAATTATCCTGTCAATCACAAATATATTTATGGTTATTCACATATATTTTTATTGTACTCGTAATTAAAATGTCAAGCAAAACTAAAAACAAACTTAAAATCTCTCTGAAAAATTCTCAAAGTACATAGTTATAAATAATAATATGTATATAAGTAAATGAAATTAATTTAACGACGAAAAACCAAACCAAAAACATAAACTGTTTACATATAAAGATTTAAAGTTAAGTCTAATAAACAAACCAAAAATTTTCAATTGTAAATAATTTACAATTTATTTTTTGATAGGTATAACAATGTATTGCAATAATTTATTAAGCTATTTATATACAATAAATGAAAACTTTAAAAATACTTAAGTTTTAATACAAGAAAATTATATTTAATTTAATAATCACTTTAAATCTTAAATACAAAAGACTAATTTATTTATCAATCTTCGTTTAATAATGTTTATTACAGGAAGCAAAGGAAGGAGTTTATAAATAAACAATAGAACAATAAGTCAATATCCTATTGAGAAAATGATGCTTTAAATAAACTGAAACTCATAATTAAATTGTGTAAACATTTCTTTAAAGTAATATTCTGTTACAACAAAAGTAAAGGGATTGGCAATAGCCTAAAGAGTTTTTCCACTTTAAACTAAATATAGTTTTCTTTTGCTTTCAAAAAATGTTTTCCTGGTATAACAAAGATTTATACGCAGCTCCACATTTTTTCATCCCCAAAGAGCTTTGCAGATTTTATTCCATTGAAAGTTGTTGCTCAGTAACTTCATAGTTTCTCAGTATGCACATTGATGTCGCTAATTTGGCACTATTTGTCATGCAATTGTCATGTTTAAGTCACATCGTTTGAATAGTTTTTTCAATGCATTAAATATTTTGTAGGCATCAGAAGGAGGAGAGATTGCAATTGGCAGACAGATTGACACGTAATTGAAATTACTTATTTGGCAGAATGCAGTCAACAGTTACTCGTAACTCATTACTTATTAGTCGGCTACTTGATGCTGCCCCATGGAGTGTCGTAGTCAAGTTGCACGCTTGTTTGCACATAAATAATGCTCGTTTATTTGTTTCAATGCGCAACGTTGCGTATACGCAATGTGGGCAGTGTCTGTGTGTGTGTGTGTGTGTGGGCTGTCTCTGAAATGATTTCACTTGTATTTACCTTGCTGTGTGTAACTTAATTTCTTTTACCTCCTCCTCCTGTTCCTTTCCTAGTTGCTTTTTATTTTGCATGACATTCATTTGCTCAGGGATTTTGGAGCTTCTTTCATTTCATTTCCTTTTATCATATTTTGTTTTTGTTCTTATTTTTTTTTTTGTTACTTTGAGGTGTTCTCACTGGCAGCTATGAAAAAGCAAATGCGTTTTCCATGTCGCATTTGTACAAATGCCAGAGATGGTCATAAGCAGGAGTTCTTTTTATTACCCACATTTTGAGGCCTTGTGGTGCATTTCATTCTGATTTTGTTGTTTCTCTTTTACGATCAACTAACAAGCTTTTAAAACTGTAAGCAAAACCTTTGAGATTAGCTTGCAGTTGTTATTAGTCTTGGCTTTTACCTAATAGCCAATTAGGTTTCTATTACCGCTGGAAAAATGTGTTAATCAAGTTGCAATTATCCAACCAGTAGATATATTTTAAATAATCAAAAATTGATGACTTTATAAAACAGCTTAAATAATTCGAGGCAAATAAAGTCTGCATTTAAGAAATCTTCGTTTTTTAAACTCAACAAAAGTTTCAAAGTTAAGTGAAAGTTGTAAACTTTTTTCTATAACTTCTCTGTCTCTTTCATTCCCATCATTGAAAAACTTTCTGTTAGTTGACACTCCTCAAAGTAACCTCAGCGAAAAGTAAATATCAAAGAAGAAAAAAATATATGTTTATTTTAAATGTATATAAAACTTATTCTATTTATATATATGTTTATTAATATTATACAAGAATTATTCTATACTCTCGATGCGTATATTTTTTTTGTACTTAATAATTTTTATTTTTATTCTACTTAGATTTTGGACATAATCAAATTTAACTATAAAATATTTAAGGTTCAAATAGTAATGGTATTTTTTAATTGTAAATAATATTTGATGAAAGCTTTGAATGTATTAAAATAAATAAATAAATAAAGATGACTTTCGAGCCCAAAAACATAAATAAAAATTCAGCAAATTCAAGTTCTTTATAAACTCTTATTTGCAACAATAAGAACAGTAATTAATTATCATTTATCAATATGGCTGTCTGTTTATTTACACACACACACACACCTTACACACCACATATAGACACGAATAATATGCGGCTGATTTAATTAATTACAACTGTTGAAAAAGCGGTACATGCCAGTTATGAAGATAGACAACCTGTCAGATAGACATCCTAGCAGATGTTAGATGTTAACAATGGAAGCATGTCGGAATAATTTACATGCTTATTAAACGAATGGATGCCACATAAATTACTCATACGACACGAGGAGCAAACTGGCAACTGACAAAACAAACTCTGCACAAACTCTGCACGTTTCCAAATGATTTTCCCCTGCCTTTTCCTGCTGCCAATTAATATTCGGGTCCTCACAAATTTACAGGCACTTCAAAAGTTGGCCAGTTATAAAGTATTTTTGTGCGCTAAACGATTTGTCTTTGACAGTTGATATTGTTTGGGCGCTTTTTAGTTTTATTTTCAGCACATAACAAATTGATTAGGGCAGTCGGGGAAAAGTGCAAAAGTCGAAAAGTGCCTGCTTTCACGTCTCGTGACGCATGGCCAAGTGGCAGACACATCGTTATCGGCACCAACGCGCCACAGACAGTGGCAGCTTAGTTGCGCCTCAATGACGGTGGCAACGAGTAAGTTTATATATACCATACCTCATATATATATCTATCTATCTCTGCCTCAGAGCTTCTCACTAGAATTCTCTACATGTCCTGGCTTTAAATTCAGCCAACACTTTTAATTAATTCCAATTGTTGGCAGAACGCAGTAGCTTCGCATTTCTGCTCAATTTTATCTAAACTTTTTAGAAATTGTTATTTAAAAAATTTGGTTAGTAATATTAAGAATAAAATTAAAATAAAATCATTAGCATTATCAAAGAATTTGAAGTCCAAAGACAGTAAGAAACTTATTTTGAACTTGAAATAAATAATTTAAAACATGTTAACAACATAAAGAAATAAATTTTGTTAGACAACATTTTAAACTTATAACCAAAATGTTAAAAAATAAAGTTAAATTACGTTTAATGTATTTTGTATATATTTATACATATTCTTATTAAAATATTAAAATTTTTATGTAAAATTAGCAAATAATACCATTTTAATGAATAACAATAAACCTTTATTGCATTTATGCAGTAAATTTAAATAAACTCTTCGACATTCGGATAAAAGCGACCGACCCAAATTTCAAATGCAAAAGTAATTCTAATTTCTAGCATTATTTACCCATTTTTTATTTAACTGTTCCATTTTAACGGTTTCCAAGATAAAAGCCACAAAAAGTCTGCGAATAACGAATATTCATGGCACTCAAAAAAATGTCTTTGATGTACAAGTATTTTAATAATTAGATTATTCAATTGGTTGCGCATTTAATGTGAGTACTTATTTAATATTTAAGTCATATTCAGCACACTTCATAGGAAACTCAGCTCAACTCTGTAAACAGTTACAGCTTGAGGTCTCTGGTGTGTGATTACTCTATGAAAGTGTGCTTAAAATCCAGTCAATCTGTCTGGGATTAAGACTAGTTTAAAAGATTTCAACACCACCGAATCCATGGAAGATATATTAAATATATCTCATTAGTTGTGGCTGTTTTAATTTGTAAGACTCCAAATTCCCCTAAAAGTATGCAGTAATTTTTAAAAGTAGAAAGCCGATTTGTAGATTCAATTAAAATAACTTAAAGAGTATCCTTTAGTCCTGAACTCAACCAAGGAGCTCTCACTTGTTTTTAAACCGAAATTAACTGGGCTTTAAGAACAATAGCAAGGACGAGAGTCTCTAGCAGAGAGTCTTGCAAATTGAGGGTACACATTTTAAACCCAATTTACTGGGTCTGCTTTTGTTGGCCCTTGAAATTCAAACCAGCCTAAAGGCTGCATCAAAAATAATAAAAAATAAAGAAAGAAAGGGAAAATCAGACCCAAGTCCAGCTTCAAGTGCGAGACTCTTGAAGCCAAATGCTTTCGAGTGTCCTGTCGCTTGCTCCTTAGCTCCTTGACTGACCATCAAAAAATCTGCGTCCCAACTACAACAACAGCAACAAAAACAAACAATGGAGGCCATAATCACTTAACGAATTGCGGCCCAGTTAACAATTGGTAAGCGGCCTCATGAATATCAAAAGCAGAGGCAGCCAAATGGTTGAGAAGACGTTAAGTTTTAGCGAATAAAACCAGTAAATATAACGATAGTGATTTTTATGAGAATAGTAATTTTTATGAAAAATAATATTAATTGTTGACAACATAAAATTAAAATTTGAGATTATGTTAAAAAAAAATTTATAAATAAGTCTTAGTTTTGAATATCATTAAACAAATAGAAGAAAAACTTTTTCATTTTAATGTAACAAAAGGTTTCATTAAATATCTTGATATTCGATTTGGATTCAATGTATTTTGAATATGTATATTTTATGTAACATCTTAGAACTATAAGTCTTTCTTCACTTTTTATCTGACTAAAAATACACAAGTTGAGGATTAAAATAAAATGCACTTGCTGAAAATTACAATAAATACATGAATATATATTAAATTTTTAAAAATACCAATTTATTGTGGCCTTATTATATTTTTAGTATAAATATTGAAGGTAGCTATGATATAATCTACATATATTAAATACAATAAATAATACATAAATATAATAACAAAAAAAATAAGTGTTGTCCAAAGATATCTAAGTAAATAATAAATATTTGTCAACTGCACATATTTAAAAATGAATTGTGAATTGTCCCTAACTTTATATTTTGATAAAAATGATATTGGTTATTAGTAATGATTTTTTGTGACCCATTCTTTTCAATTGATTCTGGCTAAGTGAACTCACCTTAAATGGCTTGCTGTTGTCAAGCTCAGCGAGATCCTCATCCGCTGTGGTGGGCGGTGGCGTGGGCGTGTTCGGTGACAATGCCAGCTCCAATGTGATGCTGTCTGCCGCATCGTCCGCATCCGCATCCGCGTCCGTATCCGCTTCCGCGGCAACATCAATTTCCACATTGGCAGCAGGAATACCATCCGCATCAACATCAGCAACATCCACAACAACGTCATCCACATCATCCACATCTTCAGCATCGGTTTCAACATCAGTTTCAGCTTCCATTTTTGCAGCACGCACCAAAGTTCTTTGTCGTCGTGTTCCTGTTGTTGTTGTTGTTGTTGTTTTGGAGACAGCAACCTGAATCCGTCCAGGCATCGCAGACATTTTGTCCCTTGTTTTTACTGCATGCATTTCAGTCATTTTTGAATATTCCAATTTTTTTTAGACACAATTTGAAATAATTGAAATTTTAATTGAAATCTTTAGTTCTCGTTGCAGTGTGTTGGCTATCTATTTTTTTTTTTTTTGATATATTTTAATAGTAACAAAGCATATTATATTTTCCGTACTTAATTTAACTGAACAAAACAAATTATATTGTCTAGTCTACAAAACACACTTGAAACTTTCTCGAAATTCAACACGAGTTGTTGAAAAGTCTCTGTTAATTTTATTCACATACTTGGAAGATGTTTTTAATTGAATACGCGTTTCTATTGTTTTCGGAGTTTCTTATATTTGTTTTTTATTTTTTGGTACTTTTGCCGTGCCAGCCGCATCCGCCAATTGCAACACAAGCCGGTCGAACTTGGAATAAATTGTCAGACAACAGTGCGTGCTGTATTTAAGCAGACTTTGCCAATTGTCTGCTGTCTTTGCAAACGCACAAAGCAAACGCAAAATGTAAAGTCACAGCTTACAGTGAGCTTCCAAAGAGCGTGCACTGTTAAGCGGCTGTTAAGCAACTGTTATGGCACTGTTAATGCAAGTACAAACCGCCAGACAAAGTTCTGTGTGCATTTAATGGCACTAGGACTACACCTGTTCCCAGTGGTGTCTGCTCGGCAAAGTTTTCCATTTTTTTATTTTCTATTTACTTCCTTTTGTTAGTGGAAAATTTCATGGCAACGCCTAGTAAATTGTTGCACTCAGCAACGTAAATAAATACGAATATATACACACATATATATAGTATATTTATTTACATACACATATATAATTTGGGCACTTATTCATTTGGCTTGAACATTTGCTCTGCACTTTGTGTAAGGGCAAAGTTTATAAATGCAATAAAATAAAGTTGGCCAGCCTGTTTCTGCCCCCCCTCCCCCTCTCTACCCACCGATGAGGCCTTCATGTCTGCACACTCAATAGGCAGCTGAAAAATGTCATTTAAGGAGAATAAGGTCCTTCGTCTCTGCACTTAACGCATAATTAAATATGTTGGGAACTTTCCACAAAAGGTGCATTCTCAAACAAAAAAGGCCTGATTTATAGCACACAAAAAATTGGGCGTGACATTTGCATATCACCTCCAGTTTTGCTGACTTGCCAATAGGCAATGCAAAATGTTTATTTACGCTCTGATATTGAATTGAAATTCACGGAATTTCGCAACGAAATGCATACGAAATTCAAGCCGCATTTTAACATAAAACTGCACTAAATTGAACGCGGCAATCGGTGAAAATAACAAATTTACATTGACATTTATAACCAAGTTAAGCCTGCATAAAAACAAACACGCAAAAAAACTACATTGCGTATACGCAGCGTGCAACGCGACTGCAGTAACTGTCCGTCCGTCTGTCAATGCAGCGCACGCAGCTGAAAGTTGCCCGAAAATTACAGCGATTTTCAAACCGAATCACATCAGAGAAACGTCTACGTGACTGGCCGGAAAATCACGCCAAGTACTACAATTTTATTGAACCAAATATCAATTTAATTTTGATTGAAATTCGTTAAAAAAAAAATGAAGCGAACGTTTTATAGATCAATTTTTCAGCAAATGAATTGAATGAAGAGCTAGAAATGCAAATAATTGCAAAGCTATATTGGAAAATCTATGATTATGATTCCTTAATAAAAGACAGAGCAGAGAAAGAATTATTTTTAAATAAAATACTAGCTACATTATTAAGATTTTTGCAAAAATTTGTTATATACTTTTAACGATTATTTAAAGTTAGGGAAGAAGGGCGAATAATTAAATGGAATTTTAGAGTAATTTTAGATTTGAGATTTTAGTGTAGTATGTTTTACAAAACTCACTGGAGCATCTCGAATTACCTATCGACATGTCCTTGACGAACAATGCGCGCCTAAAAGCATGCAATGCATTTTGCATATTTCAGCATTACACTGACCCGACAATTCAGCACATTTCGCACATATCTCTGCCATATTTCACATGTTTTACACACACAGACACACAAATACTGTCAGAGTAATAATATCCGTGTTCATTTCCTGGCGGCAATCAAACAGAGCAATAATTTATGTGGCAACCTCGCTAATTGTGCATTGAAACGAGGCGCGAATACTTTTGCATATGCCACGTTTGCATTTAAATCGTGGCGGGTAGGAATAAAGGGGATGCGGGTCAAGGGTCAGCATAACAAATTGAAATTTATGCGTTGCAACAGCCGTTGCCACAAGGTGAGGCAGCAACCAGCAACCTGCAACTAGAGACGTGTTTAATTATGGTGCATGACCTTCGTCGTCTGCAGTTTGACAGGAATTGGAAGGCAGCTAGATTAATTAACTCGCATGTCGTCGTCGTTGCTACCAACTGAGAACTGAACAACAACAAAAAGGTCACACACATGTGGCTATGATTAATTGTTTCGACGCTGGCCAAACGAATTTTGGCACACACTGTACTCAACTTTGACATTCAGCTTCCACTAGTCGAACTCGTAAAAAGTAAGGGAAAATAAATAAAATCAAACGGCAACTGCAACTAAAACAAATCGTGAATTGTGTATCCATGAAATGGCTAAATATTTGCAAAATTGCGAGTGAATTTCACTTGAATAAATTTTATAAATGAAAATAAAAGAATTTGGCAATTGCCAAAGAACCGAACGTAAAATTGCAAGCAATTTAATTTAATTGAAATATTTACTCTCACTCACATTCAAATAATGCCAAGAATGTCAGTTGGTTTCTCATTTAAACAATTGTTGGGCCTGTTTTCAATGTTTTTTTTTAATTTTCCCTGCGACTTTAATGCCTTTTATATGTGCATTGTTCCGAAGCAAGCAATTAAATTTGCTCGTAATACCATAATTAATTATCCGCATGTAAATGCTCCAAATTTATTCACATGTCTGTTTATTTAATTGTTCAATGTTAAATGATGATTTCAGTTTGACTAATTGATTGCTTTAAATGAGTTAACGATGTCAGTTAAAATACTCTAGATTTTGTCTTATCTTTTTCTCTCACTAATGATCAATTTAATAGGCAACTGTTTAAAGTGTCGAAATTAATCATAATTAGTCTTAAAGTAAGCTGCACTCGAACCGGACACCATGTTTTTGAGTTGCTCTAATGATTCGGTTACTAAGACAACTCATTCATCATTAATTACTCAGCAATGTCTGCTGATTTAATTTTCATTTGTTACAGCGCACAAAAGTATGCTACGTATTAGAGGCTAAGTTGATTTTAACTAGAAATCTTAAGAAATCAAAGAGTTGTGATATTCTTATATTATTCTAAAGAGAAAAACAGAAATAACTCTTAATTTACTTAGTTTAAAATATGAGCAGGCAATTCAAAAGAACTCTCTCCTATTATATTTTATGTAAGTACTTAATTTCAAATTTTTATTATAAATACAACAATTTTTATAATATAATAGGAGTCTGAGAATAGAAATTCTTTAACTAAAAATAGTACAATATTACTCAGTTTAAAATCTTTGCTTTTCTTTAAAAAATCGTATATTTTTAATTAATTAAATCCCATGTAAAACTAAAATAATATTAAATTAACTGAATTTCTTTCTATACATTCTCTATATTACACTCTCTAGCTATGTGTCCTTCAACTGCTGTGTAAATTGTGGCCATTGACCATTGACCACATTCTTTTGACGTTCAATCAGGCAACGCCGCATGTTGCATGTTGTTTTGGTTATTTCTGTTGAAGGACTTTGCTGCACGCTGTGCGACTCCAGCTGCGATAAAAAGGTCAACTTATATTTGACACATTCCGTGGCATTATAATTCTATTTTTTATTTGTGTTGGCCAAATACTAAAAAATTTGCATTATCCACAGCTGTGTCGGGGCTGAGAGATAGAGACAGCGATAGAGAAAAAGAAGGAGAGGGAGACAGAGAAGGAGACAGAGGCATATGCTCGTTTATGGAGTCTGTGGCAGCAGCTAATGACTTTGGCTGCCCAAAACAAATCAGCGGTACACACAGACAGACAGACACAGACACAAATACAAGCAATAACACAGACACATCCACATCCACACACACCCTTCCACACACCGACACTCACACACATGCACACACACACACACAGACAACCCACAGTTTCGCTGGCAAATGAGGCAATCTAAGTGGTTGTTGTTCTTGCCGCCTGCGGCGCAGACTGCACAATTATGATGTCGCCCACTTTCCGCTCACTATCCGCCTAACACCGTCCACCACCCACCACCCACCTTCCACCGCTTCCCCCTTTCCAGCTCCCTTTACAGTGCCGCATTGCCGCCGCTTTGGCTGTCTTTGCATTTGTGCCACGGGGCGTATTAGCAATGCCCATTGCGGCATCTAATACAAAAACTTGTTGTTTATGTGCAATGCGAAACCCGCCCCCACACACACACACACACACACACACACACACACAGACAGACACACTCCCCGCAGCTATTTTACATACAAATATGTGGATAAAAAGGAGGCAAAAAAAAGAAAGTTAACAACGAAATTGTAGAAAATTATGAGATCGCCTCGCAGCTTCATTCGATTTGTTGCTTACTTGGCAAACCCCTGACACTCTCTCCCGCTCCCCCCACCCCTCCACCGGCGTAGCTGCCACTGTTGCCAGACATTTGACATGTGTGCTCAGTGCTCTGACATTTACTTACTTACATATTTCCTCACTTGTCTGGCCATGAACCTCAAATTTCCGTACTCTGCTTATCTATAAAATAAATTTGTAATAGTGCCTAGAAGAGGTATTCGTACAGTGGCATAAAGTGGGAAAAAGTCTGATCACAAATGCTAAACATATAATAAAAACTTTAAATTATAATATCTAGATAATTATTTCAATTTTAAATGCCTAACTATAGCTATAGTTGTCATTAAGGAAATAGAGGTAAATATTAAATAAATAAATAGATATAAATAAATAAATATAAATAATAAATAAATTCAACCTCTCAATAAACTTCAAAAAGTTACTGAACCGTTATGGAAATTATCTGTCTAACTATTTTTTATTTTACAGAAAAATTTCATTTTCATTTTAAATAAACTTTATGATTTGCTATTTATTTCTTAAGAGAGTAAAATTCTATTTTAATCTTTTGGTCTTCAACAATTAATCAGTTTTGAATTTGCTCAAATGACCTGCAAATTGTCATGCTTTGTCCCACTGTGCACTTTATAAAAAATGCTAAATTGTCGCAGTTTCGCTTTATCGCACTTCAAAGCACTTTTGCCCCAGCAGAAAATATACCATATAAAAATAAAATATCAAGCCAAATTATATTTCTGATGGACGTCAATTTCTTGGAGTGAAGTAAAATAAAAGGAAACATGCTCCTTTAATATAGAAAATGTGACATTTTAATGGAAATGTAACCGCACATCAAAGGCAGTCAAATACACTCGCCGAAATTCAGCTTGAGTTCATGCAAATTTATGTTACATTTGCTTGTGTTTCTCTTTGTTGGCCCAACAAATGCGTCGTGTCAAGGCCACGAAACCGCCAACAAGCAGCAACAGCAACAACAACAACAAGTAAAATAATAACAAAGAGTCCGACGGGAAATTAAAAGCAAATGCCGTGAAAGAAAATTGCAAAGCGGAGCCAAAAAGGTTGACAGCCCAAAGCAAAAGATTTTCAAGTTATTTAGTTAATTTTAGCGCATTAAAAATGTAAAGTGTAAAGTGTAGAGTGCAGTTCGAATTTGGAAGACAGGCGAGTGCCACGCCCAGGCCCAAGGCAACGCCCACGCCGGCTGACGTTGTCGTCATGAATTTAGGTCACTTACGGTCTGCAAATCGAGACCAGCTGACTGACTGACTGTGAGTTTGCAAGTGTGTTAGTAGGACAAAGTAGGGCAGGCCTGGCTTATTTCAAATTGTGGCCTGGACTGGCTCCGACCTGGTCCTGAAACTGTCTCCCAGTTGCTGTGACGTGCGCCACTCGAGTGACGTCACTGCTGGCTGTGTGTTTAATGCAATTAACTGCGGACAATTGCAACACAAAGTTCAGCTCAATGTTCTCTTCAAAGCTCACTCTCTTTTGCCCTCTCTCTCTCTCTCTCTCTCTCTCTCTCTCTCTGTCAGTCTCACGCACTTGCTCTCTTTAGCCAGCCTGCAAAGGCAAATAAGGTTTGCTTTCATACGCCCTGTTGCACACTTGCATATATTGCGCATACGCCTCATTTGACACGTTAAATTTAAATGATTATTTAATTATTCTCGTTTTCAGTCATTTCTCTAAAATTGTTTATATTTAAATTTAATTGTTAATGTCCAATTTTTTTTAAATGATCATTTTATTGTTCCTTTTGATATTTATATATTTCAATGATACTTTATTCATTTAATATTATTTATTTGGAATTTATTTACTTGTTAATTTTAAAAATCTTTGGGTTTTAATATAACTTAATAATCAATAAAACACTCCACACTTTATTCCGTTGTTAATATGCATTTATTTAGTTATGTATGTATATTGTTGCTTGGTGTATGCAGTTACTTCTATAATTAATAACTGTTCATTAAGATTTATTGCTTAATTCATAATGCATTTCATTGATTTGATTTGCCTGGTTGTTCTGTATAATTTAATATGAGTATAAGAGTGTAATTGCCATTTTTGCTCTTGATTTGCATTTATTGTTTAAATGTACTAATATTAAGTGTTTCGTTTTGTAAGTTTCTTTTTGTTTATTAAATTCTTTACGTGTTTTCAGTTGACTACATTATAAGTACATTATTTACCATATTTGTGGGGGGTTCACTTGAAGCAATTTCAAACCAGGTCGAGTACAATCTAAGTACAATCATTTAGTTATTCGAGTGTTGTACTCTCAAAACAATTATTACACATAATTACAGTCAGTCTCAATTGGCTTTAACAAATGACATTTGTAATGGCATTAGTCTAAAAACAATTTCATGTGCGTCTCGTCATATCATCAACATCAACATCATATACTAACCTAATTACATATCATACATAGCATATCATCAACTCAGATTCAACAGAATGCAAATGAAATGAAGTCAATTAGAAATATAATTATTCAAATACTTTTAAAACATTTTAAAATACTATTAATGTGTTCAAACATTTTTTAAAATACACAGATTTCGTATGGCTTTCAAAACAATAAAGGAGCATTTAATTTTAAATTCTAACTATACCAAGAAATTAATTTCTAATTCTATCACTTGGATATTTGAACAATAAAACCTTTTATTTTTATATATATATTAACTAATGCTTTAAAAATGAACATGATATTTTCTTTTAATTACTCATACATGATATATACCTACTATATATTAAATTATTTTCATTTATTGTTGCCGATTTATTTTGATTCATTTTTTTTTTAATATTTTTCAGGTGCTTTGACAAAACTGTCAGCAAATATTTCAACTACGAAATTCAGTTATTGACATTTAATAGCATTTTCTAATTTGTTAAGAAATGTGCTTCAATTTTTTGATTTGAAAATGGAACTCGATGCTCCATTTGACATTTGAGTTTCAGTTTGAAATTTGTATAGAATTAAAAGAATTCTTTTCGTTAGTTTGTCGGTTTCGATTTTGTATTTTGTTGAGAATGTATTGATTGATTTGACAATTTAATGCTAATACGTGTAATATTTCGTTAACTTTCATTTGCTCTTAAATTCTACGAAGCATTCTCTGAAAATTTCTTGAATTCGTTTCGTTCTATTTGTGTATTGTTTTTTATTTTACTTTCGTTATTTGCTACAAATACGTGTATGTTAACCCAATGTTGCAGGACTGATTTCTTCGGTATAGATTAGTTTATATATATTTGTGGTATTTCTGAAACTTCATTTGATAAAATTGGCTCCTTAGTTTGACTATTTCTTGTCGGCCAGGCTTCATCTAAGGCTGCCCAAAATGGGCAGTCAGATGTCGCCGTTGTTGCCATTTCCACTTGCATTTCCACTTCCATTTTCACTTGCATTTCCATTCGCATTCGCCTCATTTGTTGCCGCATTGGTGCAATTAATTGCCTCAGCCACTGTTATGGTTATGGTGGTGTTTTGATTGTCGCACTGCACCACCTCGATGGTGCGTGTGTTGCTCACGGCCGTTGCATTCACCTGTCCACCTGTCTCTGCCTCATTCAGCTGCCGCCCAATCTCACGGTCAATGGCCTCCGCATCCTCCGGATATCGTTCCGAGCAGAAAATGGCGCCTGCCTTCAACAGCTTCAACAGATTCAAACGATCCTCCGCATTTCGCTTGGCACAAAGCGGCCTAAGGTAAATGAATCGTTGTATAGCAAATAAATTAAAGTCGACATTGATATATAGAAAATAAATTATTTAACATACATTCTACCTATTTAGAATTAACATTAAATATTTGTGGCATTTATTCCCAATTACTTTTGGATTATACTTTATTTTAGAATTGCAAATAATACTCAAGAAGTCATAATCAATTAAGGTTTTGATCAGCCGAATTTATGTAAATTCAAATTATTTTGAATTCAACAGCACAAATATAAAATAATTGATATTTTTAAATTCATAAAAGATAAAAAATAAGCATGAAAAGAACTTAGAAGCAATTGATTTGGGAAATTCTATTGGGTTGTTAAAAATGTACAAAGTAAGTGATTAATGAAAGGAAAGTTGCCAAATCTAAGCTGAATTATAAGAACTGAGTATATAACAATAAAATGAACTGATCTGTTCTCAAGAGAAGAGTAAGAGTTGTCTCACCTGCCCGCATCCTTGAGCTGCTCCATAAACTCCTTGCCAGTGATGTCCACCAACGAATTGGGATCCATGTTCGAGAGCGAATCCAAGTCCGCATCATTCATGACGGATACGTTGCAAAGGTTATTCTGCAGTTGACCGACCAATTGACGAATCCGTGCCGACTCCGAGCTGTTGGCATCCGTGGTGTCTCCGTTCTCCGCATTGCCAGAGATGCTGCCATTGGCGGTGCCATTCGGTGTGGTTATTGTCACGTAATGAGTTGGCTATAAATCCAAATGATATTGTATCAATTATTATATATTTCAAATTCGCCTACGTGATGTTTTTGTAGCGACAATAATTGAATTATTGTCACAACCGACGCGTTTTGCTCGTAAAAGTTATTAAATTCATTTGAAAAGAGTCTGCTCGACTGTAAGATACCCACTGTTCATATCTTTGAAACGTATGTTAGAATAAAAAATACATTTCATATTCAATTTTATTATTGATTGATTTTTAATCTATTATACAACAAATATAAAATGTTTACGCTGCATTGAAGAACTCTTTAATTATATAACTGTTGAAGAGATGAAACTTTATTTGTATTCAGTTATTTTTCTGAAAATTTCCTATAAATTCGGGAAAATATGTTGTTTTGAACCTTAGTTTAATTTTCTATAACAAGTATTTATATTTTTACTGAATTGCTTAATTAATCATCTAGATTTTTGCTTTTATTTTTTATATAAAATGCATACATTCAGCACACCCCTCAGCACATGGCAACAGGGTATCCGAGTGTGACATAAAATACATAACGTGGCACATTTAAATTCGCACTCACATCAATCCAATGTTCGCCGGGAAAGACAGCGACCAGCTCGGTGTTCTCGTCCAGGGTGCGGAAATACTCCTCGTCGTCGATCTCGGTGCCATCCGAGTCCAAATGGATTGTCGGCTGCTCCTCGCATTTCTCAAATTTCTCGGCCACTTTTGCGCGAATCTCCTCCAAGCTCGAGGCGCACACGGCTTTCTTAATGTTGCGTGTAACGTCCTTGACCTGCAAAGAAAACAAACATATAAAAATCGAGGAAAAAAGGGAATTTTTAACCGTTACACGTTTACAGTTACAGCTGCACGGAGCAATACACATTGTATGAATAATTGATTAATACCAACAGCAGCCCATATGAAATATTTAAGACGGACACTCGACAACACCCAAAAAAAGAATTTCTAAGGTTCGTTTAGGTTTTCTTCGCCCCTTGAATACCCTATCCCGGGCATTATGATTTTATTGCGAAGCGTGTTACATTTTCCACTAAAAAGTCAATATTATATTATATATATTATATCAAAAAATGCAAATCTAAAATAATAACAAATTATTCCAATTAAAAATCACACATAACTAATAGTAAATGTCTGATCAAGTTAAAAACAAACAGTTTTAATACTTGGCTTTGATTTATCGTGAAAAGTAGCATACTATGAAATGCTATAAAAAAAGACTTATTTAAAAATATCTGCAAATATTATATAGAAAAATTGCCATAATTATGATAAAGTAAAAACCAAACAGTTCTAAATACTTGGCTTAGATTCAATGTGAAAATTAATATTTGATGAAATTCTGTAAAATAAAATCAAATAAACAAAATAAAAAAAAAGTAAATATCTTTAGCTTTATTAATTTTCAAATATTCACATATGCATCTAAAATGATCAGCTATTATTATATAGAATAAATATTTTAAATGAATATTGCCTGATTAACCTGGGAACACATTTAGATAAATAACAAAAACCTGAGCGCACAATTTAAATTCATTACATATTTATTTTTGTCTTTGGTAATTCTATTATATTCATTTTAATTTATTTAATTACATGTGCTAGAGTATTCAATTAATGAAATGCCCAAAAATGGTTGCTATTTCCGGTTTTTTTGTTTGCTTCTGGCTTAATCAACTTGGCATTAGGCAGTCCGTGTGGATGAACATGTTCTTCGATAAGTATGTGTGTGTGCGTGTGTGGGTTGTGTGTGTGAGTGTGTGAGTGTGTGAGTGAATGTGTTGTGTGTTTTCAGGCGCCGTTGCTACGCAGTTGGTAACGATACGAAAAATTATTATCAGCCTCAAAGTTGGCCAATGCCAAAGTTTGCCAACATGTAGGCGTATAACACACACTGACACACACACACATTCCATACCCACACACATGCACACACACACACACACACACAATAACAGCTTAGCAACTCCTGAAATTGTCTGCAACATTGACATTGGCCATGTTCTGTTTTATTTTTCCTATTTTTTTGTTATCCCAACAGTTGGTTTAATAACTGTTCGCACAGGGATAAAGCTGCTATGATTTAAGGACATGCTGAAGCACTGTAGAGCTGAAGGATTTACCATTGTGATAAGCCTACACTCATGTCCGTGAATATGTATATATATATCTATGCAAATTTTGTTGGCAAATTGAAACCCTTGTTAGACAGAAAATTCATTTAATATCGGTCACCTTTATGCAAATATATCTAAGCGGTAACAGAATAATATTTCACTAATTAAATTCAAATTAATCAAGTCAATTTTTATATATATATACTTGTTGTTATGTAAACTGAAACTTCACAAACTAAAACTTATAAAAAAGTTAAGGTATATGTCATTCTAATTTCCACAGCATAATTAGACTTTGTGTTTGAATCACATCAAATCTACTGTCAGAAAACTTAATAAATCACAAATTAAATGAGAAAAGAATTTTCTGAGCTGTCAAAAATGAAATTACAAATGGATGTGGAATATAATTAATTATTTATGGACTTTCTGCTCTCAATTAAACATTATCTATATGTAATTCATTAATTTGTGAATTTTTCTAAGTCTTTTGAGTATTAAAAAAAAATGTTTGACAATCAAAAAATAAATACAAATGATACAAATTCACATTTTCCAGACAAATTCAACGCTCATTAGAGTCAAATTTTCGAGTAATTTATAAGCCAAACGTCAAGTAATTATACCCTCGAGATACAAATAACATCACGAAATAACAACAACAAATCACAAATTCAACAATAGCAACGTGAATGGAATAAGTAAAGCAGGTAAGAGAAATATTGCGCATACGCCGCTTTAGCCTGTCAGCTGTCATTGTTTTGGCCACACTAATTGAGATTAATGGCAAAAGCTTAACTAATAAATAAATAAATAAATAGCACAACTTTTTGAGGTCGATTGAAATTAATGTCATTCAGAGAAAATGCATTGAAATTATAATTGTTACACTTGGATTTAAATATTTTGCTCAACGAAATCCATTAAATCAAAGTACTTTAATCGAATATTAACTAATAATATTCAAATATATAAAAAAATATTAAATAGCCTATGTTAAATATTTTAATAAATAATTTAGAAAGTTAAATCCAAATTGTATAGTCAGATAATTAAGTATAAAATGTGCTTGAAATTATTTTAAATAAACTAAGCAAAGATATTGTGGTTCATATGTTTTAAGTGTACATTTTTATTTAAATTTTTCCTTAAGGGTTAAATTTAATTGTAATACAGTTTAATTTAATTTGACTGTGTTTGTATTTGAATAATTAACAAAGTTGTTTTAAAACTTAATGTTGTACAGATTTCCTCGCAATGATTGTGAAAATATTTAACTAGAATGTCGAGTGCTTTGTTTGCTCGTTTATATTTGTGTGTTTATATAGAAACTCCTCTGGTTCTTTCAGTTTTGATGCGCGTAAAACTTGAACACAGTTTGACGTGCACTCGTCTGCCTGCCACACATATTTACACATATACACATCTACAAATATTTGTCCTGCTTCCCGAGTACGAGTTATGCCTGTCAGCAATTTAATGCAGCATACTTTTAAGCGCATGCCACAAATGCTGAACTGCAAGGACATGCGATGCCTGTCCTATTCTGTCCTACTCTGTCCTATTCTGTCCTACTCTGTCCTACTCTTTTCTATTCTGTCCTATTCTTATGCTGCTGCACTGATAAAATAGAGGTTCAAAAATCCGAAACTAAGAAAATGCGTTGTTAAAGTTTTAAGATGCAACCACTTTTGGAAGATTTCAAATAAGTCAAAGTTTTTTTTATAAAAATAAAAGTACATATTTTGTCAACTTATATAAATTAATAAAAAATAAATAAAACCATATTAACTATATTTCTCGTGTCGTAGATTTATTATTTTATATTTTTTATATATATTAAATTTGTAATTCGTGTTTATAAACTTTTTTCTTATTGGTATTTTTAACAATATGTCTTTAGTACATTTTTTCTTAACATTACATGAAAGCGGCGGCTTGTTTTCAATAAAAATATAATAATTTATACTTTTCGTACCATTTCAAATCTTTATTTTTGTATGAATTACTGTGATCTTTTATTTTAGTATCTTAAGAATTTTAAATTGGCTCCTTAATTGATCAAGTTTTGAGAACATACATATGTTAGATAATGAAGTTGCTCTTCTTTTCAGTGTGCCTCTATTAAACTTGCATGCTATGTTAAATGGCGACTGAGCGTTAAGGTTAAACTATACATAAATTAGACTCAGCCAGGAGAGAGCAAGAGACAGCAGGAGAGAGAGAGAGAGAGAGAGAGAAAGAGCGATGCTAGAGTTGCAGTGGCAGCATCAAAGACTAAGAAAACCGCACGACTGCACTTACACAAAAATTTATCACTCTGCAGTCAGCAACAAGGCTTCATAAATAATAGAGCAAGACGTGCAAAATGAAACTCGAGTCGAGTTTGCATTACAACATTTTTATTACAATTACCCAAAGGCTAAGGAAGAGAAGAAGTAAGTATGAAAGCGAAACATGCTTACAGTTCAACTCAAATAGATACAACCATACAACTAATAAATTCCCAGTCAAACAAAAAAAAACTTGCTGCAAAAATTAATCATATTAAGCCAAAAAAAAATATAAAAACTTGGTCACAATCAAACTTTTTGCTAACTACTGAAGCGTCTAACAGATGGAAAGTTAGCATAAATTGAAAAGAAAAAAACGTTTAATTTTATAACTCTAAAAGTACATTAAAAAGTTTTTTATTAAATTCTATAAAAATTCTACAAGCAACTTGACATAAAATGCACCGAATTAAATTAAATGACTTACTATGAAATTGAGTATTTTCTAATTGAGCACTCTCGATTTACACATTATTATTTATTTCTTTCACTTATCCATCTGGTTTATTTCTGTAAATATTTCCATTAAATTTTTGGATAACAGATTTCCAATTAAATTAAATGCATTTCGTATAGATGCACGTAACTCAATATAAAACAAATAATGTAGTTTACTTAAAATGAAAACAACTTTTTCCAGCAATTTTATTTAATTTAATCACATGCTGCAAAATCGCTTTTAAATTGTGGATACTGTGGTTGGGCACCCACAATATATTTATATATTTTATATATATATATATATATATATTTCTGGCTTAAAACCCCAAATCTGCACTCAATATCCCAGAAAGGAAAACACATTTTCCATTAGTTTTTATGCATGGATGGGACTGTATAATTATGGATGGAAAATGTTTTAATGAATCTCTGAGGCTTGAATCAAAATAAATAAACCGATTTCCGAATTTTCCTAACGGCAATAATTTAATCCACTTAAGTTAATTAGGCATTTATTCTGGCTGATTTATGTAATAATAATAATAAAGTCACAAAGTAAAGATAATTTAATACATTATAATATAAAATATGACATTTTAAGTACAGCAATACATATGATGTGATTACATTTTATAATAATTAACTAAACATAGATTGAAATTGAAAAAAAAAATGTTAATGCATGAATGGAAAGGATACATAAAACTAGAAATAAATTAATTTGTTGATAAAAACTTAACAACTAAATAAAACAAAGAGAATCTCAGCTAAGACAGCTGTCGAATAAAGGTTGTAAAAAACTGAACAGGGGAGCAGAAAAAGGAATCCAAGGAGCTGAAGGAGTTAAAATAGCCGACGGACCCTCGGCAATCGTAACACGTATTCCGTATCCTTTATCCGTTCCTCTCTGGTTTAGTTAAATAGCCGCTGGCTACGTGTCTGTGTCTCCATTGTGGCACCTACGAGATATAGAGGCGTAGACTGCAACTTCATGATGGATTCTACAGAGTAGGGAGGGGGAGGGGGGGATGTTGCAACCATAAGCGGAATACTAAATATTTGATAGGCCTAGAACGCAGATCTGACAGCCGCTGGGGAAATTAGGCGTCAAGTTAAAATGTTTCTTTGAACTATGGCAGAAAATTATGTAAATTATTTAATCTATTATTAATGCTGTTTGTGGGCATAGCACTTACTAATTACACAAACATGTCAAGCGGAGGAAAAACTTTTCATTTTTTAATTGCATTTTCATGGTTTTCTGCTTTTAAAGCCGATTTGCGCTTCAAAAGAGTTTTGAATTAATTATTATAATAGACAGCGACATTTTAATGAAACTGTTAAAGTGACACAAAACATTCAAATGACAGTTGACGGAACACTGTAAAATATTAAGTAGTTAACAGTGTAAAGTAACAAAATCCAAGATCAGAAGCAAAAAAGGATTTAAAAATAGAAATCATAATCTCAGATTACAAAAATTGGATGAAAAAATAAGTTGGAAACATAAACTATTAACTGGTTCCCTAATTTTTAAGTCAGTGTTAAATTTTCTTAATTCTATTTTCCATATTTTTATTTTTGAATTTCCATATTCTGAATAACTAATTTTCGACATATCTCTATTGTTCCAAAGTTAAATAAAACAACAAAATATACTTGTTCTATTTAGACAGCGGATAAACAAATTAGTTGACAACAAAGACAATGCAGGCAAACAAACAAATGCCAAAGACAAACAATTGCCAAGAGCTCAAAATACCAAAGTGAAATACCAAAAAAAAAAAAAAAAGGAAAAGACAGAGCCAAAGTCAAAAATTCATGTCAAGTGCGCGCATTTTGTGTTTGCAAAGTCAAAACCCAAAGCAGCGCTCGTTGAATGTCGCTCTCGCTACCGCTCTCTCGAAAATAAACATACATACGTTTAACAGCGCGTTGCTCACTCGACGCCTTTGAGCTTTTGCACACTTACTCTCTCTCTCTCTCTTTGGCTTACGCTCTTTGAACTCGCTCTCTGCAACTTTAAGTTCACCCAGTTTTAATAGGAGCATTTTTTATTTTTAAATAGCGCAAATGCGAAACACAGCACGCGGTTATCAGAAACAACAACAACAACTGCGACACAACGCCCAAAAAAGGCATGGCATTGCATTAGTTTAATAGCCTCAATGTATTACATATATTAACTAAAAAAACTTACTTTAAATGGCTTTTTGGAGTCACTTGCATTTGCTGTCATTTCCGTTGCATTTGGCATTTTGATTAAATTTTAGTAACTGCAATTTGCTGAATATTTTGAAAATATATACATATGAATCTTTTGCACAGTTATTTGCGCATTTGTTTACTTTATTTATATATATTTTTGCACACTTTGTCACACACTCGCACAATAACAACAACTCTGGCAATAATCATTTCTTTGTACAAATTGCACTTAAAATGTTTTCTGCCCAGCTTTCCATTTAGCATTCAAGCACAGAGCTTTATCTGCAGTTGCAAAAAACGCGAGCGAGCGCCGGTTTCAACTGAACTCTCTTTAACTCCGACGCTGGCTTTTATACTGCCAGACCCAAAAATAGACAATCACTCAGACAGACAAAGAGAGAGAGAGAGAGACAGCGCAAACAAGCAGTAATGAATTTCAGTGACACTGCGGAGCTTTTAAGGCGCGAATTCAACAACATATCAGGAATGTTGAATACTTTGAATTCTTATTATTATAAATATTGTTATCTCTTTTAAATTTTTATTTATTTTTTTCTATAATTACTATATTAATATTTTATATATATATATAATATATTAATATAATACGAAGTTTATAAAATTATTATATTAATAAGTGTATTCAACATACTTAAAAACACATAAAATTAAAAAAAATTACTGTCTTATAACACACCTAATTAATTAATGCTTGTTGATTTTTGCATACAGTTCCATACACAGAAAAAAGGAAAAATAAATAATTACAGTTCTTCGCTTAACAGCACATGTTGTCGCTCTCAGCACTGTTAAAGGCACTGTTAAGGAGTTAAATACTCAATGGCGAATAGAAAGAAAAGCTTACAAAAGAGCGCAGTCAATGTTAACTTGAACTCTTGCTCTCTTCCGTCTGTCCTTAGACATGGCGCTGTTAAATGGCACAGCTGCCACAGAAAGTTGCAGCAATTGGTGGCAAGGGCTTATTACCATTAATATGAGATTAGAGTAAAGCCTGACAAGAAGTTGCATAAGTAGCTAAGTGCAAGAAATATATATTTCAGAAGATATTTCGTCTGTTAAACTAAACTTAACTTTGCACCTATTCAAGAGTATCTTGTAGATACATAACTATCAATTTATACATATATCGCTGCCAACTTTTTAGCAAATAATTAAAAGACATGAATAGCTGAGCACCCGGAAGCTGTCCAGTTAATTGAGCAGTCTTATCGTCATTGTCTCCCTTTGTTAGTGGACAAGTTGCTTTTGGCCCTATTGCTGTCATTGCACTTGCCACAATTCCCCTCCTTTGGAGGCAACTTGAAATGGTAAACAAGGACATCGCTTGGTAGGTGTTGCCAACTTGCCACTTGCCGAGTCACGTGCATGCCAGTGCATTGACCCAGTAAGCTAACAAACTTGGCCAAAATGGCCGCATTTATGAATAGCCTCAAAGTCGCACCAAGCACTCAAAGTTAAGGTGCAAAGACCGTTTTTTGCGTGGCTTTCCCATGAGTAAACAAAACTCGACCTCTTTTGTGTGGCAGAAACCAAAGAAATCTTTATATGCATCCATGGGGCTTCAAATTTGAATATTTATAATCACAAAAAAATAATTGCAAGCATATTGCTGTCAAACTATATGTAATAATTGCATTCAATATACTTTATTTATATTTTTCGGAAAATTTGATTTATTTTCTAAATTTCGTTAAGTTTTCATTAATTAATTGCACATAACTTTTCCAAAACTCAACCGATTTCACGGGGAATGCCATTTTGATCATTATTTGGTCTTAGAATTGGATTTGCATTTAAATAATAGTAATTTAGAAAATTTTATTTTTTTATAAATTTTTATACCTACCCTTGACATTTTTTGAAAAAAGTTTGAACTCACCAAACCTTATCAGTTCTTTTTGAGGGTTTTAACTTTTCAAGATTATTTTCGATACTCTGAAATATTTCCTTTGCCTTGTTAATTGACAATCAACAAGTCTAAAGGCAAGATAATGGCTTCCATAATACAATAGAACCCACTAATATATTCATTTTGCCAACTCCGTTGTGTTTCATCTACAAATCCTGTGAATGTCTACTTCTCTATTACACCCCGGCCTGGACAATAATGTATATATGCGAAGGGTCGCATAAGCGAGAACAAGGTTAATGAGTAATTTAATAAGAAGGAGAACGATATAATTGAAGCAATTAGGCAAAGAAGCTTAATCCGCTTTAAGTTAACATTTTAAGCCTGCAAATAAACATATGTTGGTTAACAGACTGTTGTTACCATTGCTGATAACTAACATGGAACATTGGAATGTTCTTACATTCATTTATGTTAACTAACATTGAGATTGAGAGATTTAAAATTCAATTTAAATTATAATTTAAGTAAAAACTTGAGAAGTTAATACTCACGCTTTATTCAATCTGTCTCTCTATAATATTATTTAAATACATATATTATATAATAGTTCATTTAATAGTTTTCCAGTATGAGCTTTGGCACCACATTCATGCTGGTCAGTTCCTGAAAGAGTAGTTTGCAGGCATATGGCATGGATATCTTGGAGACATGCGCTGACGACTGACAGAAGTGACACCAGGAGCAGTAGGCCAATCTGCCGCAGGTGCGACAGACGTCCACCTCAAAGGCATCGGAGGATATCATGAGGCGTTCCATGATCAACATGCTCGCTCCATAGGATATCAGGCAGTCACGTTCCATTTCACCCAGACGTAAGCCTCCCTCGCGACTCCTGCCCTGGGTGGGTTGACGGGTGAGTACGGCCTTTGGACCACGTGCTCGGGCATGCATCTTGTCCTGCACCATGTGCTTTAGCTTTTGATAGTACACGGGTCCGGAGTAAATGTACGCCTCCAACGGTCCGCCCGTAATGCCCGAGTAGAAAAAGTCCTTGCCCATGTAATTGAAGCCGTGACGCACTAACTCCGCCTGTATATCGACTGCCTTGGAGCCACCAAAAGCAGTGCCATAATGGAATTTACCCTCCAAGACGCCAGCCTTGCCGCCCAGCAGCTCCAGCACCTTGCCCACTGTCATACGGGATGGGAAACCATGCGGATTCATGATCATATCCGGACATATACCATAGTCATTAAAGGGCATATCCTCCTGTTCCACAATGAGACCCGTAACACCTTTTTGTCCATGCCGCGAACTGAACTTGTCCCCAATCTCTGGAATTCGCGTCTGTCGCAACAGAATCTTGATGAGAAAGTCTTCCTCGGAATTGGCCGAAACCATGACACGTTCAATGTAACTAGGCTCTGGTCCCTTGTAGCTTATGGGCACTGCTGTGTAGGGCACCTGGGCCTGACCTATCGATTGAGATAAAAAGGAAATTGATTATAGCGATCATTTACTTAATCATTTAATTAATTCAGACTGACCTTCGAGTGGATTAATGGATGTAACTGCTGGCATTTCCTTGTTAATCATGATCTGTTTGTTTTGCACCTGTTCGCCAGGTGCCACAATGCCGTCAGTGTCCAGGATATCGTGCTTAAAGATCACCTTGTTGGTGAGGGCATCCTTTACAGGTCCCATGATCCTGTCGAATGTCTGATTCGCATATCGCTTCACCGTACACTTGGAATTCTTGTAGACCAGACAACGTCCATAGCCTCGATCTATAGACGCTTTATTCAGAATGAGAGCATCCTCGATATCGTAGCCGGAATAACTCATGACAGCCACTGTGGCATTTTGACCCGCCGGCAACTTATCAAAGTTGGTCAACTCAATGGTTCTCGACTTGACCATCGGTGCCTGGGGATAAACCAGATTATACATTAAAGAATCGATGCGATTCTTTTGATTATAACCAATCATGCCCATTGCCTGTTTGCCCATGGCACATTGATAGGTATTACGTGGACTCTGATTGTGATGCGGATAGGGAACAAGTCCGGCACAGACTCCCAGCAATGTGAAGGGTTCAATTTCTAGATGCGTTGTGTGCGGTTCAATGTGCTCCTCGTTCCATGCAATAAACGAATCATTTTCCTCATTCACATCCAGATACTCCATTAATCCGTCATGCAGAAAATCATCAAATTTACGAATGCCACGCTGTAGTTCATCCAGATGACGTTGCTGCACCAGCGGACGAGATTTGTCCACTATAATATATGGACGACACAATCGGCCGCCATCGGTGTGGATAAATATACAGCGTTGTGTGTACGAGGTGTGGATGGACACAAAACTGCCCATGCGTCCCTTTCTACGCATGTATCTCAAAGTTCCGCACCAGATGCCGTTGATTAATGGTCAATCCGAGCACATTGCCATTGATGAATACCAGAAATACATTGGGATTATTAATGGGACTGCCGCTGACCTCACGTATGTCCTCGACGCCGGCATTGTAGGCCAATGTCATCACCGGACGCTCATCCACTTCCGTGGTAATGTGCGTCATTAGTGCCAGATTCTTGACCAAGCCACAGGCCTCACCCTCGGGCGTGTCTGAGGGACACAACATGCCCCATTGACTCGGCTGTAATGAACGTGGCCCAGAAACTTTGCGTGTCTTCTCAAACTGTGAATTCACCCTCGTCATCATGCCCAGCGCCGAGATATAACTAAGACGGGACAGCACTTGGGTCACGCCCGCACGTTCCATTTTGAAACGTTTAATGGTCCAATTCCCGGAACTTATGGCGGACTCCAGACCCACTGTAATCTGTGCAGCTCTCATATGTTTCACCACGTCGAATTGTGCAGCCTTCACCTTGGGTATATTCTTGTCCGCAATCATCTTGAGCTCCCAGTTCATGCGCTTGAACAGATCCTCAAACATCAAGGAGATTAATGATCCAGCCAGCTCCAGTCGCTTGTTACCATAATAATCGCGATCATCAAACAATGTCTTGTCCAATTCTGCAGCCATCACACGACGCACCATCAACGATACATAAATTGCCTTCATTTGAAAGTTGAAATTGTCCACCGGCACGTGGGCCAAAATTGTGGTCAGGAGCAGCTCTCGTGCCTCCTCTGAAGGTGTCTTGGTGGTGGCACTCTGAAAGCGTTTCACCACCAACTTGGAACCTGTAAAAAATACATTTTATTATCATATTTGTGTTTATTTTTTCTGTTAATATCTTGTATTTATTTAATACTTACCCATATAGTCGAGAGCGCGCTGCTGTGTAAACACCTTGAGATTGAAGGCCTCCAGGAGCGAAGCACCAAAGCGATTCTGAGAACGGGCATCGAGGCCAATGTGCGACATTATCTCCTGATCGGATACGACGCCCAGAGCCTTGAAGATCACCACAATCGGAATGTCATCCGTCATGGAGTTGTGCTTTAAGATAATATTTGCCGTGTTTACTCAGTACCAGAGTACGTGATTTCTTCTCGTGTGTGGACGAAGTGACCTGGCACTGGACAACGCCATTGAAATCCTCGGTGAGCATCTTGTTCCACGACAGCTGTTCCTGGATGAGAATGACCTTCTCCTGGCCACGCACCACAAAATAACCGCCCGGATCGAGGGGGACATTCATTGAGTTTGGACAACTCAAATTCCGATTTACCCGTTAACACACAATTGGAGCATCTCAGCATTAAGGGCATCCTGCCAATCAACAAATTGTTGCGCTTAATGCGTTGCGTACCACGTGTATACTCAATGTCCACGCTGATGGGTGCCGAGTACGTGGTATCTCTTAGTCGACATTCGTGTGGCGTTGTCGCCTTGGTTATGTTAAACCCGTCATCTATATCAGGTTTTCCCACACGCACATCCAGATACTTGAGATAGAATAGCGGATCAGCACCGCTCGTCACAATCTCATTTGCTCGCACAATCTTCTTGATGTCCACATTGATGAAGTGATTGAAGGAATCAATGTGTTGTTTGACCAAACCTTTAACTTGCAAAAATGCCGGCACCAGTTTCCACTTCTCCTCCAACGGTTTGATGGGTTTGGACCACTCCTTGCTGTCGCCGGGCTCCCAGCCATTGTCCTCCACATTGTTTTCCGCTTTCTTTAGCTCTACCATTTAATAAATCTTGATTACAAATATAAAATAATAACAACGTGCGGTTCTCATCGATTATAGTTGTATCGAAGAGTGCGGTTTAAGTTCCTATCGATACATCGAGTCGATATACTTAAAATGGTATCGATAATTTCGTTCGCGCTGTTTTCAAAACAAATTAATTCCTGTTGGCAGCGCTATTAAACAGTCAGGGCAATTATAGTTTGTTTTTATTTCAAGCAAATGCAGTTAAACATAAACAAAATCCAAAGAATATAAGTGTTTAACGGGTCTTAGACCTTTTTCACAATTTGCACAACATCTTCGTCATTAAGTATATGCTCAATACCAACTTTTTGAGGTTGATGCTTGACCGAGGAACCCCAAACCAACGCACTATAAAAAGAAGAGAAATTATTTAGAAATGAAATAGAATAATAACTATGACTTACTATTTAAATTCCTTGGCAATGGAGCGATGCAGCTTATTACAAAAGTCCTCAATGCTGGTACGTTCATTGTGCAGCACAACCGGAGAGCTGTAATCCGGAAGTTGTCCCTTGGGCTTCGTATAAATTCGGACTAGTCTCAAATACTCCCACATTAGTTCGAGCAGATCATCGAAATTCCAGTGATGATGCGCTGATATGGGTACACAATGCGGTATCTTGTAGATTACGTCAAGCTCCTCAATGGAAATCTGATCAATCTTGTTCAGCAGATAGATGCAAGGTATATAAATACGATTGCCTTCGATAATATCAATTAAGTCGTCACTTGTGGCATCATAACGCAGTGTTATATCCGCATTATGTATCTTGTATTCCGATAGAATGGTCTTCACCAGATCCGAGTCCAATTCAGATTGCGGCACCATGGCATTGAGATTGATGCCACCCTTATCCTTTCGCTTGTAATAAATATTTGGTGGTTTCTTGTTCAAGCGAATACCAAATCCTTCCAATTCATGCTCCAACAGTTTTTTATGGCCCAACGGTTTGAGACAATCCAGCACCATGAAGATTAAATTGCAGGTACGAGCCACAGCAATCACCTGACGACCACGACCCTTGCCATCCTTGGCACCCTCAATAATACCCGGCAGATCGAGCAGTTGTATCTTGGCGCCCTTATACTTGATGCATCCCGGTACCGTTGTCAGCGTTGTGAACTCATAAGCAGCCACCTCCGAATAAACGCCGGCCAAATTCGAAAGTAACGTCGATTTACCGACCGAAGGAAAACCGACAAATCCCACCCGGGCATCGCCCGTCTTGGCCACCTCAAATCCAGCTAAAAATTCCTCATATTAAACGAGATTTACACAGATTTCATTCCAAATTTTACTCACCTTCACCGGTGCCGCCGCCGCCTCCCTTAGGCGAAATAAGCTCTCGTCGCAGCTTCGCTAACTTGGCTTTCAAGAGACCCAAATGAGCCGACGTCGCCTTATTCTTTTGCGTGCGTGCCATCTACACACATACACACACATATACATATTAAGTGGCATTAAAAGAAATCGGGAGACAGGTTAGTTTTCCAATTTGGCAAATTACAATATTTCTTTATCGGCTCACCTCCGACTCAATGGCCGCAATTTTCTCCAGAATTGTACTCATTGCTGCGAATTTAGTTGTTTCAACGTATTATTAAATGCTGTTATATTTACAAAATTTTTTATGCATTAAAAAGAAAATAAACTCGCGTGGAGTGTCGCTTATCGGACATGTCGATAATTGCAAGTCGATATTTGTTTAATCGAGCTGTACAGTGTGACCGCAACGCAGTATATATTACAACACCAAAAATAATACTGAACAGAAACGGTCAGCTTAAACGATCACAGTCTGCAACGCCGCGGAACTTAAATTCTTTTAAATTTCTTTCTAAAAAATTATCTTAAAAACAGACAATTAAAAATTTTTTTTTTAGAAATTATTTACCGTAAAGTTGATTACATATGAATTAATTATATAAATTTATCACAGTAAAAACGCTTTGTTGTGCTTGAATAGAAAAACTAGTTGGCAGCACTTGTCTCAACGTCCTTAAGTAATCAAATCTGCAAAATGTTCGCGAACAAAGGTAAGAAAATAATAATAATACTATATTTAACTAATATATATGCCCATAAAGTTAAGAAAAGCAACAACTTGTCCCATAATACTCAGCAGAAGTTCAAGGCTGAGCTTATGGCAAACGGAAAATCGTTTTGCAATCGCAGCTTTGAAACTGCCTCTGGAATGCTACGAAAAACTGGAAGTCAACTGAAGCAGACCAAATTGAGTCTATGTCAAAAAGAAAATAAGCTGATATTTTCTGGATTTGTTGAAGAACCTGCAAAGTCTAAGTTTAAGCAAGAGTTTGTCCAGATGCCACCACAAAATGTGTTGAAAAATTTAAAGCCAATGGCGGCTCAAAAAAATGAATCGCTGCCCGCTTTGCCAACTTCTGCAATGTCCAAAACGGGACGCAACTTTCGAAGCTTAATTGGACGTGTAGACTTTTGTATTAGAATACATAAAACGAAGCCGGATTTAAATGTGATTTGGAATGTGTACGGTAAGCTGACATTCAAACATAATTATGCCATTATAATAGGGGTATTCCTGAAAAATATTTAGATTTGGTTTAACCAAATTTAAAATGTTAAGTGTGATTAGATATTTGTATATTCTATTTAACTCTGCTCACACTACACATTTTAAACAACTGATCGGCGAAACTAAATCTGAATGTTGAATAAATGCGCACAATATTGTTTTACAATCAACAGGCAAGCTTTTGCGTATAATTGTGGGCAAGAGGGGTGAGCATACGCTGCTGCTGCGCAACGATGACAAAGGTCCGATCCTCCAGAGCATTTACTATGATTTCGAAGGCGAACTGAGCTCCCTGACCAATGGCAAGCAATGCACATATATTTTATAATAATATAGTCATTTGCATACGGAATCATAACTTGTAGTGTCTGTGCTTGCAGGTTGCTACGTTCATGTTGTGGGCCGTTTTACAGGTGAGAATCGTTTAAGCACCTTTCAGTGTGGCACAGGTAAGCACTGCCGACTGGCAACAGAATTTTACGCGTGTAGAGAATCTCACATCATATATATTAATGCAAAATAATTAGATATTAGTACATATAATTTGTTCACTTTGTACTTTACACATTTTCATAAATAAGTTAGTTATACTTAAAGTAATATGTAATATAATTTGTTTACTTAGAATTAACAGTTAGTAACTTCATATGTGCCTTTAAAGTTTCAACAACTTCATTTTAGCTTCTGTAGCTTCATTAAATTCATTTATGAATACAGTTATTATATGTTTTTCTGTTTCACTTCAAGAGCATTGCACAATTACAAATAAATTAAATTAAATAAGGAAAGTGTTTACAATTAACATTTAATTGGACTGGTTAAAGATCTAATACTGTTGCCATATTTGTTGAAGTGGAAATTATTACAAATCTAGATACATCATGAGAGTCACCATAATTCCCGTTCCGATTGCTCCCAAATAGCTTAACTGCAATGAGCTCCGATTGCTGAAAACGAAGAAGACACGGTTAAAATAAGGATATAGTAAATTTAATAAGATAATAATAGAAATTTACCGATGCTTGGAACGTTTGGATAAAGGTGTAGGGGGATTCACGCCCGGTTCCAGGCTGTCCATGTAAACCATTCCGTAGAAAAAGGATGCCACGAGAAAGCCACACAACAGTGGGCTCAACTTGGAGCCCAGTTGGTGCTCCTCTGTCCAATCCATGGCAGTACTTAGCTGTGCCTGCACATAGCTGCTCAACTCTTGCACCATATTGCTATTGATCAGCGACACTGTTGTAAATGTAAACAAAAATAAAACATTTCATCAGTTTCGTAATTCAAGGTCGCTCAATTGATATTGCCCTTTTATCAACAAAAAGATAAACTAACAAAAAAAATATATATTTATGGCAATAATCACGAAGCAAAAGCTGGCAAGAGTTACTATTTGAGGAAAACTCTTAACACGACCAGTTTTGACGCCCACTCTAATATTGCACAGTGGTAAAGCAAAATTAAATTCAGAATAAATTTGGAGGCTAAGCCATCAATAAAATAACATTCCGCATGGAAATCGACCTAATTTTGAAAAGCTACGACAGATTGAAGTTTTTGAAAAAATGTCAAGGGGTAGGTATGAAAAAAAATTAAATTTTCTAAATAATATAATTTAAAATGCAGATCAAATGTTAAGGCCAATTAATGATCAAAATGACATTCCGCATCAGAATCGGTTGAGTTTTGACAAAGATATGAGACTTCAAAGTTTTTGAAAAAATGTCAAGGGGTAGATATGGAAAATCGGATGATGATCGAAAAAAATTAAATTTTCTAAATTAATATAATTTAAAAGCAGATCAAATTCTAAGGCCAAATAATGACCAAAATGGCATTCCGCATCAAAATCGGTTGAGTTTTGACAAAGATATGAGAGTTCAAAGTTTTTGAAAAAATGTCAAGGGGTAGGTATGGAAAATCGGATGATGATCGAAAAAAATTTAATTTTCTAAATAAATTAAATTGAAATGCAGATCAAATTTTAAGGCCAAATAATGACCAAAATGGCTTTCCGCATCAAAATCGGTTGAGTTTTGACAAAGATATGCGAGTTCAAAGTTTTTGAAAAAATGTCAAGGGGTAGGTATGGAAAATCGGATGATGATCGAAAAACTTTAATTTATTAAATCAAAAAAATTAAATGTAAGAGGTAAGGAAATAGAATCTATAATATAATATAATGTGTAAAATATGAATTAATTTAGCAATCTTTCACGACCACTGTAACCTAGAGGTCGCGTGACTCTTCTGAGTGCAAAATACCGTTAAGTCGCTCACAACTAAATGAAGAACTTGACATGTTTGTGTACATGCACACACACAGATAGCACAGTTTTATGTGTGTATGTATGTAAATAAAGGTTAGAAGCTAACAGAAAACCATTTTTAAGAAATTAGTTAAAACTGCTGCGGGCCTTTTCGATTTTTTGCTTGTGCAAATGAGAAGCTTTTGTTTGGCTAAAACAAAATGCGCAACTGCCAATTGGTGAGTCTTTATTTAGATGCTTAACGCATTCATTCATTGGCTAGAAGAGAGTTTTTTCAACACTTAGCAATGAGAATGAAAATTGTTATGAGATCATACATTTGGCATTGCTTAAATAAGTCAATATATGCATATACGGACGGTCTATTAATAAACACTAACAATAACAACGGACGTCACAAGTGCAGCCTTGAAGTGCTGCGCTTACTTTAAAAAATACACTTAGTCAAGTAATTGTTCTGACAAGTAGAATAAAATTGTAAATATGATAAACGAAAAGGATTATTTTTATAACACATAAAATCGAAATGGTGCTTATTATTTCTTCTTCAAATAATAAACAAATGTAATGTGCAAAATAAATATCTATGGTTCTCAAAACACGTCAATAAGATAAATGAATTTAAATATTTTTCAAAATGTAAAACATATGAGTGAATTTATTGTTTTGTCAAAACACTTAACTAATTTACATATGTATGTATATAGACGTACTTACTTATTAAACTGATGATTCGGGTGCCAATAATTAGAATGGCAAAAAATATTAAAAACGCTATTAGACGCTCATCAAAATAGCTTGGCCCTTGCCCTTGTCCGCCCTTTCCACCTTCACCCACGTAAATGTAATGTTTTCTTATTGCTTTGGTTAAATTACAAAAACCAATGGCGTCGTTGCGCTGCTTCAATTGTTGTTGTTTCAATTTGTCTGTGGGGGTTGAGGTGTATATGCGCTGCTTCTGCTTTAGCCGCCCGTTCGGCTGCGCGTTTGTTTTTAAACTGATAGCAGCGACTGGGCTGCACTGAGCGTCGACGTCGCCGACAACTTGCGCAAGTGTGACGTCACAATCCGTTATTTGCGTTGCAATTAGCGGATGCATTTTTAATGTATAAATTAAAGGTTTCTTATGCTTTTAGTATTAAAATCTGTTTTCGCATCTGCTTATTCACTTTTAATTCAATCAAATGTTATACTTGTTCAAAATAAATTCAACAGAACACAACAAAAAATAACTTGTATACACGTACACCGACACTTAAGAAGCACCCCCACTAATAACACGAATGCAGTTGCACGCTAGCGTTGCCAAGCTGCGTGCGCATAGTGGCAACTCTCTACCGCGCAATGTTACCGTACGCTATTAATTGGATAAAAGCGCGCACAGGCCAGACGATTCAAATTCCGAAAATTTCTCTTATCGACAAGTTTATTTTAATAACTTATTTTTAAATAATTATTTGTATTTGAAAAACAGTAATAATAATTAAATGTACAATATTGTTTTCAATTTGAATGTTATTTCAACATTTTCATCAATCATCTTAATACATTTTCAATGCATTGTCTGTATTTTTATGAATATGTATGTGTATATATGTATATGTAGTGTATTACGATTAATCATACATTTTTATATTAACTAAATTTTAACTGCGTTCATAGAAAAGTTAATATTAATTTCTTAATAAGGCTCTGTTACATTACGTCGCGACATACTTCAACTAATTTGCATTCTAATTTTTTCATTTATTCGACATATTTTTCTGTTACATATCTAAAAAATATTATTATTGTTTCTTTTTGTTTGTTTTAAAAATGAAGTGCAAAAGGCGGACAATGAAATTAGCCGAAATGGGGCATATAATACGACACAATCCAAAATATAAAATAATATAATAAAAGTTAAAAATCTACAATTTAGAATTACAACTAAAAGTAACAAAATTAAACGACATTAACAGCAATTGTTAAATTGCCATATTGGTTGGTTGGTTGGTTGGTTGGTCAGTTTCACCCATTCACACACGAGGAAAGGATAACAAGAATTTCAAGCACGACTGCTGAGGGATTTGTTTGCTTGTTGCTGTTGTTTTGTGTGTGTGTGTGTGTGTGTGTGTATGCTATCTAATTGTAGTAATCTTAAATATTTAGTTAACTTAGGACCTAAACTAATACTAAACTAACAAGTAAGCGTTCCTTCTCTACGATTTGGGTGCTGTTGGAGCAGCTCCGCGCGTTCTCTTGGGCATCGGCTCCGTTGTATCTGCTGCACGGATGTTATCAAATAGATTGTTCTCCTGTAAGCAATATGGATAAGCTTAAGCATTTATAGAGTAATAGTAAACGAAATGTACATTTACCTGTGAATTTTCATCCTCCATTATCGCCAAGTCTGCAGCTCTTTTGGATCCTGCAGCAGTTGCATGTGACATTGCCGTTGTCGTCGATGCTGTCGATTTGCTTGATTTGGCGCCGAGGGTATAGACGTCCAGTGGTATATAGATTTCATTATTCTGGAAATTTGCAACGGCAGGCAGTTTATAGTACATTTCAGGCAACGCCAGCGGCATTGAGAATGCGCTCGAATTGCCATCACATTGGCCAACTTTGGCATCGATTATGTGCATGGCGAGATCACAGAGCGCCCACATTTTCTATGGGTGCAAATGGGAAAAACATAAAAAATATATCACTTGTTGTTACAATTGCTTTAAAAGGTAGTTAATTGGTCTCTAAACTGATGATTCACTATCATGTACATACATAGTTATTTTGCAATCTATCCTTTTCCGAGCTCTGGCTATACTCGCGATGTTTGATCAGCTGAAGCAGCTGTTTATAGAAGCTATACACAAATGATTCGCGCTTTGCCATCAACGGTTCGAGTATAAAACGTAAGCACTTCTCCATACGTCGTAGCTGCACATAATCCTCGTGATTCGTATAGCTGGGATCATGCACCAGCACGGGAATGGCAAAGGCCAGCATGTAATCAGGTAATATATGCAACGACTGTGATTCCGTGGAGCTGTCCGGAGCTGTAACACACAATTACATAATTTTATAATATACATTTGCATTGGTTTTTGATTGAAATTTTGAGCAAGTCTTACACGTCATTGCCACAGTTTTAAGATACTCCCGACGTTTATTTACATCCGCTTCCACATAGTGGCGTATCTGATCTTGCAATCTGTTTTGAAACAAATATGTCAGTTCAACTACATTAAATGGTTATTCTGAACTTACTTTCTGTTGGTCTCCATGCCACTAAGCACATAGAAACCCATAAAGTCAAGGGGTAGACAATTACGGGGCAAACTTCTACCTAAACCTTTATGCAACTTTCGCGCAAAGATCTCACGTACCTCCAGCACAGGATCCTCCTGCAAATTAGAACAATCACAAGAACAAAATTAATTAAATCTACAACATAATAACATAATAATAAAAAGTGTTTGGTTAGAAAAAATAAAATGCCTTATATGATAACGTTTGGTATACAAATAGCAATGAACTGTAATGAATAAAATATATAAAACATATACTGACCATCAGCTGGGAGAGCTGTAAATACTGCTCCGCACTATATTGATCGCCAACACCTTTCTGCTCGCACACCTTTAGCATGGCGCAGGCAGCGCCCAGACGTAGCCACGACTTTTCAGCGCCGCACAGTCGATTTTGAGCCAAGAGATCGCCGCGTTGATTTACAAAGGCAGCCAGCATACGGAAGGTTTTCTGAGCCGCATGCTCATCGGAGCGCAGTCCAAGAAGCCAGCGTGCCATTGTCTTGAGTGCATCCAGTTTGCAGAGTGTATCTGGCGGTAGTTCGTCCTGTTCACACCAATCGGAGTCAGGCAGATCGTGTTCCCGCTGTGCCGGCACCTCCTGTATGAGCAATTCCTTGACAATGCGGCGGGCAATCATATTCTTAATGGGCGTTAGGAATGCCTGCGGCATATTGTATGCAATATGACCCAACGCCACAATCTTTGTACGATGATATTCACAATTGGGAGCAAGTTTCAGACGTAGCTCCTCAATGATCTCATTGAATATGGGATGCACGGTTTGTGTCGTTGTAGATGCACTGCCACCTCCATCCGTTGTTGCCGTCGACGATGATTGACTGTTGACAAAGATGCAACGAACAGCATGCTTCGCCTGCTTTGGCGTTCCCATTAGCGCAAAGTCCTTGCAGATGGGTGCCAATTCGTTCAATATAGCCGGATTGGCTTCATCAATCAGCGGCTGATAGCGACCCAAATGTGTTAATGTTTTCAGCACAAGTGGAGCAACATATTCATGGTCATAGCTCAGTAGTGCAATTAGTCGACGCAGCGAGGTATCCGTAAAGAAGTGAGCCGAAAACACATACGATAGCATCTATAAAAGAAATACAATTTAAATAATTATTTCAAATAAATTTAATAGTGTTTCTGCACTCACGCTTAACAACTTTAGGCCCCGTTCGCCAGCTTCGTGTGGCGATATTCCAATCTCATTGCAAATTTCTCCGCCCTGAATGCACTGCTCGATCAGTCTTTAAGAAATGTAAGAAAATTTTGTTATTCAATGTGTTTTTTATAATTACTTATATAATTTAATGAACTGCCTGAGAAATAAGATTAAAAAATGAAAAAAACATTTTTTTACCAAACTACAGTAAATTTTAAATTTGTATCTTTCTTTTATTTCAAATGTTTGTTGACCTACCCGATGAGCACACCAATGGACTCCTTATCCACCATGACGGAGGCGACACGTTCCACGAGCATCTTGACAGTGTTGTAGTAAAGATTCGTCATAACATGGGCGCCCAATTTTTTGAGCAGCACACTCATTGTATCCGCACACTCGCGACAACTGACATCCCGTTTCAGTACAATGTTGACACAGCGTAATAATTGCGCATCCTTGCGTAGATGCTGACTGAATTGAGTGATAAACTCACTAGCTTTCAATGGTTCCGGCAGCAATCTGTACGATAAAGATAAAATATAAATTAAAGAACATTTACAAGTAATATAAACTATGTTTACTTGGCAATATTGCTCTGTTTGGCTGCCAGTTGGCTTAGCACGCGTGGTGTAAACTCCTTGGAGTGATGCAATTTGATCCAATCACTGACCGTGTGACGTGACTTCATTTGATTCTTTTGCAATTCCACAAAGGCTTTCGTGGCATTCGCATCCAGATCACCGAGCAGATGATACAACTTCTTCATGCGCTCCTCGGGCGCCAACTTATAGGGAACCAAGCAGGTTATCAACAGTCGCTCCACCATCAGTTTGTCCTCGAGACAAACTTTATAATAGCCATGCATGATTTTATTTTTTATCCAATCTACTTGTTGCTTCACCTCTGGACTCAAATCGTTTGGCTCGCAAATGGCGCGTCTATAGATATAGCCCAATCCATTCATTGCATCGCGACGAATTTTATATTTCTTGTCCATTGTGCGTTCCCGCACAATTTCCAGCAATTCCGGTGACTTGACGACTATCTCAAAATTTCTTTTGGCCGTTTCCACAATGGCCATGACAACCTCATAGCGCACCAGTTCATCTAGATCGTGATGACGCATGCGCAGCTTCTCAGTGATTTCAGGTTGCAGATGCGGATGATTAAGCAAAAAGTGCATTGAGGATTGTACGCATTTTACACGCACTGGCTCGGTAATGTCACAAAAGCGACCAAAGAATGTGCGCAACAGTGATGGATACTTCTTGGACAACTGGGAATCCTTTTCGGAAAACATGCGCGACAGCAGCGTTGTGGCTCCTGAAAGTAAAATGGAAAATGGAATATCTATTATACGCATTTACTAAAATAAAAAAAATTAATATAGTAAATGGCTTACATAAATGTAATAATTAAAAATAAATAGATTTTCGTGTCATGTCTAAGAGTTTTTCCAATTATGAAAATTATGACATTATAATGATGATAACATTAGATTTGATAATTCCTTAATTTAAATACTTACTCAGTCGCTCAGCATCATCTGTAGAGAGCAGTTTATTCTCCAATTGCGGCAGCACTGAAACCAACAAATCACTGTTGATTTGATTAAGCTCATAAATGAGATCATAGATCTTGTTCGTTATCGAGAGTTTCGAATTCGGCCTATCCATGACCAAAGCACGATTGAAGAACTACAAATTATAACAATATTATTAATTACAAATGTGTTGTATGCAAATTATGTGAATATTTTACCAATTTGATAGTTGCCTCAAAGGCATCGCCAGTTTTAACCAGCAGTTGCTCCGTCAGCTCATGTGCATGCTTATTAGTTGACTTGTTGGGTTCCACAATGTTAATCAGTATAAGATCCAAAAGTTCTACGGATAAATTATCTGCCTCGGTGATGAGTGGACTTAAGACATCCAGAAAAAAGTTCTTCACTTTATGACTGTGCTGATCGCTACAAATATAAATAACGATAGTTATTATAATTAATATAAAATACTTATTTAATAACCCGACTCACTTAATGAGCTTGAAAACGGTGGTAAACAGTTCGTAAAATATTTCCTGGCAATCTTCGAGCTCAAAACACATATTAAATGACTTGACAAAAGCCAAGTTTTCCAGCAAGTAAAAGTAGCGCTTGAACGATGGATCTCGTGGATCCTTTAGGCCGTGCAGTTGCTTGATGAAAAACTTGAATATTGCTTTAATTTGGTCCTGCTCCTTGTACGGTGCTTCAGGGGCATAAACACGCAATACGTCCGCTATGCAGCATGCGATCAACAACTGAACATCTCGCGATTGATGCTGCATAAAGAAATCATCGAGTAAGTGCAATGCCAAAGGTATATACTGCTGATGAAGATTATCATCCTGATCCATGGTCTGCAGCACATTAGCCAGTGTCTGTGGGCAAATAAATAGTCAACTAATAGGTATAATATTTAAATATACCAGCACCTACCTTAAGACGACGGATTAGCTCATCGGTGCCCAGATCCTCGACCAACGGTCTGCAGCCGTTGGGATAAACAATGTCCGCCATTGTTAGCAGCTGTTCCTGTTCCCTATGCTCGCTCTATCCAAAACTGTAAATAAAGTAGCTCAACAATCAAATTTAAGGACACGAAAACATCATAACAAATGTAAAAAAATAAAATGATGCACATAACAGGCTGTTATTAACAGCGTCAGGGTAGCGCGGCAGCATTGCCAAATCAACGATTACAGCGGGCGGCAGCATTGCCAAGCCACACACACAAACACACTGACAAACACCCACAACACACACACACCGCGAATGGCACAACTTGAGACACAACTAAATACGTTTTATGACAATTTTCAAACAATACGCAACTTTTACTCTTATTTGCAAGCATTTTCAGCAATTTCATAGATTTTGCATGCAAATTAGAATCATTTTGCAGCTGCTAATTTTTATGCAGAGCTGGTCTTACTTTTCACAATCTGAGTGCAGTAGTCAGCGGTAAAAAAAAAACGTTGCCAAATTATATTTACGGCGACCGCACTTGTAAAGCAATAACGCACGTTTTTAACAACAATTACAGCACATATATATTTGTAATGCACAATTACGTTGTCATTTTTAATAAATCTATTGTTTGCAATGATTATTTTGCGCGTTTGTTGTCAGCACGAAAATTTTTAACAGCGCATTCTTTTTTGCGAAGTGGCACGCCATTACTTTGCTACATAGTGTGGCCAGATGTTGAGAGCGACAACAGTTGGGCAACGCCAACACTGTCGAATTACATTTTAATATCTTAGCATAAATGTGCGCTTTGCTAGCTCCATTTGGCGTTAACATAAATTTCAAGCAACGCTGTAATCACAATAAATATACGTTTATTATGTAATAAAAATTTAAACTTTATTTATTTAAAAAACGTAGTTTTAAACTTAAAAAAAATAAAATCGACATATGTGTGTACTTGACAGAAGGAAAAAAAATTGTCAGACTGTTGTTTAACAGCGAAGCAATACGTTGCCAACTTTAGAGCTAAAAATTAGCTGACAAAGCTTTTCAAAATGCAAAAAATTAGACAAATTTAAGATGCCGGTTTGAATACAAACTTAATGTTCGTCCTATTATTAGCAAAATAAAAGCTGGAAAATAATTCAAATAGCCAGATTTCCGGCTAAAATTATTACGAATGTTCCAAATAGCCTTAAAATAGCTAGGTTGGTAACAGAGCAACACTCACTGTTTTACACCTTACAATCAGCTGTATTTTGCAATAAGACAAATTGCCTTTGCCTTATCTTAAAATGTGATAATGCCGCGTTTAAATATGTGCACCAACAGATTATAACGGCCGTTTTGACATTTAAATTCAAATCCGCGCTCTCATGACAACCGAGTGAAACGACAGGCGCGCATGGCTAACAAACATTGACAATTAACATATATATTTGTGGCTACTGCAATTGTTGTTATTGCTCTAATTAGCAGTCATAGGTCTTGTAATGCTCTCTAATTAAATTAGGGCTCAGTAGGGGCAAAGCTGCAAGACACAACGCAAGTGAATCAGTTGCATTTCGCATGTGGCAGCAACATTATCAAACAACTTACAGCTTATATAAATGTAGAAATACTTGTGTGTGTGGCAAACGCCGAAAGGTATGAATAAAAAGCATGCAAATTCTACTACTTAATTAGGCAATGTGACGAAGTTTAAAGCGCAGCAGAATTATGGCTTCTTTGCGCGTAGTTAATAGGTAAGAACAATTAATAGTGACTAAGAAATTTATAATTAATTAAAAAAATAAAATATAAATAGTAAAATATATTTTTATTATTTATATTATGCATACAGCTTTACAAATTTGGAATATATAAAAATAGATAACTTTTACATTTTTTAATAATTACTATAAATATAATTGTAATTATTATAAAATTCACTGATTTACAGATTAGTCTGTCGGGGCTTTATTGTGCTCACACTGTTGCTCATGTTCTTCAATGAAGTACTTATATATTATATAGCTCAATCCAGCTGGCATTCCATCGATTGTCAACAGGGTAAGTTAATTTAGACGTTTTAAGATTAAAGATATTTGAATAATAATCGAATCTTTTAGAGAACTGCACACGCCTTTTATTAATTGCGGATCCACAAATCTTGGGCAACTCCTATGATCGATCATCGCATAGTTCTATTGCCCGCTTCGACTCGGATAGATATCTGCAGAAGTCCTTTGAACGTGCCATATCATTTACACAACCACACATTATAGTCTTCTTGGGAGATTTACTCGATGAGGGTAACATAGCTACCGCTCAGGAATACAAGCAATATGTCAAGCGCTTCAAGCGCATCTTTCAAAACAAACGGATAACAAACGTACGTACAAAATCCTGGGAATATATCTTATTTTAAGAATATGTTAATGGCGGTTTGAAACCCTTTCCAAATCTACTATTTCTGAGTGAAAAAATTTCCTAAACGAAATTAATAATAAATGTTGTTGTTGTTGGGGCCAAAATATGATCAAAACGTTATTCCGCTTGAAAATCGGTTGAGTTTTGACAAATTTACGTGAGATCAAAGTTATCGAAAAAATGTCAAGGGGTAGATATGGAAAACTGGATGATAGTTGAAAAAAAATGAAATTTTCTGATTGAATAAGATTTAAATGCAGAATCAATAAAGATGTGAAATCATGATCAAAATGGTATTCCGAATTAAAATCGGTTGACTTTTGACAGAGTTATGACACTTTAAATTCTTCGAAAAAATATAAAGGGGTAGGTATGGAAAATCGGATGACGATCGACAAAAAATTAAATTTTCTAAAATAATAAAATTTAAATGCAGATCGAATTTGGGGGCCAAAATATGATCAAAATGATATTCCGCTTAAAAATCGGTTGAGTTTTGGCAAAGATATGAGAGTTCAAAGTTCAATATGGAAAATCGGATGAAGATCGAAAAAAAATTTAAATTTAAACGCAGATCCAATTTTTATGCCATATTTAAAAAAATTGGGTTTACCAAAGAATAAAAAATATATATATTTATTTGAACAGTGCTTTAATTTGATGTATATATAGTTTCGCACGATCTCTGCCTTCTTTCAGCGCGTCCATGTGCCAGGCGATAACGATATTGGCGGCGATAATGGCGACTATATATCCAACTCAAATCAGCGACGTTTCGAAAACGAATTTATGAGCGAGGATCTATTTGATTATGACAATCGCTTGCGTTTCTTCAAGATCAATCGCATGTTATTGGATTTCACGAATCCCGACAGGGATCACAATGCCGAACGCCTGCGAATCGGTGTCTCCCATGCTCCACTTTTAATCGGAGGCGGTCCATTGTTGAGGGCCATCATCAGCGATTTGGATCCGCATATTATATTTTCGGGACATTGGCATGAATCGCGCATATTTATATATCCATCCACAAAGGTGATCAATTTCTATGAGAATGCCGTGAGACATTTCGATCTGAAAGCGTTGAAGGAGCAGGAGCACAGTTATATGGAGATAATGGTGCCCACTTGCTCCTATCGCATGGGAAAATCAAAAATGGGCATGGGCTACGCAGTGTTGGGTGAGTCTCTAAGAAAATTCCAAAGTAAACAATATTTAAATTAATCCAACTTTTCTTTAGAGGATTATAATCTAAGCTACACGGTGCTGTGGCAGCCAAATCGATTTATTCTCCTCTTCACATACGTTTTCTGGGGCCTCTTTGTGCTCTGTGGCGGCATTGTCTACAAAATGATGACACGTTGTCCCTTCCGAGTGGCCAAACGTCAAACTCTCTATAATCGCGTATCAAATATACCTCAATTTTAGACTGTTTATAAGCATAGTAACTCCTTGTCAACGGTATAAACTGTAGTGAACTGTACAAGAACTGAATATCATACTTGAAATCGTAAGTTAGTTTTAGTAAATGAAATTTGCTCTGGAGTTAAGTTAAGTTGCCGTAAACCGCATACCAAAATTCACCATTAAAAAAATCTCTTTTTAATTAAAAAATAAATCTCCAAATAATAATTTATATGTGGTACTTTTTTGAAGCCTTTATAGGTTGTGTAAATTGTGTTTGTGTGAAAAATAAGGCTTAATTTAGTTTTTCCAAAGCTTAATTTTATTAAATTATACTTTTTAAATGTGTATAAATGGAAATATGAAGTGAAAATCATTTTGGCGCTTGAATAAAATTGAACGTTAAAAAGCGTTGAAAAGCGTAGTATTTCAGTGTTGCATGCGCAGTGTATTGAAAGTGTAAATAGTACTGACCAATACTGGGAAAATAGTGGGAAGAGTGCAATGCGCATGAGCCAGCCGGCAGATGTTCTCTCTCTTCTCCCAGTCTTTTTCTTGCCGCCTGGCAGCCTTAAATTAGCTCTTTGCGGCATCAGTTGAATTTCGTGTGCGAACGCGTGAAGTTGTCCAGCTACGAAACGCGCTCTTGTCCTTTGTACGTGCCGACTGCGGATTACGGGACTGTGCAGCAGGATAATTAAGCGTGACGCGTGTGCGTAACATAATAATAAAAATCAACATTAACGCGGCTGTGTGAAGTTTACAGCAAAAGTAAAGCAAATTAAATGCAATAAGAATTCCAAATTCAAAAAAGAAAAGAAAACTAAATTTGCGGCCACAAAAGATAAAAAATAAAGGGAACAATTCACACCGGTTTTGTGCGATCCGATAAAAAAAAAGGAAAACTAAAGTAAAACAGCGATAAATAAATAAAGCAAAAGGGAAGCTCGAGAAGGCGATCAAACAAATTCTTAAAGTTGCGCCAAGATGAAGTCACAGATAAGCGCGGAGCGACTTTTGAGTTGTGCTCTCTTCTTGATCCTCACCTCGGTTTCTGTTCCCGGTAAGACCAAAAAAAAAACCATCATGAGTCACAAGTGTAAACCTTTAAAAAAATATCTACGCGTGACCAAGACCTTTAAGACCTTTATCAAAAATGAGTTTTAGTTTGGGAAAATACATTTTATAGGAATGAAATATACATTTCAATATCTTACCAAATATTATTGAAATTTAGATTTTGAAACAAGTGCAAAATAATATTTAAATAATTAACTTAGGCTAGATTCTCTAAAAGTATGGAATTTTTTTAAGATAATGTAGTAAAACCGAAAAGCAAGTGAGGTTTCAATATTTTCTAGTTTTGAGCTTAGCGACAGTGCAAATTAAATAGTAATTTTATTATATTTAGTTAAATTCTGGAAGAGGAAACAAGTTTTTTGTTAAATAAGTATAGAAAATCAAGAAAGAATAAAATTTTGTTTTATATATTGCTTTAAACGGTGAAAATTAATATTAAAATCATTGACTTGATAACTTACAAGTGCGAAAAAATTGCATTTTAAAGACTGAAGATAGAGTAAGTCAATTAAAAATCAATTGAGATAGGAATATTGCAATTTTGTGGAGAGTAATAATTAAAACATCTTTATTATTATCACAAAGATTTAAAAAGTCAATGGAAATGATAGCTATATTTGTAAAGTACTTTTATATAATCTAAAGTACAAGATAAAGTAAGTAAATTAAAAATCAATTGTGATGGAATTTATATGGTAATTTTGTATCATTTGTATCACAGTGGAAAGTTATAATTAAATCATAATTATCACATAGTCAAAGACAATTATAGCTAAATTTGTAAAGTACTTTTATGTCATCTTCTTGCAGCTTCCCCAGTGCCACAAACGGAAGCCAGCATCGTGGAAGGTCCGAAGCCGCAGGTGACCGTCAAGGAGCAGAGTTCATTGGAATTTCCCTGCGTCTACCAAGTGAACGAGGAGCATCGCCAGGGGAAGAGTGTGACACTGCGATGGCGCAAAGATGGCAAGACACTGCGTCAAGTGGAGCTGGGATTCCTGAGCAGCAGCAGCGGCAGCGGTGAACCACAGCTGGAGACAATGCTGCGAGAGGATGGAAGATTAACATTGAATAAGGAAACTGGTTCACTGCGATTCGCCAGCATTTTGGCCAGCGATGCGGGTCAATATCAATGCGAACTGTTGATCGAGGGCAAATCCGTTATTAGCTCCAACTCCGCCACATTGGAGGTGATTGAGCAGCTGAAGTTTATGCCTCAACCAACGTCGAAGAATCTGGAACTTGGCAGTGTCAGCAAAGTGCATTGCAAGGCGCAGGGAACGCCGATGCCGCAAGTTAAATGGATGCGGGTAAGGACTGAAAACATAACATAGAATAAGTCGAGTGAGCCTGACTGCAAGAGACCCTGTACTCAAGTAGATGAAAATTGTCATAGTTATAAGAACTTGAAATCGGAATAATATTTAAAGTAATCGAATTGGTCACAGTCGAGTGAGTTAAAACTTTAAAGAAAACGATTGAATTTGGTTAGAGCTTAAACAAATGTTGTACATTTTCAAAAACTAGTTATAAATCAATTAATTTCTACTCTTGATCAAGTTTTCTATTCTCAGTATCAGAAAATGATTTGCAAATATATTGCAACTTGAATTTTATGGCAATTTTCTTAAATATACAAAAGTAAAATATAATATTATATATATATATATATATATAATAGGTACGTGAGATTGTTTCTTGCATAAACTCAGAATTTATTCTTAATTTAATTATTTTATTAGCGCATTAAAACTTTTTATGCGTACCACAAAATTGTTCTTATTTTAGAATGCGTGTTAAAGATATATATATATACTATATGATTATTGTCATTTGTTGGCTAACTATAGAACTATTACTGAAGAACTATAAGAGTTATTGAGATCTACAATAAATATTTTATATATAGTTAAGATGAGTCATTGAAGTTGAATAGACTCTCTTTAGTTTTTAAGCATAGGAACTTCATAGATAAATCATTGACTGATTATTCTCTCTCTCTTTTCTCTCTCTCTCTCTCGCCTCTCTCTGTCTGATGCCTTGCAGGAAACTCAGCTGTCGTTGCCGGAGAATGTGACAGATCAGAATGGCACTCTTGTGTTCCGTGCGGTGTCCAACGAACAGCGCGGTCAATACACCTGCTTTGCCAGCAATACGCAGGGTCAAATAAGCGCCACCGTGTCCATAAATGTGGTGGTATCCCCTCGATTTACGATGCCACCAGTGGCACCTGGCGAGGTGGCCGAAGGTGAGATCGCTGTGATGCATTGCCAGGCGACGGGGGAACCAAAGCCGACGATACGTTGGGACAAGGACTTAATATATTTGAATGAGAACAACACGGATGTGGGACGTTTCCACATGCTGGAGAATGGCACACTGGAGATCCACAATGTGCAGGCGGAGGATGAGGGACGTTATGGCTGCACCATTGGCAGCAGTGCGGGATTGAAGCGGGAGGAGGTGTTGCTGGTTGTGAAGAGCAATAAGTCCGCATCGAATTCAATTATAACACGCATTATAATTGTCATCATTTGCCTGGCATTTCTCTACTTCATACTCGTGCTGGGATTGAAGCTCTGGTATCGCTATCGTCGCCACATGGGCAAAGTGCAGCTGGAGGATGCCGCACATCCGCCAGATGCCGATGCCGAAGCCGATGGGGATGGCGATGCACACGAGCATGCGGAGCACGAACCTTGTCTCACCGATGCCAATTCCAGCAAGAATCTCAAGAGCAAATTGAGAGAGAGCACGATATTGGAGCAGGAGTCGTCCCAGGTGGCCGATGATGTTGTCTAGGATTGGCAATCGAATCCGACTCTCGGCTCTCAAGCTGCCATTTTCAATGATCTCCATCCACGGATCCCATGTACTATATGTTAATCCAACTCTGTTGTTAAGCGTCAAATACCCTTAAAAAATCTATTTGTATTTTTCTTAAAACTAAGTAGTTTATCTGATACAAAAAAAGAAATTAATCTTAAGATAAAATCATCTAAAAAATGTCTCAAGAATAGTTTCTTGCATTTTTTCCTAAATTTGTAACTTAAAATATTTATACACTGATAGGAAAATCCTTTAAATTTATTTTAGAAAACAATTTCAATGTAAATTTCGATTTTTATATATAATTCATTGATTTTTCACAAATCATTTTTAAGACAACATTTTTGTGAGCAGTTTTATTTTTATCAGTGTATATCTGTATAAATATTAATATGTGTGTGCTTGTCGGTGTATATATATCTCTATATATATTTATATATTTATCCATGTACAGTTATTTTATAGTAGAATAAATATTTGATAGCTCTCATAGAGCCCCCATTTTATAGTGCAATTGAAAATTCCTCTTCTTAATGTTGAATGTTGAATGTAGAATGTTTAATGTTTAATGGTGCGGAGTTGGGGCAATTTCGATCATAAAATTCTTGTGTTTTACTACCGTACCGTACGGTACTTACACACAAACACACATACACACATAAAGCTCATGCAGCTCGACAAATGCTCAACAGTTTTTTATGTGTATTTTTTTTATGAGCGCTGCAGCCGGCGAAAAGCAATGAAAAGTGCCAACTGACGAGTGCCACGATAAAGACGGAGACCAAGACAATTTTCTGACTCTCCCTTCCCCTCCTCCCCCCTTGAAAGAATTCCATAAAGCTACCAGAACGTGGCAGATGGATATTTGAGATACTAAATAGCTGCTTGTACACATTTATTTAAAACAATCCTTATAACTTTCAGATATTATTGATCCATTTATATTTTGTCTCTTTCAAAAATGATTATTTTCTTTATACTCTTTAATAAACTAGTTTTATTGCCACTTATATTAAATTATGTTCTATATCATATTTTGGATAATTTAAACATATTTCTTTTCGTAAAGAATTCTTTTTATTTTTAATTTTTGTATTACTTTTATTAAGTTCTATAAATTGTGTTGTGTCTCTTCTATTCACTTTTTTACTACCAAAACTTTTTTTTAACAAAAAAAATTCAATAGTATTTAAAAATCAATTGACTTCCCTTGCAATTCTTCTATAAATTGCGTGTCTACATTTTTTTTTGCATGCTGTCAATGCATTTCGAATTTCTTATTTTCCTTTAATGAAACTCTTTTATCTTGTTTCATGTCCAATTTATAGATCGTGATGCTCTTTAATAGATCAGAAGAGTTGTTCTTTTTTCTCCCATTTCCTTCTCAAACTTTTATCTACACGTCAGTCTTTAATCTATAGCTGACTACCCACGGATTGGAATTTGTGGATCTGCATCATTGAGGATGTCATTTTTGCTGCAATTATCGCTTTATTTTCATACCCATTTCCATTTGGAGTTGCAGTTCCACTTTTGTACTCCCATTTCCATTTCCATTTCCATTGCCGATTTCCATTTCATTTGCCTGCTGCCTGTTCAACTTCAATCGCAATTGCCTTTTTGCCTATGCGTTTTATGCATATTTTATGCTTTTTATAGCGCGCATAAACAAATGCGCGTATGGCCCATAGTACATCAAAGGCAAAGGCAGAGGCAACTACACATGCGCATTCTGACGGAAAGCAAGTTGGAGAGAGAGAAAGAGGGGTGCTAAAGGAGAGGGAGAGGGAGATGGAGGCTACCATGGCACCAACACATGCACACTGATAAAAAAGCGGCAAGTGCAATTAAACGACCCGAAACACCGAACACCAAGCGATTCACAGTGGACCATTTTCGTTAAATTCTGGGCTATTTTTGTGTCTCCATTTATGGTGGAAAAAGTCGCTAAAATTGATGCTTTTCATTGAAATTTGCTAATGTTAAATATGGCATATTTTCGATAATTTCTGTTTAATTTTAAAAACTATATATTGGTAGATGATATATATATTTTTAAAAAAACAACTATAATAGCTGCTTTTAAAATGCATTTTTAGTTCTGACTCCTTTTTGCTTAATAATTCTTACTTTTGTTTACATTCGCTTTATTTTAATAAGTAAATAACGTTTTACTTTTTTGACTTAGTCTAAAAAATAAATTGGTTTTTGTTAAAGTTCCGCACATTTTTAAATACAAATAGTTTCTAGTGCTTTTCTGAAGATAATACAGAACATTTAATTATGTGAATAACATATTTAGTATAATCATTTAATATAATTTAATATGAAATCGATTATATTCGCAATTTGTTTAATTGCAATTGAAATATTATAGAATATGCCTAACTACTTTCAATTCTAAATTGCTTTTATTTTAATAGTTTTCAGATATTTTGGGATGTATTTATTATTAAAACTAAATAAAAATGGTTTACTGTATGAAATATTACTTTGAATCATATGAAAATACAGACAGCAACTTTTGGACACCTTAAGGAAAAGCAGCTATTTGAGCGGTTTCGCCCACTGTGCAATTGCCCCACTTTTTTTGTTTTATCCCTATTACTACGCCTATTTACTGAGAGCCTTAGCCGCAGGTTTTCACCTCTCTTGCTCCACAAAAGTTGGGAGTTGGATTCCTTTGATCTACAGCGACGATGGCGACGACTTCGACATCCACATCGACATCCACATCGACTTCGGCATTAAAAACTCGTTGTTGAGGTCTCTGCCCTTCCGTGTTTCTTCTGGTTTTCCCTTTTTATTTGTCTTAATGCTCTCTCTTATTTTCCGGACACTCTTTTTCGCCTCATTTGTTTATAGCAAGTGCACAGAGATCGAGATCCGAATGCATCTGAAACACCTTCAAAGTTGTGTTGTCTAAATGTTTATTTATTTTGTTTAGTCTACCCGCATTACTAAAATTTATTTTAATGCCTTTCGAAATGTTTGATGTTTGATGTTGTGCGAGTTGAAAAAAAGAATAGAAGAATCTGCCATATAAGTAGTACATAAAGTTCCCTTATTCCGTTTCGGGATTGCGTGGAATTTGCTACATAAAATTATACGAGGCGTTGAGTTAAGCGAAGCAAACAAATTGTTTAGTTAACATAAACTGCATATTTATGTACAAATATTTAAGCAATATTTATTACAACTTTTACGTCTACATATCTATATATCACTTGAGGAATCTTTGATTTTATTTAAATTAAATACCTTGCTGAGAAATTATATATTTAACAAAAAAATTAGTAAACAAGATTTAAAATAAAAGTTAATAGATTTCTATAACATAATTGTGAGTTTATAAAAGTTTATATCAAATTAAAATATTGAATAATTTAATTCAGTTACAAATATTATATGGATAAAATATCATGAATTTTTATAAATTTATATTATGTAGATAAAACTTAAAGTAAATATAAGGTTTTTATTTTTTAACGTCAACTTAAAGCAGTTGACCAATAAATTATTTAAAAATTAGATATTGTATGCCGAACTTTGATTTAATTAAACAATCAAATTAAGTAATATATCAACTTAAATTTAAAACTTATAAATAAAAGACAGACTCTATTAATTTATATTGCAAGCAATTAAAATATTTATATATAAAAATATGTAAATAATATTCATAAACTTTATCAAAATAAAAAGTTGCTGAAAAATAAAATTTATAAATAAATTAGTTAACTTTAAACTAAAGCTAAACTTAAATCTTTAGCAACATTTGTTAGAAAAATTGCAAAAAATTAAATAATAAGAAATTCCCACAGTTTCCCTAGCATATAAAATAATTAACGCAAGATTTGCCTTACTCCGGTTCGATCTTTGCCGCCCTATAAAATGCCTAGACAAACAATGGAATCTTGATGTACTATATGCAATGTATGCATATATACTATATATACATATATAAGCCCAATAGGCTGGCAAACATAAATCTCCAACTTTATGACATCAATAACTGTCGCCTGGTCATGGAATAGAAATGCGCATGAATGGATAACATTTTGGATGGTCTTTGATAACCGCAGACGGACGGACAGACGGACAGACAGACAGAGAGACAGAGAGACCCGTTGTTAATCAGTAAGACCATCCCTCTATATATATATTCATATATGTATATATATATTTAACTGCGTATACATACGTACAAATGGCAACGGCATTTTTATGACTTTTGGGTGTCAGTCGAAAGGATCTGTTGCAATTGTTTTGGGTTCTGTTTGGGGGTTGAAAGACATCGTAAAAAAGCCGGAAAACTATAAAATGAAAAACACACACATACACTGAAAGAAAGAAAAACCTCTTGAATTAATTGATTCATATTAAAATGTTGTTTTATATTATACTATTTTAAGTTCAAATTACTAGAACTAAGAGTATTTAAATATCGCAGTTCTTGTTGGAAAAGTAAAAGACATTTTTCTTTTAAATAACAAATATTTTATATAGATTAAACAAAAAAAAACATTGTAATTTTAGTACGTTTTATTTTGTCAGTGTACATACATAGATGTATGTGTATATATATATAGTATATGTATATATTTAATCGGTCAGACCACGCACAGTAGTCAACAGTCGTTTAGTGTCTTAGACGGGAAGCTTTTTGCCGCTCGTAAAAACAGCAAGCTACCAATCTCCCAAATCTCCCTCTCTCTCTCTCTCTCTCTCTTTTCCTCCCCCTCCCCATCCTTAAGCATTTCTTCCTTCCCTTGTGCTGTACACTTTTCACTCACTCATTGCTGCAATCATCGTCAACTTGTGCCGCGGTCATTAATTCGCATTATGTTCTGGGTTTTCAGGCTCTTAAGAAGTGGAAATCGTTGATTATTGACAGCTGATAACTTCATTTGGCAGCTAAAGCGATTAAATATTTGCCTGGACATTTATTTGACACTTATTTCTATAACTGACTCTGAATTATGAAAGATTAACTCTTTTTAAATCCAATTAGTAGTCGAAAAATTGTGGTCCATTAATTAATTAGCGATTTAAAGCTATCAAATATTTTATTTGACACTTATTTCTATAACTGACTATCAATCATAAAAGATTACCATTTAAAATTCATTTTGTAATCGATATAATATATTCATTAATTTATTAAAGCTACAAATTAATTAATAAATTTAAATATGGGCATATTATCAAAAGATTTTGCAAATTCAAATTCAAAACTAAAATTCCAAAAATGATTTGCAATCATAGTTTAATATTAACTATTTTATTTATAAACAACAGATTACAATTTAAATGAAACTGCTGCTAAAACAGTTATCTGTTGATTATAAAAATTTGTTAATATTAAGCTACTGATATTTGTAGGCTTTAAATAAATAAATAAAACTATTTCCATTGAAGTCGCAAATTCAAAAAATACAATTTTAAGCGCCAAACGAAAACCGACCAATATTTGACTGCAGTTGCACGGCAACACTGTCTGGCAACAGTCCCAAAATACTGGTGCAAGTGAATGGAACTGGGAGAGAGAGTGAGAGAGAACCATTCCCAGTATATTTTCAGAGACAGAGAGAGGCGCAACATAAAAAGCCGGTTCCACAAACAACTCCAACTGCCGATTGTCTTCAGTAATAAACAGACATCGAACGCTGCCGGTTCTCGAAGCATTTGTAAATTTGTTAAACTGTTCTGTGTATCTGCGAGTGCGTGTGTGCTGCGTATCTGTATCTGTATCTGTAACTGACGCCAGATACGGCAACCAAACAATAAGAAAAAGTACGAAAAAAAAAACAAAGCAAACGAAATACAAGAAAAAACACCCACCAATAAAACATAACAAAAACAAAGCAAAAAAGCCGATTCGGTTTCGGTACGGTTCGGTTCGGTTTTGTTGGCCAGGCATCTCAAGGATGCATATTTTGTATCTTTGGGATACAAATTAAGTTGATTTGTTGCGCTTCGCTGGCGTTTTAAGTTGCAGTTACGAGGGTAATTGAACTGCAGAACTGCCACACACACAACTACACACAACACACACACAACACACACACACACACACACCTAAATATCAAGCGTATCTTGTGCATTGCATTCCTTGTATCTAGATACCTTTGTCGGTTACAATTTGACGACTGTCGACAGACAGACTGAAAACTCGGCTGCTTGTCGCTCGTCAATCTAGGCGCTGATAAAAAACATAGACAACAACAGCAACAATAATAATAACAACCAACAGCAAGTGCCGTATAAAACGTATCTTTGTATCTACGTATCTTTTGGTCGTTGTGTTCAGTGATAAATGCATTTCATGCGTTCCAACTATGTAAATACCAATTTAATTTGAGTGTCTATAGTAAACATAAAGCCGCTGCAATAACCCCCGTCCCCCTTCTACTGCACCTCCCCCTGGAAAGCGTTAAAAAAGACAGTCGGCAGTTGAAATCGTTGTCTGACTGTCGTGTCCATCCAAATATTGAATATTTACACATGCATTGAGTTGAGTGCATTTTCGAGTGCTTGCACTTACAGTGCCACTAAAAATAAAAGGGATATACGAATACGAATTCGAATTTGAGTACCTATATCATCAGTTTGTCAGCACAGCACAGAAGTGAGTGTTCATTCGGTGTATCTGTATCTGTATCTGAATCTATAACTGTGTGTATGTTAACATAGCTCACTAATTGGCCCATAAGCCAGTTCTGAGAGACTTCAAGACACTCGACAAGAATTGACTGTGAACTCATCGTGTGGATATGAATACAAAAACGAATACGAATACGAGTATAAACATGAATACGAGTATGCTGTGGATGTTCTGTCTGATGATTGCTCTATTGGGTAAGTGAATACATTGTGAATGCGATTCAAAACTACTTTGAATAGTTGTGAATAGTTGAGCTTCAATTGAAATCAGCTGAATTTATAAATCAAGATGTTCTATGATATCAGATTGAATATATATAAAGGGACTGTTCAACCTATAAATTTATAGAATTTTAATAGTAAACTTTAAATTACTCGATTTACTTAAGAACTCAAATTTCTATATAAATAGTTATTATTTGAACATGAATTGTTATTAAGATTTAACACTGAACTTTAAATAATAATATAAGATTTAATATATATATGACGGTTCAACCTAGAAATTTAAATAATATTGATTTAAGTAATAGAAATTTATATAATTACCATATATTCTTAAATTAAATAATTAATTATTAGTTCTTCCATAATATGAATAACATCATTTTTCCAATTAGAAGTGTAGGAATTTTTAATGTGTTGAAATGCTTGATAGTAAAAATGCAACTTTAGATATTTCAAAATTGCAATTTAATGTGGCGTATTCTAAGTTTAACTTCTAGTAATTACACCACAAAATAAACAGCAAAGTAAGATATATATAGTTCTCAAAATAAACCTTAATTTCGAGTTGATGAACTTCCTTTTAAAATTTCTCTCCTGTAGTTCTTTGTATGCTTTTCATTTACGGGAAAATCATAATTAGTTGACTCCGTTTCTTTTGAGCTAAGTCCGCCCTTTGAAGATTTCTGGCTTCGCAAAAAAAAATAAAGAGAAGAAAATACCATAAAGAACAAACCCAACTACAGGGAGACCACAAAGAAAGAGCTCAGGTTGCAAATCCAAGTGTTGAGTTGTCGTCAGCAATTAAATTTCAAAGCAAACGGCGCGCAAAATGACTCAATTATGAGGCAACCAGGGTGGCGAGCAAGGGATGGAGAATAGTGAATGTAGACAGGAGACAGCAGGAGCATTTAGACCACAGAGTAAGCAAAACTAATGCTCCGAAAAGCAGCGGGAGAGGAAGCCTACAACGTTCGCAAATTATGAGCGCTGTCAGGATACGAGATATATATATATCTATATGTTTAAGGATATGCCGGTCAAGTTCAAAATAAAGTCGTTAGGCAAACACAAGCAACACAAGCAGCAACAACACACAAAAGAAAAGCAAACAATGACAAAGAACAAACACAGGACAGGCCACAAATTTAGGGACTGAAATAGGCATCGCCACTTGGCACTTGAAGTGAGCGAAAAGATGCCGAAATTTCAGCTAATCAAATGTCGTTTACGCCGTGAGGAATCCGACCGACAATCGGATGTGCCACCAAGACAAAAGCGACACACACACAATTATGTAAACTACACACACACATGCACACACACATGTATATATACGTATGTACATTCGTCAGTGTTGACAGCTTTGCACTTGCTAAAAACAAACTTTTGATTTAGCGTTTACAAATTTTAAATATACCTAAATATACGCTTATAAATTTAAATGATTTTTATATTTTTTGCCGATGCTCTTAATGTCCGTTAAAAATTGTTTAATAAATATATAGAATACTACGTCTTATAATTTTGCCTGTGTAATCTTCGGTGTGTGATTGAAAAAATATCTGAGCACAAACAGTTTTATTAAAATAATTAATATTTCTTACATTTTAAACGAATATTGGTTAATAATTTTGTTTAAAATATATTTTTATTTGACTACCTTACAACTGTCTCAGATTCTGATAGGATTATTTTAAATAAAAAATAAGTAATTTCAATTTTTTAACGAATATTGGTTAATAATTTTGTTTGAAATATATTTTTATTTGACTACCTTAATACTGTCACAGATTCTGATAAGATTATTTTAAATAAAAAATAAGTTACATTTCTAAATTTTTTAACGAATATTGGTTAATAATTTTTTTTGAAATATATATTTATTTGAGTAGCTTAATATGTTACAGTCCCTGATTTTGATAGGAAAAAGCAATTGAAAAAAAACTGAACTTAGATTTTTTGGAGTTTTGAAAATGTATTTGTATGCATGTACATCTGACGGGAAATAGCTCAACTCTCAACACTGATATTCATGGCTATGCCTGTGCGTGTGTGTGTGTGTGTGTGTGTGTGTGTGTGTGTGAATGACAGGACACGCTGCAAAACTGCAAACTGCTGACTGTTAAGTAGCACAAAGGCAAACAGCCGCAGACAAAAGGCAACCGGAGTCGGAGATGGAAATGGAAATGGAAAAGGAGTCGGAGTCGGAGTTGAAGTTGGAATCAGAGCTGTTGCCTGTAGCGGTGGCATGAAGCATATTTCAAATCTGTGCTACGTTCAACCGTCGTCCATTATTTGTATGGCAAATAATAAGGCAGTCTGTCTCTCTCTGAGAGTCTTTGTGTGGCAGTCATAATTTGTTATTCAAGCATGCAAAATGCTGCATGCAACATGCCATGCCAGGCATGCCACACACACACACACACATTTATACTCAGTCAGGCAGCTGACAACAACTCTGAAGCATGAATATGCAACTCTCATAAAAACTTGCCCCTTCATTTTATATTTTTGGAGAGGAACAGGGAACAAACTTAAAGTTCATGTAGAGCACTTCATAATTGTATGAATTAGACGTGTATTGCAAATCTCTAGAGAGCTGACTCTCCTCTTCGCCCTCTCCTTTCTCCGACAATGCGCTGCTTTACACCTACGAGTTCAGATTAGAAGGAGCAGAGTTGAAAACTCATTAAAAGTACTTAAAAATATTCATAATAAATTGCATACAAATATAAATAAAATAAATTCAAATAGTTTAAGTTGCGCAGATTTCAGCAGCATCTAGATTAAATTAATCTAGTATATGTATTTAAAATTTAACTACGATTATTGTAAAATTTTTTTATTACTAATGTGGAATACAAAAAGTATTTTAATAACAAAATTATATATACAACATATTGAAATATCATATACAAAATATACGCAATGAATATATATATATAAATTATATATAATAAATTAGATGGAAATTTTATAGCAATCAGAAAATAGTTTCCTTTTTTTCAAATTTTCTTACCAAACATAAATAAAAAACACATTTCTAAAGAGCTAATAATATGTGTAGTCACATTTCTGAATAGGATAATGAGTATCATGGCAGTCAGGTTTAATTTTATGATACGCACAACTGGACATCCTTTCATTTGTCATGTTCTTTTTTAATATTTTCCTTTCAGACCATGTTGTAAGCCCTAGATCAAACTTTTGACGGGTAATTGTCATGCACATTCATTTCGACATTGATGCCCACTCTTTCTCCCTTCTATTTGTCTCTCACTCTCTCTCTCTCTCTCTTACATTTTTTGTACTGTTCAACTGCCTTTCCCATGTTGACTTGCAGTTTTCCCAAAGATTTCACAATGTTGACTCTGAAAATACCAGAAATTCTTGAGTGACAGTTCAGATTTTTTCTCTCCTTTAACTATTTGATGTTATTTACTTTTTCCCGCTGGCCTGGAAAAGCAAATCAAATGCCACCCGAGGGGGCAGAAAAAGTATCATGGGGCAAGTTCAAGTGGCTGACTATGCCACATGAATTCCTGCCTGAATATTACAGCGATATATTCGCATTCAGTGCTGGTCAACGATTTCAACTCTCTCGATTTACTTGATGACTCGCTGACTCGGAGTTTTTTTTCGTATACTCCAAACAAACGAACTAATTATCACACACACACACAGATTGACTGACAGACAGTCAGTTGAATACGTTCAAGTCTGGACTTCCCACTGTTCTGCTTGCCACAATCAACACTGTTACACTGTGTGGCACACACAGACTTCACTTTTTGCCAGCGTCAGCGCAATTAAGACCGTATCGAAACTTAGCATTTGCTATATATACCCTGTCCAAGGGTATTTTAATATCATCAGGAAATTCAGTTAATTCATTCTTTTCACTATTTTTTAGAACATTTTATTTTAGTCAAATTCCTTTGATTTCCTTTGGATGACATAATTTCATTTTTTTAATATCTAATAATAAATTTTAGATGCGTATTCTACTTATATACATAAAAGAGATTAATATAAAATGTTGGCTATGCTTTAATTTATGTCTACATATTGTTGTTAAGTTTCTTAGACCATATATTACCATCTTTTCGTGAAAATAATTTAAGTTTCTTAGCACAATAATTCATATTTTAATTAGTCTGATCAATTTATAGCTCAAAAACATACAAATCTTTATTCTGCTGAATCTTTGTGCTTCTCAAAATCTTTTAAATGAATTTTAATATATATATATAAAAACTAAAGTTACCTAGTGGTTACATGTTATATACTAAAATTCAGAATGGTATTTAGATAATTTGAAAGATAAATTTCTGGATATTTAAAATTTAAGAAGAGCATAACTAATTTTTAGTTTCTTGTCTGGTCGACTTATGTTTTTTTTTAGATAATTTTTTTTAATTTTTTTTATTTTTAAAAAAAATTTTTTTTTTTTTTTTTTTTTAAAAAAAAAAAAAGTAACTAAATAAATAAATCATGCATAAAAGAAGAGCATTCATACTTCGTTCTGTCGCAGTTAAATGTTGTATGTTGTTCTTTAATCGTCGCGTAGAAAAACTGACTGACTTCCCTACTGGCAACTGGCAACTGGAGACTGTCGATTGCAGCAAATTAAATCGATTCCGCTTGGTTGGTTGGCGTCGATTCAAATAGAGGGAGACCGAAGCTTTTGGCTGCCACACAACCTGCCACACAACTTGCCCCACAGCCTTTGTGGCTGTAACGTTGTTGTATGTTGTATGTAGCATAACACGTTGCTGGCTATGTGACTGGCATATGATTGAACAACAACAACAACAGCAACAACAACAGCAACAACTACAGTAAGAACAACATCAACAATAACAACAAATGAACTTAACGATCACGCTGTTCTTATGTTGCTGTTGTTGTTTTTATTGCACCTTCCTTTTGGCCTGCTTATTGATTCCGTGTTGTGCCACGCCTTCAACCGCAGTTCGCCTTCTATCGAGGTGTTTACTTAAATTGCTTCAATTAGTGCCAAAATGTAATGTTGCCCGTTTTGCAGTTGTTGCTGCCCAGTCTCTCGCTCTCTCTCGCTCTCTCCTCATCTCTCTCTCTCTCTTTTTCTTCCTTTGCTTCCCTCCTCTTCCTTTCCCTACTGAAGATGCACACCTCGCACAATCAGAAATAATCGTTTCTAAATTGCTTGCCAAGTTGGCTTTTAACTTGGCCATATTCCTTTTTTCCCCCTTTTGTGGCTAAACCACTAAATTTGTTGTGTGTGTGTTTGTGTGTGTACATTTAGTTAAATGGCGCCTAATAGCAATTGGTGTAATGGAATTTTTTTTTATTCTTTATTCACAAAGAAAGCCAACAAAAAGAATGAGAATTGCAGGAATACATTAAATAAGGATTTGTTTGATTTCTTATGATTTTCTTGGAAATCATTAACAAATAAACTGACTAATATTTAAGGAGAACTGCTGTTAAATATTAATAATCTTAATTATTAGTTTTTTTATTTGAAATACTTTCAATTGATTTTTTGATTACCTTTATAACATATATTTTAATCTTAATATTAATATTGAACATTTGACATGGAAATCTTTATATTATTTAATAGAACAATAACAATAAAATAATAACAGATTTTACTGGAACTGTAGTATTTTATTATCTAACACTTCTATTAATTTTTAAATAAATAAGCTCTCCAAGTTAATTTTTAAATAGTTTTAATTTAAAGACAGAAAATATACTTAAACAGAATTACAGATAATATTAGAACTCTCTAGAATTTCGTTATTTTAATATTAATATTTTTATTAAATAGTTTAATTTTAAATTTATAATATTTCAGTTATTTGAGCTTTAAGCTACTTTAAATATTATAATTTTTGCATTATTCATATTACTACGAAGTAATATCTTTAGTGCAATAAAGTAATCGGCGTTATTCAATTACTTCTTGGGAGTCGAATCCTGTTTATTACTGCAATTGTAGTAATTTAATGCATTGCTTATTTCAAATCAGGCAATAAAATTTTCCCTCTGATCAGGATTTCCTTATTTGTTTTCGCACTAGTCCACAAATAAATTTAATTTGCCATAAATTGCATTTGCGGCCCACAGATTGCATTCAAATATTCCGATTTTCTTTCTCTTCTTATTTCATCTTTTTTTTATGAACAGTTGCATTTTTATGAGCTGACTTTTAATTATATTGACTTAATATAGCAGAGAATTTCCGTTGTATTTTCATGTGTGTATTGCAGGTAGATTAAAGTTATCTGTTGGGCTATAAAAAAATGTTTTATATCATAAATATCAGAATATTGCTAGTAATTAAATCATTAAATATACTTATAGATGCACATATTTTATATCTTCAATTTATGCTCTATATATGTATAATCAAGTTTAATTGAAATAGGTTACATTTCCTTATATTTAAGTTTAATAATTTTTGATTACAAGACATGGTTAACATTAAACAAAACTTCAAAATATTTAATTAAAGCAACTTTTTAACACACATATTTCCTTCAAAAGAATTTTAATACATAGTGTGTTTGTCAGAGTATTTAAACTTCGTTATGTTAAGCACAATTTGTTAATTATATGTATATACCATTTTTTTCTGCTCATGTTGTGTGTAATACTTGTGTTTTTTTGCCCTTATTTTAACGTTTTGTCGACACGCAAAAAAGCCTGTTTGTATGCAATGAATTTTTTTGAAATTGTTGCTTTTTTTGATGCTGTTTTTGCCGCTTAACAAAATTGCATTTAGCTTAAACACTGTAATTTGAGGCGCTTAAGCGTATTTAATTTGCTTAAACCACTTTAATTAAGCGCAATTATGGTAAATGCAATTTTTGTTTATCATATTAAATTGCTGTGGACTTCAGGTGCCTATTAAAATGTTATCCCTCTGGACAAAAGGTTCATTACATTATGTTTACATGGTGTCACTTAGTCAGCTAACAAAAAGAACAATATATTATAGAATATTGCATTAGGTATTAACCTAATGGCTTAAGGTTAAATTAAAGATAAGCCTTTACACTATTCGTAATCAGTCATTGCTACATTAAATTAATTAAAGACAAGGCGTAAATAAAACATATTAAATAATGTAAAACATAATATAATCATGAATTTAGTATATAAGAAATAAGATTAAAAGAGAAGAATAATAGTAATAATAATAATAATAGTAATAATAATAATAAATATAATAATAACAATAATAAAAATAATAAAATTAATAAATATTACATTATCAATATTTAATTTTAAGTTAAATTCGAACATGTGAAAAATAATTATGGAAATATAAATAATGAAATCAGGAAAAGCCAGTTAAGTAGTCAATAAATAATAATTATTAATGTTGACGTAAATGTCCGGCATTATTCCATCATTAATCCTCTGGCATTTGCAATTACATTACAGCTCCCAGGCTGGTCAGCTCATCACGTTGCATGCAACCGGGGCAGAGTCAGGCATTTGTTGAGAACGATGCCGTCGACATTAGCTGTGAGGCAGGAGGACCCTCCGCCGATTTGCACTACAACTGGTTGCATAATGGTGAGTACACAGACAAAAATAATCTAGTTATAATCTAACACACATTTAAAATTTACTTATTCACTGGAAGGGACATTTCTAAAAATAAAACTAAAAATGAGCTAGAAATGAAAAATCAATATTGTTTTAATTAGCGAAAGATTATATTTAAATCTAGACAATTTATCTGTAAAATAATTGTTAGTTAAGCATTATAAAAATATTATTTTGTTAAATCTCATAATCATATAATGTGTAGTATAATTAAGGTTGCTCTAACTTTATTTTGATGTACAATTTTTCTCGCTGTGTAGAGTCTAGAGGGAGAGAGCGAGAGAAATTTAATGCCTGAGTCTCTTCATAATATTATTTTATTCACTGCCTTTGCAGGTCAACAAATTGTATACGACACGCGCGTGCAACAAATCGGTGGCAATTTGCATATCGAGTCGGTGCAACGCGACGATGCCGGTGACTTTGTGTGCATTGCAACCAGTGTGGCAAGCGGCGCCAGGCAGGAGTCGCCACCAGCTAAATTGAGCGTAATATGTAAGTAGCTATCAAGTTCTATACAATAAGAAACTTATTCAAGTTGCAGTATAATGCCTATGATTATATGGCCAAGTCTAAAGTGTTGGCTTTGTGATTATGTGAACAGATTCCGGAATCTGTAGTCGTTTCTCTGAGAGAGTTCAAGGCATTAACTCAACGCAACTCAACAACAAACTATAAAATACAACACCGTTGAAAGATATAAACCAAAACTTTTGATGTACATGCGTCACGCACACACAATTTTCTGAGTTTGCCACCTTCCTGTTCATGCCACAGGAAGTGCACTGCAATGCACAGTCGAGGTAACGTTGCATGAAACAAAACGAGCCAATATAAAGGGAAGACAGAGACAGAGACAAAAAGAGCGAGGGCGAGAGAGAGTGAGAGTGAGAAAGAAGAGTAAGAAGATCCATGGCAAGTGCAGTTTCAATTGCACTTGTTATACTCTTACCAAAAGTATTTAGATCTAGTCACCGAAATTTTGTTAATCTGAGTCCACTAAATTTTTAAGGCACTTTTCGCAATTGAATAAATAAACTGCAATATGTGGAGTAATTTTTCTAAAAAGCTATTTGTTTATTCAAACTTAAAGGGCATCAAATCTTCGGCTTGTCGTTGTTCACTTTATATCTCTGGTTTTTCTTGCCGTCGTCGTCGGCGTCATGTGATTGATGTTCATTTGGTTGCAATGCCTTTAAGCAGAAAAATGCATAAATTTAACAAACAGTCGATGCCCCTAAGACCTCAACGCCCTTACCCTTCCCCATTCCCATCCCCTTACCCTTCTCCTTCCCCTTCCCCTTCCCCTTCCCCGCTCCCTTGGCCACACATGTAAACAAAACGAATGGAAGTTTTATGCACAATCTGTGTTGCATGTGTTCTCTCTGTATCTGTATATGTAAATCTATCTGTATCTTTTAATGTATCTGTATCTGTGGCTGGAATCGGAGTCCCCACTGCTGTCAGCACCGCCTGGCAGCTGATCAAAGTCGCTGAACATCATCAAAGAAGCGTCTTCCCTTCAACACCTCCCTCCCCCAACCGAGTCTCTATTTTTAGAGATTTTACTTGCTGCACTCAAGTGTTTTCCCTAATTAATTAACTAATTAATTTGTAGTTTTTGGGAGTTGATTTTAATTGCAGCTGGCGTTGTTGAAAGGTCGCTAAGTGCCCCAAAGGGAGGGGGATGGGGAATGGGGAATGGGGAATGGGGCAAGGTATGTGGCGCCATTGCACTGCTGAAAATTGGAAGTGGGTTATATATATATAGATATTATATATTATATTCCTTCCCTTAAAAATCCTTTCTGCCAGTCAAGTCTGCAAATATCCACAACGCAGACAAAAACTATTGAAATATGCATGAATATAGAATATAGATATTTCCCCGATTGAATTTGAGTAATTGGCGTTTAAGGTTTAATTAAAAGAAAGAAGATGAAAATTTCCATTGTCCCATTCTTCATGCTAGAAATAAGTGTTCAATTAAGCGATGCAAAAGTGACATTATGTTTGCAACATTAAACAAATTAATCAAAGAATGAAAACTGCTGAAAATAGTTTCAAACCGCGCGCTGAATACCCTGTAAATTAGGAAAGATAAACATAATAAAGAAATTACTTAATTTAATTAATTTGTATAAAAAAAACTTAATTGTTTTACTAGTCAATATAGACTAGACATTTGTTAGAATAATATTGTTTAATATTCATATTCTTAATAAAGAAAATAAATATTCTAGTGCTGTGTTTATTAAATTGATTAGTTTTATCACTAGTCCATGAAGATAAGAAATTTTTTAGAAAAAAATTACTTTAAAATTAAAATACTTTCCTTAATTTCTTAGAATATATTTCTTATGGAGTTCTTAACATATCTTTAAACAGATTCGAGAAAAAGTCCGCTTTTATGCATAGTTTATTTCTACTTTCATTAATAAACAGATTTTTGACAGAATGTCAGGAATATCAGGAAATCAGATATATTTGGAATTTCAATGAACCAAATTTTTGAATAACAAATCTATTTAGATTGGAAACCAATGATATGATTATTTAGAGTCATATTTCTGCTACAATAAACTAAAGAATTTCCATTGTTTAGATCGTAATGAAAACAATGCAATTATAGAAGATCCCCAGTGAAATGGAGTTAAATGTGAGGTATTTGTCGTTGCATAAATATTAGACTCCGTTGCAGTCTTGTTGGCATTAAATGATGTCTATACAAATAAAGAAAACAAAAATAAAGGAGTGGTAGAAGAAGAAGGAGAATTGGGAATAGAAACAGTGAGAGAAAAAGCGACCAGACGAAAGCCAGACAACTGGCAGAACAGTCAAACAGACAGAGAGACAGATGGACAGGAGACAGACAGAGAGACAGACGTTGTAAAAGGGGTTGTTGGACTCCTGGACGGACAAGGATAACCCAAGGATATGTGCACTGGGACCAACAGCTGAGCTTGGCAACGATGTTGGATACCAAAAATAAAAAAAAAAAAAAAAAATAGAAGTGAAATAGAGAGAAAAAACTGCAGAGTTCGCTGCTGAAATGTAACAGGGAAACGAAATGCAACATTAACACGAAACATAAACATAAAATGAGAAATGTGAAATGGTAACAGCAACAACAACAACAGTAACAACAGCAACAAAGCCAGGCAAAGTCATAAAAACCAAACAAAATGCAAAGACACGAGACACACAGCGAAAAGGGAGAAAAGGGAGATGAAGGAGGAAAAGGGCGAAATGGAAGATGAAGGGCGAAAGGGGGAGAAAAGGGAGAAAAGAAGGCGAGACGTTGTTTGAGGACAATTGCAACCCTCAGCGAGCAAACACCAAACACCCCCAACAAAAATACAAACATCTAAACACATTCACAAACACACACATGCACACACACACACACACACACATGAATATAACTGACTCCCGTGCTTTTGCCATTATTGTTGTTGCTTTTGTTGCTGCACAAGTTCAAGTTGACTCCAGTTGGCAACTTGGATTTGAAGACCCTGCACTTGAGAAATGCAAAGGGTACATTCAGTTTGTGGCAGACTCCTTAAGATGTATAAATTTCTTAATCCAACACGGCTCACTTTTCAAAAACTGTCAACTCTTATAACTTAGCCGAAATTAATTTGATTTTGATACGCAAAAACTTCAAACTGTCATAACTTTGATAAAAATCAACCGATATTCAGGCGGATCATTATTTGGCCTTAAAATTTGATCTGCTTTTAAATTTAATTTATTTAGAAAATTATATTTTTTTCAATCATCCGATTTTTCATACCTACCCCTTGACTTTGTCAAAAGTCAACCGATTTAAACTTCGAATATCATTTTATTCATGAGTTAGCATCCAAATTTATTCTGCATTTAAATTTAATATACTTAGAAAATTTAATTTTAGGATAGGAGACAGAGTCTCTAGTAGTCGAGTGCGCTCTATTCAAATGTTTCATACTAGCTCTGAATATATAAAATATATGTATTATATATTTGTATGTATGTATGTGAGTATTTTGAGGGCAAGCGGATAATTTTCATTATGTGAATGCCGGAGAAACGCATAAAATTTTACGACCTCGAGAACGGGAACGGAAAACGGGGAAGAACATTAAAGCGACGCAGACAGAAACTGTAGTCAGCTTTTTGGCGCGTCTCTCCATCTCTTTCGCACAGCCATGTGCTGTTCTTTTCACTCGCTGGTTCATTTATTTTACTTTTGGCTTCGACTTGTAGTTACATGAGTTGATCATTAGCAGAAAGTTTCAGCAATTGAGTGGATATATATATATATATAAATATATATAGGAACATTGCCCGGGACCAGACAATGTGCGATAATCGAATGTTTAACGTTTTAATTTGAAAACTGTGCAAGAAGAGGGGGTAAATGTCAGTCACCAGGGGCGAGGAGAGGAGAGTTAGATGGTGGCTAACTTTAATTAAAGATCTGCTGGCAAAGATAGCACACTGAGCAGAGGGATTTTCGCCAAATTGTTGCCATAAATTTAACAAAAATAATGGCAACAAAATTCACAAACTGAAATATTTAAGCTTATATTCTGTTTTACGTTTACTTTATTTTTATATCAAACGGTAAAGTATTTAAATGACAGTATTAAAAAATAAACAAAATGTTTAGTGTTTTGATAATACTAAATGTATTCCAATTATATAATTTTATTTTAACAACTTAAAATAAAGCTGTCTAAATTCACAAAACCAATATTACTTAGAATCTTGTTATTTATTATATGTTGCTTACACATAGCAGCGAGCTTTTGTCCAGCAACTTTGCACGGTTAGTGTTGCAAAAATTACAAAATACGCTCAATGCAATTGATCGAGAGATTGAGAGAGAGGGAAAGAGAGAATAAGGTTACTGCTACGCAGTAGCAAGCAATTCTGAGAGCGCAGCTTTTTATTATCTTAATTGCGCGGATCATTGTTTAAATACCCTGTACAGAATAAATGCAGGCTGTGTTTCTTATGCAACAGTTAAGCATAAAATATTATATTAATCTCTGATATTTTAATTATACTCTTTGTTTCTCTTTTTTTTTGTATATATACATATATTTAAATATATAAATCGTGAGTCTAAAAATAAAAAAAGAAGCAACTTTTACTTTGATAAAAATATTTATTTATTTTGAAGTAGTTTTCAGTCGGACATGCTGCTTGCTATTTTAGTTAAGTCCAGGGTATTTACTACGCATTATATCACAGAGTTGCTCGTTGGCGACGACATTGCGCACTTTTGATTTTCGTGATTCCCAGATTAAATGTTTAGTTGGCAATTCATCGTCGTCTTGAACGCTTATTCAACTGAGTGCACTTCAATTTTCTCAAATCAATAAATATAATATATATTTAATTAGTATTATATTTGTGAATATTGAACAATACTTAAGATTTGTAACAAAATGAATTCGATATCACAGTATAAACCGAGTGAAAAATGGTTGCAGGCAATGGAGACAAATTTCAGTGATAAAAGTCTTGTGGAAATCGAGCCGATAATGGGATCATATCTGGTTAATCGCAAATTCAACGTCGAGAATTTCTGTGCTGTTTCAAAAACACTGCTTACTATCGATGATATATCCACAACGCAGCTTTATGCTGATCTCACTCAGTTGAACATTAATGTGAAACGCAATAAGAAGAATAAGTTCTTCATAGAGTTTAGCAAAGGGACAGTACATAATGAAAGTCTGCTGTCAGCGCATTATGGTCAAATCGTGTTCGTACCCAGGGATCCGAACAAGGAGTCATCACTGCCGAAGTCACTTGTCCTGGCGAATGTGACAACTCAAGGTCATGTGGAAACCATTTCAAGGGTGACTCGCAAACGAGTTTACTTTAATTTCCCTGCCGATTTGAAAAACTCCTATGACGTCATCTTTCTTGCTCCACGTATTCCGGTTCGTCTAATGTATCATGCACTGGGAGTTCTTCAGAGCAACGCCAGTCTTCGTCGCTATCTGTTCCCGATCGTAGATCTAAACAAGCCGAAAACACGTGAAACCAATAATCCAAAAACCTTGACACTTTACAACACTGCGATTCGCAGAAATGTCGAGCAATTACAGGCTGTGAATCAGATCGTTGCTGGACCCAATCCCCAGGCACCATATATTGTGTTTGGACCGCCAGGTGAGTGGAAAAAAGTGATCATAGGCGGCTATCGATATTTATAAAAAAAAAACTTAAAATGTTTGTTTGATTGAGAACCGTTCAAAAATTATTTAATTATCAAAGGAAGATCAACAAATTGAAAGAATATGCAGATTAAGAAAACTATATAGTGTAAAGTTAAAATTTGGGTAAAATATAAAATTAAAAGCAAATTCAAATGAATTTTTCTTAAATAAATATCGAAACCCATTGCAAGTTGATCATTTCAGCTGATTTACTGATCAAGTGTCTCCAAATTCAGGAACTGGCAAAACTACCACCATTGTGGAGGCCATCATGCAACTGTACAATAAAGGAGGATATCACATTCTTGTAACTGCCGGTTCCAATTCCGCTTGCGATACGATCGCATTACGGATCATCGAGTATATAGAGAGATATGCTGAACTTCAGGGAACTTCGAATGTCATGTTGCGACTCTTGCCGTACACGAGATTCAAAAAGGTCAAGAAGATGATGAATTCAAAGATACTCGAATATACAAATTTTCAAACAGTGGAAAAAGGAAAACGTTATGTATATGAAAGTTTGGCAAAAGTAAAGCTATCACAGTATCGCATCATTGTAACCACACTGTGCACCGTGGGCATTTTGAATGTGGTGAATAAAACGAAATTTTCTCACATTTTCATCGATGAGGCGGCAGCATCCATTGAACCGGAATCCCTGATGGGCATGGTGGGTGTTATGGAGAGTAAATGCCATGTCATACTCTCTGGTGATCACAAGCAGCTGGGAGCGGTGATTAAGAATAAACGGGCCGCTTCTCTGGGTCTGGGTCAGACTTTAATGGAGCGTCTGCTGCTCCACAAATTGTATGAGGTGAATGCAAAAGGAAATTACGATAAGACATTGCAGACGCGACTGCGACGCAACTACAGATCCCATCCAGAGATCGTTGGCATCTACAACAAACTGTACTACAATGGCGAACTTATTCCCTTGGCTCCCATCGACCAGGTCAGCCAGGCCCTCAACTGGAGTGTCGTTCCCAATGGAAAGTTCCCCATTTTATTCCATGCTGCGCAGGGAGAAACTCAACGGGAAGATCACTCGAGCAGTAGCTTCAATAAACAGGAGGCTCATTTGGTCTATTGGTATCTAACAAAGCTGCTCGAAGAGTCAAATGTGAAGCAGGAGGATATTGGCATCGTGTCTCCCTATTTGGCCCAATGCAAGTTGATAAAGCAAATGCTTCGCAAGAGGGAGAATCTCACCAGAGTGCAGGTGGGCAGCGTGGAGAGTTACCAGGGTGGGGAGAAGACCATCATCATTGCATCCATGGTCAGTTCGTTTAAGAGCACACAATTCCTTTCGAATCCTCGTCGTGTGAACGTCATGCTCTCTCGTGCCAAGTCGCTAATGATACTGATCGGCAATCCCGATACATTAAGCGAAAATCGAGACTTTAAGTTTATCATCAAACAGTGCAAGAAGCATGAGAATCTTTGCTACACGGAGATCAGTAAGGATCAGCAGCTCGAATGGAGCGATAATGAGAGCGATAGCGATGGCGACAGCTCCTGTTCGGAGAATTTAATCATAGAAAAATTTAGATATCTCTAGTTGAACACTAAAAAACATACTTAGATATGACTACAATCTTATTTCCTATTTACTTTAAATTTTTAAAATATTTCAAAACAAGTAAATATTATTATAATCACATAATGAATTAGAAATGTGATTTTTAAACCATTTTATTTACTCAAAAGAATTAATATTTTAATTTTTTTATCACAACCTTATTCAGATAACATTTAAGAACTATACTTATTTCATTTTCATACAAAATATTGGTAAACTAATATGTCAATATTAAAAAAAATCAATAACTATTTGTTATACTTTTTACAATCACATAATGAATTACAATTGTGATTTTTGATATTTTAATATTTTTTACGAGAATTACAATTTTGATTATTTACTTCCAACTTTATTCATTTTCTTTCGTAATGTTGGTAAAAAAAAATATATTGTTCATATAATTAAAATTAATAACTATTTGTTCTACTTTATATATTTTTTTTTTTTAACAAGACATGTATTCAGAACATTTTGAAATAAATAACTTTTTTAATATAACTACAAATCAAATTTGAGTGATTACTAATTTATCATTTTAGAATCATTAATATTTTAAATATTTTACTTAATATATAATAATGCTTATAAAATTATCGCAAATTTCCAGTTTATTCCATATTTTAAAACTGGCTTATTGTTTGTCTATATTTCTCTAATTTGCGAGTGCCTACTGTACGTTAGATTATCGGATTTTGTACAGCAATATCTGCACTGCACTATCTATATTTATTTATTTAAAAAATGTGACTCAGTTTGCAGTAAAATGATACCAATGTTAGAAATGCGGAGGCTTTCAATTTTGCTGAATTGTATAATAATATTCAGATCTCTAGTTTCAAAATAGTTTGCTAATAAACGGGAATTTTATTAACCGTGTTAATGCATATTATTTGGATGCTCGTTACAAATGTAACTCAATCTGAATAACCAACAATTGTTAAACAATAAACAAGACATCAAAGCAAGAAAAAAAATTGTTCGACAACTTGAAATTATTACACTGAATAATACAGTAAAATAATTACTGAAGCTAGTCTTAAAAATACAAAAGAAATATAATATAGGGGAAAAGTAATAATAAATTTTATATTCCGCAAGGAAATCGGTTCATTTTTGACAAAGCTATGACATTTTGAATGTATGGAAAAATTTGAAAGCATAAAATATTTAATTTTCCAGTTTTCATGCAAAGAAATATTATATAAGAAATTACTTTAACTAGAAGATTTAATAACAATATTATTAAACTATTTGTCGGCAAAAATAAGTCAGGAGAAAGTTATATAAAAATTAGAATTATTCACACTTGAATACAGAATTTCCTGCTAATTGGATTCAGTTGAATAAATAGCAGTTTATATATGACAAATAAAGTACATACATACAGTAAATTTCATTCCCACTCAAATGGGTCAAGAAAAAGCTGCAAAAGTGTCGTTGCAACTTAAGGAATCATTTCTATGGATTCGGCCATTGGATTATTTTCACTCCGTCTGCTGATATTGGAAAACATTATGAACTCGCTCAGCGGGAAATAATCATTTTTTGATTATCAATTAATTATAGTTTCACAAAAGTCAATAGAATCGAAGAAAGGGAAAATAAGGGAATGGAAGTGCAGTTGTTATCTTATCGTTATTTTTAAGACGCAGTCGGCACACATTCTAACAATTTAAAGACCTTAAAAGGGAAAGACAAAAAAACAGCTTAAGACGTCATTGATAACCACCGACTTGCCCAGAACTTCTATAACATTATCCGGGACAGCAGACGACTGTCAATTTCGATATCTATAATTTAGCTGCCTGCCTTTCGACATTTACTTCCAGTTTGTTTATTTAAGGCGAGTTTGTGTTGGTTTTTTTTTTTCTTCATTTTTCTTCTCCGTTTTTTATGGCTTGCCAGATCCAACTCCCAGTTCCCGGCAATTGTTTACAGCTCTCTGGTTTATGCTGTGTCAGCTGCCAACTTCCAAACTCAGGCAGCAAAAACAAAAGAACAACGAGCAGAAAAAAATGCTTAACAAATTTATTTTGTTTTTGAAGTCGCTGTGGCTTTTATGTTTACCTCGCCTGAAATTTCTCCCATCCACATGCCTCATCCCAATGTTGCATGCAACGTGTGAATAATGTTCGCCTTCCTCCCACAGTTTGTTATATGTTCGTTAGTTGTAGGTGTAGTTCCAGGTGTTAAGAGATGTGCCCCTGTCTGTCTGTCTGTTTGTCTCTGTGTCCGTTGTGTATCTGACGTTGCATGCATCAAACTAATGAGACGCTACTTAATTAGCGACTAGTCGGCATACATACTATATACTACATGCTTCTACTTCTAATTTAAGTTTCCTTGGGGTCATAACTACCTTAAAGATACTTTCCAAATACAAAGACTTTTGAGCTCCCTCGATTTCTATTTATATGCTAAATAAATTTAATGAATAAGTAAAAAAAATATTAGAATTTAAAAATAATTTCCGTAGTTAAAATTCTTTATTTTTTAACACTTTTCGATACAAATTGAAATTTTCCTGGATTTATCCTCTCCTTTCAACAAATACTGCATAATTTCAAAACAATTTTTAAATACCACGCTTAATTATTTTTAAGCTACAGAATTTTCAGTATTCAATATTGAATTTCGAGTTGGCTTTAAATAATTCTTTTAAAATTGTTTGCTTGGCATTTTGTGCCAGCAAATAAAAAATGTTTAATATATGCAAATAACATTAAATGCAAATTACTTATCTTTTTTTTTTTGATATTTATATCTTATACATTTGTCTATTTGCATTTTATCTCCAACTGCTTGCAATGATTGTGTCATAATTTTTATAACCAGAGTACATATATTTATATATATATATATATTTTTATCTAAACAACAACAACTACAAATATATATTTTTTATGCCTGCTTTCTTCGCTGAATGTTGAGATGTTTGCGAGTAGGTTTTATGGATATTTTACTTGGTCTATCTGTATGTTTGCCAGTTCCAGTTGCAGCTACAGCTCTTGGTCTGGCCGTGTATCTATGGGTCTGTATCTGTATCTGTGTCCGGGTCTTTCCGTGTCTTGTTGCCTGTGGTTTGTTTTGGGCGCGTTAGAAAATTTACATATGCACATAAATCTTGTTTGGGCTTTGACTTTGTTTGTCTCCGTCCGTCCGACTTCGTCTCAGGCAGCAGCGCTGGAAATGCCTCTAAATATTTGTAGATACTTATTTGGTGGCATACAACAACAGCTACAACAACTACAACAACTGACAGCGACAGCAACAACTCAATAAACAGCACACAGTGTCGTCTTCCTCGAGGAAGTGTCAAAAGTTTGAAATGTATTTGTATATTTGCTATTTGCTTTATGTATCCGTGTTTCTCTATGTGTGTGTGTGTGCGTGTGCGTATGTGTGTGTGTGACAGACACTTTGGCTTCCCTGTGGCATGAACTTTGTGTATATGTTACGGCCAAAATGACAGTAGAGTGAACTAATTGGCACTTAGGCCGCATCAAAGCAGTCATAGATACAAAATGTATCTAATGGATAATCAAACAAAACTAAGCAGATAAACTGCACACAGCTGTGTGTGTGGAGTAACTTATTACAACAACAACAGCAACACATTTTCATTCACATTACCAGACACAAAACAGCTGCGTATCCAAGAGATACATATGAGATATAAATACTTGTATCCTTGTCATCCTTACACTTGGTAGCTAAGACTTAATGTTACTTTCGATATTATATATATGGTTATATAAAAGTATCTCGCAGATTCTTAGCTAGAAATACTTGTTATTGTTAAGCTTACACGATTTTAATTCAATTTATTAACAGAAACTACAAAAGTATCTCTCAAATAAGTCACTAAATTTTATGTGTTATATGCATCATATATCTTTAAACTGACATGATTTTATTTCATAAATTTCGTAGCAGATAAAAATACATCTCATAGATACAGCTGAATTAGCTGTTTGAATTTTCAGCTTTCAGTTATAATAATATCTGTTGCAGAGATATCATATCTTTTTCAATACATCTATATTTTGCAAATATCTATGTGTTATAATCATTGTATCTTTCTGCTTATCAGCATAAAGAGTAGACCTAGGGAAACATTTTGGCATTCTTTATTGGCATTGCCACGCCCCTTTAAGAAATTACTACAACCTGAATTAGTGTGAGTTGAAATTCTTCATTTTATGCTGTTATGTTTTTTGCCACAAACTGATTTCTCATGCTGCAATTGCTGCCAAGTACCGTTGCACCTAACATTTGCCTCATCTACCCTGCCTCCTACTGCCTACCCCTCCTCCCCTTGAACATTTGCCCTTCACACCCCGGCTGTGTCTGTTTCAGACGTAGTGAAAAAAAGAAAAGAGGAACAAGAATAAGTTGCCTCGTTTCTTTCACATATTGCGAGCTGCATTTTACATAAATCCAATGCGAGGCAATCAGTTCCGACTAAGCGACCGACCCTTGCAACTAACTGACTGACTGACAGTTCAATTTATGCTTCCTCCGCCTTTTGCCTGATGCCTTAAATGGGTTGCCAGGCAGAAGGCAGAGGGCAGAAGGCGATAAAGACAAAGATTGCAGCGTCGTGTTTTTGCCCTCATCGAGCTGACGATAAAATGCACTTAATGCAGCGGCGCAGAAACAAAAGGCGAATTCACACACCACACACACACCACACACACACACAAAACGCATTAAGACCGAATGTATCTTGCGGATACTTACTATGCATATTTATGGCATTCAACGCGATCCAGTTACGAGCTTCAATTAATAAGTCAATAATTCCAAAGCACTCGGCAAATAATTATTGAAATATGCAAATATTGTGTTGAAAATAAAAACAGTTTCTTAAGCAGTTCCTATTCTATTATAAGTTTTAATATGAAAAGGAAATTGAATAATGAAAAATTAAAAATTAAATGATGGGGAAAAAATAAAATTTTCTAAATCAAGAATTATGTAAATATAAGACACTTAATAATCACATTTGTTTGCTGTGGAAAGTGACGAGGAAAGTGACAAAATACTATATTCTTGAATTGAATATGGCTTGAAAAGATACAAGTTGTGATAAAATACAAATGTTTCGAATTTACAATTAATTTAAACATATAAAATTCTCAATCTGAAGCTCGAACTTTGTTATAATATTAAATGAATTATTTATTGAACTTTGATATAATAGTAAATGAATTATTTATTGTTGCTCCCATTGCAGATCTGGACTCGGCGAGCGTGCAACTGCTGGGAAGCAATCGGAACGAGTTGCTGCTCAAATGCCACGTGGATGGAGCCTCCGGGAATGAACCGTTGCGCATTGAATGGTATCGAAATAGCGGGAAGTTGAGTACATGGCAAAACATCGAGTTGCAGCAGCATCGATTGATTGTGCGACAACCGAGCAGCTTGGATAATGGACTATATCGATGCACTGCCTCCAATGCCGCGGCACGTGTGATGAGCAAACAGGGCTATAATTATCAGCATCAGTTTAATACCAAATGTCTGCCACGATTGTTGAGAAAGAATCAATATCAAAAGCTACCCGATTCGTGGGCCAAGCAGGTGTTTCTGTGTCGTGGCAAGCGTAACGGTGGCGGTGGCATGGATCAATCGCAGTCATTGCCAGCAGCTCCCGCAGGACTGCAAATAGTCCAAGGTCCCAATGCGAAGACAGTGATCAAGGAAGGCGAAGCAGCTGCTCTCAGTTGTCTCTATGAATTACCCGCTGAACTGCAGAGTCAACGTGTCCAACTTCGTTGGCGCAAAGATGGCAAAGTGTTGAGACACTTGGAATTGGGAGACGCTCTCATAGCTGGCCAATCTCCCGACAGCTTCAACAACAAGGATGGTCGCCTCGTGTTGCACAAACAGAATGGCAGCCTCAGTTTCAACAGCATCATTGCCAGCGATGCGGGTCAATACATGTGTCAATTGCAATTGGAGGGACATTCACCGGTGAATTCGTCACCCGGTATCTTGGAGGTCATTGAACAGCTCAAGTTTATGCCGCAGCCAACGTCTAAGAATCTCGAGCTGGGCATTCTCGGCAAGCTGCACTGCAAGGCACAGGGAACTCCAACGCCACAGGTTCAATGGGTTAGGGTAAGTCACGATTTAACTCAATATTTCTTTAAATTTGAATCCAGTTTGAATTCAGCGCTCAAAACATGATTAAAATCACATTCCGTTTGAAAATCGGTTAAGTTTTGATAAAATTTCGACAGTTTAAAGTTGGTCAGTATTAGAAAATTAATGCAGTGACCAAGTTCTTATAAAAATCACAATCGGTTTAAAAATCGGTTCAGTTTTGATAAATTTATGACAGTTTTAAGTTGATCAGTCTTTTGATTCAGCTACAAGTCCAAATCTGTGTCCATCGTGAACTGACTTGTTAAAGAAAATTAATGAAGAGTGAGTTTAGTGATCAAGTTCTAATAAAAATCACAATCCGTATAAAAGTTTTGAGTTTTGAGAAAGTTATGTCAATTTTAAGCTGGTCAAATGCTTGAACTCGCATTTATACGGATCAAATGCTCTTAGTTTTCAAACTATTCTTTAAAATTAAGCAAATTTAAGTAAAGGCAGAAATTGAAAACAATTTTCTTAAAATATGCCGTTCTTTGAATTATAATTTAAACCGGTTCCTGCTCTGGAATAAAAATGAAACGGTAGCTTTTGGTAACAGTATTGACACCGATAGCAGTTCCACTCCCAGTATTATATCCTGGAATGAACAAGTGAAGAGACATTCAGTCTGCACTCATTTCAGTTTTATTCGAACAGTCGATTCTAAGCTCACATCCTATTTTCACAATTTCGGACTGAAAAATTAAAAAAAAAAAAAAAAATTGCTACGCGACGCTAAGCAAACTTTTCTTTTCAAAAAGCATTTGCTATGCAAAACTCCATTGAGTCTAGTTCAGTTAACATGGCGCCTTTCCCCCTCTCCCCCTTTCCCCTCTCCCCCAGGGGGAGTATCCTTCTAATATTCAGTTGAAGTCCTTTTGTTTGCAGCTGTTTGCGAGCAGCAACCAATTTTGACAACTGTTTGTCCATTTGCCGTTCATTTCAAACTGTCCTGGACAGTCTAAAAAAACTAGACGAAAAGGCTTTGGTCGAGATTGAACTGAACTGTTAGAGACCCTGTACTCACTCTTATATGATCTTTGTTTTTACGTAATAGCGCCCGAGTTTATTAACCGATGGTAAGAAAATTTTCAGTAGAGCTTTGCTTGAAAATGAATATTTGATGTGCCAAAACTTAAGAAACAAAAATTCTGTTATTATTCGATCTAGACTATATTGACTATGATTTGTGAGTGCAAAAGAGAACGGGACAAAATGCTAACATAAAATACGTTTGCTAAACATTTTGGAAAGCCTACATACCAAGTTTTGTGACCATAGCTCTTATAGTGCCAGAGATCTAGTTGCTGAACCAAAGAAAAATCAAATGAAACAACAATTTAAAGACTGGAGCAGTGAGTTTTGACAAGTATGAAGTTTACTATATTTTAGATCTGTTCTGTAAATTTCAACACGATTGGGTAAAGACTTTGCTGGTAAAACAAAAAACAAAGCGTTGTTCACAAACCCAGCAGACTCTTTTAGGTTTCTAAGTGCAGGGTAGTTGTGTCATTTGATTTTTGCCCCCAGTCAAATACACTTCTACCGAATTCTTCTATGGTTTGTCAAGGTTTTTGCATTTTAGATGAAAACACGTCGAACAGGATTTTCAAATTGGTTTCTAATAGTCTCCTTCTCCTCTCTCTCTCTCTCTCCATTTCTCTCTCTCTTAGGATGCGACGAATGATACACTGCCCGAAAATGTGGACGACATCAATGGCACGTTAACATTTAAGATTGTGAGTGCGGAACATCGTGGAAACTACACGTGCCTGGCCAGCAATAGTCAGGGACAGATAAATGCCACAGTCGCCATAAATGTGGTGGTGACTCCGAAGTTCAGTGTAGCTCCCGCTGGACCCATTGAGACGCTGGAACAGGGCGTGGTCTTTATACACTGTCAGGCGATTGGAGATCCCAAGCCGACGATACAATGGGACAAGGATTCGCAGTATTTGCGCGAGAATAACACAGATCGGCAGCGTTTTAGTTTCCTGGAGAACGGCACACTCGTCATCCGCAATGTCCAGGCGGAGGATGAGGGCAAATACGGCTGTACGATTGGCAACAGTGCGGGCTTGAAGCGGGAGGAGGTCCGTCTGCTGGTCCGAGCCACCGCTGGTGATGGCTTCATTACGGATGAGCCAGCTGGCGATGGTTTCCTTGTCACACGGGCCGTGCTCATCACAATGACGGTGGCCTTGGCATATATCGTGCTCGTGGTGGGCTTAATGCTCTGGTGTCGCTATCGTCGACAGGCGCGTAAGGCGCGTCTCAATGAGCTGAGCAACAAGGCTGAGGCTGGCGGAGATCAGACCGATGGTTCTGGCAAAAATACCGAGCAGGAACCGTGTTTAACCAAACAGCGTAACGGACAAAGCAAATCCCGTGGCATTGATGCCCAGAAATCCGATGATACCGCCTGCAGTCAACAGTCGCGTGCATCCAAGAAATCATCGCATATCTATGAGCAACTTGCTCTGCCACGTGCCGGTCTCACGGAGCTCATACAAATTGGACGCGGTGAGTTCGGTGATGTGTTTGTGGGCAAACTGAAGGCGTCACTAGTGACTTCACTGGTGACTGGCGACAAGGATGCGGACACGGAGAAGCAACATAGCAATAGTGAAAATGGCAGCGGTGGCAGTGGCAGCGGCAGCACCCAATTGAGCACCTTGAATGAGAAGCGACGCTCCAAGACCTCCATGGATGACATCGAAGAGATCAAGGAGGAGGAGCAACCACAAATGCAGTCCGACTCCCAGCCCGATCAGCTGGTGCTGGTCAAAGCCCTCAATAAGGTGAAGGATGAGCAGGCTTGCCAGGAGTTCCGACGTCAATTGGATTTGTTGCGCGCCATCTCCCACAAGGGAGTCGTCCGTCTCTTTGGTCTCTGCCGTGAAAAGGATCCGCACTACATGGTGCTCGAGTATACGGACTGGGGAGATCTCAAGCAGTTCCTTCTGGCCACCGCTGGTAAGGTGAACACCGCCACCGCAACATCCTCGCCGCCACCACTGACCACCAGTCAAATGCTCGCTGTAGCCTATCAAATAGCTCGCGGCATGGACGCCATCTATCGGGCACGCTTTACACACAGGTAAGCTCACATACACATGTACATGTAAACTGGTCAGAGATGAGCAGTTTAGCAGTAGCCAATTGAGCATCACTTCTAGCTACAGAAGTATCTCAGTGTTGCAGTGTCATAAAATAAATGCATTAACCAACACGGACTTAGAACGTTGGCACTCAAAAAGAAAAGTCGCTATTAAAAGTCGTCATTTGTTATCATTAACAACTTATTTTAATTAATTTAATGACAGTTATTAAAATATTCCAAATTTCTCTCAAAATTTGAAACAGGGACCTTGCCACTCGCAACTGCGTCATCTCCAGTGAATTTACGGTTAAAGTCGCGTATCCGGCACTGTGCAAGGATAAATACAGTCGGGAATATCACAAGCATCGTAACACGTTGCTACCAATTCGATGGTTGGCTCCGGAATGCATCCAGGAGGATGAGTACACCACCAAGAGCGATATCTTTGCCTTCGGTGTGGTGGTGTGGGAACTATTCAATCAGGCTACCAAGCTGCCCCATGAGGAATTAAGTAACGAGCAGTTGCTGCAACGTGCATTGGAAAATACCCTGGAATGGAGCATTGCTGAAGGCACGCCTGTCTCTCTTAAGGAGATTTTGGTGAGTAACAGTGGCAGAAGCATAACTCTTAGATGGCTCATTTATTAACCTGTCTCTGCGTTGCTTCTTCTTCTATTTTCTTCCATATACACAGCTCTCCTGCTGGTTGGTCAATCCCAAAGAACGTCCATCCTTCAGTCAGTTGGGTGCCGCGCTCAGCAAGGCTATGCAAAGCGCTGATAAATGAATGCTGCCAGTGCTGCCAGATCGTTGACTGAATATTAGTGTTGGCAAGTTTGTTTGCCAACTACGCCAAATATAATTTGTAGTATTTTTCTTAGTATATAATTCGGGTAAATTAACGCATGGTGAAATTACAACAAGGTAACGTCTTATACAATTTCATCATGGTGTAATCGCAACGTACTGAGTTATTTTAACTGTCAGCCGTATGTTCAACATGCGTACTTAAGACTAGACTAAAGTTATAATATATATATATATATATATATATAGCTATACATATTTGAATTGTAAAAAAAAACCGTAAGCATTGATATCTTCTCTAAAGTATTTGCGTGGTGTAAAATGTAAATAAAAGCTGCCACAAACAATTTGCATTTAAACCAGTTGAAGCATTTATAGTCGTAGTTTTTTTGGTATTTTGAGAAATACATTTCAAATAAACCAAATTTATGCGAATATATGAATATAAATAATTTTAAGGGAAATTTTATAAAGTTTAAACGTACATATATACTTGCATATTTATAATTAAATTAATTTAAATACATAACAATTAATCACATCGAGTATTTTAACTGAAAAAAAGCTATAGCTATAGCTATTTTCGGCATCATTACATAATACATTAAATTTATTATACATTTAAATTATTGAATATGAGTTAAAAAAAAACCAACAAAAAATAAATTTAATAAATAGAAAATAGGAATCCCAAATCGTAAGAAATTCATAACTAGCCATTTAAGCTTTGATGCATGTTTACAAAACATTTAAATAAAATAATAAACACAAAATAAATAAAGTTAAATAAAATAAAATGAAATAAGCAAAAAATCAAACAAACTGGAATCATTTCAAGTGCGGCAGTCAGAAGAAAAATGAAAGCCAATGCTGAAATGCAAATATAAAACCCTTGAGGCACTTAAAATAAAACCCCGACCTTGTTATGCTGTGTAACTACTTTTTATAGACATTTCATTTGGCGTGGCAAATTTGTTATCGGGTCTCCGGAGGCGAGAAAGAGATGCAAACTGAGCTATTTGACATCCCGCTCACACTTCACACTTCACTTGATTTGAAAAATGAGCATCTATTGAATTGCGGATTGAGCTTTTGGTGTTGTTGTTTTCTTTTTTGGGTTGCCTGTCAGAAAAAAAGAGGCAACAACAACAAGAACGACAAGAACAACATGGCAATAAACCGTCGTAAAGTTGGCTAAGCTTATTGGGGCTTTAAGTTGACCCGGAAGTTGACTATCCCTACAAACGATGATGAGGAGCCTACGTGGCGAAAAAAAAAAAAGTTTTCCGTGCGAAAACTTTACCGAGCTATGTATATTTGCATTCGAAATTCGAATCAACAACAACAACAACACTCAACACAATGAGCCAGCATTTTTCTCTCCTTCTTTTCCGCCTGAATTTTTGTTTTTCTTATTTATTTTCTTATTTTTTTTCTATTTTTTTGGGCAATTGTAAGCAGCTGTGTCAGGTTTTTGGCTCAGTGTATTTGGGCTGTTTAGCATTTCCTGGCACGTACGAATTTTGTGTCATGAATTTCAAACGCCTAAGCAAAGTCTGATTGAACAGTCTCTAAGAGATGTGCCAAAAAGAATTATATATCTGCTTGAATCGACATTTTAATACCCTTTAAAATATGCTATATATTCCATTCCCAACAGATATTTTAAGATTGCTACGACGCTTCGCAAATTTTTATATATTTTATATTATTATATATTTTCTATTTTAATCTATATATTTATTTATTACTATTCTATTTTATTTATTTATTGTTCTATTTTATTTATTACTATTTATTTAAAGTACATATAAAATGTATGGAAGATTGCAGTTGTTTTTAGGAGCTAATAATATTTAAATATTTTTACAAGCAAACCAAATTTTGTGTTGATTTTCAAATAGTTGCAAATATTAATTGAAATTACAATTTCTATAAGGCCGCTTTTAAATAGAGTCCCTGTATTTAAGCTATACATTTAATTGATTCAAAAATAATCTTTGAACCTATGGCAAACGTTTTCTAAATATAAGTATAGCATACATTTTGTAAGTGTATCTACAGAATCTAAGATCTAAGATTCGTGCACTTGGCTTAGCTAGGATTTTAATTTGAACATAGACCACATTCAGGTGTCCAGTCCACATTTATGAGCAATTAGTAGGAGTTGGAGTTGGAGTTGGAGCAGCATAACTGAATAGTAAATCAAAAATTCCTCTGACCAGCTGCACAGCATAGAAATGAAAGCCGCATTTAGTTGATGAGAGAGAGAGAAAGAAAAGAAAAACACTATGCATTTGTGTGTTGTCTGTGAATGGATATGAATAAATCAATGCTGCTGAATTTCAACGTCATTTGTGATGTGTTTGCAATGGTTTTTTGTCAAATGTTTTGCATGACTGATGCTCGAAATGAAAACTGTTGAAATATACATTAAACCTGCCCGCCACACATGGCGTATGCGCAATATTTGTTTGCATTCATACATAAATTGTTGAGTGCGAGCAGAAAATGTTTTTGCGGCAGCTGTGCAACAACAAAAGCCTAAGCTTAACATTTATTTCTTTTACAACATTCTCATTTCGCATTCAATTTATTAATATCAGATGAGAGAGTGGAAAATTGTGAAAATGGGGAAATGGGGTAATGGGAAATGGCTTTGCCAATTGAAGCGTAAAATGTGCATTACTCATACGCCGCATATGCCCTGTGGCAGATGACCTATGCCACTTTATTATGCTTTTTACCTGAGCTCATACATTACACATATTACGCATACGCCGCGTAAATTTATGCACAAATATAAACACAAATGTAAATGTAAATGTAAATGTTTGGCAAATAAATTACGCGCAAAATTATGGCAAATTGACTGCAGAACTCAACTCGTTGCCAAAATAATGGTAAGGGGCAACTTTAACTTGCAACTCGTGCCAACTCATTATGTAGTAGAAAACAAAACATATTTTCGCATTCATCAGCAGAAGCAGCAAAAGTTGCTGCTGACTTCCTGGCACATAATTGAAGCACATCGCAGACTCATTTGTTTTGGGGAGACTGCTTCGCTTCACATAATCATATTGCTGTCAGAAAGCGCATAATTCAACCCTAGAACCTACCCTCAATCTACTCCTAAATGAGCATGCTGCACATTTCATATAACTTGCTCCCATTTTCCCCATTTTCACCCATTTTCGCAACTTTCAGTCACAATTAGTGTGCCACAGTTTTGGCAAAGTTTGCGAATTGTGTTTTTAGGCCAGGCAGAAATAAGAGCAGCTCTATTAAAGGGTTGCCACGCATGCTATTTAAACAGCATTTCAACCCTCAAAAAAATTATTCAAATTCAAATTGTCTGCTTAAAAAAATATATCAAACACACACTAATTTAATTATTTCAAACTTTTTGGCGCTTCATTGCAACAAGCCAAGGTGTCCACTGTACCACTGTATCACTGTACTTTAAAGTAATCTGTCGACTGCCACGCGGCTCGTCTGCAAAGTCCTTTGAGCGTATTAATTTAATTAAATTAGTTTCAACTTGCCTGAGTCGAGTCTGAACTGTAAAAGATGGGGAATATTTTTCATATTTCTGCATCTTCTTTATGCCATGTGACGATTGGCCTAAAACCAACCCCTCAAGGGGGGATGAGGGAAGATGAAAAGTCACGTTTTGGCCAGCTTAATGCTGATGCCACTTTACGATTATTTCCAGCTTAATCCAAGCTTAAGTTTCTGCTGATATCAGTCAAAAAAATTAAATATACTTTAAGTTTACCAAAATTTTATCAATTACTATTTAAGTTTCTTATTTATTTACACACAAGATTGGTCAATTTTAAAAAATATTTACACTAACTAATTGGAAAAATATATTTAAATGAATAATGTGGACAAAACGCGATTGAAGATTAATTATTTTCAGTTTTAAAAATCCAGATCTAGAGCAAAACAAATTTGTTTTATTACATTTGAATGTGGATTTAATTTGGAGCCCAAATCATATTTAAAACGACTTTTCGCTTGGGAATCGATTAGATTTTTATAAAGCTATGACAGTATACAACTGGAAACAAGTTTAAATTTTTTATTTTTTACCTAAATACGAGCTGATTAAAATTGAGAAGTTTAAAAATATATTTTCTATTTTACGCATAATATAAATTTTAAATAAATATTAAGCATGAAATAAAATGTATGCCAATATTCGTGTTTTTTTATTTGCTCCATTAAAGATATTTTAAAACAAGTCAAGACTAACTGTAAGCTAATCTATTGCTGTATGTTTAATAACAAAATGTTCTGCATTTAGGTAAAAAGTCAATGGGAAATGTTAAAAAACTAATTAGCGTTAAATGAGGGATAATTTGGAAATAAGCTTGACAGTTTTGGTTTAAATTTAAAGAGGAAAGAAAGAGGATGGCATTACGACATGTCAGGATGAGTTGGGAGAGATAGATATGGAGACAGAGACCGAGATAGAGACAGATAGAGATGGAGACAGGTGTGTTTGAAGCAATGACTTAAAGCTGGCAAAGATTTAACCGCCGGTTATTTAGACAAACAGCCAGAACTTGAGCTGAGTTGAGTTGAGAGCAGACAAAGGCGACATTGAACCAACCCCAAACCAACTGTCATACTTGATTTTGTGACAAAGGGATGCGGGGTGCGGATGGCAAAGGACATGCATTAACCAAACAGCTGAGTCTTTGTGTTGACTCATTAACGCACAGGCAACCAAGCGAGACAGCTAGCAACTTAAACAGAGACAGACAGAGACAGAGGTAGACAGTGGGAGAGAGAGGGGGAGCTGAAAGGAAACATCGGCCAGAAAGAAGTCACCAAGCGTCGCGTCGTTCATTCTACGTAACGTTTCAAGTGAAATAAATACCCCCAAAGTCATAAAAACCAAACACAAAACATGTAAAAATAATACAGGCGACTACTCGACTAAAATATACCCGGCACTCAACTTAATTAAATTAAATACACTTTTTTCAATTTGCTTCCAAATATCAATATGACAAAAAATTGTATTTTCTTTTAAGACGAAACAATGAATTTTCAATAAATTTATTTAAGTTCCAGATTTACAATTTATTTGAATTAAATACTTAATATAAAATTTATTATTGTAAAGTTTATTGATTTTAAATTTAAACAAAAAAAACATATATAATTTTATTGAATTTACTTCTGGTAATCAGTAATTTCTTTTTAAACCATTTATTAATTAATTTCATCGCTTATGACAAACGATTTGTGAAACTCTGAAAATATTTTCAAATTATTTTGAACAATTAGCTTGCAATTTCTGAGAATTGTCCTTAAAAATCATAGCATTTAAAAAAACACAAAATTAATTGAATTTATTATATTTAAACTATAGCGAAATAAATTTAATTATCTCATTACTCCTTACAATGAAAAACAGTCCTAACTTTTGTTATAATCAGCTGAACAGGATTAATTCCGCTGAAGTAAATTTCATAGCAAATTTTTAGTAATAACAGAGATTTATTGATAAAACTTGTGGTAAAATCTAAAAAAATGTCAGATGTTTGTCAGGCATAAATCAATTTGTATACCAAGTTTGGTGGAGATTCTCGGAGATTCGGTTGCACGGATCCCTTGAGCTTGACGAGTACCGGGTATACCATAAACACAACAACAGCAACAGCAACAACAACTGCTACCCTCAATGGGTGCCACACGTCTGGCAGGCGACATCATCGTCAGCGTCATCGTCATCGTTGTTGTCGTTGTTGTCGTCTGTCGTTCGCGTCGCCACTCGAGTTGACTTGAATGGCTTTTGGTCCTGCTTCTGGTCCTGGTCGTGGTTCTGTTTCTGTTTCTGGTTCTGTTTTCATTCCGGCCGTGGAGTAACAATTTTCATTTTGAAAAGGGCGGGCGCAAAGAACGCATAAAATTTTACGAGCCACGTTAGAGACTCAGAGACTCGGAGTCTCGGAGACTCGGAGACTTGGACCTGGAGGAACGACTCCCATGGCAAAAGTTTAGCTTTCGTGTTGGCCATAAAATGCCGGAGTGCGGAGAAAGCGGAGTTGATTGTGGAGCGTGGAAAACTCAACGCTTCAATGAAGTTAACACCGAGATTCTTTGGGGGATTTGCGACTTATGCTCTGACCGAAAAAAAACGACAGAATCAAAGGGAGTTAAGAAAATCAAAAAGGGTTAAGTTTAAGTTTTTGGGAATTTGGAATTGTGTTCAGGTGAAGTTTCAACGTTTATTGACTCACTTACGTATTTACGCGTGTCGTTGTTAGCCAACTTCTTTGCTTTCTTTGGCTATAATGGTAAGTGAGATTAGCCTTGGCTTGTTGTGATGCCAACAGATTGAAGCATTCTGAAATTAGCGCTAAATGAGGCTGCTTTGTGGTGCAAGACGTTGAAAATGCTGAAAATATATATTCAAGCATTAGGTTTAATTGCCAGAAAACTCGACACAAAAATCAACTGGAAGTCGGAGCTTGAGGAAATTAAGCAAAGTGGAGGCTTTCAGTCATAAAGAAATGAAATGAAAATGAGAATGTGAGGAAACTAAATGTATAGCACGAGAACTAGAAATAATCTATCTCTAGGCAATTTGAACAAGAAATTGCGTCAGTTCATTTATTGAGAATTTCTGCTTAATATGCAGAAATATTTATACAAGTACTTGAATTAAATCCCACTATTTAAAATATTCATTTCAATTACATTTGTAATTTCATATCAAAAAATACATTTATGATATTTTTATCAAGTGAAGTTTCGCATATTTTTAATGAAATTAATGCGTGAATTATCTGTTCTTTTTTTATTTTATTAAAAAAAACATATGGTTGCGTTTTCATAGCATTAATTTAAAGCTGAATTTTCAAAGTTTTCTATTTTTTAGAGCCAAATTTGCAAAGTATTCTATTTTTAAGTGACTTGAACTTTGAATTAATTCTACCTTTTTGGCTTTTAAAATTATAGATTTATCTCCCCCGGAGGCAAATTAGAGTCACATCTACGACAGCAGCTTGTGCAAAATGTATTTATAATGTTGATTTAGTCGCCGAAATCTTTTATACAGTTTGACACCCATTGACACAATAGCGTGTCTTTTAACGGTTACCGAGTCCTGTGGCCCAAAGATCCTTAAACTTTAAGCACACATATTACAAGGGGTGGAAAGGGGGGAAGTGGAGGTTGAAGAGCAAACAGAAAGTAACTGAAAAATTTGGCGCTATGTCAACACATTTATTCACATTGCAACCAGGAGCAACCCGGAGAGAACTATAGAAAACGGCAACGAGTTGAGTCAACATCTTTGTGCTGCCATTTTCAATGGCAATGGCAATTGGCCAAAAAGAGGAAAACCGTTAAGAGAAATGTGCAACGTTTGCTGTGACCGAAATAGCATAGAAGCAACTTACAACAACTTACATATCTACATACAAGCTGATAAACTTCTACTCGACAATCCATCACAACCATACAAAAGTCAACGAATTAAGCTGTGTGGATGGCAGAGGACAAGGGTCAGAGGGTCAGAGGTCACGTGTGCTGCCTTCACAAAGAACACGCTCTACACTCTGCAAAAATGTGAGCATAAATTGCAAGACAGATTACTTAGAACTTCTAAGTTAGAAGTCAACGACAAATAAAGCACAGAAATTAATTAGAAATTAAAGAATAACGCTTGCAAAAATAATAATGAAGCAAAAATAATCCAAATAAAATATATAAAAATATATAAAAATAAAGAAAACTGTCGATAGATTACAAAATATTAGCCTATTTAAAAAATTTATTCAGAAATTCGAGAAATATATAAAGAAAGGAAAATTATCCTTAGATTATGAAAAGGTGTCTGTTGAATGTCAAGTTGAAGAATTAAATAAATGAATTTGTAATAATTCTCAGTCCCATTTTGTGCCTTATCCTTAAACTGCTGGTAAATTGTCTGCATTGTATGCACACATTTTTTTTTGAGTGCATCAAAAGAGCGTTGATTGCAAACTGACCAAATTGGAATTCAAAGTCCGTGAAAGTGTAATTTGTGCGCTAACAAGTTAACACCCGCAGCAACCAGACTAAGCAGAAAGACAACAATTAACTAACTGTTTTATATAAAATATAAAAATATATATATTCTTATTTATATGCAAAGAGGGATAAATAGAAAATGGTACAAACTTTCATGTTCGTTTGCTGCAGCATACAAATTATTTTGGCCAAAAAACTTTTTCTAGCTCCAAACTATTTGCAAAACTTTGAGGCAGCTTCGGTTCTCAGTTCTCGGATGCTTTGGGAGCATTAATAGCAGAGATTGTCTTGCTCAGTGAGCTCGGCAAAATGTTGATAAATTAAGACGCTAGCCACAGGCCACAAATCATTGAATTGAACCGCAATGCGACGACTTTGTAGCCTCAAGACATGGAGGAAGAGACTCCGACAGCTCCTACATATATATACACATATAAATATATATATATTCTTATTGTAGAATCTTCAATTGCCTGCCTCAATTCAATTTCGAATCGATTTTCTCAGTGCCACATGTGTTTTAGTCTCTACTCGGTTTTATCTCGCCAAATATTTTTTAGTAATACAATTTCCTCACATTTTCTTTTCTTTATTTTTACTTTGTATGCGACGTCGCAGTTGTCGTTCTGAATTTTAATAAGTTGCTGCCACAAGTTGGACTTTTGTCGCTTCAGGGGAGGCAAAAGGGTTGAGTTGCCACGCCCCCTCAAGTATTGTCAAAAAGTTGTCGCTAACAATTTTATCAATAAAATTTATGACAACTGTCTTCCTCAATGGCGCCTCGAAGCATTTTACAGCTGACGAAAACAAAGCATTTAAAAAACTCTTTAATCTTTATGGACTAAATATCAAGAATTTATAATTTTCATGGCTGCAATTAATCAAATTCACTTAGAAAAATATATAAATAAATAGTTCGAGAATCGATAAAATTATATTCCAAATCATTTAATTAAGTCTAATTTCATATTTTTTAGGTTTCAATTTAATCTATTTTATATAGAAAACTATATAAATGAAAAGTTTGAGAATCACTAAAATTATATTAAAGATTATTTTATGAAGTTTTATCTTATAATTTTTATAATTGCAATTAATCTTAGTCATTTAGAAAAGTATTTAATAATATTAAGATCCTATTTATATTTCCATTTATGAAGTTTTACTATAAAATTTTTAGGATTCAATTTAATCTATTTTATATAGAAAATATATAAATTTATAGTTTGAGAATCAATAAAATTATATAAATAATTATATTTGTAGTTTAATTTAACAGTTTTTATCACTGAAATGAATCTTATTCACAAAAAAAATATTTAAATTAATAATTAATAACCAAAATAGCTGAGATAAAACTGCTCAAAATAAGTTTTGTCATCTTAGCAGATTTCCGAAATAAATCTATAAATATTTACACAATACTTCAAATATTTTAAAGCTGCCATAGTCACTTAATTAGTATGCAAAGTCTAAGTTTTTGTGTTAAACAATGTTTTTCACTAATTGTTTTGTATTTGCATAGCAATTATTTCAAGACGGCAAATTCTCAGTTTAATTGAAAGCCAAAAACATTTAAGTTATTTAGATAAGTTGGGGAATTGGGAAAGGGAATTCTCCTATGAGCAAGTGGCGCGTCTAACCGCGTAAAGTGCAACGAGGGCAGCGAGGGGAGACTGAGGATGTTTGAAGGGTAACAAGTTTTATGCCATTTGCATGGCCAACATGGAAAACTGCAACTGAGATGCCAACTCAGTGGAAAAACTCCCATGTGTGTGTGCGTGTGTGTGTGTCTGTCTCGACTTACCAAGTTGCATAATACATAATTCTGTTTTCTCTTCAGTGTGTGTGCTCGTTTATTTCTGTTTCTTTTCTGTTTCTTTTCTTATTCATTCATTTTCTGTTCTGTTCTGTTTGCTCCTCTCACTTTTTTCTTCTCCCTTTCGCTATGTGGCACAACAGCTTCGCGTCTTCAGCAATTCCCTCTTTATTCCCCCAATCTCAACGTAGCTGCTCTTCTCTCTCTCACCTTTCTTCTCGTTCTGCATTCTGCATTCATATTTTCACACCCTTCAGGATTATTTCGTGCATGCCACGGCCATGTGAGTTGACTCAAGAGGAGCTCTAGGAGCTGTAGGAGCTGCTCCTTTGGACATTTATACTGTCTACGTTCTGTGCATACCCTGTAAATGAGCACAAGGAATATAAAATATTCAAAAAATAACTCTCAAATTAACAACATTTGAAGGTAGAATTAATTAAGAGATTAAATCATAATATCATTGTTATTAGATCTTTTTAATTGTGATACATTATTAAAAGATAAAAAGTAAAAAAAAAAAGAAGAAAGAAACTTTATCAAAGCTCATAAGCAGCTCAGTAAAATTATTAGCTGGCTGTAGCGAAATTTGTGTTGTTTTTAAGATTTGTGCAAGAAACAGGATATCTTATAGTCGAGCAGCTTACTTGTAAAGATTTCGCTGGTCTCCGCAACTTTTTTTAAAGCAATTTAAATTAACAGCAGTGGTTATATAAGTGTGTGTGTGTGTGTGTGTGTGTGTGTGAGACTATGAGTGTGTTTGTTTATGCCTCGTGAATTCCTGGCTGCTCCAACTGCAGCAGATTCAGCGGTGAGAGAAGAACGATGTCAGGACTCAGGACTCAGGACTACGACGTGCAATTGGAATGCAATTTGTTATGGAAGTTAAGTCTCCAGTTGTCAGTTAAGTTTACGCTTGGCTGTTTGACTGTTGTCGCATGTTGCCATGTGGTCCATGTTTTCCATGTTGCCCCTCTTGTCCCTGCTTCTCCTCCCATTCCCTTCCCTTTTGTCCCATCCAATTGCATGTGTACTTCGCATCCTGTTTCATCCACACTGTTTTTGCTGGCACTGTGTGTAGTTAAAAATAATTAAAGTCTTTAAATATTTAAATTAATTTGCAGCGCTGCACAAAATGAATATTGTGCTGTTAATTGGCCGCAGCAGCCAAAGCCGCGTATACGTAATATTCCACTCTTTATTTGTATAACTTATTACGTGCAATAAATGAACAATTTAAAAAGATTTTATGTGGAAAACTGTATTCAAAAATGTGCTGAGACCAACTGAAATTCATATCTTAAAAGATTAATAGAGATATGTGAAAGATAACTTGAATATTCGAACTCATTTATTTAATATTTAAATATGAAATTATTTGAATTGAGCTATGTACGTAGCATTTATATAGATTTGTCTCTAGAATAGACTTAAGATTGCAAATAACAGTCACGAAAGTAAAAAAGTTCAACTGAACAATATATAGATAAGTATTTAAAAAAAAAAAACATTAAATAAGTCATAAGTCAAATTTATGTAATGTAATTATATATGTGTATTATAAACATATTTCTCTATTGTGGACTATATTTTTGATACTTGTCAACAATTATCTGTTTCAAATTAAAAAAACAGGTCAATTAAACTTAGGAAATCAACTTTATATGAAAAACCAGTTCGATGTCAAGATATACTCCACAAAAAAGAACTCTGAGAATGCAATTATTTCTCATGAAAAATATTTATTGTTAAATATCTGAACAACAAAATTAAGACTAAGAAAATAAAACTCTTCACACAACTAATTTTAAAGCGAACAACAATAAAATTCTTTGTGAATAGGAATAAGAGTGAAATACTTTCTGAGCATAAGGAATTATCTTAGAAGCGAGTTTTGGTATTGGAAATCGCTGTCGTCAATGCCAGATGGTATATGCTACATATAGGGAAATATAGTACATATATATAACTATTTATTTATATATTTATTTTGGGGTTGAAAGAGCTTAAGCATTACGAGCATTATAGCCCTTATTTTGACATATACGAACTAATGGAGCTGAAGAATAACGAAAACATAGTTAACAACAATAACAGCAAATACACTGGCAGCCTAAAGTTATGCTACACACATAGAAAACCAGTAATACTCATAAGCAGCCGATTTACATGCAGCAAAAATGTTGATTAGAAAATTAATTAAGGTTTTTACGATGCCGCCGCCAGTTTTATGAGTCGAGCCCGAGTTAAGACCAAGACCGAGTCCTTGTTGAGTTGCCCCCAAGTCTTGTCCTCGTCGTCGTCAGGCAAAACTTTCGCTCGGCGAATTTACGACATTTTTATGGCGGACTGCCATGCGAGGGCGGCTCGTAAAAAGTGCGTAAAACCAAGAGATAAAAACTTTTTTGTGACCCGGCAAATTGATAAGCTCGACAGTGAGTTTTTCTGCTTTCCTTCCTCGCTTCCCTTCAGTACACACAAAAAAAAACAATGATTTCAGTTTTCGCATGCAGATGAGTTCTGCCATCAAATTCCAAGTGAAGTTCGTTCAATAAACAAAGCCTTTCTTTTTTGTGGGCGTGGCATTTGCTATACTTTTAAACAGCTTTGTGACTGGTGTTTCAACTTTATATGTTGAAACTTTTGTACTACGAAATATCTTAAAAAACAATCATCATAAAATGCCAACATGTACAAATCCCAAATTTATTACACTATGTAACAAAATTAACTCTATTATGTTAACTTTAACAAACACAATATTTCTTTTACACTTTGCAGAAAGAAAACTCTTTTTAAATATTTTTTATGCAGTGAATTTTTAAGTTTTAAGAAGCTAACATTTTTTTAAATAAATCTTAAATAAATAAAATAAATAAATCTTAAATAGCGCCTAAAATTCCACTTCCAATTAATGCATTTATTTCAAATAAATGGACGTGAAAGGAAATTTTGTGCAAAATTATTCACAATTTTTAAATTAAATAAACTAACTAAAATAGAACAATTTTTGCAGTATAATCTATAATCAATTAATATTTTTACATTGTTTTTCCTCGTGAATTTTAATGAACACTAACTTTAATGACCTCTAATTAATGCATTTATTTTAAATAAATGTGTGGAAAAATTGAGAAATGTTGTGTAGAGTTTCTCTGAATTTTTAAATTCTATTTTTAACTATTTTTAAAGTATAGTTTGCTCATATATACAACGAAAGTTGCCTGGGTATAATTATTGGGAAGAGTGTAAAAAAGCTACGTTAAACTTTTGTTTATTTCAATATACTCTACAGTGGCAGTGTTTAATTAAACGAGCAGCTGAGGAACAAAGTCATCCCCCGTCCCACTCCGCTTCAGACTGCATGCAACACACAGCAACAAAAAAAGGGGGCAACTGCGAGGGTTATTTCACTGATGCCACCAACTTGACGAAATCATTATTTCGCCTCGACATTTATTGATGCCATAAACTTGAAGATTTATGCGTGTGTCGCGGACACCCCCGTGTTGCACGTTGCACGAAGCACGTTGCCGGGGCAGACCGCAGCACCGCTGTGGCAAGTCCTGCAAAACCCGCCGCAATCCACGAGGAAAATCCACCCGGTCATTGATACCCACAACTCCAATTCTCATTGCTATTTGGCCATGTCAAATTTTATTTTTGGCATATTGCAGCACAGTGGGACACAATTATGTGTGTACAGCAGTCACCTTTTTTTATAATTTATTTATAACTTAAATTTGTAAATAATAGCAAGGTATTTATTAATTCAATTCAATCAAAATAACTATCAACATTTTAAATGTTTTTAATTTGATTTATATCTTAACTTAAATAATTTTTTAATAACAATTAAAGTAAACTCCATTATTTCCTCGATTTTTGTAAGATTTTCAGTTGGTTTCGAGTTCGTTGGCAACCCTGAATATCAGGGAATTGTGTTTCAACACACTTTCAATATTTTAAGTGTTTTTTTCTTTAATATATAGCTCTATAAAATAAGAAATGAAACTACTTTTATCCAATGCATTTAAAATAATATTTGCTTTGTTCAGTATATAAAATCATAAAATATATAGCGTAACATACTATATATCCCAGTGTTTCATTCATGCTCGATAAGTCGCATTATACAATCTCCATCTATATAAAAATTTGCAAGTAAATATATTCACACACACACACACACACACGCACAAGAGCGTGTTAATTTATTTAAATTGACTACGTGCAAAGTTTACTCGCTTGCGTCTTGTGCCACGCCTCCCACGCCCACAACACCACCCGCCCATCTGCCCAAGTGCCATCAATGCGTTAGAGGGTTTGGGCCACTGTCTCAATGTTTGCACAAATTTCACATTTCACATTTTACTGCGCATCGTCGACTCCGTTGTCGTTTTTGTCTTCAAATGCAAACCAATTTGCAAACGTCGCCGGAATGTGGAGCTGAGATTTACGGAAACATAGACGACTCCCAGAAGACGCTACCGTGTGACCTCGAACTGACATAATCTTAATCTTGCATATGTGAATTAAATTTAATTCTCAGATGTTGGTCGGAAAGATTTAATTTACTAAATAAATTAAATTTAAATGCGGAATCAAAATAGAAGCCAAATAATGATCAAACTGATATTCCGCATTAAAATCGGTTGAGTTTTGACAAAGATATGCGAGTTCAAAGATTTGGAAAAAATCTCAAGGGGTAGGTATGGAAAATCGGATGATGATCGAAAAAAATTAAATTTTCTAAATAAATTAAATTGAAATGCAGATCAAATTTTAAAGCGATATAATGATCAAAATGACATTCCGCATCAAAATCGGTTTAGTTTTGACAAAGATATGAGAGTTCAAAGATTTGGAAAAAATGTCAAGGGGTAGGTATGGAAAATCGGATGATTATCGAAAAAAAATTAAATTTTCGACATTAATAAAATTTAAATGCAGATCAAATTTAAGGGCCATTTAATGATCAAAATGATATTCCGCTTCAAAATCGGTTGAGTTTTGACAAAGATATGAGAGTTCAAAGTTTTGGAAAAAATGTCATAAAGGGGAATTTTGAAATGAGAAAAATTCTAATGCAGAAATATAATCATGGAAATGTTGGAAAATTGACAATCAATAACAATGTATGTCAAGATTCTACATTGAATTATTATGAATACTCTTTCAAGTTGGAAATCGTTACATATCTGAACATATTATTGATGGACCTCGTAATGTTCGCTATAGCGCAGCTGGCAAAGCGCGCGCATAAAACTCATTTGAAAGAGTGCCTCGACTCACTCACTCCAACTGTCGACTCCAACTGGTGAATCCAACCCCTGACACCAACTCCTGACTCCGACTTGAACGCTGAACGATGACGTGCAGCAGAGACAACAGTTTGTGCAGTGCGTGGCTGGAGGAATGTGTCGTACTGTCTCTGATTTGTGGATTGGGCGTTGAAGAGGAGCACGTTGCCTGTGGGCGAGTTGTGGCTATATGCATGAGCACAGCTGCTGCTCCTGCTCCAGCTCCAGCTCCAACTCCGGCTACAGTTTCCCCAGGCTGTCTTGGCAACACAATTCGCGTGTCAACAATAAGCGCAATAACTTAAGTTGCATTCAATGTGGCCAGCCCGGAAAGAAGACGATGCCAATGACAGGCGGTTGTATAAATCCCGCAGTTGCAGGTGTAGCAGCTGACTCCTGCCAGCTAATTAACTGGCAAATGCATTTCACCCGAGACCGAGACCGAGAGGGAGAGAGTAAACAAACAGTGTCCACTTGTGCAGCAGCTACTTGATCCTCCTTCCATCAGTTACGGCTACAGCTCATTCAATGAAGTGGCGTGCGCCTCGTCACGCAATCCAGCTGCTCCTTGCCACATGCCACATGCCACTTGCCACATGCCACATGCCAACGGCAAAGTTTGTCAATTTAAGTTATTCATGACGAGAAGCTGCAACAATAAAACTTGACAGATTCTCGCTCATTTACAATAAATTTTTGTTTAATCCCTTGGTTGTGGCAAATTCACATTAACAGTGTTCTTAAGTTTTTTGGAAGCTGGCCCTAATGTTGGCTTAAAATAATCACTATACATACACAGTTTTAACAATTGTCTTTTGGTTTAAAAGAAATCAGTTGTAATAATAAATAGAAGCCTAAACCAAAGCTTACAACTAAATTGAGCAAAAATTATAAGATTGCAACAATTCTTTTAATAATAATATATCCGTTTAACGCTCTGAGTATATTGGACATTTATCTATATATCTGTTAGTCTGTATATAACTTGTATATACCAATCACAAAACTTTTTGGAAGTTTATACTAAAGGAGAAATTATCAATAAAGAGAAATATGCAGTAAACAAATTACATGCTAAACTAAACCATAAATTTTGAATGCTCAATTAAAACCTACATACATACATATTTTTGTTGTGACTAGATTTCATAATGTTGGGCGCCTAAAAGCTTAGCTATGTCTGCTCTAACTTGTTCTATGTCAAGCGATTGTTCTTCAAAAAACTGGCTAGCAACAGCAATGCAAAGGATGTGGTGAGGAACACACTGCCCGGTATGGAACGACGTATGGGTAAGTTGGGATCTCGTTCACGTTGGGCAAACAGTTCCACATCCGCCTCATAAGTCTCAAAATTGTTCCAATGCAGACACTTCTTGACCGCATAATCCCAACGACGATATAGAAGCTCACGACCTGCAAAATGCAATAAAAAATGTTAAATATTCAGACATTTAGATAATATCATTATTTTATTATATCACTGCTTAAATTATAGATGAATTTAACTGAAAAATGAGTTTAAGTTGTTGCAATAGAAATGAATTAGTTTATAAATTCATTTCAATTAATTTAAGCAATAATTTTTAGTTGATTTTTGTACATACGATTTTGCGTGGTTGTGGGAGAGAAGACATCCGTGGGCGGTGCGTACATACGCGTCGCATAAGGTAATGACACTACTCTCATGGTCACGCCCGCAGCTATCATGGCTCCCAGGCCAGCTGGTGATGTAGTCTGCGGACGTTCCAGCATCCAACCAATAATGTCTGCAATGAACTGCACCAGATGACTGTTCTCTGAATACTCGCCGCCAAATGTCAAGACGGGTTGCATACACGATGGATCCCAGTTGGGTGTGTCCCGTTTAAAGGCTTGCAGCACCTCGTAGATCTGAAAACCAGTTGCTTCATAGGCTGCCTGTGTAATATTCTCTGCTGTCGTTTGGCTGGTCAGTCCAAGGATTATTCCCCGTGCATCATAGCGCCAATACGGAGCATACAGGCCATGGAAGGCGGGAACAAATGTAATCTCTGATCGCTTGGCCGCAAGTCCACACTCCACATTCAGCATGCTCGATGAGCAGGACGAGGAGATCATTGAATTCTCGCCAATGAATGTATTCAGTGATTCAACTACATTATCATTTGAATTGATTTCCGTATTAATGCGCAATCCCTGACGCAGCCAGTTGACGGTGGAGCCAGCATTGGAGATGGCACCCTCGAGTGTAAAATGCGTATCGGCAGTGGGTCCCAATTTGTGCGCTATGCCCGTGATCAGGCCATTATCCGACTCAATCATTTGTTGTGCGGTATTTAACAGCACAAAGCAACTGTCGTCCAGGGTGCATACATTCTGGCCCGCCTTGACACACAGTTGACCCAACAACGATGCCGGCTGTTCACCAATCATGCCTGCAATCGGCACTCCCAGCAATGGACCATCCACAATATAGCCAAAAATCTCGGAATTTGAACGTATTCGTGGCAGGATTCCCAATGGCACTTTAAAGAATTTACATAGCTTCACATCCCATTGCTCTGTGCCGACATTCATCAGTCCTGTATAATGTGCATTGGTCACATCTGTGGAGTGCACGCCCACATCGACGCCTCCAGTTAGATTCTGCATGAATCAATAATACATTATTAATTTATAGCGACTTTACACTCTTCCAATCTCTATAGCTTTTAAAATAAACATTTTAAAGTACTCGTAACTCATATTTTCTCCCATGCTTACCCATAACAGCCATGAATCCAGTGTGCCAAATAGGCACTGCTCATCCTTCACAGCGTTCGCCACCGAGGGCACGTTCTCCAATAGCCATTGAATTTTTAAGGCACTGAAACAGCTGCTTAACGGGAGCCCGCTGCGATATCGCACATAATTCACATTATGCTTGACATTATGAAGCAGGGACTTGAGTAAGGGAGTGCAGCGACAGTCGGACCAACCAATTGCATTGTGTAATGATTGACCCGTCTGCTTGTTCCAGAGCACAGTGGTACCACGTTGATTTGCAATGCCAACGGCAATGATGTCATGCGGACTGATTTCCAGTATCACTAGATTTTTATATGCAGTCTAAAAGTATTTGGGAGTTGGTTACATAAACATGATATAATACACACAGAATTAAACGCACCTCAATGCACTCTTGCATAAGTTTCCAGATCTCTGCAGGATCATATTCCAGCCAGCCGGCATTATGCACAATCTGTCGCAGTTTGAGTTCGTGATAGGCCAACACTTCGGCATTTTTCGTTGAATAAATCTATGAAAATAGATATTGAGTCAGCGCGCGTTTGTATGTGTTAATCAATTTGTTGTGTGCAATATTTGCTTTATCTCTTTTGATTGGATTCTTACTAAAAAACGGCAATGGGTGCTGCTCACGTATGCAACGCCAATGAGTGCTCCAAATCTTCCATAGCGTTCGTCGTTCATAGTTTTTTATAATTTCTACTTTAACGAAGCACGTGCCGTGTTTTTTGTTTTTGTTCGCAGCGAGACGCGCGCCAAATGCGTCGCTTGTAATCCGATGATTTGATGTATTTAATCTGTGCTGCCGTCACCACGACCTCGCCTGCGTTTTGCTGACTCCCTCGTTCAGCCGCCCAAAATATATTTCTTTGTGTGCACAGTTATATATGATGCATAATTTGTTGAATTCAGGCGAGAATTTTAAACAACTCATTGATTGTTATTTAAGCAGCGGTACAACAGTGTGACCGCAGGCTGCAAACACAAAAATACTGCTTCCCTTACTGATCACAAAATACACATTAGCGTAAGAAAATACTGCATGAAATTTGAAACAAAATAATAAAGTGTACAAAAATTTGAATATATTTTACGTCTTAAAATAGATTAAATAAAATAAATTAGATAAATACATCGACATTTAAAAAAAAAAAGAAATTTACCCATTAATATTACTTGGTTTCAAATTATAATAACATTTAATCTGTTGTAAATAACAATAAATTTTTTAAACAAAAACTTGTTTATTTTCTCTCCCAATATTACATTTTTTTCTTAACACACATATATTTGTACATAACAATCATAATTCACATAATTCATTAAACAAAATTTAAAAAAAAAAAATAGAAACCATATTGTTTACCTTAATACTATTTGAGACTTGGTAAATTTGATGTGTCACGTTTTGGGATAGTGATTAGTCAAAAAACAGTTAGCCAGTTACAGTTAGACAGGTTTGGACTTTGGAATTTGCAGCTCTTTATATTTCCCATCAATAAAAACAAGTATCAAACCTACTTATATTATTGATCCAAATCAAAAAAAAATAACTATTATGATCTGAAACATCTGATTTTGCCTTTATTGCACAATATTTTAAGTTATTTACTAACAATACCAATGGAACAGGGTATAAAACTGCTTCGTAATGCATAACTTGCAGATTTTTTAATATAAGACTTGATTAAATTAAAGTATAAGAGTATGAGACAGCCACTCTCTCTCTCTCTCTCTCTCTCTCTCTCTCTCTCTGGACAATCAATATTACAATCAACTTACTAGTAAAAACAGTGTTGGTATAATTTTAAAATTTAGCTTAGCCGAAAAAAGTTATATTACTGGATTTATTAAAATATTATTTTATTTTTAGATGTGTTATTGAAAAGTAAGCATATTTAAAACAGCTTTAGTATATTGTTGAAAATAGATTTATAATATGATTGCTTCTTTGTAAATATAAAGAAAGTTGGCTATAAAATAGCTACATTTGCAGGGTACGATCGGCATCACTGGTGTGATTTGGCTGATAAGCTAAATGGTAGAGTTTTCCATAATAAAGCAAACATTTTTAAGTCTTGTTGGGCTAGTCTCTCTCCGGTAACAGACGAGTTCAGTTCTTTTGCTTCTGCTTCTGCTTCGATATGTTCGTTAGTTGTGGTCTTGTTATAGCATTGTGCATTCTGGTACACTGGCTGTATAGAGTGAATAAAGACTATTATATACTAGCATTCTTTTCGAGACGCGTCCGCACCAAGGATGGAAGTCCCGTTGAGAGTATTGTTCCAATTCCAAAGGGCCGCACAATCTTTGCCAACTGCTTTGATCTGTATGGAAAAGACGATGGTAGGTTCTCAATATGAAGAATTTCATGTAAGATCTCTGTGCTTATACTCTCTCTCTCTCTCTCTCTCTCTCTCTCTCTCTCTCTCTCTCTCTCTCTCTCCTATCTCTCTCTCTCTTTCTCTCTCTCTCTCTCTCTATCAATTATTACAGCTGGAGTTTTTAAGCATGGTCGAGAGTTAGCAAAGGAATTTGGCCGCAATTATTTGATTTATAGCTTAGGCAGACCAATATACAGTGTCATCGATTCGGAAAATGTGGAGTTTATATTAAACAATACGAAGCTTATTACCAAGGGAATTGTTTATACTTTTATGCAGCCAGCACTGCGAACCGGTTTATTAACCGCCACAGGTGATTCATCCAGTAAACCACTCTAAAAATTGGTTCAATGGATTAATTAATTTGTTTTTCAGGCCAAAAGTGGCATACGAGGCGCAAAATGATAACTCCCACATTTCATTTTAATATATTGGCTCAATTTCAGGAAGTTTTCAGGTAAGTTTAAAAAAAAAAGAAATTAAAAGTCAAGGCTTAAATTTCTACTACTTAACAATAGAGCGGAAAGTCAAAAATTTGTGGAACAATTTCAAAATCAAACGGAAAGTGAAATTTCTCTCAGCGAATTTATACCGAAATTCACTCTCAACAGCATTTGCGGTGAGTAGAAATTAACTTAATTACAGTAGAATCCGATTATAGCGACTTTCAAGGGAGGGTCGTTATACCCGGAAGACTCACTAACGGAAAGGTGGAAAATAAATTAATTAACTTTGTATGGAGACCAACCAAGCCATCGAGTGTACGTTGCAATAACCGGACTGACGCTACAAGCGGATTCGTTATAACCGGACTCCACTGTAATTGTATTTAATTTATATACAAAATTTAATGCTTTATAGAGACTGCCATGGGCATAAAGCTGGATGATATGACCGAAAAAGGTGATCGTTATCGTGAGAGCATTAAAATGGTTGAGAAACTATTTATAAAACGTTTAAGCAATCCATTGCATTACAATAAAACAATGTACAATCTGTTTGCCGCTAGCGAGGATGCACCATTTTTAAAGGTAATGCATGATTTCTCTAGTGAAATTATTGCAAAACGGCGAATTCTCTTGGAAGAGGAACTACAGCAAAGACGCCTCGATCAACTGCCTGACGATGACATGTGAGTGCATTAATATTAATGTTAATCTATAGACTATAACTATATTTTTAATCTTTATTCAGTTACATTAACAAGAAACGTCGCTTTGCCATGTTGGATACTCTAATTTGTGCGGAAAAGGATGGTCTAATTGATCACGATGGCATTTGTGAGGAGGTAGACACTTTAATGTTTGGAGGCTTTGATACCACATCAATGTGTCTCATTTTTGGACTCATGAGCTTGTCACTACACGAGGAGATCCAAGAACGTTGCTATCAAGAGATAATGGATCATTTAGAAGGTTAGTACCATAAAATTTATAATTGTTGAAGCAAAATTTAGAAATCTTTCAAATTTTTATATCAAATATAAATAGTATATTTAAATTTATATTCAATTTAGATCAGAAAATATATAAATTTTGATATTTTTCGACTTTAACATATGGAGTAATTAAGATTAGAATTATAATTCGAATTTTTACTATATTAAGCCAGATATAATACAATTTACTCTGCTATAAACTTGAATACTCAATAATAATTTTATTTATTTTAATTAATATATTTAAAAAAAAAACATTTATATTTTTTATTGTATTTTTTTATAGATGATCTCAACACTTTAGACATTAACCAGTTGGCGAAACTAAAGTATTTGGAATGCGTGATTAAGGAAACGATTCGCATGTATCCTTCGGCGCCGGTTATTGCTCGTCAGGCCACAAGCGAGACAGAATTACCTAATGGATTAATCCTACCCGTCGGAACACAGGTTGTGATGCACGTTTTTGATCTACACCGCAATCCCAAACATTGGGATTCTCCCGACGAATTCGTTCCAGACCGTTTTCTGCCAGAGAATAGCAATAATCGTAATACATATGCTTATATACCATTTAGTGCCGGTCAGCGTAATTGTATTGGTAAGATATGATAAAAATATCAATTTATTATACTTTATATCTAAGTTCATTTCTTTCCGTAGGTCAAAAGTACGCCATGCTTGAAGTCAAAACGCTGCTTATTTATATTATTAAGCAATTCAAAATTTTTCCACTAACAGATCCAAAAGATTTAATTTTTCACAGTGGTCTTACTTTAGGTGTTAAAAATAACATTAAAGTGAAACTTGTTAGACGTACCTGATCAATAAACAAATAGTAAAATATTTATTTGATATGATTATTATTACAGCCTATGTATAAAAACTATACCATACATCAAAAACTCGATTTTCGCTGAATAAACTTGTAATAATTAAAGAAAGCTTAATAAAGCGTACCGTTAGCAATTTTAAATTTAAATATACCGCCTTGATAAATTTAAGTGGAATTTTCTCTCCAGCAAATATACTGAAATGTATTTAAATACTGCATATTCCTAGCTACGCTGTCAACAAAGACACAAGTTGGCAGCACTATGCAAAATGAGCGTGCGCAGAGCGCGTAAAACAAAACAGAAAATACAGAGAGACAGAAGACGTCGCGCACGCAACGGTGTTTTAACAATTGCTAAATAAAAATAAAACCCAGTCAATTGATATTGAATGCGCAATTGAGAGAGTTTAATCAATGAAAATAACGGCTGCTTACATTAGCAGCTTAGTACAACATAAGGAAAACGGCAAACAAAACGGTAAAGCGGCAAAGCACCAACAGATTTGAAATTACTTCCAAAAGAGTGGGACACAACAAAATAATTAAAAAGAAATCGAAAAAGAAAATGCAACGATATTATGCGGAAAGGGAGACAACGGGTCCAGAGTTTGGTAAGTTAGTGAAGTTCGTACTTTTTAGCAATCACAATACAATACACAATTGAAAAGTGCAGAATCAACCCCCAGCACACAACAACAACACATTCTTCCCCTAATAGAGAGAAGACGGCCTAAGGGTTGCTCTTGCTGTTGTTGTTGCTGTTGTTATTGTTGCTGCTACGAAGAACGTAGAATGTGAAATATGCTGTTGTGACGCAGATTTTAACGATTTTTCCCAACAAAAAAACCCTATCTATATAGATGATCGTCTAATAAAACTGGTACGCTCTAATCCCGCCATTTATGATGTCAGTCATCCACACTATCGCCGTAATCCCGTTAGAGTGGACATATGGGATCGGATTGCAAACGAGCTCGGCGCTTCATGTAAGTAGAGAACGCGAGAGAGCACTACTTCGACAGACCCTGTACTTAAACTTAGGTACAGAATAAAGGACAATGAGTTTTTATATTATTATTTTGAATTAGAAATCAGCTGAAGATCCTTTAACAATATATATAGAATACAATACCATTTAAGTACAGGGTCTCAGAGACTTCACATATATTGTATAATGTAAATCAAATTACTTTAATACTTATAAAAATAAAAACTCTTTTAAATATTTGTAGCTCGTTTTTTGCAAACGAAATGGAAGAACATCCGCTACAATTATCTGCAGGAGATCAAGGCACTGGAAACGGGCCAGGTTAATCCGAATGTGCGCAAGCGACGCTTCACCGAGGATTTATCTTTTCTACAAAACACCGCACAAACGTACAATGTGAAAAAGGCGCAAGCCTATATTGCCCAGACCAATACACCAAATAATAAGAATAATAATGATGGTGGCGGTGGAGGCAGCAGCGACAATGATAGCAACAGTTTTCTCTACCCAGATCCGGAACACTTGCGCATTGATCCCTCGGATAGCTATGATATTATCGAGCTGGATGATAATGATAGTGAGGATGGTTCTGCGCATTTGGACGGTCATAGCGACAATGAAATTGTGCCAGAATTAATGGTGATGGATTCGAAACCTGATGTCACTATACAGCAATCATCGGCGTCGAGTGTCAATGGCAACGGTGGTGGTAGTGGTAGCCATAACAATAGCCAAAACAATACGCAAGTTAGTTCCCCGGCCTCGTCACCGCTTCTTACGCCCATGGTGGTCATGGGCAATGGCTATGAGCAATCGGATGAGAAGCAGCAGCAGTACCATCATCAGGATCAGCAACCACCACATCACAGCAGCAACACATCGCTTTCCAATGGTGAAGTGACCATTGAACCTATATTTAAATCGGCGGTCACACGACGCTCGGCGCCCGTTAGCGACATTATGGCGGCTGCGGCGAAACGAAAGGCGATGGCAGCTCCGCTGCCCACATTAACGCCAATTAACGATCCCATTGAGCTATACTGTTTATCCTTAGTGGACACACTGCGGAGCATGCCCAGATCGGAGCGGGAACGTGTGAAATTCGAGTTCGCCAGCATTCTTAAAGATGCCAAGTACAAGGACGAGGCTTAATCTCCAATCTTAATGTTCAAAACTCTCACTTTGGATCATTTATCGATACGTACAATTTTAAGTAATATTATTTCGTATTTTATAATATAATATAATATTACATTATATATATTGAAAATAATTATTACCGAATTTTTCTAAGACGCTATTTAGGCTAAGCTTAATGTTTATAATTATGGACTAATTTAGTTTTTGTTTATTACACTGATGTAGTATGTGTCCATATCTATTCAGTTGTATCAACACAAAATAAAATGAATTACACAAAAATGTTGTAAACCTTTGAAGTATATTAAAATTTTGGGGATCATTTATTTTTATCCATTTCCCAAAATGAAAACACCTTGATTTTATCGTTTGCAGCTCAAACTCTTTTTATTTTGCATACGTATTAGATTGTATTTAAGGTATTTCGTAGTTAAACGTTATAGATAGAGTAGATTAACTGCTTATTATTTCTATTCTCTATGTACCCTCTACAACATTTAGTTGCATATTTATGATTGTGAATATAAATTCAATAAATCTAGAGTTATTCTTAGTTTTCCAATATAAAATCTACAAAAACTGTTAATATTCAAAAGTGAAGAAAAATCTTCAAGTTTAACATAACATATAGTTATCATTATAATGTTCTATATATTTCATATATAGTGCGTAAGGCTTACGTACAACATGTGGATTAATAAATAGTCATGTGTTAGATTTTTACACAAAGCAACTAAAAACCTAACATGAATAATTATGATGGATCAAATGAAAAACAAAAATATTTAGGTGACTGAACTATAAACTAAATTCATATCAAATATATATTATTTTGCAGTTACAATTAAAAACAGAAAACAATTTATTCGCCCGTTTTATGTCTGAGCTGCCGCTACAACTAATCCATAAACTCGAGAACTATCTACACATCACGTCGCGGCGTATTTAGCACAGAGCTTTGAGTCTGCAATTGACGGCCATTGTTAACTGCATCCTGGTCTGTCTTGTTGTTGCTATCATCCGTGTCCAAAATGTCTGAGAGATCATACATATTGGGCTGATAAGCCATTAGCTCGGAGCCGCTGGTGGCTGCAAGTTAAAAAGGAAATTTTCTTATAACCAATTTATAGATTTATAAAAATGTACACATACGTTTCTTATCGCCGCCCATATTATCAGTTAAAAAGGACAGCCCGTAGTTATCCAAGACATCTGAATCATTAAAGAGCTGCAATTAGAAATATACAAATATATGAGTTGAATTTAATTTGCCACAACTTAATTAATGATTAAATATAGTCGCTGTTTTTAGCTAGTTTATTGGACGCACCGCGCTAACCTTCAATAGCAGCTCCTCATCGGTTAGCTGCAAAGCAGGCATCCTGCCGACAACTGTCTTCGGCATAGCCTTGTTGTGCACATAGAATAAAATATATATTTTTTTATAAATTCAGGGACCGTAGCGTTTATAATTTTAATATTTACATGTAAATTATAAAATTTACTTGCTGAATTTGATCAAAACATAAAACATAACTCTTGTTTCTTTTTTGAATAGCAAAATTATGAATGAATAATTTAAAGTTATTTTTATGGATTGATTTTTTTTAGATTCATAATTCATATTTGCGATCCCTGATATAAATATTTTGGTTGACTCACGAACTCAGTATAAACTCTTCCCTTTTTGGGATACTTACGCCCATAAGCATGTTCTGATCAATGGACACTCCCTCGCCGCGTAGTAGATCCTTGAGCGTGTCCAGCTCATCTTGCAAATTATCAATGTGCCCGGTTACCTCGTCACTGGAACAAGTAATTGGAAAATCACTTTTATTGACTTGCAAATCGCTTCTAGATGGCATTGGCTGAACCAACCGGGTTTCGTGCACATTATCGCCAGTATATTTGGCTACGGTCATTGGTTGTTGTTGCTGCTGCTGTTGTTGTTGTTGTTCAGTTGCAATTTCCTTAACAGCAGCAGCTGCCTTTGATGTAGATGCCAAATTTGCATCGGTTACCAAAGCATTTTCATTGTTTCCAGTCAATTCAAAGTTAATCGGCATATTCGCAAACTTGCCATTGTTCACAGTGGAGCGTCCAAATTGCTTCTGCTGATCCAGCTTGTTAGATTGCTCATCCATGCCAGTGTCATTGGACATAAGGGAATCATCCTAAAATCAAATTAAGAATTAAATAACAAGGAAGCAAATTCGGAAATCGAATTGTAAAAGCTTACCTCAAATATATTAGTGGGCATATCGTTGCTTATAAAGTCCACATTGTATAGTCCTGTATTGTTGCCGGTATCCGACTGATCCAATAAACTTGACATATCAGTCGCGGGCTCCGTTTTGACCAGCAAAGGTTGCGGCATAATCTGTGGCTGTTCCTTGGTCTGTGAGCGTGTGCGTTGCGTCTTTGGCGACATATCCAAATCGACTGGAATCTGTGCGGACATATCTGTGATACGACGACGCTGCTTATTCTTCTCCTTGAGCAGTTGACGATTACGGGCCTCCTGTTCACGGACCATTGGTGTGGTAAGGACATTTAGTTGTTCATCACCGCTGTAGGGACTGGGCAGCAAATGCTGTTCTTGGACTTGGGAATCGGGTGCTTCGGTAACCATATAAGCAACGGATTGAGCACCAGGAGAACGAGCTGCATTTGTTCCATTAGCTGCATCTCCGCCTCCAGTTAACAGCTGACCAGAAATGAAATCCTCAGCACTTTGATTTGAATAATCATAGTTTTGAGAACTGGTGATGCTTATGTTGGATCGTGGCCGTTCCATAGCCAATGGTGAGACACTTTCAGCATCATATTGACCGTTTGGATTCATAACCTCATCCAGAAGCTCCTCGCTCAGCTCATGGATAACTGGACCGCTCTCACTCTCCGACTCGCTGGCATTTCGCGGACGTTGGCAATCATTTTCCGGTGTATCGTTAATCATTAATTGCATGTGACGCTTCACGCCGGACATATTGCGAGATGGTTGTACAATCGAGATCAGAAATTGTATTAACTTATTAACAATTTGTTGCTGCTTCGCATGCTTTTGTCGCAAAGAGGCTATCTCACGCCAAAGTGCCTCATTCTCCTGTTTCATCACCGAAAAGCGTGAGTCCAGATTATCCTGACGTCCACGCATGGCTTTTACATCACTTAGCACCTTCGATACGGTCTCCTGCTTCAGCACGCTTTTCTCATCCACACTTTTGGTATTCGAAATTTTTCGCTTGATGTGATCCAACAAATACGGATAATCGCGCTTGAAGCACGGATGCGAAAATTCAATCTCATCACGATCAAAACGTAATCCGCCATTCTCAATCGATGTGATCTTATGAAAACCATCTGAAACATTATTTATATTGTTAATCATTAATATTAAAATTAATTTTTTTAACTTACACATGTTTAACTGGCGAATAAAGCTGGCCATGTTGTTGTGCTTATAATTCAAGGGCAACAAATCGCGTGCAAATTGCGCCTGATTCTGAATAATGAAACTGCGACCATCCTGTATGAAAAGTAACCAAAAAAAAACAAATAAATATTTTATTAAATAGAAAAATATTATTTTAATAGTACGTAAGATAGTAAAAACTATTTTGTATTTTCTTGTTGACGGTAATTTAAAAATATATACATATGTATATAAAAAAAAATTTTCTAATATCTTTTTTGCTTTAATGTAAAATTTTAAATTCTATTTAAAAAATTGCATTATTTAATTAATGGTTGACTTGTTTATTTTTTTAAGATTCTATTATTTTTATATTATTAAATACTATCTTTTCTTTTTGTATCAACATTAGCTCCTGTTTAATATTATGTGCAAAGTCACCAATGACAAGCATTTAATATTTACATTAATTTAATAATTCTTTTATCTCATGCCGTAATTTAAGATAAAAATATTTGTATTACGCTCAACAAAAGCCACAAAATTTAGCTTTTTATGACATTTTGATAAGAGAGTGCTCGATCGAAAGGCACTACAATAATTATCTAATTAAAGTATAAAGCCACAACGGAAGGGAGCGTGTGAAATATGTGTACAAGTGGTAATCATCAAAAAGCTTTGGCGAAAGCCAAACCAAAACAGAATGTCAAATAGAGAGGGCCGGAAAATAAATAATTTAATTGAATAGTAAGAGACGGACAAATGGAAAATTTTTTACACAGATGCATTCATTATTCGATACACATACGCACGCACGCACGTACGCACATACGGTCGGTGGCCTATGCAAATGCAAGAGAAAGAAGAGGAGAGCGACCCCCACCAACACATGGCATACGTGCCACTCAGCGCACAGCAAGGAACAACAATAACAACAACAAGATGAAGAAGCAATGTGCAGACAACGATGACGTTGTGAAAGTCTTGTCAGTGTGTAAGTGTAAGTGTAACACACACACCTGCGTGTTGTTATTGTTGCCATGCCGAATGAAAAAAAAGTGATGTAAATAAACAATATGGCGACCTACCTTGCTCCAGCAAATTAAATTATTTGTATTCGCATCTTCGACTAGGCGCCAGAGTTTAGCCAAAAATGCTGGCACTCCGCTGCCGCTTCCTGTCTCGCCCACTGTATGCATGCTGCGACGTGATCGCTGTTGCTGCTGCTGATGATCCTCGTCTTCCTCCTCTTCTTCGGTTGATTCGTGCTTTAGTTGCACGGCTTTTAAGCTTCCCCGTGTTTTGGACATGTATTGCGACCTTTACTGCAACTGCATTTAAATTAGAAGAAAATATAATATTTAAATCAATTAAAAGGATTTTTCATAGTTGGTCACAGTTCACATAAATCGTCATACAATTTATACGAGCATGTATGTATGTGTGTGTGTATGTGAATGGTGCCTACCGCAACACTACAGATGTTTATTTCCTTTCAAACGTATTAAGATCACAAATGTAATATTATTAATTTATTATTCACTTTGTTTCGCTTAACTCTTATAAGCACTTTGCACAATTCTTTAGTTTATATCTATTTTTTCCCAAGTTTAACGCACAGCGTAATTGATGAAAGTCACATATAAAATATTTTTTTCTTCTTCCTCTGCACGGTGTAGGCTATCGGTCTCGATGTCGACTAGCAAAAACCTATCGAAGACAACGCTGCCGCTATTTATATACTTGTCAAAAGTATCGAGTATTTGCGAGTACATTCTCTTGCAAGGCAAATATACCTGATTTTGAACTGTTTACAAATTTGACAACAAACCCAGTTTTAAGCTGGGTTTTTTTTTATTATTTATTGTTATGAATGAAAATTATTTAATGCTTTTTAATATAGTATTGGGACACATACAAAGGGCCTGCAATGAAGAACATTATGCAACACTGTTTAGTTACCATTGGCCATTCGCTAACACTGTGCATATGCTGAAAAATGGCTGACACTTATAATTGCCGAATCAAGTGATTGTTTAGTGCATTTTTGTTGCGATCTAATGCTAAAACATGCCGAAAACTACTTACAATTAATAAACGAATGTTATTTAAAGCTATGCTAATTTAATACATGTGTTGAAACACACTAAATGGTAAGTAAAATCAAGTTTTAAAATGCGGGTCGCGCTTTGAGAAAAGAAAATGTAGGTATGAAGTAGAATACAAAAGGGCTCTCGGTGCTCTCTTTTCTTTCTTTTTTGCTTTGCTGCTGTACGTGTTAAGGTGTGCATGTGTGTGTCAGTGTATGTGAACAGCAACAAATTGCCTGAGAAAAAAGGCGGGAGGGATACGAAAATTAAATTGAGATTTAATGTTTTTTATTTTTGTGTATTGCATTATAGAAAAGACTGCGCACAAGAAGCAACGACTGCACAATAAATTAATTAGAGATGATGAACAATCATTTTCACTTGCAACCACATGAACAACACAACAACAACAATATGCAACAAAATGTGGCTCCACAATTTGCTGCTGGCACACCAACAACATATAGTTATTTAACGCCTTCAGCAGCAGCCGCAGCGACAGCCGGAACTCCTCAACAACAATGGTTAACCTACCAAATACTGCCGCCTGTAAATGGAAATGCTGTCGGAGGGTTGCCGTCGGTAATTGGCGGTCCAAAGCGTTATTATGCAGCTAACACAACCACAGCAGGCGTGGCAACAACAGCAGCAGCCACAACACATCATCCCAGCAGCATACAAATCACCAACAACTATACACAACAACAGCCACAACAAGCTGCAAGTGCATTTAAAGGGAATAATATAAGGATTATAAGCACAGCGCCAAGTGTTTATAGTTTAAATAAAACCACTGAGCAATTAAATCAGTTGTATGCAGCACCAACATCCACAACAACAACAGCAACAGGGGCTGCAACTGCCACAGCTGAATTATATGCACCCGTTGGCGCATATTTTGCAGCAGCAACGAAATTGCAACCACCGCCTTTGGTGCCCATGAGTAATAACAGCAATCACATCAACAACAACAGCAATAGTGTCGCTAACAATCCTGCCTCCACTGTAGTATTGGATCGCATTAATATCTGCATTAATAATCATTATGCGGAACCAAATCTCTGTCAGCCATCGCCCATAATACCCGCTATACAGCATAAAGCATTGTTGCCTCTCATTGACAGCAGTACCGTCGACAGCAGCTGTAGCAGCAGCAGCTCCAACTCCATTTCGAATGGACGTAGTAGCTCATCTGCTGTTGTTTCTGCCGCTGTTATTGTTATTGATGAGCCGGACTCGACAACAACAACACCACAGACGCCGCCAACAACGCCAGAAACATCAAGCTCACCTATTAAGTCACCACAAAGCACCGTTAATTGTGTGGCATTGAAGCAGAGCTTCACTAGCGTCACACAGAGCATTGCAGATGTAGCTGCGACAGTTGCAGTCGCAGTTCCAGCAGCACCACCAACACCACCCACTCCACCACCGCCAGCAGCTGCTAGAAGTCCCAAACCTGTTTCCACACCCATTCTCGCTCCTATACTCACACCACTCTCCATTAGCTATTCCTTACAAGAAGATGTCTTTATTAAATGCAATGATGGACGCTTTTATTTGGGCACAATAATAGCACACTCGGAGGAGCAGTATCTCGTACGTTTTGATGACAAATCGGAGCAGTGGTGCGAGCCAGAGGAACTGCAAAAATGGGGCAATGAACCAAACACAACAGCTATTGATATAAATGCACCCATGTGCGTTGCCTGTAAACGCACCCAGCACGATATTGTTGAGATTTGTGAGCGTTGTGGGCGTGGCTATCATCGTGGATGCACCACTGAAATTGCCACTGGCATTTGGTGTTGCAAGCGCTGTGCAAAGCCCATGAAAAAGCAACCGACAATTGCCACAAATGAGGCCAATACACCGCGAGGCATTTGCCATCAGTTGCCCTATCATGTAAGCTGGTTAATAGCTAAATTATGACCATTATATAATAGATATATTCTTGTTATTATAGGTGGACAAACTCAGCTGGGACGAAAAGCATCGCGTGAATGAGGAGCAAATTTATTGTTATTGTGGCAAACCTGGCAAATTTGATCACAACATGTTGCAATGCTGCAAGTGTAGAAACTGGTTTCACACACAATGCATGCAAAACTTTAAGGGCAAACTATTACGTGGCGATATGTAAGTGTATATATCTAATTTCGATAATTCTCTTTAAAAATTAAAACTAATATTAATTACCAGAATTTTGCAACTAAAATTGTGAAAATTCGCAATATAATTGCATTTAAATAAGTAAAACAAAATTGGATAGACAAAAATTAGAAAATGTCCGAATATAAAATATTTTACAAAAAGTTGCGCGACATCTATTTTTTAGATTGTTTTATTAGTAGAAAAATTTTAATTTGATGCAGTAAATTATATAGTTAATCAGATAAGCAATATCATGAAAATAATATAAAAAATATATTATATATATATATTTCTGAATACCTTATTAATTATAATGTCTATTTCAGTTTCTTTGTATTCTGCTGCACAGTGTGCAACAATGGCGTAGAGTTTGTGCGTCGTCTTCAGATTGATTGGGTTGATATGCTGCACATAACGTTGTACAATCTGCGCAAGCATCAGCATCAAAAGTATCATCATCTGCTGAAGGACATTTGGCCGTTTATCTTGGAGCAACGACATCATCTGCCCATCTGCGAGGAGTGGCGGCAACTACCGGAGACGACCCTGATGGAGCGCATTAAGCAAACATTAAAGGAATATTCGGATCGTTTTATTTGTGGGCGAGAGTTTAAACGTGCGCCTGCTTATTACGCTCTAAGGCACAGTGGTCCACCTTTAACTCCACGTGTATTCCTGCAATCAGATGAGGTGCTCAGTGATGAGCTGCTTGTAGAAAAATTTCGATTGCTTCTGATGCCAGAGGAGCAAGTGGTGGCAAAGGCGCCAGAGATTACGTCCAAGAACGTAGCTGCCAAGGATGTCTACGAGTTTCACACGGATGATGATGAGGAGGCGGTTGAGGCTGAGGTAGATACCAGCGAGGATGAAATACCTATTAAACAAATAATGGATATGGCCAAAAAGCAATGCAATCCAACGTCAACGCTGGCGAATGCAGACGAACAGGTAATGATGAAGAATAACCTATTTCCATTGAAAATAAAAAACTAAAAATTTAATTCACAGGTAAGCAGCGGGCAGGAGCGTACGCCTGATTTAGCCGATGATAATGCCAACGATGGTGAAACTGGCAAACTGTTAGCGCCTGCACCGCCTCAACTGGATGCAGTCATTAATGGCAATGGGATTGGAATTGGGATTAGCAATGGCAATAGCCGTAAACGCAAAGCATTCCGTCTGTCGAAACGTTACGACAACAGCAGCCGCAATTGTGATCTCTCCTCCGATGAGAATTCGAGCAGCAGCCGTGGCACCAGCTCGCTAGATCTCATTATACCACCGCCAGCCAATTTCCTTGGTCGTAATAATCCCTTTCTGATGGCAACGCCCAAGAAATCAACACAACAGCGCAACGGAGGAGCTGCTACCGGAGTTGCGGGCATTATTAACAGCATTTTCAAGCTGAAAAACGTCAAGCAGCTAAGCAACATGGAGCTGGCCAAGGCAGCTGCTGGAGCGCAACAGCCGCGCATGGTGCGCACTATTAAGCGAAGACTGAGTGCCAAAGATATTACCATTGGACCCAATCAGGAGGTGCGAAGACGTCGCACCAGACGCCTGACTACGGCCATCGAGGTGAGTGTAAACAATTGCTGAAATATACATATATGTATAAATGACCAGCTGGTAATTTACCAAAATAAGGACAAAGTTATAATAGTTTAAAGAAAATGTCAAGCTTTATACTTTTAGTTCTACGTTGATTACCAGTCATTATAAAATTGTTTTCTGTGTGGAATTATTTGTTTATAATATGCTAATGATTTTTGTATTTTGCAGGTGATCAATACCACAACAATAAATCCCATACCCAGCCACTACTTTCCCTTGTATGCCAAAGATTTGCAGCCGCCGCCTCCTGTGGCTTTGCTGCCACCAGAAAAACCAACGCATGGACGTTTGTTGCGTCAGCGACCGCAGAAATCTCGCGGCGGCTCACCGGGGAATAGTCGACGCAATTCCACAAGTTCGACGGCCACAAATGTCAGCAGCGGCAGTGGAAGTGGAAGCGGATGCGGAACTACGCCCGCCAATGGACACTCGATGTTGGATTTGAAGCAATCGGTGAACAAATACTTTGGTGGCGCCATGAATCGCATCGATGCTGGTGAATCCTTTGCCATTCGTGCCAAGCGACGCATGGGAAATGGACATGTTCAGTATCTGGTGGAATGGGGTGGCGATTCGGTGGCCACATCGACAACAATCGTAAATGGAATCGGAAATGTCAACGGAAACTGATCGATCACACAAATTCATGTGTTTTTATACTTGATTAATTATCTTATTATTTTCTTTAAATTTTTTAAACTCATTTATTATTGTTTAAGCCGAAACTTTGCTGCCAATTTGTTAGGCCCAATTTTTGTTTTGTTAATCGTTTGAGGGAAAAAAGAAATACAAAAATATCACTGCCAAAATAGCAAAATGTTCAACAAATTTAAAAAATAATAATGCAACTGAATACAGGTTTTAATTGTGCAATGGCAGTTACTTGTTGAATTAAGAAAAATAGAGAAAAAAGAAACATACATGAATTTGGCACTTGAAAGTATTACAACATTTAACTAAATATATTGTTTAAATTTATTGCTGAAAAGTGAAACGTATTAAAGTATATAAATATACATAATATTATTCGCCAGACTTTCGTATTAAGTTTCAGTTCAGTTCCAACTATAATATAACTCTTATCATAAATGTAAACAACTATATGTATATTTTCGAAAAATATATATGTAAGATTCTTGAAAAACAAAACAAATCATGTTATGCATACAAAAAATAATCGAGGTATACTAAAAAAAAAACAAAACAAAGCCAATCAATTAGGGATAATTCAATTTACCCATGGATTAGAAATATATATTTCAATATTAAATAAATCCAATTTAACTTTAGCTTTACATATATATACATATAAAAAAAATCCAAATGAAATCAAAATCGAGTTGAACGCAAAGAAAATCTCATGCATCTGCATTACAAAAATAAAAACAAACATATTAAGCATTAATCTAAATGTGTAAAAAAAGAACTTTTAAATAAATGTTGTAAAATAAGTACACAGCATAAACATTTGTATAAATTTGATTGATTTGATAACCCTGCGTGCGAATTAACTTTATCAAACATTTATTGGATCAAAGTAGGCAACGCAGTCTTTAAAAAATGTTGACATTGCAGCTCAGCTCTTTGTCAGTCTGCCTGCCACCTCATTAGGAGACACACTAAAAATTTATAAAATAGGTTTATTACCCAAAAAAATATAAAAAAAAATATTAATATAATAATTTGCAATAGCTTCAATGCAGTCAATTATTTGGGTTGCTTAAGTGTTGTTTATTTCATAAAAAAATACAAAAAAAAAAAAAACAATAAAAAAATAACTTTTATATGAGTGCATCTTCACAAACAAAGTCATAAGTCATTTATAAAATAAATATAAAAAGCAATCGAGTTCTATCGCTGATTTCGGTAAGTTTATATGGGGAATATCAAAATATTAGTTAATCAATTTGTATGTCATTTCTGAAAAGTTTAATTTTGAGTTTTGAGATCACGATTTGTAATTCTTCAACGTTGATTCTACGTTTATTTAAACAAATATTAGTACATTATTTAATTTAACCCAGTTTCTTAATAAATTTCTAAAAAGAGTTGCCAAATCATTCGATACTATTGACAGCTTTGTCAAGTTTTGTGTTTCTTTTCCGCACCTAAAGAGCTCGCAGATGAAGCAAGATATTTAAATAAAATTATCTAATTTTAAATTTTCCGTTCAAAAAGCTAACGACTATCCAATTAAGCGCAACACTTTTTCTAGTGTTATATATCGTGCAGTGTTGGCTTATACGATAGAATATCGAGCGAGTATTATTATTTTCTATTCACATGTTAGCGAGTTAATTTCTGCCCACAAGAAATGGACGAGAGAGAAACTCGGCGAGTCGAGTAGAGTCCGTTTAAGTGAGCGGTCGTGGTTTCGCTTAGCACACGACTTATCACATATTTTTTGTGAAGAAAAAATCTTAAAAAAAAAAAAAAAAATTAAAAATATAAAAAGTAACCAAAAAAAAAATTGTAAAAAGTAGCAAAAAATTTGAGCAAGTGTGGAAAACGTAAGTACAGACGTAACAGAGCACAAAGTGCAAATAAAGCTGACTTCGGGATTTTCTTGTGAAATGTGTTTCGTGTGCCACGCAAGATGGCGACGTAAGCTGACGTCCAAAAAGAGCGCAGTGAATTGCCAAAGAAATTGGACAATTGCCCAGCCCACTGTATTTTTTGCAATTAAAAATTGTGTCGATTGCACTACTTAAAATATCATATTGAAATTTGGCCAAATTAATAAGTGGGTGCGGGTCAAAAATGCATGTAATTATGGTGTGCGCATGTGGAAATTTTCCAACATGAGTTCTGTTTGCATGTGTGTGTGTAAGAAGGAAACACAGCAACAACAAAGCACATAGGCATGTGCCGCGGCAGTGTTGCCATGTCGACCAATCGACCGCCCATCCAACTGTCACATGCGTCAGTATTGCCACACATACACACGAATACACGAACAAGAGATCTAAATGCAAAAGAAAACCACGCCGTTTTTAAAATTATCTTGATATGGCGATTTATGTTATAGCTTGATTTACAATTCCATTAAAATGAATTTATTCTGTTTAACTTAGGAGGACCTAATCACCAAAAATGGCTTCTTTATACGTGGGTGATTTACACCAGGACATCAATGAAGCGGGACTTTTTGAAAAGTTCTCCACTGCTGGTCCAGTTCTATCGATTCGTGTCTGCCGCGACGTTGTTACCCGTCGCTCGTTGGGCTATGCCTACGTCAATTTCCAGCAGCCAGCCGATGGTGAGTAATAATGGATCGCTAATAAATACATAGTTCAATTTGCATTACACACACAACACACACCCATAGTGGTGACCCATAGCAAAACGAAACGAAAACACGTGTACAATTTTTTGCACTAACACACACACAGATACAATCAGAGAGCGCGCTCGCTTTCGTTTGTGTGTGTGTGTTAATATTCCAGTTTTTGTGAAAGAGCGCACAAAAAGGAGAGAAGAAGGAGAAAGAAATAAAAAGTAAACAGCTGGCTGCTGTTGTCTTGTCCAGTCATCAAAAGAACTGGAAGTTTCTACAAAATTGCAATTTTTATACTATAATATTTCACTTCAAAACAGCTTATCGCACACGCCACGCCCCATCCTACTGCCAACGCCTACTTGCCTCACCCCCATCTCTCTCTTGCAATGGCGTCAGTCTAGTTTTGTCTGCATCATTATTGTATCCAAGTGGCTTTCTCACTCTCACACATGTAGTTTGAATATATATATATATATATATTTATTCGTATATGTATACATATATATATATATATATATATATATAGATATGCGTGTGAGTTTCGTAAACATGTGTTTATTGTTTATGCTTATGCGCGCCTTTTAAACATTTACTTACTGACTTTATTATCTATTTATAGGTTATATATGAAATAAGAATATATAGATTTAATTTACGCGTGCCGTCGTGGCATAATCTTTTAATATGTATTTGCGAGTCCAAAATCTTAAATTTTCTCTTTTGTTTTGATTTCACTTTTTATTTCTAAAATGCAAGGCCATCGTCGTCGTGCTCATTCATTAACACGTGTAAATTCTTGGCATGCCAAAGTCCATAAAAAAGATATTTTTCTCTTTTGTTACTACAAGCAAAACCAAACTTTAACTTTCACCGCCACTAAAAGCAAACTACGCGTCTCAACTTTTGTTGTTGATTACGAAAAGGTCGTTTACATTTGAATTTTTATTGAATTAACGCACGGACAGGGTTGTGTGTGAAAGCGTAGTCGTCACATTCCGTAAAGTTTACTGAACTTGCGTCTGTTGATGGATTTGTTTTTATATGTTGTTGTTTTGTAAAGAAAAATACATACGCAACTTCTACCCATTGGTTGGTCAAATTATTATAACCATTTTGAGCCGACTAAGATTCATAGTTGCTATATTAATGAACGTGACTTACCATGTATATAAGTGATCAACGCTTATTTACAGAAGTAGAAGCGGTACATGTTTTTGAAATATCTTAGATTGTGTCGATAAACTATAGTTAACGATGATATAATTATCGGTACTATCAATATATATTTGTTGAAAATAATGAATAAATATAGTATTTTTATGTATCGAAATGTTATCGATCAACACCTGGCAACATCTACCCATTGGTTGGTCAAAAGTTCGACTTTTTGAGCTGACTAAGATTCATTGCTGCCAGATTAATACACGCAACTTACCATGTAAATGTGACCATATTTGTCATTTACAGAAGTAGAAGCGTTACATATTTTTATTATAGTATATAGTGTTTAGTTTTAGGCAACATCTACCCATTGGTTAATCAAAGATTACAACTTTGAGTGGACTAAGATTCATTGCTGCCAGAGTAAAGCACGCAACTTACCATGCAAATGAGTCTATTGTTGTCATTTACAGAAGTAGAAGCTTTACAGTTTATAAAAATAGTAATTTTAATTTCTTAGTCATATTTTTTTGGGCAACTTCTACCCATTGGTTGGTCAAAGTTTTAAGTTTTGAGCTGACTAAGATTCATAGTTGCCAGAGTAATGTTAGACTTGACTTACCATGCGTTGGGGTTGCCGCCTTTGTGCAGCAAATACCCAGCGCAGAAGTAGAAAAGTCACAAATGTGTTTCTTAGATTCCGTTACTTTTGGATCTACAATTGTTTGCCAACACTGGATTAATTACTTTTCCATAAACTGTAAACGTTATTTTTCAGCACTAATGCAAATCAAAACAAAGAGTGAGAAGAGCAACTTCGTTTCCATTGTGTGTTTTTGTGTTGCTTTCTTTGTTCCGTTTCCTTTATCTATTTTGGAATTTGAATTAACGAGAATTGCATTTCTCTCTTTCTTTTGACAGCTGAGCGTGCGCTGGATACAATGAATTTTGATTTAGTTCGTAACAAGCCCATACGCATCATGTGGTCGCAACGCGATCCGTCACTGCGCCGTTCCGGCGTTGGCAATGTGTTCATCAAAAACCTGGACAAGACCATCGATAATAAGGCTATTTATGACACCTTTTCTGCGTTTGGTAACATTTTGAGCTGCAAAGTCGCCACCGATGAGAAGGGCAACTCCAAAGGTTATGGATTTGTGCATTTCGAAACAGAGGAGGCCGCCAATACCTCCATCGATAAGGTCAATGGCATGTTGCTCAACGGCAAGAAGGTCTACGTTGGAAAGTTCATCCCACGCAAGGAGCGCGAGAAGGAGCTGGGCGAGAAGGCCAAACTCTTCACAAATGTCTATGTAAAGAACTTTACTGAGGAATTTGATGATGAGAAGCTTAAGGAATTCTTTGAGCCATACGGCACGATTACCAGCTACAAAGTAAGTACAAGTCGGAATATGTATCGATATATTGAAGTCGGTACCAAGTTGTATTTCTTTAAAGATCAATAACGATAATTCGATATATAAAACTTGACATTTAAAATGTATCGAAATAATCGATCATCCTTGCCATAAGAAATACCTCTTAAGAATCAATATATTAGTATTAACAATTTATGTTAAACCAGGTCATGTCCAAGGAAGATGGCAAGAGCAAGGGATTCGGTTTCGTTGCCTTTGAAACCACTGAGGCAGCCGAAGCTGCCGTCCAGGCTCTAAATGGCAAGGAAATGGGTGAAGGCAAAGCCTTGTATGTGGCACGTGCCCAGAAGAAGGCAGAGCGTCAACAGGAGCTGAAGCGTAAATTCGAGGAGCTGAAAAAAAGCGTCACGAATCTGTATTCGGTGTTAACTTGTATGTTAAGAATCTGGATGATTCCATTGATGATGATCGCCTGCGTAAGGAGTTCTCCATGTATGGCACCATCACATCGGCCAAGGTTATGACCGATGAGGAGGGACGCTCCAAGGGTTTTGGTTTCGTTTGCTTCATTTCGCCCAATGAAGCCACTTGTGCCGTCACTGAACTCAACGGACGTGTCGTCGGCAGCAAGCCACTTTATGTAGCCCTTGCTCAGCGCAAGGAGGAGCGTAAGGCTCATTTGGCATCGCAGTATATGCGTCACATGACTGGCATGCGCATGCAACAATTGGGACAACTATTCCAACCAAATACTGCCGGTGGTTTCTTTGTGCCCACCATGCCACCCAGTCAACGTTTCTTTGGTCCCCAGATGACCGCACAGATGCGCAACACACCACGTTGGGCCCAACAGGTGCGTGCTCCAGCCGCTTTGCCCGGCGTGCAGCCAGGCGCTGCATCAGCCGCTGCCGGTGGCTTCCAAGGAGCTGCCGGTGCGGTGCCCACACAATTCCGTCAATCGGCAGCCGGTGCTCGTGGTGCACAGCCACCGCAGGTACAAGGCACGCATGCCGCTTCTGCTGCTGCTGCGGCAGCAAACAATATGCGCAGCTCTGGAGCACGCGCCATCACAGGCCAACAATCGGTGGCCGCACCCAATATGCAAATCGCTGGCGCTCAAATCCCCGGCGGTGCACAACAACGTACTGCCAGCTACAAATACACCGCCAACATGCGCAATCCGCCAGTGCAACAGATGCAAGCGGCACAGCCAATGCCACAGCCGCTCCAGGGCAACAGTAAGTAGAGCAATTTAAAATCTTATCAAATGTTATGCTAATCTCACTTTAATTACAGACCAAGAGAAGCTTATTGCCTCTCTCTTGGCCAATGCCAAGCCACAGGAACAGAAACAAATTCTGGGCGAGCGTCTCTATCCAATGATTGAGCGTATGCACTCCGCATTGGCTGGCAAAATCACTGGAATGTTGCTGGAGATTGAGAACTCCGAGCTGCTGCACATGATTGAGGATAAGGAGGCGCTCAAGGCCAAGGTGGAGGAGGCAGTCGCTGTGCTCCAGGTGCATCGCGTTAGCGAGCCCGCTAACTAAGCTCCTGAAAACAAACACAAAAGCGGATTAAATTTTTTTTTATAAATCACTCGACACCCAAAAATGTAAGTCTAAATTATTATTATTATTATAAATTATTTACAATTTTTAGCTTACAAATTTGTAATATTTTTTTTGCAGTTTTTTCCCTTATTCACTTTCAATTTTACAAATACACTGAAAATAATTCGCATATTTTGATGCTCAAGCAAAGAAAAAACGCAGCGAATGAAAAAAAGCAGAAGAACAGAGATGAACAACAAAACTTGAAGGCAAAAAGATGAAGATGAAAAACGGATTGCAAACTCCAGAAGAGCCGAGCCGACTATATATAAATTGTATATGTTTCCCCAAGGGGAAACAAACGCGGGACACAAACAATTTCAATCATTTATTTTCGAACGCATTTTACGCAAAAAAAACCACTCGAACCCAGAAGCAGAATTACAAGAAATACTACAATGCAATTACGCGCAGAAGATTTTTTTATATATACATATATACAGAAAATATGTAGATTTCATTCTATTGAGTCTTCAAAAACGATAAACAACAACATAAAGACACAAAATGAAAAATATGTAAATCCCCAGATACATTTTATATACATATTTATATATAAATATCTTTTTTTTTTCTTTTGCTTTAGCTGAAATATATGTTTATTTTGTATGCGTAAACAAAAAGCAGAATAGATAATATTTGATGCAATAGATGAGGAAAACACAAAACAATGTGTAAAAGCAGGCAAATTAGGAATCATTGAAATTGTTATGTAATTGTCGGCGATTTTTTGTTTCTTATTCACCCAACACACACTTCAAATGAATTTTCGTGCACTATTATTATGTTTTAAAATCTTTCAAAGAGGAGAACATCATCAGCAAAAATATGAAAGTCAAATGTAATAATATTTCTGTAATTTCAACATGAAAAATGTCACTTTTAAAAAAGATGAAAAAAGAAAAATAATACAAAAAAATTGCAAAAATGTTAAAATAAATAAAAACGAAAAAATGTAAAAGAAAAAAGGAGAGTTATAGAGCAGAGAAAAACAACAACCAACAACAACAACCGCAAGAATATGAGAGTCAAGTTTTTGCTACTTTGAAAAACCAACAAAAAATCAATATGTTGAGAAAAATACAATTTTAAAAAACAAATATAAACACAAAATGAAAAATATATTTAAAAAATCAAACAAAAAAATTGAAAAATCTATGTAAAAACAAAAAAAAAAATACATATACATATATATATATTAAAAACATATATGAAAAAATACAAACATGAAGAGCGTTAAAGCGCAAAAAACAACAAGTCGTGCGAAAAGAATAAAACGAGAGGGGAAATACGTGAACGCAAAATTTTTTATGTTTATTATCAACAAAACTTGAAAAAGAGAAACACTGAGAAAAGTAAAATTACAATTTGCAAATATATATATAACATATATATTGGAAAATGAAAGCAAAATATGTAAAGCGAGCGAACGCCAAGTTATTTTTTATTATTTGCGTTCAGCCTTTTGTTAGATAAGATGTTTTTACACCATACATACGATTATATAAAGAAATAAAAGCAAAAGGATTAAAAGAATAGGCAGTGAATAAAAAAAATTCATATTTTTTTATTAAAACTAAATGGGGAAATCAAGCAAAAAAATATTTGAAAAATTTTCAAAACGCAAAATAAAAACATTTATATACGCAAAAGAATAGCTGCAGAAAGATATTTCAAATATATATATAAAAAACAATAAAACACACACATAACCAAAACCCGATTTGGAAAATTGTAGATTTTCTTTTTGAGTATTTTCGAGCGAATCAAGCTATAAACTTTTACTTTGTATTCAAACCAAACACAACACACAGATAAACATGCATCTAATATATAAAGCAGACATATGTGTATATATATATATTTAAAGCGATATGAAAACAAACAATAATTTGTATGATTCAAAATATATGTTTGTTCAAAGTCGTGACAAGTATATGTATATATATATATATATATATATATATATTTATAAGCGCCGCTTTTGAAGAAAAGTAAAAAAAAATACAAATATTTGAATGGTTTTTTGTAGTAGGCGCGCACAGCAAGCAGTCAAAAATAAAGAACAGAAAACAAAAAATTTGTACACCCCCAAGAAAATTTCATTAAATAAAATTCCACTTCGGCAAAAAAAAACATGGTTTTTCAGGATTTGGGTAAATTTCAAACTAATTATTATCGAGTCCGCAGAAACTTTCGCAGAATTTATGCGTCAATATGTATGTATATTTATAGCTATTTTTATACATATATTGTTTAGTTTTCAGATAACATTATATAATTTCGGTACATGTGTTTCATTTAATAATCTTTATTTTTCGTCATTTTAAAGAAATCTTAGCAAATCTAAAACAGTACAATTACATATTTAAATAAATATTTTTGTAGAAGAAACAATTTTCTAGCATCTTAAAATTAAAGTAGATATTATTAACATTGCAAAGTATATTGAATCAGATGATTAAACTTTTGGCTTTTATTGAGTTAGCAAGAAGGAGCAACTCCAAGAAGCTATTTGTCATATTTATTTCGTGACTAGAGTTGGCTCCGTTTATTGTATCCATTAAGTTCATTTAATCCTCATCGTCATCATCATCGGCGGGCACAAACAAATCGTTTTCTTCTAGAAAGTTGGCCACGTTCTTACTGATGGTGGCGCCCACGAATAGGCCAGGAATCACAGCGCAGAGAATGGCGAACAAACCAAAGGGCATCTCTCCTGGTTTTGGTTTCAGGGCTCCACTGCGGAAATGAACACCTGACACTCGTCGAATTGCATTGATTTCATTACGGCGAGCAATTTGATGAAGTGCTACGTTTAGTGGCTTGGACAAGCGCGAAACAATCATTGTTATTCTTTCTAATTGTTAATTTTAATAAATAAAATATATATTTTTAGTATATGTGCACAAATGTAGTAGCAGTGCTGCCAACTGGTTTAAATAGTCGGTCGCAGCCAAAAGAGGGCTGGAAGGCTGGCAATTACAATCGATAAATCGATACTTGAATTAGGTGTTGTGCAGCGCATTGAGACCGCGAAATTCAAATAAAAACAGACTTTCAGAATATCCCGCTTTATTATTGTTGATCTCATTTTACAGGTGTGTGTGTGTTTACATTTTAGAGCGGTTATAAATGCTCACGGGTTAAATTTGTATGTATAAATATATTTTTTTTTGCCTTCAACTAGAAAATGTTACCTATATTTATAGCATTAATTGTGTTAATATTGGTTTACATTTATTATGTTTTGCTGTGTTTGCATAAAGATGGTTTTCTTTTACTAATAATAATACACATTGAAATTGATTACAGAGCAATATTGTGCACATTTGCGTAATAAACAATACTCACAATAATAAATTATGTTTAACAAAGATAATATGAGCTGATAATGCGAAAAATTTGACTTAAACATATTAGTATATATCGCAGTACTAGCCACATACAATAATTCAAATATGTATGTACAAAAGAACATAAATAAATGCTTCAAATGAATTGGAACTTGAGTGCACATAAATTTATTTAATTTGTGAAGCTGCTTAACATTTTTGTGACCACGTAAATACCTTGCTTATTATGGAAATTATTTAGGAAATGATTTACGGACGTTTATTGTATATATGTATAAATAACTAAGTAAAATTTATGATATATACTCTTTCACATATATGGATAAATAGATTTACTATGATACGGAAAGAGCATAAAAGTAGCATGCTGAAATAGAATTCATTTGCTTTTTTAAATACACATTTCCGGTATTTTGTTTAGCTTAAAATTAATTTGAAATTGCACTAAATATTAAAATAGAACAAACATAAATATACTACAAAAATTATTAATTTACAACTTGTGTATAACTTAATGAAAGTCGCTCTACAAAATGATAAAAATCAACAACTAATAATTAAACTATAATTAAATACATTTTAAGTTTCCATTTATTAAGTATGTGTACCATATAAGCCAGGGATCGTAACGATTATAATTGTTTTTAGAATTTTTAAATTAATTTTTGAATAAAATTTAGTTTCTTGATTTGTAAGAAAATATATAATTATATAATCATTTATTAATATAATTATATTATTTTCAATTTGTATAGTATAGTAAATAGATTCAGAATATGAATTTGAAAATTAGGTAAATCTTTTTTGTGATCCCTGGCATTAACTGATGATTTGCTTTAAAACTTGATAAGCTGTTCTTTCTTTTCAATTGAAAATGTGGTTTGTCAGTTTAATTATCTCTCTTGCCAAACTGAATCATTGGAGCAGATAATGAAAAAGTGGAGTCATGATTAGATTATAAAAAAACAATGACAAATCTATGCAGAATATTTCAGTTAAACTAAGAAACAATAAATACATTAGTTGATTAACAAATATGAATACATTGAATTTAAAAAAAAAACAGAGACAGATTAGATATTGTTGACCGATTTTCGGACTGATCGAGACAATAACAGCAATGTTATGTCACTTCAACTAATGTTCATAAATAATTTAATTTCTTCTCTATACACATATATTGTTTGAAATTGCAATTTTCAGAGCGTTACATTTTAATGGAAACAAATAGAAAAAACAAAACAAAAGTGGGACACGTTCGATAATTTAAATGATTGATAATTTTATGGTGAAAATTGCAATTAAGTTGCCGACTTTAATACATTTTCGAGGGGGATGAGGAGGAGGAAATAGGAAATTGTACAACTGATCCTTCTTAATCTAGGTCGCCAATGGAGGAGGATCGTTTAATTTTGCTGCTGTTGCGATTTAAATCCATCTGCTTGGAAACGCTCGGCGTATTGGCAGCTGATGAGGATGATGAGGATTCATCGCTAGGTCATAAGTCCTGAAAACGTCGCACATCCTCCCAATAGTGCGAGGGTATTTCGAACAATTTCGCTGGTATATTATCACGAAATTCGAATTTTTGAAATGTCACCTTGGCGGTAACCGTATGCAACACGGGAATTTCAATTTTAACTGGGAATCCAGTTGGTAATTTGAGTGTAACAAATTCGCGTAATTTGTTGATATGCTTAAGTGGTGCTATCACCTCCAGCACATCCAGCAACATGTCCACACTGAGCGGAAAATCAGCGCTCATGGCAACTGTGGCACGTAGCGTTTTATTGGATTGCTTGTGGACGGGAGTGCGTCCAAGTTGGGGGCATTTGCCAATGGGTGCATCTAGGTACTCCGACCAGGTGACACTTGTGACAGGTGGTGGCTGCAGCGAACTGCGACGCGGTAGCTCCGGCAATGTCAGATTGCTGCCCGTGGGCGTTGTAGCTGCATTTGTATCCAGGCCGTTGCTAGTTCCAGTTCCAGTTCCAGCTCCTCCTCCTCCTCCTCCGCCGCCGCCTCCTCCACCCTTGGTGATTGTCTCCACAATAGCGCGATTCTTTTGCAAATCCTCATTGGACAAATGCTCGCGTCGCTTACGCTGCTTCAATACCAATCCCTGTATGGTATAGATCTCACATTGATATTGTCCACCAATCAATTCCTTGCGATTTGCCCTAAATAACCAGCCACGTTGAGCGCGTGCAAACTGTATGGTCTTCGTGGACATTTGGGTGGCCAAAATGTCCGTGGACATGAGCACATCCACCTCATCCTCCATATCGGATTCCTCATAGCGCAAACGCTGATAACACTGCTGTTCGTTGTCCAACAGCACAAGGGATTCATTTGGTGGCGCCTCACCCCTAAATAAAAACGAAATATCACCACGATCCCATCGCATATCATTGAAATCGACCAGTGTGGTGTCTAGTCGCAAAGAGGCGCCACATTTGTACAGACGACAGATGTCGGAGGGTAAAATCCGCGAGACCAATGGCAGCCACGATTGAAAATCCCATTTGAATTCCATATAAAAATCCTTCATTTGTCGCAGCGCCTGTACGAGACGTTCCCGTCGACTCTCCATGTGCTCCCTGGACTGCAGCTTCAGCATTCGCAGTAATTGTGTTATCGTCTGTCGGTGACCATAACTTATAGCCTCGGCCAGCGGTGACCAGCCCTCATTGTTCTTCACCTTGACGGGTGCATTGTGTGCCAACAACAAACGCACACAGCAACTTCGGCCCAACATCACAGCCAAATGGAGGGGGGTATTGCCGTGCCTGTCGCGGGCTGCCACCTCCGTTGAGGCCGTGCTCAAAAGTAAACGACGTTGTAACGTTCGTATATCATTCTCAAAAACACTACGATGCATTGGATACTCTACACAGTCATCTGGCAGCGGATCATTTGTTGTTGTTGTTTTGGGTTGCTGTTGTTATTCTTTCTCTTTCTCTCTCCGCCTCTTTTGCATCGCCTCCATCATCGCCGTCGCCATCTCCATCTCCCTCCCCGGCCGATTGATACTCATCTGATTCGGACTCATCATCATCTGGCGACTCCTCGCTATTTGCCTGCTGTTGTTTTGTTTGTTCCACCTTCTGTTTCTTCTCACACTCGTCCACTTTATCGTTGGACATTGTTTCCACTCACCGACGTTTTATTTAACACACACTTTGCATACAATTTATGCACTTTTTTATCAAAAGAAATTGCTGTACAAAACTGCTCTGTTTATTGATTATTATTAGCGATGGACTAACGTCAGCAGCGCAGTGCCCAACATATCGATAAGTTATCGATTACCTATCAACTGCTCGTGTATTGAAGCGCGTCGTTTATTCTATTTCAAAAGACATTACCAGAGATTTAAGTCGGATATTGCTTGATTGCAGACAAATGTTAAACGAACATGAGAAAACTAAATCTGTCAACCGCATGCTAAATGCTTTCTTTCATCACAATTTATTAAAACTATTTTTTGACATGTGACATAAATTCGTAACGATACATGTTGTAGAATGTACCAACAAGTGGTGAAGTCCAATCAGATTTAAGAGCCGTTAATGAAATGTAACTTAAACATTGCATTTCTCGCATCAGCTTAAAGATTTTTCGATTAATTTATGCTTAAGTTTCAACATTCATCCTTTTTTTTACCAACTTTTTAGGATAACTTTTCTTCAGATCTATTTTTTTTTTTGTTTAAACGGCAACTATAAAAGAAACTTCGAACTAAAATCTTAGAACTTCGCCTTGATAAGAATCGATGTATCGGTATTTTACACATCAGTGCATTGTGACATATAAAAACAAAAAGATTGCCCATCTCTGATGCGGCTCCTACACGGCGAATTTCGAATTAGAAGTCAGGTTATTTGTTGTTTTACTGTATTTCCGATTCGAATATTTTGCTTACACTAAAGATGTTGATCTTGTCGAAGTGTTCAAACAGAAGTCATACCATTGCACTGCGAATTGCACAACTGATAATTGCAACGTGTATGGGCCACGCAGAGCAAAACAAATATTAAGAAAATTACGAAAAAAGAGAAAAACACAAAATATATATGTGCATATAATACAATACACACTTAGCAGGCGAGATCGAAACTAACGGGTCAATTGCGAAAGGGAAGGGAAGGCAAGGCAAGGCAATAGACATGTAAATAATATATAAATTGATCACGTTTCATAATCCTCGTCGCATTCTCAGCTTGTTGTATAGATAATGTCGAGCGATGAACTGCTGCAATGGCGCACTAAGTATTCGAGTTCGCGTTATCAACGCCACGAGAACCGAGAACAGCGTTTGCCCTTAAATGCCAGCTCATTGCATTGGCAGCGTCAACAATTTGGCTGCGACGTCGATGAGCAGCTGCGACGCCGACTGCAGGCATCGCCAGCGTATATCGATCGCTTGGAGCAGGAGACACTGCTCACCGGCCACGAGGGATGCGTGAATTGTTTGGAGTGGTCCAATGATGGTTTGTTGTTGGCCTCCGGTTCCGATGATTACAAAGTGATGATCTGGGATCCATTTCGGAAGCGACGCTTGCAAACGATACACACCAAGCATTTGGGCAACATATTCTCGGTAAAATTTCTGCCGCGGCATAACAATAACATTGTGGCCACCTGTGGAGCAGATAAATATATCTATGTGTATGATATTAATCATGGAAATGAAACGTTATTCAGCTGCAATTGTCATACGATGCGTGCGAAGCGTTTGGCCACTGCACCGGACTCCCCGCATATCTTTTGGTCCGCTGGCGAGGATGGTATCGTGCTCCAATTGGATATGCGTGAGCCGCATCATTGTCGTAACGGTGCCGATGATCCGATTGCAGGCAATCGCATCCTGAGTCTCTGCAGTCAAGTGGAGCCGACGACGGAGTGCAAGTGTCTGGCAATTAATCCGCGACGCACCGAGTATCTGGCCGTGGGTGCCAATGATCCCTATGCGCGTGTCTTTGATCGCCGCATGCTGCCCGATGAAGGTCAGAGTGTAATTGCATTCTTAATCCACAAACTAATCTCAAATTAATTACAATTTTAGCAAGTGCCTGTGTCTCCTATTATGCGCCTGGGCAGCTGGTGAAGAACCTAAGTCACACAATTGTGCACGAATCTCGCACTGTCACGTATCTCACCTTTAACAACTACAATGAAACGGAACTGCTGGTCAATATGGGCTGTGAACACATATATCGCTATGATCTGCACAATGCAACGCCTCCGAAATTCTATGAGTTACCCGAATATACAGCAATTCCGACCGTCACAGATGTCGAGACTGAGCCCGAGGAGCTGGCAGTGACTGCTGCTGTCAAGCCAGCAATAACAACCTCGAAGAAGGAGCAGAAGCGTCGAGCATTGCCCTCCAGCATTGAGCAGCACAAGAAACTGGGCAATGAACATCTGGAAAATGGAAAGTTACTCGCAGCCGTTGATGAATACTCGGCTGCCTTGGTGAGTTATCCCAAGGGCGAGGTGCTTTATTTGAATCGTGCTACGGCATTGATGCGTCGTGGCTGGTTTGGTGATATCTATGCGGCTCTGAGGGATTGCCATGAGGCGTTACGCTTGGATCCCACCTATGTGAAGGCACATTTTCGATTGGCGCGAGCGCTACTCGAGCTGCATCGACCGCAGGAGGCGGACAAGTGTTTGCAGGAGTTGATCGAACGCTTTCCGAGCTTTGCCAACAATCATGGTGTGCTCATGCTGCATAAGGACATACGCGAGAATCGACGACAACAGCAGCAGGAGCAGACACAGGAGTCGCCTGCAGGTCAGTGGGGAGCCGATCAGGAGCGTGTATCCTTTGAAAATGGTTATCCAACGCATCTGCGTTTGACGGATGAGGAGTTTGCGTTGCGACGTGCGGCCAAAGATTACAAGCAACGCTATGTGGGACATTGCAACATCACAACGGACATCAAGGAGGCCAACTATTTGGGCCTCAACGGGGAGTTCATTGTCGCCGGCTCTGATGATGGCAACTTTTACATTTGGGAAGGTGAAACGGCCAAAATTCGTGCCGTTTATCGTGCCGATAGCGCCATTGTCAACTGTGTCCAGCCGCATCCAAGTATCTGTATGTTGGCCACAAGTGGCATCGATCACGACATTAAAATTTGGTCCCCATGCGCTCCAAGCGCCTCGGAGCGACCCAATCTCGTTGCGGATGTGGCACGCTATGTGGAGGTTAATCAGGAGAAGATGCGTACCGATCCCTTCGAGTTAAATACGCGCAATGCGTATTGTTTTAATAACTAAGTCTAACAATCAAACACACACACACACACTCATTTAGCATAATACATATAATATATATCAAATATATAAACTAAAATAGTTTTTAAATTGAAAACGAAATTGGGACACGCCTTCAATCATTTCCTGCTTACGAACTTGGCGCTCCAAATAATTAAAAATTAGCGTAAATTGTAATTTTGTTAACCTATTAAAAGGAACAATCAATATTAAATAAAACACAGCAAATGTTATTTACGAAATCAAATGAAATAAAATTCAAAAGAATTGCTTCATTTGATCTAAATGTAAAAAAATAAAAAGAAATTCACACGATCCATTATAATAAATATCACGAAAGACCACTTATTTTTATTTTTAAATAAAATTGGCTTTGATTTTAAAATAAAAACTACATAATGTGATTTATTTGTGGTTACGGAAAAGTTACTAAAAAGTTTTTCGGTTTTCAAATTAAATTATGAAAGTTAACTCATTTTTTATTTTAAAATATTTATGACTAAAAAGATTTGTTTTGTTTTTTATATCAAACGGAACGAGCTTCAAGTTATTTAAAGATTGTGTTTCTTTCGTAACATCAATTGTAAATTATCCAGATAGTTTTTTTGTTGCTGATTTCGATAAATAAAAATAAATTTCATTGAAAGAAAAAAAATAGTCCATGTTAATTTGAAATAATTTCTACAGCTAAAATTTTTAAAATTAATTTTTGTATTTTCATTCACTAAAATAATTGAAAGTCATTGTCATATTTTTGGAATTATTCTGTTTATTTATCGTAGTAATTTAAATCTATGCTCACATGTATACATACACATACATATAAATATTTTACTTTATGTAATAATATTCAAGTATCGTTTTTGTTTTTAATATAATTTTCATCAATTATAATGTTTACTATCATTAAGAATCTAAGTAGAATTGATAGTTTCACATGATAAGTTTCCACATATCGTATCGCAAAAGGGTGAACGGTTTTATTATATATGCTACCATATGGTTGTATATGAAAGTTGAAATCTATATTTTTTAAAACATTTAAAGTACTTACAATTTTGCATTATGAATTAAGATATTTAGATGTAATTCATTATTCTTTTATGGTTTCCTGTCTCTGAATATGAGTGTGTTTTTGTGTGTGTGCGGATTTTTAGTTAGTGGCTTAAAAACTAACTAAATGTGTTTTTTTTTTAAATATTCGCGGGCGTGCGCATGTTTTTTTTAACGTTCAACTTGCACATTTGTTTCACACTATATTTATTATTATATGTATAATTATGTTTCTATGTATTTTATTTTTTTGTTTATGATTTCTCTTTTAATTACTTTACAAAAGTGCGTTTTTGTTTTATTATATTTGTTTGTTTTCTTGGGTTGTCCATATTTTGCCTTTTTACAGTGTTTTGTGTATGTGTGTGTATTTAATAATATTTTACAAACTATTTTATGATGAAATTAAAAATACGATACAAATCAAGTTCAATGGGTCGACAGTGTAGATAAATATTGCAATTTGTTTTGGTCTAGAAGGGGATATAACTGTAAAATCGTAATCGTTTCTTTTGTGTTTGAACTATCGTAGCTGTCAACTTTCGTCTGTCTGCGGACTGTGAGTGAATGAGTTTTTATCGAAATTAAGTTTTGTGTTTATGAGTGAGTGCATCTCAAATGTCGAATTTGCTTCTTTTTTTTAAATCTTTTGTTGGAATTTTGTGGTTTTGTTTTTTCGCTTGCATATATAAGTTTCTTATAGTTGATTTTTTTTATATGTGTGTGTGATTATTTGTTTAAATACCATCAACCCTCCCGCTTTATAGAACTAGGTGTCTCTGCCAGACCTTTCACTTTAAGTCGATCAGCGGTTTTGAGAAATGCCGGCAACTGTTCTTGAGATACATTCACTTCGCCGGCATACATAAACTCCAATATTGCCTGCAGGTGAATGTACGACACATCTTTCAGTATAATAATGGGATGCTTTGAGGGATTTTCCTAAACAATAAATTGAAACATTATTAGAATCAATTATTATAATTGTTATTGTTAAAGTCGACAAGTCTCACCTCTAATAGAGCCTTAAAGTAGGGACTGCAAGCTGATAGCACCATTTTGTGTGCTTTGCAGGTTTGTCCTTCGCAGGCGAGTGTTACCTGTATGTAAATAAATCAAAGGAAATCATTAAAATAAAATCAATAAACTAAATAATTTCTAAAAAAAATTATACTTACGTCTGTGAAGCTTTTTTCATCGCGCAAGTGACGGAACGAGGTTACCATATTCGTTTGAAAATCGTTCCATTTTAGAAAGAACTGTTGATCCGACGACATCATGAAGAAGCTTGTGTTTTTGTTTTTATTTGTTGTGTTCGGAAGAGCGTTTAAAAGGAAAACGCGCGCTCACTGTTCTCTGTTTTTTGGGCAGGAAAAATTTAGATGCGCGGCCAAAAAGGAATTTCCGTTTCGCTCCTAATTTTTGATGTAGAATTTAATTTGTTTTATTTGTGATTTCTGTAACATTTTTTAAATTAAAAAGATACACTTAGTTAGAAACTCTTCAAAAAAAAAACAGCGTATATTTTTTGTAGCTTTAACAAACATATAATTAAATAGATTCTTAATTTTCTTTAAAAAAAAAAAAAAAGTAAGAGGAAATTATTATTTTTTTGAAAGTTTGTGAATTTTTAATTTTGTTAACACAATTACTTGACAAATTAATTGATATATTGCAAATATTGCATTATTTACAAAGAAGCGTGACAATAAATAGCACAGCAAAACAAAATAAGCACATACTTGGCGAAATGCGTGTGTGTTAAAGAGCACAAAGCCGCGATTCGAATGTTGAGAGTCGAGTGTGACCGTCGTGAGAGAGCAAAGACCCAAAAAAAACTTGCAAATTGCGAAAGATACGCTGTTGCGCTGACGCTATCGCTGGCAGAGTTTTAACCGTTGCACAACCGACGACAACGACGACGTCTCACTCACAATCAAAAACATTCTATACAATTGCATTAAAAAAAGTATTTTGCGCAGCCGCAATTGAATGTAGTGTGTGTTGGAAAATGTCAAATGTGCAAAGCTGCTGCCAGCAGAAATAACAACAACAGAAAAAATATTAAAAAAAAAGCCACAAAGGTTAAACAAAATATCAAAGACTCGCGCTTTGTGCGCTCACTTTGAATGCCTTTCACTTTTCAAGGCAATTTCTGCATTTTGAGTCATTTGCGTTGCTTATTTGAATTTTAAGTTGCTGTCGCACAGTGTGTCTAACACAGCTCTATGTGATTCTTTTATTATTTATTTGGTATAAATAAATTTCTCTTCGAAGTGTGTGACGATATTTATTTAGATCATGCCATAACCCCGTTAAAAAATAAAACAATTCAAGAAACATTTAGATGCAGAGGAAATTTAATGAAATCGCTCCACTGTTTGGACAACATGTGTTGCGGTTGCGACAGTCGCCGTTGGGCCCAGCTTGGCATCGATGCCATATGCGCTACACTTGCGCCGGCTGTGTGTGGGCGGCCTAAGGAGGCTCGCAGGGAGAGCTATGGAGTGTAGCGAGTACAAACTTCGTCTAAGTTCGTTAAATTTACAGCACTGGATCACACACACATGCACACCGAATACACAAGCACACATACGCCGCGCTCTCAACTTTCAACTGCCGTTATGATTTCGCAATTACATTACAACAGCAACGATGAGAAGCAGACATTTGCTGGAAATTTCAATTGCATTGGTGTGCGTGCTTTTACAAAATGCAACTATCTCACTTGCACTAGTTCCACAACAGGGCCATAAGAAAAGTTGTTGAGTGATGTTGAAATTGTCTAATTTTGTATTACTATTGGTCGATTATTGATTATTTTTTCTCTCCCCTTGTTCTGATGGAAGACCAATAAGCAGAAACACCCACAATTGCATTCATGTGTACATATTATGTAGGTATGTTTATTTCTTTATAAAGAAAATACCAGTTTTGAAGTTGAGAAAAGACAACAACAGAGAAGGCACAGAAATAAAAAGAGTGCCGAAGCTCTAGGAGCAACAAGAGCAACAAATTGAAACGAGTTCGAATGAAAGTTGCAACACTCACAAAATTGATGAGCCGCTCTCGCAAATGGTGTTTGTGTTGTTGTTGTCGTGTATTACTCAACATGGCGCTCACAACAACAAATATATAGGATGAGGCGGCAAAGAAGAAGGAACGAACTACTCAAAATTTACAGAAGAAATGTGCGAGAGTCGTCGTTGGTTGTGGTTGTTGTTGCTGCTGCCTAGACAATGGCGGCGACGACGGCAGCGGCAACTCTTCGTGGCATGCCACAACAACAAATGTTCGGTTTTTCATTGCAATGTTAGTTTTGTCGTCTGCACGTTTATTGTATTTATTTATTAAAATCTTATTGTAATATATAGTTTAAAATTAGGTCGCGCTTCGTTTTACTTTGATTGATATACACTACATACACGCACACACGAACGCAATATGCACACACACATACACTTGTGTCTTTTTTCTACACTTTCCTAATCACTATTTGGCTTGCACTCTGTACTTTTACCAATGCGTACATTGTGCAATTGAATCATGATCATTACCAATGCATTTTGTATATGCTTTGTCCACGTTTTTCGTGCTTTTTTTTTATTTTAATTTAATACATACACGCTTTTTTAGCACGCACTCACTCACCTTCTGTACACGCTCTGCTTTCGCTAATGCTTGCTTTGCTGCTTTCTTTTTTCTCTTTTCCGACGAGTGTTTTTTGCTTTTACCGTCACGTTTCTCAACACCTACCACCATACACACCTATACAGTGTTTCACAGCACTGCTTTGCTGCAGTGTCATAGCGATGAGACTTTGTTCGTTCGGCCTAGTTCCCAAAAATGTTGAAAATATCGTGTTTATTAAAAAGATTGAATGGAAATTTGTTTTGCACATGCAGAAGACTACAAAATACGACAGCAAATGAAAACCAAAGTTTCCGCCAACGGGCTTGGGAGGCGGCTCGCCAACGCTATGCCAATTACGAACATGTGCACTACAGCTCCTTCCTCGAGTACAAATTCATGTCGTTGGGGAAGATTAATCCAAAGAATCCCACGATCTATCCACCATTAGATGTGTTGCTTGAGATTGAGCGCAAAATGTCGCCAACAGCGGTTGCATATCCCAACAACTGGATGGAGGACTACGAATTTTATGCCGGTGGTGGCGATGAAGCAGGAATTATTGATTCCAAGCATGGAACGCCGGATGCGACCGTGGCTCCATCTACAGTCCCCTGCAATGGATGTGGTGCACACTTGCACTGTGCTAGCAACTCCTTGCCGGGCTACATACCCAGCGAAATCTTCAAGGTAGGAAGTGTTACTTTTTATATAGATGATGTAATTAATTTATGTGTATTTGAAGGGACGCACAAATCGGGAACTTCGGAGCATCATTTGCCAACGATGCCACTTTCTCAAGCACTACAACATTGCCCTGGACGTGGAAGTGTCGCCAGCAGCTTATGTGGAGACAATATCTAGGATACAAGATAAGTTTGCGTTGGCTGTAATTATTGTGGATCTGCTAGATTTACCCAGTTCCATTTGGCCTGGGATGCAACAAGTGCTTGGGTCCAAACGACCAGTATTCCTAGTGGGAAACAAGGTGGATTTGTTGCCACGTGACTCGAATGGTTATCTGAATCATGTCAAGCATTGCCTCAAGGAACAGTTTATACAACACGGCGGCTTCGATGCTCTAAATATCAAAAATATTAGCTTAATATCAGCAAAGACCGGATATGGCATTGAAGAGCTGATAACGCAGCTGCACAAGATTTGGCAATACAAGGGAGATGTCTATTTGCTGGGCTGCACCAATGTAGGCAAGAGCACGCTCTTCAATATACTCCTTAACTCGGATTATTGCCGGCCGGAAGCAAGTGAACTGGTGCACAAGGCAACGACTTGTGCCTGGCCTGGAACAACTCTTCAAATGCTCAAATTTCCCATCTTTCGACCATCTGATGTGCGAGTGTATCAACGATTTAAGCGTCTCTTCTCGGAGCGTTCACAACGCAGCGCCTTAGAACAGCTGCGTCGGGATCAGGCTAAGGAGACGGGGAAAGCAACATCAGCTCAATTGATTGGACAAGTTGGACGCACGTTTAATAATCGCATTGAGGTGGATGATGCATTTGCCATGTCAGAGGGCACACAGCCCATAACGACCCTTAATGAACGCAAGATGGAGTATCGGGAAGCTCGCTGGGTCTATGATACACCTGGTGTTATGCAGCCGGATCAGATTACTCATATGTTAACTACAGAGGAGTTGCTGCACATGCAACCCACTAAAATGTTGAGACCCCGTGCATTGCGACTAGCTCCCACTATGTCCCTATTTTTGGGTGGACTGGCAAGAATCGATCTCTTGCTATGCACCAGTGATTGGGTAAAGATATTCATTTTTGCCGTGGAATCGTTGCCACTGCTAATAACAGACACAGCGCAAGCTGACCACGTTTATAAGCGCTACGTTGGAACACCTGTACTAGGTGTACCCATTGCTGGTGCGGATGAGACGCGTTTGCAGCGCTGGCCAGGATTGCAATGTCTAAAACACGACATTGTGGTGCACAGCAGTACTCCATCGACTGCCAAAAGAGAAAAGACATCTGAGAAAAGTTTAAATTGTGATATAACTCTAAGTTCCGCTGGATGGATAGGTCTCCAACTGCCGGAGAATTCCGAGAGTGTTTGGCGTGTTTGGACTCCTCAAGCCGCGGGAATTTATGTGCGTAAGCCATCTCTAACACCACTGGCTGAACGATTGGTGGGCAAGCGCATACGCAATTCTTTATCCTATAATACAGCAAAGCCATTTGTTTTTAGAAAATAGGCCCAGCTTTATTATTACATTCAAAATAAATTTTCTGTGTTCAAATTTAAAATTGCATTTAAAATTTCGTTAAATGCAGCGGTTGGTTCGTTAAGTATTGATTTGTTATCAATTCGAATCTATCGTCATACCCCCACAATTTGCAGACAAGTCCGTCGAGCAATTTATCGTTATTTTGCAATATGATCTGAATATGGGAATGGATCTATTTACGAAAACCAAGGCTGCCACACGTTTTAAAACTCTAGTATCTAATTTTTCACGGCAACAGAAAAGAATTGATGGCAAAGAATTAAGCGAATTGCAGCAAATTTACGGCCAATAAAATGTCATTTAAATAGCGGAATACCGCGGCAAGAAGTGCAATAAATAGTTTAAAGCTTAAACAAGAAATAAAAAACAGCGAGACAGTGTCGAAAAAGTAGACGCCAAATACATAATTTTTATGCTGTATAGAAAGCCAGGATAATGGAGCAAATCTCCAGCAATAACGCAATGATGTCCGAACAGGAGTTGGAAATGAACTGTGGAACGGGAACAAGCGCCTGCAGTAGTAGTGGTGATACCATTAGCGTCACACATGAATTCCAAACAATGAAACCCGGTGCAGGTCAGAAGCTTCAGCAGCAACAACAACTACAGCAGCAGCAGGGATTGGGAAATGGACGCACTGAGCTGCCACATAGCGAGCTGGTGAAGATGCTATATTATTTGGAGGGTGAACTGCAGGCGCGAGATGTTTGCATTGCCGCGTTGCGGAATGAGCGTGTTAAACAATTAATTACACAATTGCGGACGAAGCGTGTGCAACCAAATGATCCGTATGCATCGTTATTTCGCGATAAGATTGCCTTGAATGGCAATCTAATTTCCCGCGAGTCATCTACACAGGCAGCGCAGGCTGAAATGGAGGTGCGTCAGATAATTGAACAGCAAATGGAACAACAATATCAAATGGTTAGCAAGCAACGCGGCACACACGTCCGTATGGTTAATATACTAACCGAATCCTTGGAGAACAATCAGCGCATGTTGCAGCAGTTGGACGAGGAAAGGCGAAAGCATGAGCACGACACCGCTCAGGGTGATGATATAACTTATGGCCTCGAAATGGAGCGCACTAAATTGCGACAACAACTGGAGGCGGAACATGCGCAGGTCGCCAACATGGAGAAGGATCTCAAGAAGCTGCAAGAGACGCTGGAATACGAGCGCAACAGGCAAAAACAAATTGTACTCCTTCTCATTGCTGAGCGTAAAAAGATCTTGATGAAGTACATTGAGGAGGGTAAGGAATCATTAAGAAATATTTGTATTTATTATATTGACATATATTGTGAGTTCCTGCAGGCAAACGGTCCGAGGATTTGGCTCAAATTCTGGCCGAGGAGAAGCAACGTTCGGATACCATAGCCGAGGGCCTCGAGGAGGAGAGCAAAAAGTCGCTACGCATGGAGGAGGAATTGGAGAAACAAACGCAATCCATGGATCTCGAACGCAAGACACTAATGGCCAAGTTGGCCAAGGAAGAGCTGCGGTGTGTTATCCATTTGAAGAACTTAATTTTTATCATTATCTTTGAAAACGATTTATCATTTATGGTGTTATCTAATACTGTATTAGTTTACTTAAATTTAATATGCTTAAATGCTCTTTTTCAATGCAATTGGACTATATTTAATTTTATATAAGAATAATTAAATTTAAGTTTATAAATATTATTTTGTAATTGGTTTAAATTAACAAAGTTAATTTAGTATTGATATTTTCTATTTCATATTTTAGCTTTACACATTAGCTTGTAAAATTGCTTATTACTTTATATATCTTTATCGCCACACTTCTAACAACATATTGTACCTTTCTATTATGAACAGTGTCAAGGAGCTGGAGCTGGAGCTGAACACGTTGCGTGGCGATCACGAGGCATTGAAGAAGCAGCATCAACATCAGCAGCAAGCGGTGACAAGTGGCGTCTCAACGGTGGCAGCTGCCACCAAAGTGCGCCAGTTTAGTGGTAAGTTATCAACTTGACAGATCAGAACAGTTTTGATTGCCTTTTGTAATTATGATTTAACCTTTTTGATTTCTATTTATTTTGAATAATTCTATACGTGAATACGTGAAAAGATGAAATATTTTGTTAGAAAATATCTTACGCAATTTGCAAGGTGATTTTTGTTACTCTTTCCTTGTTTTGTACCTGTGACGAATGCACCTTCAATTCGACACCTCCACACAGATGCACAACTCACACACACACACACACACACACACACACGCCCACACAATGTTATCACGCTAGTTAAAGCTTAAGTTAATAGACATATAGACACCATAGTGATAGAATTGATAAACAACTAGTTATACCCGTTAGTACTCGACGATAGCAAATATTTAAATTCTTCATCAGCATCAAAATACGAGTTTGTCTGTATAAACACTTGGACCTCCGTCAAAATTATGCCCTATTCTCATCCGCCAACTGAAACTCAGCCACATCCGGACTAGTTTTAAAAAAAAAACGCAAAAATAACCTCATTTTCATTTTTCATTGTTTTCAAACAATAGTTAAATTTTTTCTTCATTTTTTAACTCAAATTCGATTAGAGATTTTTTTATATTATTTTTTGATTAGAAATAAATAAATATTTTTTTTAATCAATATTTTTATTCATATTCGAAAGAGGTACTAGTATTCAAATAAAATATTTCGTAGATTTCAGTATTTTTTAAATCGTTACGAATTCTGCTTTAAACTGAGTAATGGGTATTTTACAGTCGGGAACTTGATAAATATTTTATTTTATTAAAATCCATAAGTTGAATAACGGATATTAGATTGTCGGCAACTCGACTATAACACTCTTAATTGTTTGTCTTACTTCAGTACAATAAATAATATTATTAATTGCCGTCATGAAAAGCTATATTTTTCTGCTTGCATCACCATTTTTTTAATTTGTTGTAAATTATTTACTTAAACATTCTCTCTTGATGCGTTTTACAGAGGATGCATGCGCTTCGCCCATGGTGAACATTGCGAAAATCGTGCAGCCAACCGCTACAGTGAGCAGCATGCCGGTATCCGGTCCCCAGACGGGCATTGCCCGTTCAATAGTGCCAGGCCAGAATATACGGAGTGCCACTGTTGGCATAGCCACAGTTCCAACTGGAACAGCCACAGCACCCACATCCAATCACAATAATACAACTGCAATTGATGTAACTGTTGGAACAACTCCATCTGCTCCATCTGCTGCTGCTGCTGCTCCAGTTGCTGCTGTTATTGTGACTGCAGTTACTTCATCAGCTTCATCAACATCAGCTCCATCGCCGGCCAAAATGCAGCCCACAGCGACCATTCAACGTGCGCCGGGTGGCAAATATGCAGCCCTTGCTGCTGCAGCTGCTGCTATGGATCAGACGGCAACACAGTCGCACCCCCATCCCCATCCAGTGCCGATTGCAGTGCCACCGGTTACAGTACCGCCAGCTGGGGCACGCGGTGCACCGCCACCCATTCCGACCAAGCCAATTGTACCACCTAAACGGGAGCCATCGTTATCCCGCTTGGGATCCATAACAAGCGGCAGTGCAGCTGCCACAGCCACCGCAATTGCCGCTGCTGCGGCGGCAGCAACAGCTGCTGTGGCAGCCACCGCAACAGCAGCTACAACAACAACAACGGCAGCGGCAACAGCATCCTCGACAAGTGCCGCGGCAGCGACAGCGGCACCAACAGTAACCACCACGACGAAACATAATTAGGCAACTTCCTAAACACCCTTCGACTTATAATATATACATTTATATATATACAGATACGCGTATTATCCCATTTAGCATATAGCGAAAGCGAAAATACTCAAGATTCAAGATTGATTGCAGCTCCATATTCTAACTGGTCTTATATTGCGTAAATTCGTTTAACCCTTTTTGATAGTTCATTATAGTTCATTGACATTAATTTCTATACATTTTACTTCAAATTATCTTAAACCCAACTCTTTTCTTTAATACTCAATATTTATTTTTAATATTGAAATCTTAGTTAGATAAACATTTTTCAAAAACTTAATATAGTTTTAATTTATAAGGAAAAACATATTTTATTATTTTTTTTGGCTTTGTCTTTTTAAAGCATTATTTAAAACATGTTTTTTTTATAGATGTTTTTAACTATGGTTTGTTTTAAAGAATAACGGGATACACTTACTTTACGAAGATAATTTCACCAAAAATTTCCAATTTTCGATTCCTTGAATATAACTTGTATTGAATTTGTCTGAAAATGTAATCTTTTTAAAGTAAATATAAGACAATATTCTCTTGGATCATACTATACAAAGGCCAACTCAGATAACCAACTAAAAGATAGTTTGACGTAAAATGCAAAAAAATTAATATCAAATTCAGAAACATTTTTTATTGCTCAATTTAAATTGGAATATGAAAATATGCTAAATTCTTTTTTAAATTGAAATAAGTCGAAATGAACTAAACCTTATTAATTATCAGTGTTTTCCGATCATATTATGCCTAGCCCAGTCAAAACATTTTACGCACGTTTTCGTATGTCTCCCCTGAGTTTAAGGCATTAAACTTGTAAAGTTCTGCCTCATATTTGGATAGTTTATTGTTTTAGAATTATTACTAAATGTGTGCTTTTGTTTTAAAAGTGTTGTATTTGCTTTGTTGTTCTCTTTCGTAGTAGTTTCGTGTGTAGTCTTTAGGAAATATGTATTAAAACACATTTAAACAAGGCCGTGCGATTCTCATAATGATAAAAGATCATATTGTAATAAAAATGATCATATCTATACATATATCTCCCATATACTACTACTAATCCATTGTGCTCTGTGCGTTGTTTGTTAGTTCTTAGGTGCATAATCGTAAACTCTGTGCAGCTATATACAGTCCATATAAACAGATATATATGTATATGTGAACATGTATTTGACCTATAGTACATTTTAGGTTTTTAATTTTGTTTTTAAGTTTTATTTGCTTAAGTATACTTTATGTTTATTTGCCTTAAAAAGTCCTTTAGACTAACGCGTAATTTTGCAAAATTTGTTAAAGAAAAACTGAATTGCTTCAATTTGAGTTTCTTGTAGCCAAAAAGGGACAAGTAGAATTGTTGGTACTTACAATAATTGAATAAAAAATGATAGCAGACAAAGAGGCACAAATAAACAAATTATAATATGAAATTAGAAATGCATTAAAATTGCAATTACGATCGATGTATTGAAAACCGAAAATACATAATAAATTACAAACTATAAACAAAGAAATGATTTCAAATCACGACGTGGGCGCTGTATTCTCAATGATCAAAGCTCTTGCCAAGTTGCGAGCACATGCCAGACGCATTAAATCTAGAATTTCTTCGACATTCTCCACACGATAATCCTTAAAAACAGTTTTCGATGTTTGCTGAAAATTGAAGGAAATTAACAACTTGAATTTCGTGATAAAATTAGTGTAATTACATTGTTAAATTTGGCAGTGTTGAGCTTGTTCCGTTCTATCAACGGCACCAGCTCCATTTCCAGATGCTGCAGTATGGCAATTGTTTCCTTCGAGAATATTTTGGGATCTTCCGACTCCAGAAGGGGCAATGCATCAATTAACAACGATGGCCAAAAGCTACAAATACAATTCGTATTATTAATAATATAATTCAAATAAAATTTAAAGTCAAACTCACTAATCGGGCGTTATTTTGGAGGCCAAGAGATTGATAAGTAACTCGGCGCCGGACAGGAAATCGCGCTGGCGGTAAAAATCATAGAACTCGTAATATTTGGAGAGAAAAACCAAACGAGGCGAGACAAACATGCGTGCTCCAATACTGGTGATAACGTCCTGGCAGAGCATAATGCCCGTTTTCGAATAGTGCTGTAAAAATAGTAGTTAATAAAAATGAAAATAAAAGAAAAGTGTTGCAGTTACCTTCAATATAAAATCGGCGATGGCCGTGACCTGGAGTACATCCTTGGAGCGTATTGCCCACTCGAGAGCGCTGCCGTAGCGTTGATCATTGTAGGCACGCTTTGAGAGCACCTTACAGATATCCTGCTCTACGTTAACCAGGCCTCGCCTCTTGGCCAATGCCAAGATCTTGAATGCCTGACGCTCACTTCGTAATAAAATGCGTGGCAGGAGGAGCTCAATGGCTGCGGTTCCTTCATGCTCGCAACAATCCAAGTAGTCAATGCCCAGCTGCCAGAGATTATGCGAGGTCATCAAATAGCTGCCATACTCGAATATCATTGAGTGCCGCAAGGCCGCCAGATCACTAAAGTCATAAAAAAATAAAGTACATGAACAATAATGATTTTTTAAATATGATTTTTTGACAATTACACATTCTGTTGCTCGAAGTAGGATTTGAGGTGACCCGTGTGATAGATGAGATCGATGAGATGTGTGGCGAACCAATGGCTGTCGTTTAGCTTCTGTGCATCATAGATAAAGAGCTTGACATCGTGTTCCATCAGTTGCATGACCATGCGACTCAGTTGTGTCATCTGCCAGTTGGGACGAAGTTGGGACCAGCGATTCAGCCAATTGGTGACGGCAATTCGCAATTCAAAGGGCTTGCAGGTCGGCCTGGTGTACAGAAGATAGCCTGGAAGATACTCATACCAGTCCTGGGAACTTAATAGCTCGGCGTCCCAAGGCTCGTTGTTGCCTTTAACAAGCTGCATAAGCAGCTCAAGCTCTGGCTCAGAGGCAAATACATGTGATGCCAGCTTACGCTCCAAATCCACATGCCAATATTCCCACTGTGAGCAAAACTTTTGCAGTGCATAGCCATCCTGATAGATGGGCATTGACTTTAGGATTGCTTCCGCCGCTTGAAACGCAGCCTGATTGGACTTGCGATGCTGTGAGAGTATGGCGCGTGTCACATCCAGCTGGCCGAGCATTATCAACTTTTTCAAAGTGTCCCAGTAGCTGTCGCATTCACTGGCTTCCTCGGCCATTAATAGTAAATCGGTTGCCCGATCCTCCGTGTGTGGATAATGAAAACGCGTCCATTCGAGCAGCTGCGGTACAATCATTTGATTATGCTGCTGCTGCATGTAGAGTATCTCGAAGAGGTGCCACAGACACTCGATGGCATAGAATGTCATAATTGCCTCTGTATAACGTTGCTCCTTTAGTTCATCCTCTTGCACCTCTGGCATCCTTTTGGCATGTTCCAGTTTCTCCACACAGCAACGAATTATGCTGCGGTATGTGCGTGATATTTTCATATATTCCGTCGTTTTCTTAACTCCACTCGATCCCTTTCCCAACGTTTGCAGTGTCTCAAATGTGGCATTTGTCTCTGCCAGCAAACTTCGAAGTAGGGGCTCTGTGTAGAGCGTCGTTTCCTCTGCCATGTAGATCAGCACTGGATCCTGGCCAGCCGTATCGCTGGGCGTATCGCGGCTGCTCCATTTCACAGGCCGGTAAGCGGACATCGCGATCTTTGAGCTGCCGGGTACAAAACTTGCGGTAAGTGTGTTGCCACAGCGCATAGCGAGTGCGTCGCCCAGTTCCTGCAAATGAAATCAGTCAATTTGTATTGTTATTAAAAGTCAACTAATTATTCTTACAAATTGTGGCACGGTGTCATCATTCATTTTCAACGATCTATTCAAATTCCTTAACAAACAAAAACATACGTAGACGAAGAAGCGCGTTTTTATGCGGCAAATAATTTAGTGTTGACAATGCACAGACGGTGACAGTGTTGAGCAACATTAACAGTGATGCATTTAAATAATATATTGACTACCGATGTTATCGAGAGCGCTACCATATATATCTTAAGTCCACAATGCTTAAAGTTGACAGTGTAAAGAAAAAAGGTGGGCAACTCTGGTTTTTCCCGCTATCTTGTCAAAGTGCTTTTAAATGGAATTTGACGCGTCGACTCAATTATTCCTATCGTTAAAAAAATTAAATCAAAATGGATTTAGATCATCTGAATGCGGTTTTATCACTATTTAATCACAATTTGGGAAAAGTGCAGAGCAACTTAATTAACTATAAACGCGTTGTGGAGACTGTGCGAGAATCGCTCATGGAAAAAAGCTGGTCTCATCACGGTGCTCGTGCCGACGACGTTCGCATCAATTGCGTTTATGATGGATTATTGAGCGGCATTAACGATGTAAACGATCATTTAAACAAATTGGATGTGCGCATTGATCTCAACCGCACCTTGTGCATTATAAAGTATATTCGCGCCAAAGAAAGTGTTTGCAAATATGAGCAAGAAATCGAGGAACATAAAAATAATAACAAAGAAATTCACAAAAATCTCGATGGCATTGAGGTGGCCAAACTAGACGAGGATCCTGCCACAAATACAACAACAGAAAATATAGATACCAAATTGGTGAATGTCTCCAACGCAGACAAAGAGATTCTAGGGCCAGTGCTGCCCATTCAAGCGCAGGAAATACTCAGCTCGGTAAAAAGCTATTCGCCAGTGCTGCCCATTGTACACATAAACAGCTCGTCTGAACAGGTGTCTACGTCAGTGCTGCCCCTTTCAGCGGAGAAATTAAATTCGGAAAATGGCTCCTATTCTTTTAAGCAGATATTTACACCAGTGCTACCAATTCCAGCAGAAGAAATTACCGAATCGGCAAATAGCTCCTACAACGAGTTAGCTGAGCAACTGGCTCTGCCGGTGCTGCCCATTCCAGTACGGCAATTAGCTTTGCTTGCACCCAAAGGTGGTCGGAAAATGTCGCGCAATGGGACCTATAACAATTTGTTCAAAAACATATCCTACTTTTCTACTGACAGCACCGTCCAAGTGAAAATGATGCATATTAATATTGCAGAAGGATGTATTTTTGTAGGCAAATGGGGTGATGAATCGTTACAATTGAGAAAATTAATGGATTTCCAAGTGCCAATGACGGAACTCGACCAGTTCCCCGATTATGGAAAGATCTTTGGCATTTATGATGCCCAGGATCAGATAATAACACGTGTACTGATCAATGCACCCACTGAAGGCGGTGGCTACGATGCATATTTGCCGGATTACGGGGAACACATCCATTTAAATGACTTTGAGGTGATCTTTCAATTACCCAATGATATTGCCGCCATGCCAGCGGAAGCCATTAGATGTTATATAAACAACCATGATGTTAACTACATGAGACAGTTCATCTATAAGGACTTACGATTGCGAATATGGAGCAACAATGGTGTCCATTTGGTGGCAGAGCTTTTGGAGGATGAAACCCACTTGAATGACCCCTTGAATACAGATACGAAGCAGGCAAGCAAATTGGGTCAATCGAATGGGGTGTCAGACCAGGAGGAGGTACAGCCCAGAGAAGAAATCAAACAGGCATCCCCTATTAAATTGAGTCAAAAGGATATGGAAATGCTTGAGTATGATGAGCCAAGTACATGCGATGCGGTCAAGGCGGTGTTGGGATTTATTCCTACGGATGATAAGCGCATTTGTCGCCATTATGATCCAAAGATTCGTGGCTGCTTTAAAGGTCAGCAAATGAACAGGTTTTTTTTAGGAAAGAGGGTATTATCAGTTTGTCACGAAATTAAATTTTATATTATTTATGTATAGGCTCCAGTTGCCGCCTCCTGCATCAACCGTTTGCACCACATGGCGCTACCAAGGATAAGGAGTTGAGGGATGCATTACCTGAGATCCGTTATGAATCGTTTCTGACCAAAGAGCTGGACAGCGTTGTGCGTGTCCTGGTCACATGCATCAAGAGTCCAACGCAGCTATATGTGCAGTTTGCAGATGCAACTTCAGCGTTGGTGTGGAGTAAAAATGATGTACCCGAATCGGAGCGTCAATTCAAACGTAATCCACTTCCGTTGGACATGGTGTTGGCGCTCTACAAAGACGGCTACTATTATCGTGCTCAGATCATAGAGGAGATGAATGGACATTTTAAAATCTTTTATGTGGATTACGGGAATACGGAATTGGTGACCATCAAATTGTTGGCACAATGCAATAATGCCAAGAGCTTGAAGCCTCATTGTGCTGTTAGTTGCATCATTGAAGGCGTTAAACGCATCCCATGGAATACGCCAGGACAAGACAACGAATGTGTGGAGTACCTTAAAAGAAAATTAATTAATTGCGAATTCGATGTAAAGCTGATAAGCCGCATGCCAGATGGATATGCCATTCAATTTATGAATCAACATGCAGACATTTGCAAAGACATGTTGAAGAATGGGTACGTGGAGATAAGCACGGAACATTGGTAAGGTCGCAGTCTATAAGATACAGATAAGTTATTGTCTAAGCTACAGTCTTAACTGTAGCAGCATTTGCTTTATTTGTTGAGCTTTCGTTTATTGCATCATTTTAGTTTCTAATATTCGTCTAAAGTGTTTTTCGCTTTAATTATATAAATAACATCCGTATCTACGTCTTCAAATGGATTTTGAATTTTGGGGTTCCACTCAATTATTTCGATTAACAAAATAAAATTATTACATTTTTGTTGAACTATATTCGATTTTCTAATACATTCCTAGTAGTATTTGCTTTACACTTACATTTTTCAAGTACATTTATTTTATTTACTTTTAAATTCTTGTAAAATTGTCGAGTAAAAAGATTATAAAAAGCTTGCAGAATGCCGATGTCACGGGTGGATAAACAATTTATCATTATCATGATTATAGGAATTATTATATTCATTGCGACGGGAGTGGGAGTGCTCTGGTATCTCAAATGGAGAATTCGTTTGAAGTAAAGCCTCTAGCTGAAGAAATTTCTAGTACGGAAAATTTAGTTTTTTAACAGATTTAAAATTATACGTAAAGAAAGAATATGTTCGAGTTACTACTGCAGCAAGTTGATAAGTGTTTAATAAATACTGACACCTTTGAATACTATATAGTAGCATTTGCCTTTCATTTTGCCGTAGCTTTAGTTGCTCTAACTAAATTCTTGAATATTTTCTGAATTCTTGAGCATAGACTGAGATTTTTAAAAGATATTTAATGGCGGATTCCACTCATCCAAGACGACGATATGTGGCAGTGTTTGCGTTCCTTATTATAACTGTTATAATGATAATATTTATTATTATGAGACAACAAAAATAATACGACTAGGAGATATGGATATAATACGTTATTGGGAAAATCTCTGATCTGATCGTAATCGCTGGATATGATTGATATTGGCTGTGTATCCTGATAATTACTTACACTTTTGTTACTCTATAAGTTATGAATTATTATAAGAATTATTGCATTTCGCAAAATTGAAAATGTTTACATATATTAATTATGTATTGTTGACGTTAAATAAATAAATATATGTTGACATATTGATTAATGTTTGGGCCAACCAATTATTAGCCATTAAAACAACAAAGGAAAAAAATAATCGAGTTAAAGCGTTGACATAAAACTTGAAAACTAAAACAATAAAATGATAATAATAATACTAATGGCTGACCATAATGTGCAAAAAACCAAAGCAACTGCTGAGATTCATATTTCACATACTACTATATAAGTAGTAGCATTTGCCTTTCATTTTTCCGTAGCTTTAGTTGCTCAAACTAAATTCAAAAATATATTTCGAATTCTTGAGCATAAAGTAAGATTTTTAAAAGATATTTAATGGCGGAGTCGGCGGATTCCACTGAATCAAGACGACCATATGCGGCTGTAATTGCGTTCCTTATTGTAGTTGCAATTATAATAACATTTTTTGTTTTGAGAACACGTTTTTGGGAAAAACTCTGATCTGATTGTAATCGATGGATTTGATTGATATTGAAGAATGTGTATTGTGATAATTATTTAAACTTTTGTTAGTCTATAAGTTATGAATTATAAGAGTTGTTGCATTTCACAAAATTGAAAATCTTTACATATATTAAATATGTATTGTTGACGTTAAATAAATAAATATATGTTGACATATTGATTAATGTTTGGGCCAACCATTTATTAGCCATTAAAACAACAAAGGAAAAAAATAATCGAGTTAAAGCGTTGACATAAAACTTGAAAACTAAAACAATAAAATGATAATAATAATACTAATTGCTGCCCATAATGTGCAAACGCAAAAACCAAAGCAACTGCTGAGTTTCATATTCGGGATGGGAATCCTGATCGGAGTCGCAGTCAGAGTTTAGTTCGTCGTCGCGTTGGGTGCTAATAGATTATGCCGCAACGATTAGAAAGGCAATAAATGACACCTGGCCAGGATCTCATGCGTGCATTCGCCACATATCGGGCGACTACGATTACAAATGACAACTCGCTCTGTCTCTCTGTCCCAGTCTTTGTTCTGGTGTTGACAATTTAAATGCTTGAGCAACATACTAAACTAAACTCAAAGGGTACCCGGCACTTTGCTCGGGTCATTTTGCCATCCCTGACGGGATTCAAGTGTTCGCCGTGTTGGGAAACCCGGCAACTGCATGTCTAACTTTTTTTATTTTATTTTAATTAGTGGTATATAAAGATTCTTAAATATTTGTTATTCTACACATTGAATCATTAAATTTAAATTATTTCAGTGCGTTTTTTTAATTTTAATTTAATCTCAAATATTTATTAAATTTGAGTGCTCTATTGTTTGTATCTATTTATTTCTTTGATTTAAATAAAATTGGCAGTTTTAAAATACATTTCGATTAATGTATTCTATAAGCAAATTTTATAAGATTTAAACAAAGTCTTGAATAAAAAAATCGCGTCTTTAGATATTAAATATTTTGATTTATTTTCACGTATTTTACTGACGTACTCTTCAGCGTTTTAGCCCATAAGTTCTACAATATATGGCTTAGAAACACCTGTCGAGGCCACCCTAGAGGATAATTATATAAGAATTAAACACAGGGTTAAGTGTTAAAAGGATGAGGAGACCCTTGACATATGTTCCAACAGGACAACAACAAACTACACATATACAAAATAAATAATGATGATGAGCCACCCTCTAACAAGGTTAGGGTTACCAATTGAAAATACACACACAATGATTATCATACTCGTATTGTTGGCCTCTTTATTTTGACAATAATTTTGAAGGTATAGAATTATGGAATTTCCAAGGCTATGTAATATTTTTGTGTTGGACTGCTCTAATGTTTTCTTTTTAGCTCGATTGCATGTAACTCAACAAATAACAAATAAATTTATGAACAAATAAAATAATTAAACTTGGGACTGCTGCACTGTGGAAATACCCTAGCAATTGGAGCTGCGCCTGTTGCATTTGGGACGCGGATTGTTCATCAAATTGTTGCCATCGAGAAAGTCCGAGTTAACCTTTTGTAGTTCGGCAATGCGCTGCCAGGTGGCGCAAAAGTGTCGCACATTTCGAGCATTGGCCAATTTGGCAATTGGTCCCAGTGTGCGATATCCATTGTTGATATAGCGTATGAATCCTTTGGCCGACAAATCCATTACAGCTGTTTTCACCTGAGCCTCCAAATCGCCGCAGGCAAAGGATCTGCAAATGTATAGTATTTTAGTTCGGTTTGTTTTGACAACGTTAAGATGATGATAAATAATGATCAAAATGATATTCCGTTTGGAAATCGGTTGAGTTTTGACAAATTAATGTGAGCTCAATTTTTTGAAAAAATGTAAAGGGGTAAAAAAAAATGTAAGTATGGAAAATTGGATGATAACCGAACAAATTTTTTAAAATAAACAATCTAACATAAATGAAGACTCAAAAAAGAAGCTAAATATTGATGAAAATGATATTCCAGATGAAAATCGGATAAGATTTTCTAAAGTTATGCCAGTTCAAAGTTATCAATACCAACGTATGGAAAATTGGAAAATTATCGAAAAAAATAAAATACTTTAAATGAACACAATTTAAATGCAGAATAAATAAGGTTGCCAAATCATGAATAAAATGATATTCCGCATAAAAATCAGTTGAGTTTTGACAAAGTTACGACTGCTCAAAATGTTTGAAAAAATGTAAAGGGGTAGGTATGGAAAATCGGACAATTTTAAAAAAAAATTAAATTTTTTTAATGATAATAATTTTAATGCAGTGTAAAATTGGAGGCGAAATAATGATCAAAATGACATTCTGCTTTAAAATCGGTTGAGTTTTGACGAAGTTATGAGAGTTCAAAGTTTTTGAAAAAATGTCAAGGGGTAGGTATGGAAAATCGGACAATTTTCAAAAAAAAATTATATTTTCAGAATTACTAAAATTGAAATGCAGATCCAATTTGAGTGCCATATAATGATCAAAACGACATTCCGCATGGAAATCGGATGAGTTTTGACAAAGTTATAACTATTTGAAGTTGGTTAGACTTTGAGTGTGGGGGAATTTTGAAAAAGCCGCAAGTCAATTTTGGAATTTTAAAGACATTGTAAGGCACCAACAAATAACAAGAAATCGGCCAATTATCAACGGATTAAAGGGTTTTAAAAACAATGTATGGAATTTTCTTAGCGTAGTAATATAAAAATATATATACTTTATAAGGTCTGTTACAATACATTCCGCTACACTGTGAGTGCCGGAATGTGAGCAACTTACTCCTTCTCCAACATCTCCACAATATGCTGCTCCTTGATGCCGTTGACATACTTGGGATGATCCTGGAAGATGCGCACCATATCCATAATATAGAGTGGCAAGTGAATGTGATAAGCATTTGGATGCATCATCAATGTGGTTGGCTCACAGTCACTGATGGGACTATCGTCACACATCATGAATCGAAATCGAATTATATAATGTTTGTAAACGATTTATATATTTATGAATACTTAGTTTATCGTGTTTCTCTTTTAATTGTTGTATTGTTTATATTATGTTTGTTGAGAGAGAAAACTTTTTTGGGACTAACAACATTAACAGTGCCTACTGTGAGTATTATTCGGTACAACCCTCGTACTTAGCGCTAATGTCATCCAATTACAGGTGTCATTAACAGTTTGTTCACATCTATGAACTGCTTTCAGTTTGCTCTTCAATTATCCACCGAAGCAGTACAAATATTGTAACAACTACACTATTTCATTTATTGCCCAGCTTAAAGAGTATTATAACTTTCTGGCAGTGTTACAGTTGGTCAAGTAATTGTCCGAACTACCTAAACATTGGGTATCTCCAAGTCTAGTATGTTCTAAAGTTTTGCTTGTTACTTGTTATTACTTGCTAATTTGCCTCATATATAAATAGATCTTACCCAAATCCACCTTCCAATACATTAGCTTCTAAGGGTGTCTAAAATTGGACTTTTGGGTTTAACTAATGGACAACAATAAGTAAGGAAACGTTTTGAACGATTTCTTAAAAATAATACCATAATATTTATTTATTTAATTTTCTTGTTTCATAGCTTTCTATACAAATTTCAGGATTAGGATTACACTGAGGAGACTGCATTTTTTACCAAAAACATACATCTTAAAGTAAATTTACATTGTGCGAGTTCCGAAACTGAAATTGATGCTTTTATTGTTAACTAACTGGCACGCAATCCCTTTCTATTTCTATGGTATTATAAACCCAAAGCGTAGTCAAAATGGTTCGAACTTTTGCCAACAGATAATAAATTAGCGCATATATTATGAAATATTGTTGGGATGTTACCTGATGTCTGTTTTCGTTGTCGTTAACTTCCGGCTATTAGGGTCGTCCAACTGGCAATTTATTTTCATTTATTCCTATTCTCCCATTTCCCCATAACAGGTGACACTTTCTCAAAGCGAACGGGTTGAAGAAGACACGAATGACAGACGGACAGATAGACAGACAGACACATGTGGTAAACTGTTTTAGGGTAACGTTAACAGAACTATAAATGAGCAAGACATTTGGTTATTCGAATGGTTATACGAATGTATTGTATAAACTTCTAGAGTTCCTGATGACTTCATAAGTTAGATTAGCTAAATTGACAGACTGACTGAGCAGTTTTAAAACTTTATTTTCCCGCCATCTCATGTTCAAGCACAATGTCTTCTTTAAGGTCTCGTTAGCATTTTACCTGCAGTTTAGCGAGCTTCCCTCTAAGTTGTAAAAACTATTGATTGACAGTTCACATGACTTGTTGTTTTTTATACCCTTTGAGAATTGCCAAAATGTTGTGTTTTCACTGTGTGGAATTGTACGATATGTAACAAGCAGCAAAGTATATTTTTGCTAAACTATTGAATGGACAAATTTTTATTTTGGTTTGAGATCAAATTACGAACAATATATTTGATATATGTGTATACTATAAACTTACTAAATTTAGTTGACTAAAAGTAAAAACTTAAGATTACAAGTTTAGATAATACTTTTTACATTTTCACATGATAATAATTAATAATAATTACATTATCCTAATGTAAAGTAACAGTTTAATATAAATAAATATTAGATAAATAATTGAATACTACACGTAATTAGTATATTGTTGATTTGAACGTAAATATTTATATCGATTCGATTAAAGTTGGAACTTGCGTATAATCGGTCATTCCAACCAATGCCATTAATTATTAATAATCGTAGCGTTTCATCTAGAAAATGTCACTTAATGAAAAATTCCTTTAGGGTCGAGTTCCGAGTTTTAAACCTCTCTAGCTTACAGGTGGAATTGTACGATTTGCCGCCCACAACCCCCTCTATATGGTATATGGTATATTGGGTCATTTTCATTGGCTGTTGTCATAAATGTTTTCAGCCCTATAACGGACCACGCTGCATAATAGTTGGCCAACTCATGTAACCCTCTGACTGGGCTCAATATCCAACCCCCAAAACACTGTTAAAAATTTGCTGTAAATCAAGATTTTTTTACTTGGAACTTAGAATTTGGCTCAAAAAAGAACATAAAATTCATAAAGCTAGAAAACACATCTTTGGTTTGAAATCATTTTAAATGGAATCAAGAAAAAATGTGCTTAAATGTGTCTGTCTAATAGCTAATTAATAAGTATTATGAGAGTTTTCCAAACTTTAATTTTTTAATTGCTGTTTTATTTTGGAATATTCTTTATTTAGATATATATGTTATCGGTTTAATATTTTTATAATTATTTCTTGAATTTATATTGACAAGATTGGGTTTCGAACCCGCGATTATTTTCAAACAGAAGAGACTTTTTCCAAATACAGTCTGACATATTAAGAAATGTAATAATTATTAATATTTTATACATAATAATATTTCTAAAAACTAAGGATTTTATTCATAAGAACTGAGATTCTTTAGATTGGTTAAAATTATATAATATGGTTTTATTTGGTATTAATACTCGTATAATAATTTTGTTGTTCATTTTTTTCAGTGAACAAAAAGTAATCAGATATCGAAATCTGGCTTGTGGTCAACAGATTTCCATTTTGGTTTCTTTGAGGTGGAGTGGAGGAGTGGTGGAGTGGGCGGTAATCAAACTAACCAGTTATATGAAAACCCTTATAACTGTGCAGCAAAAATAAATGTCATTCAACATGGAAAAGTGTCATGTATTTGACGAATAATTACCGACAACATTGCGTGATTGGTTGAATCAGAATCAGGAGGCGGCCTGTGGTGTTATGGCTTTAGATTTAGTTTTGTTTAGTTGTGTCGACTTGGAATGGGGTTGGCTATAATTACCAGGTAGTCAGCGGTGTCTCTGGCCAGGACTTGGGTTTAGATACCACACGACAGTCGACGCGAAAGGAGCTCACAATAAATTCTCCCGTTGAGATCTTAAAATGTATTCACCTGCCAAATCGCCTATAGTTGATGTTACGGACAGTGAACTGGACATTGAGCTGGAACCGCCTTATAGTAATCCAAATCCAAATCCGAATTCAAATCCAAATCTACGCCTCCCATTGCCAGGACTTGCTGCAATTCCCAGTCTCCTGGCGTCCCACAGTAAATGCAACAATGCCACCTCCACTTTGCCAGCCTTTGAATACATTGCACCACCGAATCACTGCAATGCACTGCAAAGTCTGTCGGATTTTCCGCTCATGGAGCTGAATCGTGTGGGCATGTTTCCGATGGGATTCCTACATCGTCGTGCTCGTGGCGAGAAACGTCCTATACCCGATGCCCAAAAGGATGCCAAATACTATGAGAGACGCAAGCGCAACAATGAGGCAGCTAAGAAGTCACGGGATGCTCGGAAAATTCGCGAGGATCGCATCGCATTCCGTGCCGCGCTCCTCGAGCAGGAGAACTCTATACTCCGTGCACAGGTGTTGGCCCTAAGGGATGAGTTGCAAACGGTGCGGCAGCTGCTCGGTGCCACAACGAGTGGCATGCTCGGTGTGGCAAGGCAAGTCTGATGTGATCACAGACCATAAACGACAGATATCGCCGTGTATATATGTAGTTCTAACTGTTATTGGACTAGTGCAATTTGTGACACATCACATTTTGTAGTTTTGTGATTTATGTTAACTAAATAAATTATTCGAATTATTATTAATATACAGAGTAATTTCTGGTGTTCACTTTTTACGTAAAGTGTTTATTTATATATTTAAAAGTACTAATTATGAGTTAATGGCAAACAATTCTTGGTTCAATAATAATAACTGACGAATTTTAAGAGCGACTTCTCTTTTAAGTCCGTGTTGGTTAATGCTTCTCTTTTCTCACGCTACAACACTGCGACTCTGCTAAACTTCTGTAGCTTTCAGTGATGCTCAATCAGCTACTGCTAAACTGTTCATCTCTGACCAGCTTACGTGTATTCTTCTTCACACAGCTTGGAAATTTAAAAAGCTAATTTCCTTATGCTTTTAATCCTTTTGTATTGCGTTTAAGTTAATTAATAATTCTTGTTAGTCTCACTAAAAATGCTTTAATGCAAGAATCTTAAATTTCGAAATTTAAAGTTTAATATTTGCATCTTAACTTAACGCTGATAATGAATTAATTTTAATATGTAATACATTAAAATATATTATGTATCCCTAGAAAAAAAAGTCCTTCAGCTGTTAGGAAAACAAGTTTATTGCTGTATTGATAGGCTTGTATAAATGATTAATGGTAACAAACTACAATAGATGTCATAACAACAACAAACTACAAGTTGAGCGAGTGCAGCTGCACTTGACCATCAGTTTGCAGTAGCAACAATTGCTGAGCAATTGAGGAACTGCAAGCGGTGGCAATATCCATAACATTGCAACCGATTTCGGGCACCTCACGATCCAAATGGAAATCGTAGCGACGCACGGATCCATTGGCAAGGGCGAAGAGTTGCCAACCGTCGCTGGACTGGACGAGAGCCTGGACAAGATGCTGGCGCATTGAGCTGCCACTGAGTAGCAACTGTTGGTCAAAGGAGCGCAACTCGTAGCAGCGACGTGGCTGTTGCAGCAGCAGCAAGGCCGTGTTGGGTCTCGCATCATAGTCGCTGCTCCTCAGTTCCAGTTCCTGTTGATCCTGTTGATCAAACGATCGACGCTCGTTGAGTATTATGTTTTGTATGGCACAGGATTTTCCCGTTTCCGGATCGCCAGAGATTTCCTGTACGAAGTAATCAAAAATATTATTCTAAATTAAAAAATTTGTATATCCAAATTGAAAAAAACTAAAGTGCATTTAATACGGAACTAAGAATTAGGAAAACAGAATAAGGATTAGTTGTAAAAGGGATTGAAAGTTGTAAAAATAAGAAATGTGGAGACAAAAATTAAGAAAACAACTTGGGGAAAAAACAAAACTAGAAAGCATTTGATACGGAATTAAAAATTAGGCAACCAAAATCAGGAATACTTTTATAAGAGAATCTAAAATTGTCACAAAAAAAAAATAAAAAATACGAAATGTGTTTTCTTACAATAAAATAAAATCACAGACTTTCTATATATATATTGTACGTCAACTTTTCCAAAAGTTTAATAAAAATCTTTTGATGCGATCGACGAATTATTTCAGTTCCGAGTTCTAAGTTTAAACAACATTATTTATAATTTTAGCTTTTACCTAAATATTTTTTTTTTTTTTCCCCAATAAAATTATTCTTAATTTTAGTCTTCCAACTTATATTCCAACTTATGTTTGCTCTAATTTCTTTTTTCCTACTTATCTAGGACTTCTAACTTTTGTAGCTTATTTGTTTTTCTATTCTGTAATTCCTTAAAAGTGATTTGAAATTACGTATGAGTTACCTCGGGAGTCAGCTGTGTTGTCGGCATCGCTGTTGTGGGTCTGTCCAAACGTTGCCGCTGCCTTGGACTGCAGTTGAGGATCATGACGGAGCCGTTGGACAAACCGACGGCCACAAACTGCTCATTGGAGAGCACACACAACGAGGTGGGAAAGAGAAAGCGACTCTCGTGGATTGCAATGCGTTGAAATCGCTCCGGTTTCAAGCTTCTCGTGCAGCACAGCACAAAATTGCGATTGGTGCAGACGTAGATGAGTTCGCTGCCCGCATCGATGCCACTAAAGCGTAATCCCTGCAATCCCTGATCCGCCAGTGCCGTCTGCAGTGTCTGTGTCTCGTCCAGTTCCCGCAACAACTCATCGCTGTAGACATTTCCCTCGAACAGAGACTTGGTCTTCTCGTAGCCACTCTGGTTCCTCCTCAGCAATCGTCGCTCCAAATAATCACGCAGATCGCAGCTGGCCGCCTGTAGAAGCTTCACTCGCGCCCAGGGTGATAGGATACTCCTTGGTGCTGGACGCACTGCATCCGCGTCCGCTTTCCACGAGGCTCCAAATGCTCAGCAGTCCCGAATCGTTGAGCGATGCGTACTTCAAATAATACAATAAATAACAAAACAAATACATGTAGAAACATTTTTGATCAACTGTAAAATACCCTGTACCTAATCTGTAAAATACAGAATATCAAGTAACAGTTACTTTCGATAAAAAAAGAGAAACTCAAATAATTAAAACTGTAAAATTATTTTTGATTTGTATTTTTGGTATTTTTGTATGCAGTTCTCATTTATTATCTGGATAAATAGAAAATCTTCATTATACAAGTTTCTATTGTAGAAACAGAACAAAAGCTTTTGGTTTAAGGTTTTTTTATTATAAAAATTAGTAGAAAAACTCTTAACTGAAATTTTTTATGAAAAAAACTGTATTTTTAAAAATTGTAAACAGTTAAATTGTTCATTTGCATAATGGAAATTGAATTCGCATAGCAAAATATCAAGAAATACCAAATATAAAATATGTATTAAAAAATAGATGGATTTAAAAAAAAATTAAGTTTACTTAACATTCTCAATAGACTCAATAGTATTATAATAATGAAAAATAAAAGTTTTATTTTATTAAAAATATCAAATATCAAAGATATTTAAAAATACCGATAATAAAATGAAAAAAAAGTCGGAAAATAATAAGATTGATTTGGAAATAAAAAGAAATAATAAATGAGATTAAAAGATCAGTGAAAATTAGAATATTGTCATTTGTTCAATAATTGAAATTTTCTACTTAAAAATTCGTAAATATTGCCAGATTTATAGATACAGGGTCTAATGACTTCCTGCTTATCTTTGACATGTCACTTACCTGGATATCCTTGTGTGGCAGAGTCAAGCTGCTGCCCAACGCCATGCCAGCTGTCCTGGGAGCTGATCGAAAGCTGCGCACATCGACAACGGCACCCAGATCCAAGGCTCCAGCTCCAGCTCCAGCTCCAGCTCCAAACGGAGCGGTGTCCAGACAAGGCACCACCGACTGTGTGGCCGCGAAGTGTGTGAGATTGCCATCCAGCTTGGAGCAGTAGCTGTGCGTCTCGCGCAGATCCCACATGGCCACGCTGCCGTCCCGCAAGCCGGCGACAATGATGTCCGGCGCCTCACTGCTGAAGGAGACGCGGCAGACTTCCGACCAGGTGGAGAGCAGACGCAACGGTTTGCTGGCGTCCGTCAATGACCAGACCATCAGCAGATTGGCAAAGTCATCGCGATAGACATCGTTCTGGGGAGCACACTCATGCACGGTGACCACCAGCTGCAGTTGACCAGTGCTGCCAAAGATGCGACGCACACGCAGCGCATCGAGGAGTCCGGTCTGCAGCGGAGACACTCGCTGGCCTGGACAATTGGCAGTCAACACCTTGCCCAGCAGCAATGAAGCCCGCTGCAGGAATCCAGCCAGCTGCTCCAGATCATTGGGTTTACGCCAACGCTGTCGTTGCTGCTGCAGCGCACGCTGCTGCTCCGCCCGACGCAGCTGCTCCAGACGTGCCAAGCTGCCGTCCAGTGTATCCTTTGATTTAGTAGAAACACTCTCAGTATCATTGCCTGCATCTCCGCTGCAGTGGAGCACCAGCTGACCAGCATAGTGTGGCGGATGCTGTGTCCAGCTGCTGCGCATGTGCAGCTCCAGCGTCTGGCATTCCGCATCCATGTGCTGAGACTGTGTCTGCGTGGCCAGCTGACAGGTGTTCAGCTTGCCATAGCTCTGCATGTAACCCTCATAGCTCAAGGGTTTCATCTCAAACAGCTGATACTCCAGCTGATCAAAGCGGAGTTTCCCCATCAGCTCCTGGCCACGTCGACTGATCACCGGACGCGCCACAAAGCTCACATAGCCGCCATAGTGCACATCCGCTGAGGAAGCGGATGAGGATGGGAATGAGGATGAAGATTTGGGTAACTCGTTTCCATAGCTGCTAATGCCCGAGTCCAGTTGCTCCGAGTTGCCCAGACTGTGGTTGGTATCGAAGCTATCGTCTGCCTGCTGTCTGGCTGATTCCCTATACGAATGTCGTAAAGAATTATTCAGAATACGAGAATTCGGAAATAGAAAAATAATACATAGAAAGCGGCATACGAAATTAAAAATTCGGAAAGCTAAATTAGGAATTCAAAATAGAAATAAAATAGAACATTTGGAAGACAAAAGTTAAGAAAATTAAGAAAAGAAAAAATATACGAATATCGTAAAGAATTATTTAGAATTTGAAAATTCAGAAATATAAAATAATATATATATAAAAAGCGGAATACGGAATTAAAATTCGGAAATAAAATTCGATATTTTAAATAAATCAAGATATGAAATTTAAATTTAGAAGTTAAGAAAAAAGTAGGTTCCAAACAATTATATTACTTCCACACTTTGGCTTTTCATTATTTGTATAATCTGATTATATTCTTATGTTGATTTCCAAATTTATGATACCTTTTTTCCCTATTTTAGATTCCTAATTAGTTTTTCCTAGATACTTTTTCTATTTATTTTTAATTTTTTAAAAACTAATCTGAATTCGTATGAATTACCGTCTGGCTGTCTGTCGACGCGTCTGCATGTCATAGTGTCCCGAGTCCAGTTTCCTCTCCAGCTCCCTGTCGCGCTGTATTACAGTTATTGGATTTTGCGTGGGCTCCGAATCTTCCGAATCTTCCTCCTCATTGTTCTCCGCAATATATTGTTCGCTTATGAATTGTTTCGCCGCTTTCATGGGCTGCTCCTCATCTTCTACATGCTGCTCCTGCTCCTGCTCCTCATCCTCCTCGTTCTCCTCCTCCTCGGGCGTACTGGCATCTGTCTCAAAATCCGATTCATAAGATTCAAAATCATCGGAGTAATTATCCGATTCATTTGCTGTCGTTGGATTTGGTTTCTTAGCTGCCTCAAACTGCACTTCAAATGTTATGGGTTGTTTGATATTTTTAACTTGTTCTTGTTGTTGCACTTGCAACTCGCTGCGCTGCTTGGCCGAGTCCCGTTTCAGCACCACAATCTCCTCGGGCTGCAGTGTGCGTGAATATGTGCGCGCTCGAGCTACAACTGCTTGCTCATTAACTGCTTGCTCCTCAACTCCTGCAGTTGCGACTGTTCCCACTGTTGCTACTGTTCCCACCCACTGTTGCTACTGTTCCCACTGATGCCACCGTTGCTACTGTTCCCACTTTTGTATGTTTTGACTGCACTCTGCGCTTTGATGGTGGTGACAACACTGTCACACTATGATATGTGTCCAGCACGGCATTTGGTTTTAATTTGTTGTTGCTGCTGCTAGTTGCAAGCAATTTGCTTGTTGTTGTTGTGGGCGATGGGGTTGTTCTTTTACTTTTACTTGCAACATGCTCACGCTCTTTGTTTTTGCTTGTGTGCAATGCTGGCGACTTTTTACTTAATGTTGCTGTTGATGTTGCAACCTTTGTGGTTATCTTCACACTTCTTTCATTTTCCGTGCTATCCTGTTGTTGGACTTTTAGCTTACTGCCTCTTGATGTAGTTGCGACTGTTCCACTTGTTGCAATCGATTTGCTTGCCTTACGTGGCAATGCTTCATTTTTGCTCTATAAATAAAATAACCATATTTATATATATTTAAAATAACGCTCATTTTCGCCATAGCTATTAACTGTCTTTGTTGAATTTTGCAACACCAATCGATAACAATTATTATTACTGTGCTCTCTCGATAGCACGAACGATCGATCGCAGCTCTCTCCGGTCGGCTCTTAATAAATTAAAATCAATGAGTAATTCACAAAATGAGTGCGTTGTGTGTGCGCGGTGTTTGTAGCAATGCCTTTAATAACTATATTTATGTTCAATTCATTGGCAAGTGGCAAGCTGTAGTGTGCCTGTCGTGTTCCATGTGCAATTATTAAAGCTGCAAAACCAAGCAAATCAATTGGATTCAAGTACAAAGTGCTTGTTATTAAAATACTTGAAGCTAATTAAGTGTCAGTTCTTACGTTTGTTTTGCTCGCTGTTCGCGTCGAATTCTTTGACATTTTATGACTGAAACTTTGCTTAGTGTAAATAAAATGTAAATCACGTATGTTTAATCAATTTTAATTGTATATTCAGCTGCTCATTGCAAAAAAGGACATTTCGTTGTGACAAAATTGTATTGTTCACATAGCAACTGAGTGAGTAGCATAGCAACAAAAACAAATTCACAGCTGTTGCTTTTTATTTTTGCCTGCTTGTGAGCAGCATACTGACTTTTACTACCGTTCTCAAATTTTCAACGCTGCGCAACACTAGCAAAATAGGGCTGCTAACATTTGAATTAAAATTGTTATATTTGTATTACTTAGCATAATTAAGCTTTATTTGTGTGCACATTTAAAGTAATATCACAATAAATAAATTTCATTTGGTGCACCGGTGACTAAAATGATAAACGCCACAAAGCGGCAGTTGTGAGCAACAAAACAAGGCACAAATTGCCCTTGCCGTTTAAGTGCGCCCCTCCGCTATCCTCGTCTTCCCCCCGCCCAACATAATACTGTGACATGTAACGGTCGTAAATATGCTCCATGGTGCGTTTGGCATCATCTCGATGCAGCTCTTGCGGGCCATATAGAGAATCCGTGGTATCATGGAACAGGATATCATTGCGTTTGTCAAAGACACCATATAGTGTAAACGTACGCACTTCGCTCTTGTAGTTCTTGCCAAACAGATGATCCATGTCCCTTAAGGAGTTGTAGATCTCGTTGTGTCTCGCCGTCGACACATCGTGTGTCATCAATTGGCCACGCGTCGTCCAGTGCAGATAGCAGTACTCGAATCTTGAATATCGTTCGATGCCGCCATAGGGACACAACAGACGGTAAGACTTTGGTTTGCCACGCTTCAACCAATCTGATGTTAAATTACCGCTGACATATTTCTTGTAGATGTCGGAACTGATGAAGGCCACATCGGAGCCTTCGGCTAGGCAACGCAAGGCGCCTTCATTGCCACGATAATGCTCGGGACACTGGCGACCCTTTTGTGGATGCCAAAGGCAAGAGTCGCGATGGAAGTAGGCGTGCAGTGAGTGCACGTTTCCAGTTGCATTTACAATGGTCTCCAGCACGGAGAGATGAGCAGCTCCCTCATAGCTGGGCAAACAGGCGCGAGCGCCTCTTAAATCCTTGAAGCTATTGAACTTTCCCTCCTTGTGCACCAGCGCAATGATCGTATACCGATCATGCATGCTCTCCGCATACTCGTAGAGCAACGGTTTCAAACCGTAATCCCTTTGCGCCTGCACACGGTGTTCCTGATCCACAAGCATTACATCGGCGCTCTTGTATTTGATATCATCCATGCACATCTCCAGATTCGATGTGCGTATACACTGTATATTCGGATTGACGCCGAAGACCTGTGATGCCTCCTGCAACCAGGAGCACTTGATGTGCTCAATGATGGACGTGGTGCAGACGACAATGGAACGCGGTGGATTGCATTCGGGAAAACTGTAGGCGGACTGAAAGCCATCGGCCTGATCAAGATAATCATTAATCGGTATGACATTGTCCATGGGCCATGTGAACACGTGATATGTCTCCAGCAGGCTAAGCAAGGCGTTCTGCCAGCTCTGCGGCTCATCGTGGGTCAGTCCAGTGACCAGACGCTGCACCTGAGCGGCATGGGAGCGACGGGCAGCGACGACGGGCCAAGGCTTCGTTACCCAAGTGCATGGACGGGTCGCATTCAAGGGCTGCAAATGTCCATCCAGACAGAGGTAGCTGTATTTCGATGGATCATCCTGAGCTGCCAGACCCGCAAACTGTTGAAATACTCATTATAACAATTGATTATTTTTATAATTGTACTCTACTCACACCAAAGTGACTCTTGACATCGTCGAGGCGCGCCCAGGAGACGCTGCCGCCTCCGCTGGTCAGGCAATAGAGTGTGCCACGTCTGCCCCAGTGCTTGTCCGTATCGTCACAGCTGTAGGGATCGTAGCACAGCTGACATAGTGACGGATAGCGATCCTTAAGAACGCGATCCTGCTTGGCATCTGGCACCCAGGGACCCGCTTTGCAGCTTGGACCAAAGAACTTGGCGGAAGCCGCAATGCGGTCCTCAGTTAAAGTGAGATCTGGATTGCAGGTCTTTGCCACCATCGTTGACTCGAAATACTGTTTCCAAAATGAATATCATAAATATTTGCTATTGAAATTTCTAAAAAGTTAAGTAACTCACATCGGAGATGGCTGTAGTCCAGTGATTTTCCAAACCATTTCCAGGATGACATAGCTTGGCCCCATGCAGATCATGGGCTGTGTGTATCCCAGCATTGTTATTCACCACGGCAACAATTTCATATTCAAAATGCGATTCGTGGGAGCGCAATTCGCTGGTAACCAAAATTTCCACACTTGCCCAACGAGCTGCAATTAAATCTTCGGATGAGAGCACTCCAAAATGGGCAGTTCCCTTGTGGATGCGACGAACACAGTCCAAACGATCCACACCAATAACACATTCAATGTTACTGGTCGCTTCTAGCAATGGACAAAACTTGGTCGCCTTACGATATGTGCCCCGTGATTCTACCACACAAACACGTACTGAAATTGAAATAAAAAAATCGTTATAACACATTTAAACTTTGGTGTATATTTTAGAGTTATCAGTGTAGAGATATCCCATCTTAAAAAACTATCGGTAGAATTTGAAATTTAATGAAGGGAACAGAAAAATTAAATTTAAGTTAATTCTTTATATATTTTTATATTAAAATTCAATTTTAATTTTCGAAATGAGATTTCTGTGACTGTTTAAACTTTGGAATTTATTTAAAACTGTAAGTTGCATTTTGGAGTTATCAATGCACAAATATCAAAACTTTAATAAACTATCTGTATAACTTGGAACAGGAAACTTAAATTTAACCTTTTTTTTTGTCTATTTGAATATTCAATTTCAATTTTAGAAAAGAGATTTATGAACGTTTTAACTTTGGTATTTATTTAAACAAATCTTTAAAATAAACTATCTGTATAATTTAGAATTTTAAGAAGGGAACAGGAAACTTAAATTTAAGCTTATTTTGATCAATTTTAATATTCAAATTTGTATATTCAAAACAAGAAATAAGATTTCTATGGTTTTTGAATATAAATATACAAAATGTTCTTCTCATTTTACAATCTGTTTATTCACATTAAAAAAGAAACTTTATTTTTGATTACAAATTCACTTGCTTTGATTTAGCTTTAAAATTTAATTGCTACGATCTTAAATTTAAAAGCATAGTATAAAATAGATTTTAACGATTTCAATTTGTGTGAATTATTTGTTTAATGCGTGCAGTATTCAGAAGAAGATACGAATTTTTATTTAAAAATTCCCCCCTGATATTTGAGCATGCGCAACCGGTTTCACGCAGTATTTGCATTTCATGGTCGTCACTGGGTAAATCAGATAATAATATTATAACGATTACGCAGAAGTCACAAGTGACCGACAATTAACTGTTGTTGACATGCGGAATCAGGCGGGGGGAAGTCCCAATCTCTCAATTTGGCCACTGACACAGACATTCAAGGTTGTTTTTAGTGCAGTTTTTATAGAAATTTATTACGAGTCTCAGATTTGGAGACTGGTTTTTCGGCTACCTGCGGAAGAGACAATTGTCTCAGCTGACTGGTTGTAAATGCGAATAGAAGTCTATATATCATATATTGAAGGAGGTGCTCAATATTATTGAGTGGAGTAGAGTACACTTAATTTATTATTATTATATTTGCAAACTGCAATCATTAACTATGAGAACGCTAATCAAACAAGTTGTCATAGGTAGTCAAAGATTCCCTCAATTCTTATTTATTTTAGCCATTAGCACCTCTTCTGATCTCATCAATTTATGCAACATTTTCCCAACTAAATTTTATTTTAGAATTATTTTAAATTTCGTGAGCGTATGCAAACTTCGGTTTCTTTGCATCGACTTGTTTTTCTTGTTTATTATTTCTCTCACTGAAGGTCAGCTGGTTTGATAGCGGCTTTTGGTAAATCAATAACTAAGTCATTGTTTCGGCTTTAAAACATGTATTTAATTTTTCATTAAAAATAACGTTTCTTATATAACTTTTCGGAAGCAAAATAACTGAATATGAAATTATTTTGTACAAAATTTTATGCAGTTTCTACGAATTTTTGATAGTCTCACAATAATATAAGATAAAGACTCTTTTAAATTCAATTTCCTTTCTTAAACTGAATTATAAGTGATTATTATTATAAATAAATGAGGTTGACTTTATCACAACTGACTCTACCGAAAATTTTAAATAAAATAAAATAGATACATTTATTTAGTTGGTTATTATTAAGGGTTTAGATTCCTCAGATTGTTTGTCACATCAGCTGCATTTCAGGGTCCAGTTTAGTCAACTTTGAACTTACGTTTGCCATCATCGGGAGGTTCGACGGCGACACAATTTGATATTGATAAGAGCACGACAAATGGCCATATTAAGAGCGACTGCATTATTGTGTAATTATTTAAATTATTTCACTTAAATATAAAATATTAATTAAATATGTATTTCTTTTGAGGAGCACTTTATTTCGATGTTCTTTAATTGTTGTGTTTAATTAATCGCGCTATCTGCACTTAGGCAACAATTACGCCTACCAATTTCAACATATATATGTCACTCTATATAGATGCTGATGCACATATTATATATACATATATATAGTATATATAACCGGAGAATGCGCTTTATCGACCGAACGCGACGGACGAACAGCGGCGACTGTTCGACAGCCTCCGATGCAGCTTACGACGTCGACTACTGAACAATATTTCTATATGTTATAGTATGTTACGTAGTTTTAGTTCAAAACCCGTTCCGTAAGGCCCTCCACGCACAGCTGATGAGTCAAGTGGAGCTTTGGAAATTTCAGGTTTTGATTGATTGCCAGAATCAGTGAAAGGTGCGTCGGGGGAATTACCCATAGTATAAATCTGAGAATGCATTGCAATTCAACTTATTTGCTATCCATTTTATACAATTTTGGAAAACACAAAAGGCTTTTTAGTTATTTCTTTATATAGCTCTTATTATTTTTCTATTTTTATCATCATTCTTTTTCTTTATACAACTTGTAATATATCAGGATTTTTCAGATATTCCACCAGCTTATTAATTTTCAATAACATACTGAAAACTCAAATCTATTATTGGGTTCTGTGTGCATTTAATATTTTCTTTATTTTCTATATATATTTAGTTTTATTTTTACTTTTTGTTCTGTTAAACAACTAAATCTCCTCAGCTTGCACATATATCACTCTTTCTCAGTCTACCATCGATTGCTACTATATAATCTGTAACAGTATCTATCATAACAAATAAGCTTGCTTGCAAGTTTTACTCTGACTATTATTGGCATTCTTCTTATCATTAGTAAAAGCTTATCAGCTGTCCATTGTAGACCGTAAAGATTGTACAACTGTAGACTGTAGAGTTGTGTCGGTTGTGGGAGCTTCGATTTCAGTCACGGCCCTCAGTTTGCGGCATCGAAACGCCCTCAACTTGATCTCCAGTCTCAAGTGAACTCGCGTGATAATTTCTCGTGTAATTCAACATTAAATCTCAATTTAATTATATGTCATATTCCGTTGCTGAAAGTGTGCCATTGTATTCAAATGTCTAGTTAAATAGATTGGAGGAATCGACTACACTAAAAAAACTTGTAATTGACACCAATTTTATTTATCAGAATATTATATTACAAATATTAATTTTAATACCCAAAAATCGGGCTGACAAATAAAATAAGAGATCAAGTTTATATTGTAAATACTGTGCATTATAAATATAATTTTAGTTGTCGTTTCTAGTTGATCTTTTTTGTTAGTGTACAAGGTATTCAGAGATTCTACGGCTTCCCTGTAGAAAACTTTGACTCAACTGCTGATAATTTGTTAGTTTGCTGTTATTTCCAATCTACGCATTACGTATATTTGCGTATTTGTAAACAAATTTGTACATCAATTTTTACATTTATTTGTTTATATATTTGTATATATTTCGACATAATCTTTAATTTGGGAATGGACTATTCGTGTTTTGATTAATGCATCACTCTGAAACTCTTTTTCGCCTGTAACCTATGCCACAAATTTACAAATTGACATACTTGTTATTAACAATCTCTGCGGGGTGTCTTGTTTTTAAGTCTTCTTTAATTGGTTTTTTTTGTTTTGGTTAAACTTTTGTTTTGTTTAATTTTTGGCATTATTAATCTCTCGCTTGATTATGTTTTTTTTACTTATATGTTTAACGGTTTTCAAGTATATAAATTAACTGTACGTATGTTAAATAATTTAACATCACTTTGATCACTTAATTTGTGTGTGAATCAATCAAGTTAAAAAATTCGCCAAACGTACGAATTGAAATACAGTGAATACCCCCTAAAATGGACACTCAAAAGTACAAAAACTCATTAAATACTCTGTATATTACATTCTCATACAATAGTATTTAAACTAGACACATTAAACCAATTGGAAATTTTACCTATATGAATTTAAACGTCAATTCAATTGTAAATTTATTCTTAAGAACTTTCCTAAAACAATGGAATTAGAAGTGCTCACAGTAGATATTAAAACTACTCTATAATTCGACAAGTGTCTGTCTGAAAATGTAAATTTAATTACTCCCCATAAATCTGAATATTCCAACATTTTTTAGAATGTTGAAAGTTTATAATATTATTATTATAGACATAAAACGCAGACATTAAAATTTGGGTTGAAAGTATTCCATCAGATAATATGCCTTCAATTGTCATTATTTATCAACAGGGTAGATAAGAATTGCAGGTCCTAAAATAATTATGATAATAACTACTTTTATGGCAGACCTGCAGATATGTTTGTGTACATTTCGTATAATCGCATTTATTGCACAAAAAAAAATAAATTTATGCTCTCCTAATGTCTTTTCTAATTCTCGTAGTGATAAGATAATCAGCTTGACAACGCATACTTTACATATGATTCTATATTTTGTGCCATTACAGATCAAAAATAAATATATAGTAGACAAGTCGGCTGAACGCTGAAACTATGTTCGTATCAGTCAAGGGAAATCGACGAACCATAAAGATTACACCGCCTGATTACAGTGCATGGAGTCATTAAACTGTGATATTTACTTTTGCTATTGTGTGAATAGTTCAATATTCTAGGGAGTGTATTTTTACCTATATCTAAGTACATACAGTACATTAAGTACATCTGAGACAATGGCGCGAATTAACAAACGCCTGCTTCCAATCAAAGCACATTTCTTCTTCTTCATGGCGGGTAAGTTTTTGTTTTGAAATTGTTTTTGAAAATATAAAAATGTAAAAAAAAATAAAATTTTCGAAATAAATATTATTTACATACGAAATTATTTTAGAGTCCAAATCATGATCAAAAAGGTATTCCGTAATAAAATCGGTTGAGTTTTAGCAGAGTTATGAAAGTTCAAAATTTTTGAAAAAATTTAAAGGGGTAGGTATGGAAAAATGGCGATTGGTCGAAAAAAATAAAATTTTCTAAATAGATATTATTTAAATGCAGAATAAATTTAGGGCTCAAATTATGATCGGAAAAGGTATTCCGTACTCAAATCGGTTGAGTTTTAGCCGAGTTATGAAAGTTCAAAGTTTTTAAAAAATTACATTTTTTTCCTTCACTTTTAATTTTTGCTGTTCAAGCTATCATCTTAGTCAAATCTCAACCGACTTCTCCGTCATTCACTTTATATCTTTTCGTTAATATTTCATAATTTTATAACATATTTCTCCGATTTCGATTAATGGATAATCTAATGACAATATTTTATGCATCTTTCTTTGAACTGTTAGCAATGGGACCCATATTGCCGCAACTATCGGTAATAGGGAAACAGATTGGCATTCCTCCAGATATAATGGGATATATAACCGCTGTATTGCCAATACTCTATGTGTTGGCAAAGCCACTTGTTGGCTTTCTAGCTGACTATTTTGTGGTAAGATCTATATAAAGAAATTTTTTGCATAATTTATTTATTTTCAATTATATTAAACCTCTAACGTCACAACAATAAAAGCTTAAATAAAATTGCTTGAATGTTTACATATCAATAGAAATTCTAAAAATAATAAAAGAGTATATAATAAAATCTCAATTAAAACTAACACATATTTATTGAAAAACTATAAAAATATATTTATATCAATTCAATTTTATATGATGAATTATTTATTTAATATTAATTCAAATTTTGTAAATAAAATTGCAATGAAATCATTATAAAAAATTATAAATTTAATACTTAAAATAAAATGTATATTAACCAAAGAATCATTAGAATGCATTTAAAATAGTTATATATATCATAATATCCATATTTTTTATAGAACCTGCGCAAATTCATCTTTATGACATTGATTGTGATCATGACGTTGGCCTATGCGGGATTCTATTTCCTGCCCAGCTCGCGACACGCCATTGAGCTGGATGAGAGCAGCTCCTCCTGGTGGGTGACACTGACAGAGGAGCCGCTCCACTGTCCGGAGGAGCTGTATGTCGATAAGGATTATTGCCAGACAACACATAAAGCGCAGTGCAGTCAACAGAATTTCACATTCCACACGTTGTTGGTGGCGCCACAATTTGAGGCAGGATTGAATTTGAGCACAAATCTTTTGCATGGCAATGACAGCTATTTTCTGTGCCTCAGCGAACTGACCGAGTCGATCTCGTGGAGCAACAGTTCCGCCAAGTGCGACGTGCAACACATCGATAGCTGCATCTACGGAAGTGGCAAGTTCTGGCTTTTTGTCTGTCTGCTGTTTATTGGAACCATTGGCTTCAATGTCACCAATTCCATCTCGGATGCCTGCTGCTTTGACCAGCTCGGGGAGGAGGAGACCAAGTATGGAGCACAACGTGTCTGGGGCACCATTGGATTCGGGATTACCGCACTCCTTGCCGGCATCGTTGTTAATCTCTGGACATCGGATGAAGTCAAGAGTTTTACGCCCGCTTTAATTATCATGTGTGTGTTTAGTGTGCTGGATGTGTTGAGTGTGTCCAGGCTGAAAATGCCACAGCTGGGCAACTCCGAGTCCATCTGGACGGATGTGTGGCAATTGGTGCGACAGCCTCCGATTGTTACCTTCCTGGTGTTTGCCACCATTGCGGGCATTATTGATTCCTTCATCATTTACTTTCTGTTCTGGCACGTGGAGGAGGTGGCCGCCCAGACGGGATTCACCCAGGACATCAAGCTCATTGAGGGTTTGGTCGTTGCCGCCGAATGTTTGGCCGGGGAAGTCCCCTTCTTCTTCTACAGTGGCAAGATCATCAAGAAACTTGGCTATGTGCATTGCATGTCCATGTGCTTCTTCTTCTATGCAATACGACTGTCGCTCATCTCATGGATACCCAATCCCTGGTATCTCGTTGGCGTCGAACTCTTCTTCCAGGGCATCACCTATGCCCTGTGCTACACCTGCATTGTGGCCTATGCTTCTGCAGTGGCTCCGCCGGGCACCTCGGCCACCGTCCAGGGCCTCATGGCAGGCATGGATGATGGGCTGGGCTTCTCCATTGGCTCCCTCGTCGGTGGCATTATGTTCAAGCATCTGGGCGGACGGGAGAGCTTTAAATACTTTGCCATTGGTGCCATATGCACCTGTGTGGCACACATCATCCTGCGTCCATTGTCCCGGAAGCGACAGTATTTGCCCAAGAGCGGCTACCAGATGCCAACGGATCAGCCGGAGGATGAGTTCAGTTCGCTGCCTTCATCCCCGCAGCCGCAGCCGGTGGAGTTGCCAAAAGTTTACTAGTTTTAAGCACTAAGTAAATAACCTATAGAGAACTCATTTCATACAAGAAAAGTGTCCAAGAAAGTCAAATAATTTCCCTCGCACATTGCATTCACGGGAAAAATTTCCCGTGGACCCAATGTCGAGGCATTTGCTTAGACATTTTTATACAATTCTCATAAGTAAACTTAACAATTAATTTTAAAATAAAAATTACAATATAAATTATTATTCATTGTTATTTACTTGTGAATTTTATCTGGAACTAATAATAAATCTTATTGTCCAGCCCTTAAAGCTATCCCTGGTCTTAATCCGCCATTTTGTATATAATTTGCACAAGTTAACTTAACAATTAATTTTCAAATAAAAATTACAATATAAATTATTATTTATTGTTATTTACATCACCTCATTTTATCTGCTAACAATAATCAATCTCAAATTCCAGCAATGGAAGCCATTCCTGGTTTTAATCAGCCCTTTTGTATTATTTTGCACACGTTTATATACAATTTATACGATTTTAATACAAATATTGAAGAATAAGTATCAAATCAAGCAAGTTGAATGACATTTTGGATTGTTTTATTTCGACAAGTGTTCCTCTCATTCCATTTTAGGATCGCACGCGGCGCCGACAACTTTCAAGAGGTGTCTCTATAGCTGTTTATATTGACAATAATATTGAAACGTGCTCAGTTTCCAATTCTGAGGCGGCTTTTGAAAGTGAAACTGATTTGTGGAGTGAGTTCATCATCATTCTAAATGTCGAGCAGTTCCCACTCCACAAATCTTTGCAATTGAATGCTCTGCTAAATAACACAGGTGAACATGGTTTTATTTTATTACAGAATTTGTTTAAAATTAAATCTATGAAAACTAAATTTAGTTATAATTTTTCTTAGTTTACAAGAGTTGCTTTTGATTTCTAAACAAGTAAAGCAAATTGAATAAATGGTTGATTACAAGTTTTCTGTCAGAACAATTACTTACTTAACTGTACACCGATAACTCATTGACTGAAAGCTGTTAAGCAGTGTACTTAATTTATGCCCAAGTGTTGGACCACTTGAGAGTTTTTTAAGAACAAAATTAGACTGGGCAGCTACTTATTCAGAATTGAATTGGTTCGAATGGGGGCTATAAAAGTGTGGTCCAACACTTCTAACAGTCCACATTTGGAGAAGATGTTCAAAGCGTTGGGGAATTGTCTTGTGCTGCCCTTGCTGATCGTTTTAAGTCTGAGGACGATTAGCTGCCGCCAGGTGGGCAAATGTAATCTGGCCCGTCGGCTTTATCGATATGGCGTGCCCTACAACGAACTCTCGGATTGGATTTGCCTCGTCGAGGGTGAGAGTTCATTCAATACAAAGGCCATTAATCCCTCAAATGTGGATGGCTCTGTGGACTGGGGATTATTTCAAATTAATGACCGTTACTGGTGCAAACCTTCGGATGGACGACCTTCAACGGATTTGTGTCGCTTGCCTTGTCGATTGTTACTCAGCGATGATATAAGGTATTCTATAGCCTGTGCCAAGTATATAAGGCAACAGCAAGGATTCAGCGCTTGGGTTGCATGGAATAATCGCTGTCAAGGCGTCAAGCCAAATGTAAATCATTGTTTTAAGCGAAGGCACAGATATACTTTTGGCTGAAACTTAAGAATTTTAACTGTCTCAACTCGTTTCAAATAAAATGTATGTAAATAAATTTAAAAAAAATCCATTAAGCTTAAATTTTACTGAACTAAACCAATATTTTTACGAAATAAAGTCAAATAATTTAAATTTACGAACCAAACCTGCCCATCCGTTTTTTTGTTGTGACATGACTAGTGAATCAAGTTGGCAGCACTATTCACCTTGGCCATTGCTTTGTTTACGCAGAAAATCGTGAAAATTACAACATAATAATTATAAAATGGCATCAGCATCAAGTTCCAGTGCCCGACATTTGTTTGATGACTCCAAAAAACGTTTGTGTGCTCGCGTTGGCGTAAATGTGAACAATTTGGGATCAGTGGCCAGACAAGTGGTGCGAGGCTCCAAAACAAATGAGGTAGGAATTCGCATATTGTAATTATTATTGCATTTATTAATCTCGTTTTATTTGCTTAGGTGATGCATCAAACTCTTAAGAATTTTACACAAGTCGATGTCGTATCGGACTATAGTAATCAGAATCTGCAGAAGATGAGTCTGATACTACAGCATGTGGGTTATCAGTATGATGTGATGCAAGACAGTGTTAATCATTTGGATTACCTCAAGGAACAGGTGATGGCTATGGAAAGATGATTGGAAGAGCAAAAGCCTAGACATTAGATAAACTGCACAACTGCAAACATCTAGCTTCCACTATGATTTCAACACTCGCACTTGCTCATATATAATCATAAAAATTTGACCTCGGCTGAGGTTAATCCCGTCAAACTGATGAAGACGAGGGTCACCTGGCGGCCCTTGACTGTGGGCTGGCAAACAAGCAACTGTGATAAGCCCAGAGATATGTAGGGCTATATAAGCTGCTTGTAGCGAGCAGAGAACTTTATCCGTAAATCAGCAACCGTACCAAATCATGCTGTACTCGTACTCGTTCCATCAACTATTGTTACTTACTGTGCTGGCTATTGTAGCTGGTGAGGAGGATGTCCTGCCAGCAGTCAACAGTCGTCCAGGTCCACAGGATGGTCGCATTGTCGGCGGCTGGGCGACAAACATCACGCACTTTCCGCATCAGGTCTCCTTGCAGTTGGGCACTCGTCATGTCTGCGGTGGCACCATAATTGCACCCAATATTATTCTCACTGCCGCCCACTGTGTGGTGAAGGTCAATGAGCCACAGAGCTATGCCATAAGAGCCGGTTCCACCTTGTGGTCAAGTGGTGGCAGCTATATCCGTGCACGTCGCATCATACCCCATTCGCAATTCAATGCCCCCACGCATATGAACAATGATATTGCCTTGGTATTGCTGCAAAAGTCACTTGTCTATAGTCCATCTATACAACCTATCGGTTTGGTCCTGTCCACGGATATTGTGTCTGCACAGGCGCAGCTATTTGTCAGCGGCTGGGGATCCACAACGGTTGACCAGGTGGTCACATCGCCGCGTCTGCATTACACCGCAGTTGTTCAAATGGATCGTCAGCGCTGTACACAAAACTATTTTGGCGCTGGCACCGTTACCGGAACAATGTTCTGTGCAGGCAGCAAATCCGGACTCGGCGATCGTGACAGTTGCATGGGAGATTCAGGTGGTCCGTTGGTCACAAACGTTGCTGGACGCTTCAAACTACTCGGAATTGTCTCCTGGGGCTTGGGCTGCGCCAATGCACAGTATCCGGGCGTCTACACTTATGTCACAGCCTATGGAACCTGGCTAACACAGACTCTCAGCACCTTAGCCTAGTCTTACATTTTTGCTAACTAAGATATTTGTTGCTTTCCAGTGTACACTGTATATTTTAAGTATGTAATAAATCTGCATTTAATTGCTTATGTAAGTTTAAAGTTGTAGTTCCTATGTAAAAGATGAAAATGTCTAAAATTACATTTTTAAATAACTTAAATCTTGTTACTGCAAATAGTGAGTGCAGTTATGGCAATATAATAATTAAAAATAATTAAATTTATTTTATTTTATAAATATAATTTCAAAACCAAGATTTCTTCCGTAGCTTTTATTATTATATCAAATATTTTAAAACTTGATTAAATTACTTTTCATATACAAACAAATATAACTCACAATATGCAAACTTTACTGATATTCTAATGTTATTAGTATTTGCAATTTATAATTGTTTAAGGTTGAATAACGTATTTCAAATTGATATTAATAAGGGTTAACAAATATGTAAATAAATGGATATATATTGCTAACTGCATTTATTTCAATACCAAAGATTATAAATTCAGAAATTCACGTAAGTTCAAATGAGTTTGACAATTTCAGATTGTGAATAAGAGATTGAAGTCTGATTCGCACACAATCAAGTATATATTAAATTTGTTATTGCCAAATAATAACACAAATTTTAACGATACAATGTCTTATTTATGAGTGCGAAATCGAAGGGAATCAAATGAAATAAACAAGTTTTGGCTTTAAAGCTGTGTACAATAATTTCAAAAGCAAAAGCTTTGAGAAAGACCAGTTTTTTGTTTTTGTTGTTGTTGTTGTCATTAAATACTACAACTGAGAAATATTTGCCACAGGTTTTGTTTGTGGTTTCCATTTCAGTTTCCTATCACAGTTCAACGAAGACACTACAGAATATGAAACAGTTTATCGTATTGGTAAGCGTCAGGGACACAATTACAATAGTACTTACAATAAATATCAATTAAATATCCGGTTTTATATTATGTTGCAAGGTCATTTGTGCATTGGGTGTCACTCGAGCTGATGTGTCGCATTTGCATTTAAGCAGCACACCGGAGCCACATGCACCTGCCAGTCCGTATGTGTTCAGCTATCAGGCCGGACGTACTCCTGGTCATGTCGATCGTCAGCACACCGAGGTCTCCGATGGCTCGGGCGTGATACGCGGTGCCTTCTCCTATGTTGATCCCAGAAATGAAGTGCGCACCGTGCAGTACATTGCCGATGAGCACGGCTTCCATCCGCAGCTGAGTCATCAGCTGGAAGACAGCGCAGCTGTGAAGGCGGCCAAGCAACGGCATTTGGCTGCTTACAATCGCATTGCGCAAGAACATGCCAACCACACACCAGGCCAAGCAGTAAGTACGATCACTAAGCAAATAACCTATAGAGAACTCATTTCATACAAGCAAAAGTGTCCAAGCAAATGCCTCGACATTGGGTCCACGGGAAATTTTTGCCGTGGACGCAATGTGCGAGGGAAATTATTTTGACTTTCAGTTCAGTCGGCTGGCAGAGCTCGTATCTTACTTTTGCTTGTATGAAATGAGTTCTCTATAGGTTATTTGCTTAGTGGTACGACTTAGAGTTAGAGCTAACATCGCTAGCGTGAACGCAACAATTTTATTGTTCAGCAAAAACTCATCATTAATCATTGCACACTTTGCCAAATTTCGAAGTCTTTAATTTTATTCCAATTTCGTTGATTATTGCAGGCACTTTCAGCCGCTCCCCGTGGCAGTGCCGCCGTCATTCATGCAACTCAAAAACATCTGAACGCATTTAATCGCATCGCAGCTGAACATGCGGCAATTGGTGCACAGCAGGAGGCACAACGTTTGGCACTGGCCGCCCAGTCGGAGCACAGCGACATTGACAATGGACAATATAATCCATAAGTTGCCAAAAGATAAAAACAAAACAAAAAAGATCACTTTTAAATAAACGTTGCCAAATAATTGTGAACAGTTTTGCCTAATACCGTTTTAATTATACTGCAGTGCAGTTTTTGATTAACACTTTGGCAGCACCAAAAGATCTTCGAAGCTGAAGCAGCTGATTCAAAGAAATCAAAGCAAATTACATTTTGTCTAAAAACAAAAACAGTTGCAGTCACTAAACAAATTATATAAGAATTGATATCAAAGCTCTTTTGTAAGTAAATGTTTCTCGATATAATAGTTTTTCATATTCCCTACAAAATAAAATGCAATGTAACGTTTTTTGAATTGATAATTTAAGTAACGATTTCACTTATAGCCTAGGAATATTACTTAAGAAACTTGGTTTGTTTATTGCCCATCTTAGTATTCATCAGAGGGCTCAGTGCCAAAATAGCGATCGCCAAAATTACCAATGCCGGGTATAACATAAAATTTGCTATTTATTTCCGGATCCAGAGCGGAAGTAACAATTTTGACCTGTCAACAAACAAAATAAACCGGTTGGAATTAAATGTTAACTTGATATTAATTATAAAAGTTTACCTTGGGGAAGGCATAGGCAATCGAGTGGACACCAATTTCGGCCATTAGCAGTGAGGCAAGAATGATATTCTGTTCGGGTACATCGTGATCCAGGAGGACACGTATGGCCATCATGGCAGCAGCTCCAGTGGCAACCGTAGCATCCATCAGTATCACTTTATAGTCTTTAATGTCTTTGGGCAGCCTCAAATAATAAAGCTCCGGCTCCCCAGTCTTTAGATTTGTTTGTATAAGAATCTTGCCAATCCGTATGTCCTTACATACATCACAAACAGCTTGTTCCATGGTTTCCCCGGCACGCAATATGGACACGCCGCATATTTTCCGTGACTCCATACGCTTTCCCTCATATAGAACACCCTGGGGCGTCTCCACGCACGTCGCCTTGAAGGGGAACAGACTCAGCGCATACTCAATGACCAGTCGTATGAGACGCTTCGAATAGAATATGAACTCATCCCTCGACGTATTCTTGCAGCGTATAAACGTGTGTAGTCCCTTAATCTGCGGTGTTGGATGCAGTAAATGCAGCGAATCTGGCATTGGCTGATCCTTATACGAGTTGGCCAAAGTTTCACGTAGCTTAAAGCCGCGCTGTAATAAAAGAAAGGAGATTTTAGTATAATTTATAATATATTCCCTCAATTTAACTCTCTTACCAATTGCAATTGTGTGTGGACATGCTGCACTATTAGAGCTATAGCCACCTTATTCTCCCCGCCTCGGGGCACTATAATATCGGCATGTACCATTGTGGGTGCTATATAATTAGCATACGAAGGTTTCACCATATTCAGGTATTGTTTCAAGACGCCTCTTAAGTCGCGTCCACGTTGTGAGATATCACTGCACAGAATATAGATAAGAGATAAGAGTATTTCAACTTGTTCCATGTAATTATTAAGTTTATAAATCGCTTACCGTTTGAGCCTTCTTGCCAGGCGTATGTCTGGATCTGTGTCTACGAATATTTTCATGTCCAGGAGTTTTAAAACTTCGGGACTGTGAAAAGTAAGTATACCTTCAAATATGATGACATTGGCGCCATACATAGTTTTCTAAGAGAATGAATTGATAAATTAAATGTAAATGCGATTCATCTGTAACTTTTTCTGCTTACCGTGTGACTTTCACGACCGTGCGTCACAAAATTGTATACGGGAACCTCAACCTTACGTCCCTCCTTCAACTTGGTTAGCACATCGACCAGCAAGTCAATGTCAAATGCATCCGGATGATCGAAGTTGTATTCATTGAGGAGTGCCTGTTCATGTTGCTTCTCATTAAGAATCTGTGAATGCATTTTAAACCATTATTTGAAGTCCATTTAATTAACTAGTATAATTAAAGTATCTAATAAAATAAACCATATTAAAAACATCAAAAAATACTAATAACTTCATTCTTCGATTTATGTTTGCTTTCAAAAAAAAAAATTTAATGCTAGTAAGATTTTATTTTCAATAGAAGTATTTTTTTATGCGAATTAAATAGGATTTCTATAAGCAGTAATTTTTTTGATAGATAATTTTTTTAATACTAATGAAAGTCGATTTCCATTTCTCATTATTTTTTAGTGCTAGTTAAAATTCTAATTTATTGACGAATACGTTTTTTTATGCTTATAAAATGGAATTTGCATTAGAAGTAATTTTTAACTGTTATTTTAATGTTATTGAGTTTTAATGGTAATTAGTTTTGATTTTCACTAACATTATTTGTTTCAACAGCAATTCATTGCAAAATTCAAAATTTTTTAAGTTAAATTTATACACACCTTGTAGAAACAATCCATGGAGAGCAGAGTCACCCAAGGTACGTCCAGACTCTCGATGATCTTCTCCGCTACGGTTGTTTTCCCGGAAGCGCTGCCACCGCAAATGCCTGCACGGAAGAGAACTCCAAATAAGCATTTCCTCCTCCAACAACAACAACAACAACAATGGGTAAAGAACGCACCTATGACAAAGGGTTCCACCTGCTGTCCGGCACAGTTATACCAAGGTGGTCGTCCTGCCGTATAAATGGTGCGATTATTAGACCTTATGATGCATTCGGACGGATTGGCAGTGGTCGTCTGGTTGCCAATTGATGTGGTACGTTGTCGTCGTCCCGATCGTCGCATTGGCGACTCCAATGACGACTTCGCTGGCACCGTTGTGGGAGACGCTGGACAACAGTTCAACTCGATGACTCCCTGCTCCACCCCGAAGGGATCAATATGAAGCGGTTCCGTCACATCAGAACGATCATCGCTGTAAATTACAAAAAATAATCGTTAGAAGTCAGTTGATGATTTGAAAAATTTTAAAATAAACTATTAAGTCACATTGGGAAATTTCCATTTAATTACAGTTGGTCAAGTAACAGTGTAGACAAGTTAACAAATTTACATATTCTTGCTTTTTTTTTTTCTTTTTTGCTCAATATATGTATATATGTCTTTCTTTTAGTTTTTGTATTTATTATTTTATTATGAAATCTCATGGTTTTAAGCAAAAAAAAAAAAAAAAAAACAATATTAAACTATTTTTAAGCATTTGACATACTGTAGATATGAGTAATAAAATTAATACGGACTTCCGTGTCTAAAACACAATTACTAATAGACATTGAGAGATTTCCATTCAATATACATATGTGTGTATTATTAGTAGAGGTTATAAATTTAATACGGTGTTCGCCCACTTATAAAGCGTGATAAGATTCGGTGGCACGCGACTTAAGGCGAATCGCAACAAATTCAAAGTATATAAATGTCAAATGCCGCCTAAAGATGAATGTGCGACGAAATAATAGAGTAACAGAAAAAGAGAGAGAGAGAGAGAGAAGGGGGAGAAAAGCGGTGCATTTAATGGCACTTCTGAATTTTCTACATATTTTAAATGTTTTTTTTATTTATTTTGCACGTTTTTTTATATTTTCATTCACTATTATTTCCGCAAAACTTTTAGCTGCAGATAAGATTTCGAGTAGATTAAACATTTACTGATCGACATGCATTTATTTACTTTGAGAACTGACTCTTTTCAAAAAATCTTTGTTTGCTTATTTTCAAAATGTATATCAAACAAACCAAATTATATTGCCAACATTTGGCAGACATTCGATTCCTAGAATATTGAGATGTTATTGTAATATCTCAAATAAAAAGACAGAGTCTTAGATCTTTTAAATAGATTTAGGAAGCGACACCGAATTTATATATTTATTTGCTTTAAAAAAAAGGCTAGACAGTACACATGGACATACGTATATTTGTCTGGACTTATTAAATACACGCATATGAATGTAAATGTGTGGGAAGCATTGATTTCATGCTCACAATTGCTCCAAAGTTTATAACAACGTATAATTCCTAGAATAATTTTATCGCACCCGCTCAATTAATTGGGTGTATGTTCATATTTCGATGTAGACGTATATCCCCATTTATATATAGAATAAATAGAATATAGAAGTATTATAATAATTACTTAAATGATAATGCTCTATGTACTTGTTTACAGTCGACAAAATTCACTCTTTTTTAGCCAACAGTATTAACAGCGTATCTGCTTACAGATATAAAGTTAGTCAAAAAAGTTTTTTAATAAATTATAAATTTACTTTAAAATTAAATAAATAAAAATATATATATTTCCAAAAGAAATTTTGGTAGTTTTTTAATTGTCAAAACACTTTCTTGTCTATCTGTAAACTTACGTCCATAAATATAGTCGAGTAATTGTATGTGAAGATTTCAGTCAGACAATTCGACGCTGGATGGCATTACACACAAATGCACATAGATATGCCTGGAATTGTGCACATACATAAATACACCGTTCGTTGCACTCTTTGTGGGTGAATCAGACATTTGTACATATGTACATACATACGATGTATATGTAAAAGCATAAGTATTTCATACATAGTTTTTATAGCCTATGGATATTCTCATTTAATTGTCTGCCTCATGCCTCTTCTGCCAATTTTTCAGTTATTTATAGTTTAACTACAAACTTGTGTACATAGGATAAACATACATATGTATATAAATACAAAGCATTTGTCTATGAATGTCATGAATATACATACATACATATTTGCATTTATGTTTATGTACGCATAGAGAAGTGCAAAATGTGTAGAATGGAGAGTTAGAGGGTTAGAGTAGGAATTATACTTCTGCCACGTGCGCTACGACCAACAGGTTGGAAGTTTCGCAGGACACAAAATTTAAGAGAGCGAGAGAAAGAGAGACGGTGTGCAAAAAGGTCTGTATGCGTGTAAGAGAAATGATAAATTGTTGTTAAGGGAGCAGACGTGGCTTGATCGCAGCCATATTGAAACATTTCCAGAAGCAGCAAAAACCGCAGCAGCAGCATTTGCTGACGCTGTATTTATTTGTGATGCCAACCCGACAGCGTCTGACAGTCGACGCAGCGACACGATAAACGATATTAAAAAAAACGTTAATTAAACACAGCAACAAATGCCGAAAGTAACAACAACAAAACAATTAGTGCTTGTATACACACACTCTTATATACTTGTATATGCGACTGTCTGAAAGACAGAAAGCAATGCGAAAAAACTGCAAAAACAATAACATATGAAATACAACACACACACAAATTGAGTACACATACATACATTTACATAGTTTGACAGTTAGTCAAATAATTGTTGTCATAAAAATAATATTGTATTTATATTTCTTTTGCTCCACTATTTTTTTTGTCAAAACAATTATGGAACATGTGTTTATAAAAAAAAAAGTGCGAATAAAAATGCAATGATTTACATGTGACTGTGACCGTTCGTAAGTTTCTTCAATTTGGTGTGCAGTAGTTCTATTTGTGCGTGGGGCGGTGATGCTTGCAGTTGCAGTTGTTGTTGCTGAAGCGCTGCTGCTGTTGTTGTTGTTAGTAGTAATGCGGCCTTTCCTTTAGACGTCACTTCTGTGCTGTTGCTGTTATTGTTGTTATTGGTCGTTTTGCTGCATAAAAACGTGATGCTGCTCATTTTAGCCAATGAGCAATGCCAATAACAACAAATAAATCCAAATGTCTTTGTATGCGTTGAGAATTTAACAGCGAAATGGGTCAATCACTCGCACGCACACAAACACACACACGGACAGAACACACTTCCACACAGAAATTTATGCACATGTGATGCGATTTACCAAAAAAGTAGCGTGTGCTTACGAATTTTATTGTTATTATTGGGTTGTTAAGTCTTTTGTGTTCGATATCGAATCGTATATATATGTATATATGTACATATGTATGCAGATATACCGGTGAAAATACTGTGCGCTGCAGCCGCGTTGGAGAATGACTAAAAATGTGTGAAGAAATCGCAATCGCCTGCTGTCTATTTCAGTGTCTTTCGATTGGCAGAGCTAAGGTTAAAAGCAAATGACGACGACGCCGCTGTCGACGTCGGCAGCGACGACGAAGCCGAAAGGTAGAGTAGCAGTGTTGCCAGTTTAGCTTATTTATAGCTGTTTTAGCATATTTTTAAATACCTAATAGTTTTTTATATAGGTGAAAAAAACAAAAATTATAAAATGTTTTATATATTATCTTTTTTTAGCTTATTTTTTTTTTACATTAAACTAATTTTTTTTGCCTCTTTGTTGCTGTTTTTTCAGATCTAACTTTTTTGCTGTCAAAATTCTGGCAACACTGCTTGTTACTTTTGTTGTCGTATATGCTGCGTTGTTGGGTTTTAACTGTTTTTGCTTCTGTTATCATTCTGCAGTTGCCTCGCAGTGTTGACATCAAATTTCAATGGCAAATATATTTAATTGGTCATATGTATCAGAATGTGTACAGTACATATGGCATGTACATACACATTTCCATAAATATGTTTATCAGATATCTAACAGAACCACGTTATATATCACACGCTTTATGAATGTCTGTATATATTTATGCAAACATGCATGTGTATCTGAATGATATTTTGATTATATATGTACGTACATATATTTTAATTGCGTGCTCAACTTTTTAGGCTGCCGAGTGATGGATGAGTTTTAGGTGGATTTTCACGCTCTTTACTATTATCACGATTTTTTTTTTTTTATTTATGTTACCTGTCGGAGCTTGCGGAACTGGCTGGATTATAAAACTTGATTTGTTTTGTCTGGGATGCAGACATATTTGCCCAGATTATTGTAGTGCTGTTGCAACTGCAATGTGCTAAAATGAACCGAGCACGCGGTGATTATTCTGACGTGCCTCTCTCTCCGCTGATGACTAAAATATATAGTACATAATGCTCACATGTGTGAAGAACGTGCGCGACAGCTACGTTTTCGTTATATTGTTTTTGTATTAACGCTGTGGTGAATAAAACATAGCTACAAGTAAATTATGTTTCTTAATTAGCTAAATAAGTATGCATCTTGGATAAAGCTAAATCATATTATCTGGCTTTGGGGGGTTTGTGTCAAATATAAAATCTCAACTGTTTTATTTTTCTTTTGTCCTATTCTAACGGCCAGGCGCTGCCACCTGTCCGTGAAAGATGTCACTTTAACGTTGCCGTACCTAAAAATATGATATAAACCATTTTTAGTTTAAATGCCATTTTAAGTTTTGATATTAAAAATTTGTCTAGATTTTAAAACTAAAATGATATTGGTACAAATTTAATTTGGGCGCCAAGACAATTTCATACCGGAACCAGTTTATCGAACACTCCGAGGGAAAACTATCGCACTGTCGTGAAATGAAGTGCTGCCAAATTTACAGAGTAAATTTAGAATCAAAATTAATATCAAATATTGCTGAATATATATCCGGCAAATAGTAATTTTTTAATTTTCCTGGAAAACTATCAAGCTTGCCATTCTGTTCTTTGCTGAAACAAATTCACAGCACTGCTATAGGATTGAAAATCAGTTGTGCCTTTCTCATCACTGTTGTCCGCAACTCTTAGCTATTTTATAGCCAGTTTTTTTTTATCACAATCAAAATTTAATCCTAGTCCCAAGCTTGCCAGTCCGTTATGTGGTTAAGGCTGCCATCCGATTTTTCGGATAAGGCTACCAGCCTATCTAACTAACGGTAAGCCTCGAATTTTTGCAGCTAACACTATCGTTTGATTAATTAAATAAAATTATTATGAACGATTATGACATTTCAAATGGTGAAGGAGAGACCTTTGGCCGCGTTCAAATTTGTCTTGTGTGAACGTGTGAACCTTATTTTATTGATCATGAACACAGTTTTTCTTTCCAAGAATGTTGTTATAAACGACAAAAATAATTTTTATGATACGAGTGAATAGGATAGTAAAAATGTATTGTGGAAATGTAGAAGAATAAATAAATATAAAAAAAATATATATATACATATAGATATATATATATTTATATATTTTATTTGACTTATGTTTAATATTAAGGAAAACGTTTTTATAAATAATGGTGTCTCTGAAAAGTAATTTTAAATTTCCCTATTCATAGCTTAGAAGTATTACAGAGCAAAATTAACAAATATAAAGGAATATGTTCACTCACTCAACTTAAAGAGCAACTCGTTTTTGTTCACTCACTCATGAACAACCCAAGTCCAGAGATAAGTTAGTTATTGCCAGCCCTGGTCTGAACAAAAACTCTTTTATTTTAATCAATTGTTTATGTTGAGTTCGTATTAAAAATGGAGTAGATGCGTGCTTAGTTGGTGCTTCTTTTATTTAGTATGGCCTATATAAATATAGCAGAATGGACGCCCGATCAAGTGACAGACTGGATAAGAGGTAACCAAAATTCTAGTGCTCTTAACAGGTCAAGGAAAAGTGCAGCAGCCACCCAACAGCAACAACAACAAGAGCGCAACAGCAGCAGCAACAACAACATTCCTTTCACAAACAACTTTCATGTGTAATAATCGTTTTTGGTTTTTTTTTTTTTTGTTTATTATGAATATTGCAAAGGTCTCGACGAGTCGATGAAAGGATATTTCTCAAAACATGATATCGGCGGACGAGCTTTGCTCAATATACGGCCATATGAGTTAGAAAGTCTGGGAATGCAGGCGATTGGCCATCAGGAAATTGTCCTTGAGGCCGTGGAGAATCTGAGAAACTTTGTGAGTGTCCTATTAAATAATAACAATTAATTATACTCTTTTAATAAACTTATATTAAACAACTTGTTACATTTTGATTTAACTTTAACAACAGTTGGTCAAGAAATTTATTGGACATTCACATATTTATTTATTTTCTTTTATTATTGGACAAATGAAACAAAAGAAATGTCATTCAATAAGCTCAATAATTTACAATACAGTATGTCCAGTAACTGTTTTGGTAAAACAAAAATAAGAAAATTAAGATAATGGTTATAGTAAATATATTTTTTTAACTATTTTATTTACAACTCTTTTATTTTTAATTAAAAATAGAATTTGTAAATATATTTTATATATATATTTTAAGTAAACATTATTTGTATATGAGTTGGTACAAAGTTATATATTTTTCATTTAAAGTAAATGTAATGTAATTTCAATTTATTGAATTTATGTATGAATTTCAGCACTATCACCTGAAGAATGATAACCTGCAGTTTATGGCACTGCATGTGGGCACCGCGGCGAGGAATCTGCACCGTGAGCTGGCCAAGAATCATGCGGACAGCACAAAGATTGACACGAGAACGTTACACGACATAACAAGGACAATTGCGACATTGAAGCCGCTGATTGGGAATCTGGAGCGTTCGCCGTTTCGCAATCAAGACATGTATCGCGAGTATTGTGGCAACGTGCTGAGATGTGGCCTGGAGCTGGCCACGATTGCCCATAGGGATCGGTTTGCGGAGCGTCCGGTGGCACAGATCAAGGCGACAGCGGAACGTTTGGAACGTCTGGCGAATTTCATAATACAGGATATATCGGATCCCATGGTGTTGCAGCCGGCATCTCTGAATCTGGTCACACTGAAGAAACGTGAATCGGATTTGGGTTTCAATATCGAGTCCAGTTACAATGGCATCCATCGAGTGACGGACATCAAATACAATTCACCAGCTCACAATTCGGGCAAGATCGAGGATGGCGATGAGATTGTACAGATCAATTATCAGACAGTTGTGGGCTGGCAACACATGACCGTGTTGCATCATCTGCGAGAAGCGCTGCCAGATGTGGTTCTCACCGTGAAGAAGCGTCCCAAGCACACCAAGATGTATGGACAGATCTATATGCAGCCGTATCGTTTGCCCAGCAAGAAACGCAATATGAGCAATCGTTGGGCGGACAATTTGCCCAGTCCGAGTCCACGTGCCGCCTTCCTAACATTAGAGACGGCCACGAGGACGCCACAGAGCGAGGACAATGTGGAGAACAAAGGGGATCAAGTGCAGCGGCAGCGGGAAGAGCCAGCTGCACTACTTGGAGCGCAAGTGGAGCCAGTGGAGGCGCAGGCGGCCACAGATTCCGACTCCGACTCGGATTCCACGCCCACCGATGCCAAATCTGTGAGTCGTGAGATGCGTTTGTATTATCCGAAACCACGTGCGCTGCTCCAGCGTCGGAACACCATCTGTGGTGATGAGTTCCTCAGTCTGAAGCATCCGCATTTGGTGATACCCAGCTGGCATGAGCGTAAACCCGGAGGAGTTGCTGGTGGCGTCACCAATTGTGATCCTGGTTCGCCCAGCATACGCGACAAATCCATATCCTTTGGCTATGGCCTGGAGATTGCTCCCCGACCGACCACCTGCATTGGTTTGGCGGCCAGTGGGAGTGCAGATGCCGCCAAGAGATTGCTCAATGAGGCACGCAAGCTGAAGCAGCTCACCGAGGCGGGTTTGGAGTCGCAGCAGCAGCTGCAATTGTTGGACCGCTATAAACCAGGTGTTAGTAAGGTAGTTCGCTTCGATGCCAACATGAAGGTGGAGGATTATGTGGTGAAGAATGAGAAGTTCACATGCAATGTGGAGAACACAATACTGGAGACCTTTGAGCCGATCCCCTTTGCCGACGAGGGTGATGAGGATGCGTTGGAAACGCTGCGCAGCTGTGCCAGCACCGAGCTGCTCCAGGCCATTGAGTTGGCCACGCGTGAGACGCCGCCGCTGGCGGAGGCCATCAATGCGTCCCTGATCCACAAGGAGCAGCTGCAGCAGCAGCAACGTCGTGGACGCTTGGACAAGAGTCACAGCACGCCCGCCTATGACAATTCTGGCGAAGATGAATCGGATACACCGCCGCCAGCGATAGAACCACGCAAGGAGTTCCTTCTGGTGACGCCACCAGCGCCGCCGCCACGGCCACGTAAGCAGCGGGAATTGACGCCGCCAGTGGTGCCGCCGCCGCCGCCCAAGCCGGCGAGCATGCAATCCCAGGCAGTACAGGTGACCCAGCAGGAGCAGCAGCAGCAGCCGCCGCAGCAGGAGATTAGCGAGCTGCTTACGCCCAGCAAATCGCGCACCTTGACCCTCAAGAAGAAACACAGCTTGATGGCCAAGCGGCGGAATACAAATCTTAAGCTACTGGGCACCGGCGACATCCAGGGACATCTCTATAGGCGCACCAAGAATCTGCGCGGTGTCACCTACTGGGCACGCATCTATTTTGTAATGCTGGACACGATACTCTATGGGTTTCGCAGCAAGCAGAGCAGCAGCGCCAGTTTGGTGATTTTCTTGCCGGGATTCACTGTCTCCCTGGCCAAGGAGGTGCATTCGAAGCCGCATGCCTTCAAGGTATATCATACGGCCAAAAGTTTCTACTTTGCCGCCGAATCGCAGGATGCACTCAATCAATGGGTGGAATTCTTGAGGATTGCCTCGCTCAAGTTGCCGGCAGTGAGTGCTAGCAACTGCTCCAGCAAGGATCTGTATTCGGAGAACGAGAGCTCGGGCGAGGAGGAGAATGATGCACTGATTAATACAAATCTATGTACGCCATCGCCACAAGCGTCCAAGGATGTGATTGCCACACTGGCGGCCACGCCCACCAGCAGCCTGAGCAGTCATAGTAATAGCAGTAATCCTGGCATGAAGGTGGATCGTGGCTATTTCGATTCATTGCGGAAGTTCACCATGGGTACATTTAAGAGCAATGCGGCCAAATCCAATTCCAGCGATATTCCGGTGCCAACGGCGAATTTCCAGACATTTCGCAAGGTGCCTGGAGGCAGTTGTGGCATACAGATAGGTGCCAACACGCCGGGTTATCATGATCCCGCCCAGCCGCCGACGCCGACGGTAAAACTGGGAGCCGGAACAATAGGAATAGCTGGAGGAGCACTTGGTGCTGGTGGAGCAGCCGCCTTCAGTGGTTTACCGCAGCCGGAGCCACCGCGCAAGCTGTCACGCAGCTCCAGTCGCAGCTCTGTGGTTAGCACCGCCTCCTTTAGCCTGGGACCACCGAATTCTCCCGCCCCCACGCTCAGCTCCATGCAGCAAGCAAGTTTCGAGGAGAGCAATAGTCCCAGTCCCAGTCAGAGCCAGAGTCCCAGCCAGAGTCAAAGTCCCAGCAGTAAATCGAGCTTGAAGAAGGTACCATATCATTATCTTCATGCCTCGAATCCCAATCTGGAGGTCTTTGAATATCATCACTCCACAACGCACACGAAATCCTCGTTTATGACCAAGAAAGCGGGCGGCGATGGTTCCACCTTGGATGCCCATCATCAGCCCAATAATATACAGGGTTACATGACGTTGAAGGATCTGATGCTGCGCAAGCAACTGGAGGAGTCACAGGAAATGTACAACAATCGTGTCCATCTGGGCATCGAGAAGCATAACAGACAGCACATGAGAACCGACTCCAATGCCAGCCAACAAACACAAGGTACGAGTATTATCATAGTATCATAATATTATATCATTAATAATAATAGTTGTAAGGATTGGAAATTGGAAAGGCAGAACTGATAGAGGTAGTTTAAAACAATGCGAAATTTCTAATTTGCAAATGCAATTTGAATAAAAAAAAATATTTTTTCCAATTTAAATGCAGAATCAAAATAGAGGTTAAATAATGAATAAATTTATAATCCGCAAGGTAATCGGTTAAGATTTGGAAAAGTTATGACAGTCTAAAGTTCTTTAAGTCAAACGGAGTTTATAAAAAGAAAGGTACAGCAAAGATGTACTTAATAATACTCTTATTGTCTCATTCCTGCAGGGAACCAAACAGGAGCTGCAACCACGAGTGCCAAGTCAGCGGGAAACGGGAATGGAAATGGAAACGGAAACGGAGAACCGCCGGCGAAGATTCAAGGTCGCAGTTTGCCGAAGACACCGGATTACGAGTACAGCTTCAAGCCGGATGATGAGAGCATTAAGCGGACACGCACGATGGAGGGACAAAAGTTGCGTGACTTTGGCTACGAGTTGATATTTGGCGATGAGCCAGCAACAAGTAGCAGCAATCATCACCACAACAACAACCACAACAATCACAGCAGCAGCGGCAGCAACATAAGCGTGTCAAGACAATCCAGCTGCAATGAGTACGAGAAACAGTTGCAACTGCAGCAGCACCAACAGCAGCAACTGCATCAACAACAACAGCAGCAGCTGGAGAAGCAGCAGCAACAACAATCACAACAGCAGCAGCAGCTGGAGAAGCAACAGCACAGCACACGCTCAAATTTCTTTCGCGCCTCACAGCATTTCTCAAGTTTTCTGCACAAGAGCAGCAAGAAATCGAATCATGATCCAGCGGAATCCAGCAGCATCTCCAGCAGCAGCAGCAGCAACAATAAGAAGAGTAAAAGTAAATCCAACAGCAGCAGCAGCAGCGATCGACGATTTCCATTTACACCGATGACAATGACGCTGCCATTGAATAAGAAATCCAAATCAAACCATGCACTCGATGCCAGCAACAACATGGCGGGTGGCAACAGCAACAGCAGCAACAACAGCAGCAGCAGCAGCAACATTAAGAAAAGCCAAACGTACAATCAGGATTTGCGTGATCGAGTTGTGGGCACAAAATATGATGCACCACGCAAGAATTCCGCACCCATTAATAGCTCTGCAAAGTTGTCCTTATCCTCATCCGTTTCAGCAGCAGGAGCAACACCAACGCGTCCCTCCAAGGAGAATCGTTTTCTGGGCTCACCATTGTTTCATCGCACGCTCTTCAATATCATCATCATCATCAGCAGCAACAGCTGCAGCAGCAGCAGCAACAATTGCAGTTACAGCAGCAACAGCAGCTGCCCAGCACCGTTGATCTGGAGGCTGATTGTGATCAGGAGATCTTCTCACAGGTCATATTCCCCACACAGCGCAGCTATCGCTCCAACACCAATTTGTGTGCATCCGAAGCGTTGCAGCCGCCATTGCCACCAGCTCCGCCGCCGCCAACAACAACAACGGCAGCAGCAACTACAACAGCAGCAGCTGCAGCTACAGCTACAACAGTTGCTGCTGTAAACGAGGATGCAACCGCAGCAGCAGCAGCAGCCGCAGCAACAACACCAAAAGTAACCAACACCAATTCACTGGATTCAAAAGCGCAAACACCGGACTATCCAAATATGGAATGTCCGCCGGTTTTTGAGCCCGAAATTTATTCGCTCAGCGAACCAAATACGAGTCTATCCAGGCTCATGTTGCGCAACAACAACAGCAGCAGCAGCAACACCAATAACAACAACACCAACAATACAAACACCAACAACACCAACAGCAGTCCCAGTGGCAGCGAACATCAAACTTAGCTCTGATGTAAACGATTGTGAATGCTCTATATATAATATACAAAAACATATATACATATGGTACATATATATAGCATATAGTTATATACTCTATAATAGTTGTATGTAAACATTTTGTTCATTTCTTATGGAATTTGTCTTCGTCTTCCCCACTTCAAGATCCTTTTATACTCACCCCTTAATCCATATCCATATCCACAAACTTATCCTTATCTTATCTTATATATAATATATATTTAGATTTATGCATATGCGCCTTAATTTGCATTACCATTTGTTTTGGTTCTAGGTAAATTTTTATATATATATATATAGTACTTATTACACACATTTGGAAAAAGAAAAGAAAATTAAAACTTAAATCAAGTCTGTGCATCGAATAAGCGAAATGAATAATTGTAGTGAAAATTCTTTATGATTTGCCTTTGTAATGAGATTAACCAAGTTAATCGAAGCTGTTTGATTTGCTCAACAGTTCATGTAATAAGTACACACACCCAACACACACACGCACACATTGTAGGGGTCACCGGGTCAGCGGGGGGACTCGAAGAAATGTTTTTAGTGAGTATGCACATAAAAAAATCTATGAAATCAGTATAAATAAAGTCAACTGTATATAAATACAAAACATAATTGTGTCTTACTTTATTTTAATAAAAACTACGAGTTTTTTTCGCTTTTCCAAAAATTCCAGATAAAAAATACTAAATAAAATATGCGAAACTGCAAAATAACATTTTCGATTTTTTTTTGGATTAATAAACAGAATAATTTGCTGATGAAAATTAATATATACATTGATTATAAAATGAAAACTATCAGCTTTTGTAATTTCTAAGTAGATCGATTTTAAATCCCTTTATTCACATACACATGTATTTTTAATCAAATGTGGTTTTAGAAATATGCCAGTATGATAAAGTTTACGCCAGATCCTCAATCAGTTTCTTCACCTCCTCCTCGCTGAGCATGGTAAACTCCTTTTTCTCCATGGTCATGGTCATAAGCTCCACATTGGTCTCATTAAGCTTCTCCTCCATTACCTGTTTGAGTGTGTTTAAGCACAAATCGATGGCATCCTTAACTTTCATCTCGGGTGTGTATTTGTCCTGCAAGTTCTGTTGGGCGCCCTCGCTGCCTGATCCAATTGCCTTGGCGGAGTAACGGATATAGGTGCCGGAGGGATCCATGTGCCAGAGTTGCGGCTTGCCGTTCTCGAAGCCGGCAAAGAGTATGGCAACGCCAAAGGGACGACTCATGGCAGAGGCGCCATCACTATCGCCGCTATCACCAAACTGTATGGCCAATGTGGAAACGGCCTGGGCACAGGACTCAACGGTCATTGTCTCATTGTAGACGAACCAATGATTCTGGCACTCGACACGTGCACGCTCGATCAAGGTGCGTGCATCGGCCATCAGTCCAGAGGTGGCACAACCAATATGCTCATCTACTTTGACAATCTTCTCCACAGTCTTTGGAACCATCAGCGGTGAAGTAATGCGCTTCTCCACGGCCAAAACAACGCCTAGGGAAATATTTATTTATATTATAAACTACATTTAATATTGTGTATAATTTATGCCATCACTCACTGTCGTTTGTGCAAATACCAATGGCTGTAGAACCTAATTTGATGGCCTCAATGGCATATTCCACCTGGAAAAGGCGGCCCTCGGGTGAAAAAGTATTTACACCTCGATCGTATTCGGAGCGTGTCATAAACATAGCTGTAGTATTTTCCTGCAATGCCAAAAGTCTTAACCTTTTACTCTTTCGAATTTATCATAGATTTCTTACTTCTTTCGCCTTTAAAATGAACAACAAACAAATTTCCAAACGCCGGAATGACTTTGATGCCAAAATGACTTGCGTATAAAACTGACAGCTTGCAGTGCTGCCAACTTGTTTTAATACGCATGTCGCAACAAAAAACGGGTTGGTAGTTTCTGATCATTTTTTTTGACGTGTGGCAACAATTGTGAGTGTTGTAAAATGAAGGCTAAACAAGTGTGGCGCGCTAAATTTTAAATTTGAAACAATAATCAAAATATTAGAAAGTAAATAAAAATAGACAATCGAAATTTAAACGACGACTAAGATCGGTTTAGTTTAAGAAATAATTTAAAATTTCAATTCAATTTATAAAATATTGTAAAATTTTAAAGAAAATATTAACTTAAAGAATAAAATTACGTAAGTTATCTTGTAATTTTTTTTTAAGATGTCACATATTTAATTTGTCATTTCTGATCGCTGATAACAATCATTTTTAGACCATAAGTGAATTAAATTTAAGAGCCAACCAGTTTGATTAAATAAAGACAATTTCAAGGACTTGTCGCTGAGACGTTGTCCAATCTCTTTGCTTAGTTTATGGATTGGCTCTTAAGCATATTAACGACTTCACTGATTTACTGATACTAAAAAAGAAACGCATGCAAACGAAATCCACTTGAAATTTATGCCCACTAAAGGGCTAAACAATCTCTTTAGCAAATGAAATAACAGCAATTAGTGGTTTATAGCTGCAAAATAAGAAAACTAATTACTGGGCCAGGGTTAATATTACAAATAACATTCCCTAACCATCTAATGCGAACTTTCCCTTACTATATTGTGGGTTCAAGTTGACCCGAAATCGTAACAGAGATTTAAGAAGGTAGTTGACCAAAGTAAATGAAATGTATTATTATTTTATAAAGAAACTTTGTTCTAAGAACCAGAAACAAACTAAATAAAATATGGAAAAATAAATTAAAAATAATTGAAATGTATGTTGCTTGTTAACTGTTAATAAGTTTTGTTGTGGCACCAAGAATTGAAATATGAAATTAGTGGCTCTAATTGTTAATTGTAATTGTAATTGTATTTGTAATTGTAAGCGCAATAATGGGCAATTAGTGCGCGAAATTCAACGCTTGTCTTGTCTTGATTATGAAATAGAATAGGCATGTAAATGCTCTGTATGTAGGTATGTATGTATATCTATATGTATGTAAGCACACTGTTGTTTCGTGCCCCGTCTCTCCCAGACTGTCTTCCGCGTCTGTGGCGGTTTTTCGAATAACTCAGTACGTAGCGGTACGAAACATTTATATTACTTCTTTTTTTCGTTGTTGTTGTTGTATTTTTTATTGTTGTTTAATGCATTGCTAATGGCACATGCCTGCTAAAGAGAGTGTGTGCATACATACACAAGTGAATGTATGTATGGTATGTGTGTATGTGCATTGTGTGTAGATCTATGTTTAATTTGGGTTTTGTTTTAGTTTTAAACGCACACTAAGTAGCAACAGTTACTGCACGTTGTGTTTTAAATAGCCGACCGTTGGCTACGTATTCAATTTTAATGACTATGATTGCACAAAGCGCAAGCGAAGACATACAGTGAGTCCAGCAAGTGTTGGCACAGCAGCAAATATACATTTCTTGTTAAAATACAAATCGAAAAATTCTTAGAAAAAGTTTTTCTTTTTCTGTTAACATAAAAAAGAAAAATATTTTGCCAATGCAATTTTGAAATAAAATTTTTAAAAATAAAATCAAAGATGGGAACTTTTTTTGATCATAAGACTTTCTTGTCTAACAGTTCATGCAAATACAAAAACACGAAGAACAAGAGAAAGAAAAAATATTTTATTAAGAAAAATTTTTAAAAAAAAAATAAAAAAAATTATTTTTTTTTTTTTTTTTTTTAATAAAAAAAAAAAAAAAAAAAAAAAAAAATAAAAAAAAAAAAAAAAAAAAAAAAAAAAAAAAAAAATTTTTTTAAAAAAATTTATAATTTTTTTTTTTTTTTTTTTTTTTTTTTTTAAAAAATTTATGTTTATTATTATTATTAAAAAAACCCAAAAACAAGAAACAAAAACATTTAGATTACCAGAAGGCAGAGATGAACTCAACTATCTGTTCGACTTCGGCCTAATCAAAAATTCCGCTGCCAAAAAAAAATAATTCCGAGAATCGTTCCAGAAATTACTTTTTCCCGAGTTTGATTTTGAGTCAATCAGTAAATTTTGATTTTTTTAAATAAAATATGTGCTTTTTAAGCTTGTAAAAACAATTACTTGATCTACTGTTCGTATGTTTGTATGAACGTACAGTCACGCTCATAACTCCTACAGGCTGTAATCATGATCATGCCACATCGAGACTCAAGTCGAAATTTTTGGCCAATTTGAGTGAAATGTGGCAGCAAAATTTGTTGCTTTGAGGGGATGAACAACAAAGCCACACATGCCAACAAACAGACATACATATACATATGTACAAGTATGTCTTTCTTTTGTTTATAGTGCGATTTTGAGTGCTGTAACCTTTGGCCTTATTCAGCTAAAGATTTTGAGCTCAATGCTATGTTACAACAATGACACACTGATACAAAACGCAGCTTAGGGCTGCGTCCTATTGTTATCGATAACAAAGCCCTTGCACAAATTTGATACTGTGGTCTCCCCTCTCTCTCTCTCTTTCGCTCTGCAACTTGAAACTGTCATACGTCTGACATACACTCCATATGTAAAAGGCAACGCACTGTCTGTGTTTAACCTTCTCATTGTTTTTTTCGCCACTTACCACACATTTTGTTTACAACCATGCCGCAGAGTCAATATCACAAATGCAATCACATTTAATTTACATAAGCTTTCATATATCATATTGCATATGGTTTTACAGGCAGTCACTATGTATGTATGTATCGATAACCAGGCTCAAAACGGAACAAATGGGGATGTCAATGTCTGACTTCAAAAATTATGTAAAGCCAATATCAATGCACAGTGGCTCGCAGCTTTTTTAACCCACTAGTCGCAAATACAAAGCATTAAATGAATTTGTAATTTATTGAAGAGGTATAAAGATTATTTAAAGCTGTATTGTTTATAAATGTATATACATAGCTTAATAAAATAATACATAACTAAATTTTCCATTAATAAAAATAATTTCATGAAATAAAACTAAAATATAAAGAGCTTATTTTTATAGTTCGATATTTTTTCATAATTTTAATAAGATTAAATTAGATTAAAATAATTCTTTACTTTATTTTTTATACTTTTCAGTTGACTAAATAAATATTAAATCATTTCTAAAATTATTATAAATAAAGATTGTAAATTAACAGCAAAAATTTTAAATATATAAATTTCAAAAACACTTCCAAATGTGTTATACGTAATACTAATGGTCAAATAAGCTGGAAGACACCGTATGTAGTGCTGTGTGGGTTAACTGATAGTTGCGGCAATTGTTTATCATAGGAAAAATCAAAGCATGGTGCTGCATATGGAAATAAATACATACATACATTTACATATGTATAGTGAGCTCTGTTTATTTGGGTCTCTGTAACAATTTCCTAGCTATTGTTTTGTAGGATAACGACCCGATTACCTTGTTGTAATCGTCATCGTAATCGTAATCGCACTCCTGCAGTTTTTGGCATTCCCCCCCACCCCACGCCATGCACATTGTAGATCCCGTTGCGACGCTGTGGTCGAAAATGAGAAACGAGTTGCTCATATAACACTATGTTCCTCAACATCCACAACAATAACAATTGCAGCAACAACAACAACAACAAGTTGCGAATGCGCCAGCTGAGCAGTCGCCGTCAGATTGTTATTCGTGTTAAGGCGAGAGAGAGAGGAAGAGGAGTTTTGGAGAGTGGTGACGACTGACTGCTGAAGTGGAAGTGGAAGAGGTAAAGAGGGGGAGAGGCATTGGGGACTTGCGCGTTGCGATAGACCAATTTTGGTGGTGTATAAAAGCCGAGTGCAGCGAGTGAACGAATCAGTACCAGCTTGGATCTCGTTATTGGTATAACACAGTTTATTGTGGAGTAATTGTTTTCCTCGTGAGACGTCAAAGCAACAGCTCAACAATGCGAATGGTAAAGGATCCATTAAAATCAATAAAAAAGCAACTTAAATTCAAATTTATATAAATATATGTGTTGTGCTTTATATTGTGTTGTGAACTGAGAGTGCATTATTTTAAATAAATAATAATAATAATAATAATAATAATAATAATAATAATAATGCAATACATTCGAAATCCTTGTTATCCTTTTGCAGTTCGTAATTCCTTGTCTCGCCGTGTGCTTGGCAATGGCCCATTGTGCTGCCATCGATGAGAAGAAATCTTCAGCACCCGCCGAAGCCGAGGAGGCTTCAAAGAATGTGGAGAAGCGTGGATTGCATCTCGGTGATTATCATGGCCATCATCATCATGAGCACATCAAGACAGTGACTATTGAGAAGAAGGTGCCAGTTCCCTATACAGTGACTAAGCATGTACCCTACACGGTTGAAAAGAAGGTGAGTAATATATATATATAACATAACTTCAACTAAAAATAGCTGATCAAAAAATATGAAGACTTCACCAACAAAATTTTGAACTATACTTTAATTACAACTCACTTAAATGATTTACCATTTAAATTCAATAATTAAAATTATATTAAAAAAATTGGAAAAAATATCTAGAGTTCAAAATAAAGTTTCCAACTAGTATATATTATATTTTTAATATTTAAACTAAAGCTTAAAGCTTATTTAATTTTATAAACCGTTATTTGTTTCTTCGCTCAGATCCCCTATGAAGTGAAAGTGGAGGTACCACAGCCCTACATTGTAGAAAAGAAATATCCGGTGCATGTTAAGGAATATGTCAAAGTACCGGTTCATGTGCCCAAGCCCTACACTGTGGAGAAGAAAATACCATATGAGGTTAAATATCCCGTTGATAAGCCATACGAGGTGAAAGTACCTGTGCCAGAACCCTATGAGGTCATCAAGAAAATCCCATATGAGGTGAAGGTACCAGTGCCACAGCCCTATGAAGTTATCAAGAAGGTGCCGTATGAGGTGAAAGTGGAGGTGCCAGTTCCCAAGCCCTATGAAGTCATTAAGAAGGTGCCCTATGAGGTCAAAGTAGAGGTGGAGAAACCGTATCCCGTGGAGGTTGAGAAACCCTATGATGTTGAGGTCGAAAAACCATACAATGTCTATGTGGAGAAGAAGGTGCCCTATGAGGTTAAAGTGCCCGTGGATAAGCCCTACAAGGTTGAGGTTGAGAAACCATATCCCGTACATGTCAAGGTACCCGTACCACAGCCCTACACCGTCGAAAAGAAGGTGCCCTACACTGTAGAGAAGCCTGTTCCCTATGAGGTTAAGGTGCCCATTGAGAAGCCAATTCCCGTCTACCATGAGGTGAAGGTGCCCATTCACAAAGAGATTCCCGTGCCGGAGAAATACCATGTGGAGGTGCCAATCTTCAAGCATCACGAGCATCATCATGATGATCATCACGATTATCATCAACATCATTATTAAACATTATGGGGGCGTTAGCACAGAACGCGAGCACAAGAAGAATACGAACATGAACAAGAAAACGAACAAGAAGAAGAATAAGAAGCAGAAGAAGAAACAGCAGAAAAATGGAGAGCACAAAGACATTAACGGTCCGTCTTTGTGGCTTCCACGCAGCAACGTTGAGCTGGACGTTGAACGGGTGATAAACACAAGGAGGAGCGGACCAAGAGCAGAAGGAGGAGAAGATAAAGAAGATGTTAAACAAGTAGCTAGTGAGAGGACAAAACTAACTAGCTATTTGACAATAAGATCTTGCCAAAAAATCGCTAAAAAAAACAACATCTGGCGCATTTTTTTGTACGGCATCAATTTTCAAGCCAAATGTGTTATACTTTTATTTTACGAGTATCATTGTTATAGCTGTACGAATTACATTAAATTATAAGCTAAAGAAACACTGAAAAAAAACCAAATTGCTTTTTATTGCGGCAAGTGGGTGGGGGATTGGGAGGGGGCAAAGGAAATGGTAGTGAAAGTGAAAAGTAATTACTCGTTACAGACCAGAAAACAACGCAACACTTTGAATTCAAAGTGAAGATAAAAATGAAAATGAAATTGAAAAAATGAAAACTGCAAATGAAAAAGAAAAAACCAGTTAACAAGTTGAAGTTGTGGCTGTGTATTCTTGGCCAGCTCGTTATGCAAGTGATTTGAGATTACATCATAGCTAACGGTAATTGCAGGAAATGGCCAACACCCACAACACACACAAACATCCACATTTGTTAAGTGTTTAAATTTACAACAATTTTTGCTGACCAAACGAGCCAAACAATCACTTGCCAATTGTCAATTTTCGCAATATTTCCCTGTCATAAACAGTTTTGAAAAATTTGAGTGGGTTTTTTGTGTTGCCAAATATTTTGTATGAAAAGCTGAAATATACATAGCTGCAGAATTTTTTAATACTTGTTCTATTAATCTTTAACAACTCAAAGTCAACTTTGAATGCTCTGCAATTTTTTTTTTTTTAAACAACGGAATAAGAACACAATATATATTGTCGAAAATCCAGAAATCACTCAATTAATTTTCAATAAAAAGTCAGCTTTGACGGGAAAAAGCTGTGCTGGCAACACTGTTGCTGGTTTTGGCAACATTTTTTTTTTATTATTTTTATTGGCTTCATCGATGCAATCGAAGCGTAACGAAGCTGCAGAAGACGCAGCCAAAAAACCAGAAGCCAAAGTTTGATACTTAAATTACAGAATGACCTCAATTGGGCAGAATAGTAAATGTAACGGTAAAAGTGTAAAAATATATACGTCTACATATATTATGCGGTTGCTGTATTACGAAATGTTAGCAATGCGTTTGAAACTAATCAAAATACAAGCTTCATAGTCATAGACTTGCAAACTCACGTTTGAAATGCGCGCCAAATTTACACAGGGTGTAACAACTGCAACACAGGGTGGCATGCGTTTGGATTCAGCGGTTGACCGCTAATCGAACAGCTGTTTCTTAAGCGAAGAGCAAGAAGAAGCAGTGTGGCATTCACATATTGTAAACAAAAACAGTAGCTAGAACATTAAACTGAATTGCATATTAAATTCAATTGCATTCTGCAAAAGCCATGGCCGACGATGGAGAAAACTCTGTGGACAACAGACCGACAGACGATAGCAAGCCGGAGAAAATGTTTACGCTAAAGAAATGGAATGCGGTGGCAATGTGGAGCTGGGACGTTGAATGCGACATTTGCGCCATTTGCCGCGTTCAAGTCATGGGTAAGTTGTGCTCTTACTTATCAAGATTAAACATTTTAATTAATGTTGATGATTAATATCGAGTGTTAGTGATTATTATCTGCAGTGCCTACAGCTGCATTTGTTGTTAAAGAATAACCAAGACTTGTACCCACTTACATTCCACCACATACAGTGGCTCACAGCATATTTTAGCCAGCAAATTTATTTCTAATTCTCACAACTGAACTAAAAGAGATGCTAATATAGTTTAAAAGTAGGATTTATACCCCAATGTTTTTAATAATTAAAAACAACTTGTTATATTTTAAATATTAAGCAAGTATTTCAAAAAGTACATATTTTCATTTTACATGTACATGTACATGTTTTTGTACAGTAGCCCATTCCACTGGAAACAGTGGCTCACAGCATTTTTCAACCAGTAAACAGAACAAATAAAATGAGTCATGATAACAAAACTAATACATACATATATAAAAATAATATATAAACCAAGATTGTTAGCTTAAGGCTTTAATTAATATCCTAAAGGGGAAATTAGCATTGAATCAAAGACAACACATTGTTGTTAATGGAAATAATAAAATTTGAAGTACACATCATTATCAAAATTAAATACTGTTTGATAATCGATCAAAGTTTAAAAAAAATATCTAGGTATGAAACATTTTATGATGGATGAAAAAGACAAATATTTGCTAAATAAATTGGAAATCGGTTCAGTTTTAATTAAGTTATAACAGTTTGAGACTGCTCTGATTTTTTACCCTAAGCATTGAAATCAGAG